>JANRMT010062857.1:17489767-17571548 GCA_026402145.1 Polypterus bichir lapradei | reverse complement strand
TACCAATGTGAACAGCTGCCCCATGCTCTCATTCAGATTTTTCTGATAAAGGAAGTGTAGGAGATCAGTAGAAGATTTTCCTAAAAAATCATCCATGGCATACATTACAGTAAGTTCTGTTTTTAGCCGAGACAGATTAAAAACCGCTCCGTGGCTCTTGTGTTAAACTGGAGAAGGTTGCATGCGTGAAATTTTTCTTGTATTCCCGAAACTTCTGGGGCTCGAGGAGTGTGACAAACATCAGGTTTTCATGGTCTTGAAATCTGGTCTGTGTCTGGCAAATAATATTGTCCAGAATCCTGCCATGGAATTGGCCGTAGTGCGTGCGACGATCTTTCACTCGGAGCGTTTGCGGTGTGTTCAGTGGCCTCGTAGAGTTCCTCATATCGGCTTCTATTCAATCAATGGGTCTGAATACGGTGACGTTGCCACACGCCTGCTAGAGGGCCCTACTGACACCAACTCAAAATCTGATTGCTTGAAGCAACAGGTTAATTGACATTTATTCTGTGTTAGAGTACCTGCACAACGGATTGTGAAGGCCTTTCTGTCTGGCAGCAAATGATGGCTGAAATGTGATTGGTTAAATGTTTTACTACAAAACTCCGCCTCCTACGGCTATCGAGCTGCAGTCTATTCTCTCTGCCTGGCAACTAATGATGGCTGAAATGTGATTTGTTAAATGCTTTAATAGGAAACTCCGCCTCCTACGGCTATCGAGCTGCAGCCTATTACAGTACAATATATGGATGAAAATACGTTCCAGTTATGACCATTACGCGTAGAATTTCGAAATGAAACCTGCTTAACTTTTGTAAGTAAGCTGTAAAGAATGAGCCTGCCAAATTTCAGCCTTCTACGTACATGGGAAGTTGGAGAATTAGTGATGAGTGAGTGAGTGAGTGAGTGAGTCAGTCAGTCAGTCAGTCAGTGAGGGCTTTGCCTTTTATTAGTATAGATAATAGCATTAAATAATTAACTGGTGAGTCTACATGAGGAGTGTCCCATCTGGGGTGGTGTTCTTCAGGCCTAGTCTGATCCTGAGTGATCTGTGCAGAGAGATTTTCCTATGGAGAAGGCACAGTAATGTGCACAATGGTGGGTTTGGTGCGTCTATGTGGAAAATACACAGCATATCATATTAAAAAAAACATACTGCACTCCTCTGCGGTGATGTGAATGGGAGGTATAAACAGAATTGATTTTACCGGTGACCTATGGATTACATGTGCTGCACAGCTCCAGAAAAGAACACAGTTAAATGGGAAGCATGAACATGACTTCACCCAAAAAAAAAGAAACAAAAAACTCTTGTAATTGCAAAATCGCCTACAAGAAAAATTTGGTATCACTTACACAAAACTGTATGTGATTTGCAACTCATCACTACATACAATCATCCATCCATCTATCCATAATCCAACCCACTATATCCTAACTACCGGGCCACGGGGGTCTGCCGGAGCCAATCCCAGCCAACACAGGGCGCAAGGCAGGAAACAAACCCCAGGCAGGGCGCCAGCCCACTGCAGTATATACAATCAACTTGAGTATTTGTAACGTGCTTAACGACTGCATATTCTGAGGAAAATAGAAGCGGTTACAGGGTAAAGTGTTGGGGTCTCAGTGAGATTCCCAATTTAACAGAGACAATGCAAAAATTTGGAAAAAAGCAAAACCACAAAAACACGAACTGCAAATATTAACTTAACGTCATTGATTGTAATTTCAGACAGTCCAGGCCTACTGAATGAATGCTGACTACCAGTTGCGTTATTTATTTTATAGCAGAGGGACCGGAAGGAGTGGGACTTCCATGGCAAAGCAAAAGGGACAGGATTTATCTTTGGAGGGGTCCTCCTCCACTCTCGGGTGGGAAGAGGGACAGAAGTTAGAAGCTGCGTCTCATCCTCATCTGTCATTCAGTTTACCTTCTGAGCTGAGCCTTTCAAGTTCATGTGTATGACAGTCAGGAGCAGACTGGGTCTCAAAATCGGCCCAGGTATCCTTCAACAAGGGAGGTGACGAGGTCAACCCACTCGGCCCATTATTCATTGTCATTTTCTTAAAATTTGTGATGAGTACGCGGCTCACTACTTGCTATGAGCCTATGATACGAACTCTGTGTAAACTGTTGCCAAACTTAATATGTACACTGTTGTTTAGACACAACTTAAAATTAGACAGCATGCTTAGAAATAACATTTAATGAAAAGTAAAAATGTAGTAACACGGCTTACACGTTATTAGAGTACTTGTCAAATGTCAATCTCATGTCCAAGTGCCAGTACCCTAGTAAGCTAGTACCTGCTCATTTACAATGGGATAAATTATAACCGAGGGTATAATAAAAACCTCACATGATTGTTACATTAACTTAACGATATATAAGAAATGTTCTGTACTAATATAAAAAATTCCTAATATGTGATTTATAACTTTATTTCATCATACTAATAATCGCAGCTGAAAACCACTAATTATCGCTCACGTCGACGACCAGAGAACAATAAAATGCATAATACATAATCTAAAGTAATTATTAGTACCAAAGAATTTAAATACTAGAGATGAGATAAAATAAACTGCAATAATGTATATGCTGTATGTAACCGAAATGTAGCGGTATTGAAACAGAAATCGGCAAAAGGCAGTTTTGATCAAATTTTTCGCTGCAACGTTGTGTACTGACAGCTAAAAGAATTTGATGATGTAATGCGGTATATTATATAGGACTATATAAATCGCAGTACCGAACAGATAATGTTTAGTATTTTAGTAGTTTTAATGTCCAACAGTAACCAGTACATAAAATTTATTTCATGAACCAGACCATAGTCCGTGGCCCAAATGCCCTAATGGCCAGTCCGCCCCTGATGACAGTATAAAATAAAGGATAGAATGACCAGTTGCTGAAGGCTGGGTGTCCATATGGTTGAGGCCCTAGAATATTAACCGCAAGGTTGTGGGTTCAGCTTCGATATGTGACCTGAGGTGATTACATAACCTGACAGGGTGACAAAATATAAATATGTGAATGACAGCTCCGTGTTTTTAGAGTGGTGGTAAAGTGCTATGCAAATAACATTTTTGCTTCTTGTTGAATTGATTGGTCCACAGTATTTACATTACTATTTATGGGTCATTCTGTGAGTTCTGCCAGCAGTAGCCAGTTACAGACGGACAGACTGACAGCTGCCCTTAAAGAAGCGTAACGCTCAATCAGTAATAGACAAGTAAGTGGAAGGTGGAGAAGAGTGAAGACGGGCAGGCCATTTACAGCATGAAAGGGGTTGTGTTTTGGTTTCGGTTTTATGTGTCAAAAAAAAAAATTATATTATGAACAATTTAACAAAAGAAACATGTTCTGTGTGGCTGATATGCAACTATTCTTTTCCCTTCTCTCTTTATAGTCAGTGTTGCTTCTACTGAGATTTTCTAAGATATCAATAACTTGTAAACACTCAAAGATCCCCTGGCAGCTCAGCAGAGAGCGGTGCACACAGTGGAGGATGTATGGGGGGGTCTTTTTTATTGTTTGTCTTCATAACTGATGTGCAAGTTTTAATTAGTTTTTATATAGAGCACTCTGTCATTATAACTGTGCTTAATAATTGAAGCCACAAAGGTAATGAAAAGAGAAACAAAAGATCATTTAGCTATGCAGGTGGATTCGTATTGAACTTGAACAGAGAAGGAGGTGTGAAATGGTCGGTGTCAGCGCTGTTGGGACACAGACAGAGTCGGTATGATAAAAACATTGACGTTAACACAGACAGAGCAAATGAAGCCGAAGGAGACACTTCCAAGAGTGACATGACAAAGCCACCAATGGAGGACCTGAAATGTCTGGCACATTCACATAGGATCCACGCTCAGGGCTGGAGTTGACACCGGGTGGGAAGGCACCAGACAAGAATTTGGACTGAGCCTTGTGTTTTCGCTTTGCTGTTAACTGTTAATATTTGGAACCTGAAAATCTGTGAATGGAGGAGAACAGTAGGTAGGAGATACTTGGGGGTCCAGGGCTCCTTATTTAGTTGTACCAGTGATAGCTAAATATTTTAAAAACTGACATGGCACAGTGTCCAAAGACGAGGAGGAAAATCACACAATGAATACAAACAAAGAGTCAGAGCCTAGAGATTCAAAATAGCCAGACAACCAGAAATCAGATGAAAAGATGATGATCAGGAATCAAAGGCAAAATGAAAGTCATAAACTAGAAGGGCTGAGGCCTACTTGAAAGATATGCCAACTAACTCAAAAGATTCTTGAGGGTGTTTTTATCCATAGAGAGATAATGCACAGTGCAATCACTTCCATAGTTTTATTGTCGTTACTGAGACATAATCAGCGTTATTCACAATGTCATATGACATGAATTATAAATTGTGTTGCACAAACGAAGAAAAATAATATGATAGCAAAAAACAACTTTGTTAATTTGTATGTCAAAACCCCAAAATATACAGAAATATACATATAATGCTACAGTCTCATGTCGATTATGTATGTATCTTTTCCGTTTGTTCTTTGTCTTACGTTCCTTGTGTTTTTCTATGTTGAACTTAAGGGGGTGGGCCCCCCAACACTGCAGCAAAGAAACTTCCCTCAGCTTTTATAAAGGGCTGTGAGGCCTCAGTGCTTTGCTAAGTTGTGAGTTAGCTTACTAACTTGTGTTGTTAGCTTCTCATTTTTGGATCTTTATATTTCTATTCTTTGTTTGTTTATATTTAGTCCCATCTTTGATTGCTGATTTTTAGATTTTGGACTTGGTTTTATAATCTTTTGGTTATCACCTTTTTGTTTGAATTTGAATCTTCTTAATAATACAATTTATTACAAGGATTATTGTTTTATATTTTTTTGGGGCCAGAGGTTTGTCAGTTCCCTTTTCCTTTTTGAGGAATGTAAACGTTGGCCTGCTTCTTGAATTTGGGGCGAGGCTCTCTTTGTGTAATGGAATACTATTTGATGTTTCAAGGCTTCACTGGAACCCTGAGGATTAGTTTAGGTGCTGAAAACTATATTTAATTTTTGTGGAGCCCCGCACCAAAACACAGCTGTTCTGGTGTTGGAGGTCCATCCTGTGTGTTTCTGTTCCCTTAGAAAAAGGAAAGCAGCAAAACTAGAATTACTGTACACCATTTGTGTTTGTCAGTGCCACCTCAGCTTATTTTGATTCTCGGTGGTTATTCTAAGTGTCAAAAACAGGGAAACAGACTGTCATCTATGCCCGAAGAGGATAATGGATACAACTTTCAGTTTTATTTTGTTTATTAAATTGACATTTATTTTAGCCATCTTCCCCACTACATTGTTCTGACTGAAAAAGAGAGAGCGAGAAGCCAAAATTGCAACCAAAAACCAAACCATAACAATTGTCAAGTTTAAAATGCTAAGCATTAATCAAAGACCCTAATGTCAGAAGGAAGGTTCAGTAAAAGAGTAAATACACTAGCTGTGTTAATGGATGCGTCATGCTTGTGGGTAATTTAGAGTTTTGGTGCTTGTAAAGAAAATAAAACGGCATTGTGGGAGGATGTTGAAAATTTTCAAGTTTTCCAAACATAACTGTAACAATTAGTAGGATGGGTATGGCCTTTAAAATAAAAAGTTTATAAATAGAGTCAGTGTACCCATGTGATTTCTGATATGGCCTTCGAGCTAATATCCCCTACCCTAATCCTAACATAAGAATTAGATTTCTTGCATAAGAAAAACCTAGAATAGAAATATAGATTGTAAAAATCCTTAATGGATTTCATGCAAAAAATAAACTATAAACTCAAATCCTAATGGATTATTTACCCATAAACTCAACCGTCTACATGCATATTCATAATGAAGTGCCATAAATTCATAAGTATCCTTATAAATGTTTAAATAAACAAAAATAGTTCTTGATACAGACATGCACTGCAACGACCAACATGTCCCACACGGTGTAATTTGTCACTACAGGCCTGCAGTGCTAATGGTTTAATGAACATCATTAATATTTTTAAAGTGTCCCAGTTTTGAGTTAAAGGATGGGGGTCAGTAAAACTCTGTGGCATCTCATGATTACACACTTTTGTGCTTTTTCTGCCAAGCTTGGCCTCACACAAAATGAATCACACAAGAACTGAATGAGCATCCTTGATATTTTCAGCCATCACAAACTTCAATGGCCTTTTTATTTCATCATACTCTTATGTCTCCAGGATTTTTGTCAATGTAAGAAAATTTTACGTTTTTTAATTTGGCTGAATAGCCACGACCCTTACCAGCAGAAATGGATTTTGAAAGATGAGATTTTAATGTTGAATAAACATGGGCCGGTGAATTGTGAGATCATTTCATTTTGTCTCAATTTAGTGGCCCAATGGTTAGCATTGCTTCCCTCTCCAGCTACAGTGACCTACAGTGATCCTCCTGGCCAGGCTCTGTATATTTTCAGTGCGCCACGGGGAAGTGGGGTCCATCCAATTACTCAGGTCTCCTCCCAGCTCCTAAACATGAGTTAAACCTGTCCTACCAACTGATAACAATGAATTGGATGGCATGGGCCTGTATGTGGTTCTGCCCTGCAGTAATCAGGTTGCATGACAGCATCAGTCAGATAAAAGCAACGTGAACATGACAAAGAAGATTTCTGCAGTCCAATGCAATTTTATGGAATTTCCTTACCACTCTGGTGTGGAAGTGCTCTATAAAAGCAGCCTGCATGGGCCAAACATTGTGCTTTATAACTTCATCTTCTGTTAGCCTTCTTAATGGCTTCTGAACACTGTCTGGAAGTTGATAGTGATGAGTCCACTGTATCTCCTCAGGTGTACTTTCAAGTTCCAGACCTCCCAAGTAATGTCATGGGCCACAGGGTATAAAGTTTGTTGCCTGAGTTTGCTTAATTGTCTGGGTTTACGGTTATCTCACAAAAAAAAAAACTAAGATGTTTTGTGGATTTTTGGTTCTCTGATATGTTTTTTGCTTTGGGTTTTAGACTACGAGTTTGGATTACATTTCGGGTTTTGTCTATTAGATCTCATCTGCCAGTTAACTTTTAATTTGGTTTTGACTCCAGTGTGACTCCTGCTCCTATATTTAACACACCATTGGCTTGTGTGGTTAGCAACAGGTGTCATTATCTATAAACGCAATGAAAAAAATGTTGGTGTTGTTGAGAAAGTGCCTTACAAAATGTGGTACAATGATATTAGGAACATACTGATAAAAATATCCAAAAAGAAAAGTTACAATAATATTACATCTGAAAACTAAATAAAATACATCTGCACCTTTCAGTGATACTGATTCAGAAACAGGGGTAGATTCTAGCAGTAAGGAGTCATACAGCAATGGCACAGAATGGCAGAGAGAGAAAGACAGCCAAATTCTCAGTGCTGGCTTTCCAGGTGAAATGAGACGACTGTCACTGCTACCTCTGCACCCAGAGTGAGCATTTCAGCTTCATGCAGAGTGTCAATGTTTATATTTTTCTTAAAATAAAATATAACGTTATAAGTTCTTTGTAGATTTAGTCAGGAACCACAACTAAGGGGTCAGTAAGTCATTCAAGTAGGAAATAAAAGGGCAGCCATTTTTAGAGCAATGATTATTGTTAACTTAGAAAACAAAATCATAATTTAAATTTTAATGGTTTTGCATTTGAGTAAATTTATATTATAAATTAACAGGATTCTTACTGTCATGTGTACAGTAAGCAGTGGAATTCTAAGTTGTACATACTAATCAACATGCAACACGTCCTACGTTAGTGCAGTGCAAATATTTTATGTTAAAGCTTAACATTAATTTATTTTATCATATAGCGTAACAAACGTAGCTTTTGCTTTTATGCACTGAAATGAATTTATTGTTTTATGTATGAATGCTTCATAATAAGTAACAGTAAACATTAAGTATATTTCTTTTACAAAAATTTCATATTGTCGGAATATTGTATCATGAAGCCTGAATCACAATATGAATTGTATCCTAAGCTAAATGTATTGTCTCATTCTTAGAAAACAGTAATCCAAGAACAGAAGCAATAAAAAAAAGAAAGAAAATCAAAGGGGAAAAAATTTGTTCGCAAAAACACTCCAACAACAATGAACCACTGCTGGGACCTTCTCTCTGACCTCAATATAAAACAAGATATCAGCAGGGACATTACGGTGGCCCTGCCTCCTCGGGTTCCACCCATGAAACACAAGGAATGGCAGAACATTTTTGAGAGGGTGCATTAAGATGAAAATACAGTTGTGTCTTGCTTACTAATGGCATATGGTTCCAACCAGTGTGTCGTCCGTCGATTTCATTGTTAACCGTGTTGGTATATATTAGGGTTGGGCGAGGGACGTGCCTCTGTGTCAGACGTCATTTTCACTGCACTGACTTTGGATACAATGTGCCATGTCTGTATCGCTGCATTCTGTGTGAAGCACACAGTGAAATCCCAGCACACGTCAACAGCACGATGGGGCATGTCTCTGTGTCTGAGGACTTTGGATAAAAGGCGCTGAGTCTGCATTGCTGCGTTCCATGAGCAACATGTTGGCAAAACCTAGCTGTACAGCAGCAGCATGCAGGGATGTACCTTGGTGTCATTTTTGCCGTGATGATGAATCAAGTATACACTTAACTTGATTTCAGGTAACTTTACATTAGCATAATGCATACATCACATAAATTAATAATAATTATTCAAATGCAGTAATGATAACACATCAATAACAATATAAATACATAGCAGTAGAGTGTTGTACTGTGTTAGCCATAGATTGATACAGGAGAAAGTAGGATGAAATGACACCTTTTATTGGCTATCTATTTATTGCGCCAATAAAAGGTGCCATTTCACCCTACTTTCTCCAATATAAATACAGTAATACAACCTCTAGAAATGGTGTTTCTACACCAAGGGTGCCCAATACGTTGATCGCGATCGACCGGTAGATCGGAAAGGTAGTGCAGGTAGATTGCGTTGCATTCAAAAACATTTTTTTTAAACGTTAGTCTATCATATATCCTCCCTATGGCACTTGCCACTTGATTGACATTCAGGGTGGCCAGTCTGAGATCTCTTTTCTTCTAACACACCGCATGCATGATCAAACGTGTGAGCTACTGCCAAACTCCGGCTATCTATGTGATCTAGTTAGCCTTCCAGTTTATATCGACTAAAGAAGAGATTTAAAAAAAATTGTTGTTTATGGGCTGGATGTGGAATTAGAAGAGGAGTTTTTTCACTCACAATGTCACAATTGAAGTGCGTTTGTCTGATCTGTCAATCTATCATTGCTATTCCAAGGAAGAAAAATGTGGAAAGGCACTTTCTAACTGTTCATAAAAACTACGAAACTCCTTCCGAAAAGCGATCTGAGAAAGAGAAAGGAGAGGGAACTAAAATCGCAGTTAATCGGACAGCCGTCATTTTTCACTCGGCTGAATTCAAAAGCAAAGGCAGACACACCAAAGCATTGTGTTCCGGGTGAGTCACTCGATTATTAAGCATAAGAAGTCCTTCCAAGATGGAGAGATGATAAAAGATGCCTTCGTTGAGGCAGATGGCTAGGGAGAAATTCCTGCTGAGATTTCGAGACCCCTGGCCGGAGAAAAAGGAGTTTCTCCTTGTCATTAAACATGCAGAATACAAACAACTTAATAACGATCAATGGTCACTAGACTTGGCATTTTTTTTCCGATCTGACCAACATGTTGAATGAGCTTAATTTACATTATCTCTTTCGAAACGCTGCCATTAACACAGGACGTCATTAGTCGGGATGTTGTTAACCGAGTCCTGACTGCACTTAACCAACAATAAAAAGGACAATAAACCAGCACACAACACAGGGTGCTGCTTCATGTTAACCACCCCACTCCAACATCTCCCGATCACCACACACAAACATATGGAGATGCAAATGAGTGGGCAAATCTTCTGGTTCTTTTCTTTTATTCTGTACATTATTTATTATTATTTTCAAATAAGTGTACAGAAGAAGACTAATTTTAAGTATTAGAAATGAGTCACATAGTGATCTTTAACTTAAATTATTCCATCTGGTACTGAGTTCATATTATCTTATCTCCATGGTCCCCCAACACAAAAATTAGGAAAATATATGAAGAATCTTTTTAATGAACAAATTGTAAACCTGTGCTAGTCAGTGTGCTATTTTTCTGCCATAGTTCTCCCCCCAGCTGGGGTTCAAATGCTTGTATTGTCTATATTGCATATTTCTGATTTATCTGTATGTGTTCCTGTTTATTCTGTTTATGATTTGCAGTATTCTTTACATTTTATGTATCTGTATCTAAGTCTGTGTTACATTCCATGCATTTTGTGGGTGGTCTCCTAAGTGGTAGGACCACATGCCAATCGCCTCCAGGAACTTCTCTCCACCTTATAAAGCCAGAGAGTCTGGTGGTTCATTTCAAAAGCACCTTGGAGTGTTTGGTGAATTACTGTGATCTGTACTGTGCTTGAGGTTAGAATGGCGGCTCTGAGGCTAGGGATCTGAGACTGCAATCAGAAGGTTGCAGGTTCAATTCCTGTAAAAAATGCCAGAAGTGACTCTATTCTGTTGGGCCCTTGAGCAAGGCCATTAACCTGTAATTGCTTCATCCTGGGTATAATGTTAATCTGCATCCAGCCCTGTAAGCAGGTCCTCCAACTTACAAGGGAAACTTGGGGGTCGGTGGCAGGATTGGCACTCCAGCCACCGTGAAAAAACCTCACACTGTTCCTGTGTGGTGCTTGAGGTGTCACCCGCAGCACTCGGGTTCCAATCCAGGTGGTTTGTCGTGTGGTGGGTGTGGCAACTTGCTATCAGCGCATGCTCCCAAACCTTTCTCTTACTGAGCTTGTGATTTTTTTATTTTCATATTTTGAACCTGTGCTCTGTTTTTTGAGTACACCTTGGATTCTGTATTGGGACTTTGTTTGCTTGGATTGCCTGGTGTTGTCCTCCCTGCGTGGAGTTTGCTTGTTGTCCCCATGTCTGCGTGGGTTTCCTCCCACAGTCCAAACACATGCAGGTTAGGTGCATTGGCAATTCTAAATTGTCTGTAGTGTGTGCTTGGTGTATGGGTGTGTGTGTGTGCGCCCTGCCGGGGTTTGTTTCCTGCCTTGTGCCCTGTGTTGGCTGGGATTGACTCCAGCAGACCCCCATGACCCTGTGGTTGGGATATAACAGGTTGGATAATGGATGGATGCCTTGTGTTGCTGGCAGCTTCTTTATGCCTATTGTGATTTTTGGAGTAGTTTGTGTGAATAAACTTTTTGATTTCATTAAGATCCAGTGAGTCCCCTCATTACTAGCCAGGGTCTGACAGGAAATCGCCCCCAAGTGGGCATTTCTGGAAGTGTTTTTCGGACTCCAAGTCATAACACACTGTTTTTAAACAGTAGAACAGCACACTGGAAGTGACCTACATTAAGTAAATCAAATTTTCAACTTTACTAACTCTGACAGACACACACACAAGTATATGACAGTTCATTTTGGCTTTTGTTTTTTTTCTCATCATAATGTGAAAAGGTGGCAGTGTTTTCAATTAAGAGAACAGAAAACAGAAATAAACGGCTTCAACAGAGAGACAATACCATAACTGCTAACTATAATAACTCCACTTATGCTGTTATCATGTCTCCCTTGCTACACACACACACACACACACACACGCACAGACATTTAAACATGAGGTGTACTTTCAATAGACTAATGCTGCTAGAAAACAAAAGGATATGCTATTATTATTAGCCTGGCAACATTAAAGGTGTATTGCTGCCGTTGTCCTTTTAATGGGTGGTCTGCACAAATGTCAGTATTGACCTCTCTGGCACAACACAATACCCTGTATCTGCAGTGCAAGCCGCATTCCCGTTCTTGCCATTAAAAAGTTCTTCCCAGCGGTATAATAGATGTGCACAGTGGCTTGTTGGCGGATTGACCTCAGATATCTGAATTGTGCGACTTCAAATAGCAGAGCCGGGGCGAGTATCGCACTTCGCGCTTGCCTTTCACCCTCTGGGAGCTGGATAAACAAAATCTGCTAGGGGGATGCTGTTTGCCATTTCTCTCCTAATTATTTTGTGGCTCTCTCTTGAGAGTGACTAGAATTTGTATGATTCCCTATGAAATATGAATATCTCCTTTTCCTTACATTTTAGCCACCACATGCAGTACACTTTTGTGTTTAAAATAAAAACAGAATGTTCCTGCACAGGTTGGGTCAGGGTTTACTGTTTAGTGGTGTTGAATGTCAGATGAAGACACATTTACAGAGCGTTAATGTACGACACATGTTAGCACAGAGGTGAAAGGTTTACCGTTAAAGGTTTCTGTATCCGCGACTCCTGTGAGGGATCTTCCATTGACATTATTGTTTCCTTTGGATCTTCTTGTTTCCTCCAACAGACCAACAGCAAACTGCTACAATTTCAGTTTTTGATTTTTAATAACATGTTTTCATCTTGTCATTATGGGTTATTGAGTGTAGATTGATGGGCAAAAAAGGCAAATTTATCCATTTAAAATTAAATCTACAGTACAACACAATAAAGTGTGCAGAAAGTAGGGGGATCTGAATACTTTCTGAGTTCACTGTAAGTAGAGTGGCAAGTCTGAATTAGTCTGACGTCAGTGAGCTCGTGATGGACTGTCGCCCCGTGCTGTGCTGTGTTGTCATTGGTGGCCATTGTTGCTGAGTTAAGCAGCAGCCATGAGGCTGGAGGACCACTGAGAGACCTCACAAAGTTCATTGATATTTTGTTCATTCCATCTCTTCAGGGCAGGTGAAACCCATCCTTTATTGTAAACTCTATACCTTCACAACAGTAAACTAGTAGCAGTGATTATTCATGATATGAAACATAGGGGGAGCTTTTGAGCAGAACCCAAACCCAGAATGACTGCCGAGTAGGGACAGGCATATACAATTGGTGTTTTATTAACAACAAATATGAACACCAAGCAGAGCAACTAAAGAGGGAGTTAAAAACAAACAAACAATCGAACAATCAAAAAATAAAAAGACACTCTGGGCCTGCCTGTAACAACAACAACAACATTTATTTCTATAGCCCATTTTCATTGAGCTCAAAGTGCCTTACGTACATGTCAAAGAAGTAGTTACATGTACAGAAAAAACAAATGAAACTTAAATCAGAATAATAATGAATTAATAACATATAAAAGATACAGTAAATAAATAATGCACACTTAAGTAAGAAAGACTAGGGGGCTTTGCCCCCTACTCACCTCGCTTGCCAACCATCTCTGCCGCTTGTGTATGTGGATTTCATTTTCACCGAACAACAAATCTTTTAATTCTTGCGGATACGCGTCTTCATTGGGAAGAAACACTGCTTTTCCACGATGGCAACAAGAATTAGACGATCTATAAGTCTACGACTTAAAGTTTAAAGCTGACTAATATCAACATACTTCTGTCATATCACGTGTGTCTATATATTTCATCTCTTTTTGCTGTTTTGTTATTTCACCGAGTAATAATTTCTGTATGTTAGAGCTAATGCGATCTTTACTATCAGTTTTTTGAGACTTTTGAATTTTAGCACTATCATAATCTCTAACCTGCTCTGCATGTGTATCGTGACAATGTTTTTTTAACCTCTTTAGGACGTTCTACTTTGTCTTCTTTTTTTTGTCTTTTATTTCCGACCCCACTTGCAGCTGAGAGCGCAGGAACTGTGTCTGACAATAGCATTCACATGAATGAGAAGTGATTTGACCGTGGGCGTTGTTCTAAATGTGTGAGAGGAGGGCGGGACGTGTCAAAATCTCTTTGAATAAAGTCTTGTCTTGCGGGACTTGAAATTATCTCTGAGAATTTCTCGTCCCAACATTTCCTTTTATAATTGAAAGATGTATAATTAAGAGAGGTAGAGTCCTTAAGAATAGAATTATTTTGTAAGTTTTTAAGCAACAGTCCAATGATAAGGTCAGATGGCCAGGGTGGACAGAAAATATAAAGAAACTTCAGTTAAGCTGAAGAAAAAAAAAACCAAAAAAAAAACCAAAATCCAAATCTGTAGGGGTTGAAGGCCAAAAGACAAAAGACCACCTAGCCCCCACTGGGCATTCTGCTTAACATCTTCTTCTTCTATTGGCTGCTCCCATTAGGGGTTGCCACAGCGGATCATCTGTCCACATATGGATTTGGCAAAATTTTACACCGGATGCCCTTCCTGACGTATCCCTCTCCATTTATCCGGGCTTGGGACCGGCACGAAGAAACACACTGGTTTGTAACATAAATGTGTTTAAGTAGTTTGTTATTGTTTTGTTTTTTAGGTTTCGTATTAGAGGATTCGATGCAATAGGTCTTGTGACAATTTGGAGTATCCGCTTTCAGTTAAACATCTCTTGTGCTGCACAGGACTTTGATCAGGTTCTGGTGGTGTAGAACTGGAAAAGAAAACAGATAGAAGTAAAGATAAATAATGACTGCAGATTCAGTGAAGAAAATGATAATTCTATGCATATTTAGGGTGTTAAGAATAGAACTAAATTGAAGCTACAAAAAAACAAAATTAACAAACTCAGACATGAGTGTCAGTAGGCTTTGTGCCCTAGGAACCAAGTTACCCAAACTATTCTGTAACATTTCTATAACATGATGCTGATCTTTCTGATCACAAAATAGGTAATTACCATAGCAATTGATGAGCAGAATTCATACTGAACTGCAGAATTATGGTATTTGGGGGTTCCTCTAGAGTGTCGCTCTCTCTTGCACGATTTGGACTCAAAAACTAATCAGCACATCGTCATCTCATAATTGATTTTTAATTTTTTAATTTTATTGTCCAGCCGTTTTAGTTCTAGACCATTGTCAAGAAATTGTGACACATACACACACACACACACACACACTCATCATCGAGATATCAGTCTTTTTGGTATCAGGGGACCCTAAAACATAGAGATCTACTAAAAACTGGAGGTCAGAATTTTTAATGAATCTGAAGCTTTCGCTCCTTCCCCATAGACGATAGGTTATGGTGGGGGACGGCACAAAGCAAAAACTGATTTTTAGGAGGTTCTTAAAATGTTCCACAGTATTAGTCTCGGATGCAGTATCTTTAATAGTAAAGTATTCCAGATTATTTGTTCATATCAGCAAATGGCTGCCTCACTACTTCTTTTATGCTTAGCTCTTAAAATAATAAGCAGACTATCATGAGAAGATCTAGGGTTACGACTTGGAGTCTTGGGTGACAGGCATTCCAAAATAAAGGAAGGGACCAAATTACTCTATGGCTTTATACACCATTGGTAGTATTTTAAAGTCAATTCTAAAGGACACGGTTAGCCAGTGTAGCGATGCTAAAACTGGTGAGATTTGCACAGATTTTCTTTTCCTAGTTGAGATTCTGGATGTTGCCTTCTGAAGAAACTGCAATTGATTGATGTTTTTCTTAGGCGGTCCTGTTAGGAGTGCCATACAGTAAACTAGCAGACTAAAAACAAAATCATGAATCAATTTCTTGTCATCTTACAGTGTTATAAGAGGTCTAAATGTTGCAGTGTTCTTTAAATGGAAGAATGCAGTCCTAGTAATCTGGTTAATATGCGATTTAAAGTTTAGGTCAGAGTCCATGTTTACGTCTAAATTCTTTACTTCTGCTTTGACTTTTAATGCTGAGGGATCACTATCTCTGTTTTTATTAATGACTAAGATTTCAGTTTTATCTTTATTTATCTTACGAAAATTACTACTCATCCATTCCGAAACGCAAGGCAGAGATTGGATCAGAGAGTCAAGAGCCTCATGGTCATCAGGTGGGTGTGGCTATCTGTCACATGGTGTGGCTGCTCCTCGTCTTTTCAAGCCCCACAAACGACTACTCCTTCCCGACCTCATGTGCCGTTCTCTCTCATTACTCTGGTTTCTGTTCCTCCTGCTGTTATGTGCACTGGGGTAGGCAAAGAGAATGAGCAGAAGTGACTAAGAGGGAAACCACTTAACAAGCCAGAACTCGAAACCAAAAATGAAGTTGACTTTTTCTAATGAATAATCGCCCAGGGATCAAAGTAAGAAATGGATGGCAGAAATCAGGAACTGGGAAATCTAAATAGTACTACTAAATAGTCATTTGCAAAGCTGGGATGCTGATGAATCTAACACACTGATCTGATGACGTTAATTGTGCAGCCTCCGGGACCACGATCTGTATCAAACATTGTCGCACTGTGACGACAGTGTTACAAAATAGCAGCGCCCCAGGAGAAACAACATGACAACAATATGAAAACGATACAAAATAATTTTTAATAACTGAAGACAAAGTCCAGATTGTAAATACATGCCCGAATATGAATTTGTGCCACAAACTTTTTCAAAACACTTACTTAAGCTGACTTATTAATTGACACTTTTGAATTATGATGAAGAAACCACATTTATATAACTACACAATAATTCTAAATAAGACAATGGATTAAATAAACAATGATGTTCCACTGTGGGTTGCTACACACACATCCACACACGTTGATCTTTCTTAACTGGAAGTGAGACAGCTTTAACCTTAATTTCCAATTTTCCCACGAGATATTGCCGTGCGCCTCGCAGTTAGGAGACCCGGGTTCGCGTCCCGGGTCCTCCTTGCGTGGAGTTTGCATGTTCTCCCCGTGTCTGCGTGGGTTTCCTCCGGGTGCTCCGGTTTCCTCCCACAGTCCAAAGACATGCAGGTTAGGTGCACTGGCGATTCTAAATTGTCCCCGGTGTGTGGGTGTGTTTGTGGGCGCCCTGCCCGGGGTTTGTTTCCTGCCTTGCGCGCTGTGTTGGCTGGGATTGGCTCCAGCAGACCCCCGTGACCCTGTAGTTAGGATATAGCGGGATAATGGATGAATGGATGGATATTGCTGTGCAGCTTATTGTTACGTTGGTAGTTATCATTATAAGGATTAAAATAATAGATTAGATATAGCTTGCTCTCTTTCTCTCCCCCCCTTATCCCCCCACCCCCCCATTTTGCCTCCCCACGTGAGGCTGGACCCCACTTCACAAAGTCCCGGTCCTCTGACATACCTAGAGACAGAGCACGTCCACATTGATTTTTCTCAGGTAAATGTGACTGTGCATGGTGGGACTTTAGTGGGGGACACGCGGGTTGGGGTGCTGAAGGCCAACTTTTTTATTTGACCATTTCTGCTGTCCATGTGCTCCAGCTGATAAACTTCCAACTGTAGTTCTCTGCTGTTGACTCTTACAGTTTCTCCACACCACAGAATGAAATTGTGCACCGTGATGCATATGGCAGCGTATGGCCTTCTGGATTAAAAGAAATGTATTGCACATGATAAGCTATTGATTATTTCAGAAAGGACAAATGCACATTTGACTTCATAGACCTGCTACTGGACAGTTCATGGCTCCTTGCCTCCAAACCCAGCCCTGTTACTGCCAAAGAGGAAGTGAAGCGGCATAACGAGATCAAACAATAGAGCGAGCCATGATGGCGTTTACAATCAGGTCAGGGTTTATTGGGGGTTAAGCTTAAACTGGAAGAGCTTTAGAAAAGAAAGCAATGATAACTATAGCCTTAGGCAGCATTAAAACAATAAAAACATATTTTTATTTTATAATAATAAACAGAAAACTACAATGCTTAAATGTTTGTGTTCTGAAGAGTTACATATTTTTCTTTATTATTTTTAGAAGCCTGCAAACATAAATTGTTAAATCGTTTTTTCTTTAAAGCGTTCGAAAGATTTTGTTATTTTATTCTTGCAGCTTTGAATGGAGTGAAGACCTCTCTTGGGAAGAAATATTTGAGTCTTGGGGTGATTTTGATCAATATTTATTCCACTTCAAAGCATTGTCTTTCTTTTAAACATAGTAGCCTATTGATGGAGATTTAAAAATAATTGAATATTTAATAGCTTTATGAAACTGTAGTCTGCCTACCCGGCTTTCTCTTATGCCATTTCTAAAATAGGACAAAGAAAAGAAGGAACCAGAACGAGCTCCCTCGTCAAGTAATTGTCTCACCACTGCTGTAAAAGAGCAATATTTAATGTTAAACATTCACAATAAATGAAATGTCAACAGAATATTTGCATTATCAACTTAGTAAAACATTCATACTTTGGTCATTATACTGTATATAGGGTACATGTATAAAATAGTCTGTTATTTGTAATCTCTGAAATAACATCCCAGACGCACCGCTGAAACAGAGCGCATCTTTTGACATTTTTTTTTCTAAATATAGATTGGAGAGAACTTCATTCTTCAATGGTCAAGAGAGAGTTTCAGTAAGCACATCGAATAATCAATACAAGAGGAATGTTTCTGATCCTAAACACTAAGCAGCTAAGAAAACATGCTTAAATAAAACAAGCAGACCAACAAAACAGCATGAGCATCTCATTTTTGTGCTTTGCTGTACTTCAGGTATATAAAAGCCTAGTGCTGTCCACCTGCCCATCTTCTCGCAATGCTGTGTACCTGCTGATAACTGCCAAAGGGGATCTGGAAGTTCAAAACTGGCATAGGCTGAAGGATGCCAGATGACTGCAATATATAAAAGTGACAGACATGTACAAATTAGATGTGAACATTTTGCCAGTTGAGACTTACTTATTTTATCCACCAGCTGTAATGTTAATAGTTGTAGTGGGGCTCAAATTAAATTATTCCACTGAAAAGAAGAGGCACTCTTGAAGTCAGAAGATATATTATTCACTTGAGCGGAACAATTTCTAATTTGTCAGGGCTGATGTCACATTACGTGACTTCTAGTCATAGGGTATGTCAGAGTTGCTGACCTCATTGCTGGACCATGTCAGTTTATACGACTGAAACGTAGCAATTGCATAGCAACTTTTCGGCACATTCATGCTCACCTCTTTTTCTGACAGCCAATAGACAGCTACAATATTAGTTAATCCATCCATTATCCAACCCGCTATATCCTAACTACAGGGTCACGGGGGTCTGCTGGAGCCAATCCCAGCCAACACAGGGCGCAAGGCAGGAAACAAACCCCAGGCAGGGCACCAGCCCACCGCAGGGCACACACCCACACACCAAGCACACAGTAGGGACAGTTTAGGATCACCAATGCACCTGACCTGCATGTCTTTGGACTGTGGGAGCAAACTGGAGCACCCGTAGGAAACCCACGCAGACACGGAGAGAACATGCAAACTCCACACAGGGAGAACCCGGGAAGCGAACCTGGGTCTCCTAACTGCGAGGTAGCAGCGCTACCCACTGCGCCACCGTGCCACCTAATATATTATTATTAGTTAAGCATTTAATAAATAACAAATACAGTAAGTAAAGCATAAGAAAATTAAATAAAAATAATCAAGGCAGACACTCAAAAAAGAATAAACGAAAGGCAAAAATGAAATTATAATAAACACAGAACTGCTAAGTTTGTGTCTTCATTTTGTCTTTGTGTGCTTTGTTTTTTGTGAACCATGCAATGTTCTCCCACCTGCCTGTTGGTTCTTTATTTTCATTTTTATATTTTTCTGAATTATTCCCTCAATTTTTTTCCCCCATTTTATTTTATGCTCTTTGCTGAGACATTAGCTTGCTAGCTCCTGCTTTTATTGTTCAGCTTCCTTTTGCACTTTCTTATGATTTTTTCAGGTGCTTTGTTGGTCTTTGACTATTTTCATTTATGGTTCATTTCTTTTCTGGTTTTAACCATTTGGTTCCTGTTCTTGGGTTTTTGTTTTGGTTTTGGTTATTTTAAGTTTGTCCATTTATTTGTTAATTTAGTAGTTAATGTTAGATCTTATTTTTGGTATTTTGCCTACTTTCTGTTTAGTTTCATTCGTCTGTGTGTGTCTTTGTTCACAATTCAGGGCTAGCCAACAGACAAAGTGGGATTGGCATAACAATGAGGTGAAGTAGGGCGGTCCTGACTAAACTGGAAGCGGCTGGCAGCCGAGGTGGCTATCTAGAGACAGCATGAAACTCCCAAAGTGTGGAATACTTAGCATGTGTAAAAGCGAGGAGTTACAGGCATCAAGAAGAACATGTAAGGCAGCTATTAAGAATTGCTAATGCTATGGCAGAGTTGTGTGAATGCCAATCAACTGAAGAAAAGAAGACACAGGAGCTTGAAACAGCTGAAGAAACGATCATATGGAAGAGGAAGCATGCAATGCGTTTAATGAAATCGCAGTGGAAAAAGACTACATGGCAAAGAAGAAATGCCAGATCTACAACTATTGCACAGGATAATGGCACAGCTGAGAAAGGACTAGGTGGCAAAGGAGGTATGCCAGAGCTATGACAGAGGCGTGTAAATTAAAAATGATGAGGAAAGGGCCACATGGCAGAGAAGTCAATGGGGAACAAAGGAGGGTGTTAGAAAATATGACATTAGATGAATTGATTTGTACGGTATGATACCTTCAAACAGAAGCAAAGCAGTGTGAAGAAATTACTGTAAAAAAAAGAAGTTGGGAGTGCAACATTCCTCTACAAGAAGAACATTTTCTTTAAAGAGTATATTATTTGCAGCTTTTGCTTTAAACCCATCTTAGACAGGTAGTCCAGCTAGTAAAAATTCAATTGTAATCAGCTAATGAGTGAAAGGTGAACATAATGACATTGTGTTAAGTATTGTCCAAGCTGACAAATTAAAACTATACCTGAGCCAAGAACCGTTTAACCTTTGGACTCAGAGGAGACCCCCGCTGTGACGGTGTAACCGGCTGTGTCGGCTGAGTGTTTACTGCCTCACAAAGGCAATGACAACGGCTGGTGCTGCTAAACATGTTGTGAGCCTTGAAATTCTTGAAATTTAAAAGACATTAATTATACAGTCTTCATTTCTGAATCTCCACATTCTTCTCTCCATTTTTGAAAAGCAAATAAAGGGGATCAAAAACCAAATAAAATTCAAATTTCAAAACAAAATAAAATGTTATTTTATTTGTCACATACTAATTATACATTGTGGACGCGACCCGGACACAGACAGGCGGACATGTTGTTTTCCACCACCACACGTTTATTTACAATAATATTTACAGTAATTCAGTGCACACAAACCCCCAAACACAGTCCTGGCCAACACACAATGCCTTCTCCTTTGGGCTGCCTTCTCTCTTCCACCCGACTCCAGCCTCGACTGACGGGAGACGGCCCCTTTTATATTATCCCGGATGAGCTCCAGGTGTTTCCCGGCACTCCTCCCTGGACACGCCCCAGTGTGGCGGAAATACCGGCTGTTCTCCCGGAAGCTCTCCGGGTGTCCCTTTTCTTCTTCCCCCCAGCACTTCCTGGTGTGGCGGAAGTGCTGAGGTCCAGGGTCCCCAAAGCATTGGGGCGCCCCCTGGCGGTGACCACGGGTCCCCACAGGGTTGGGCTTCCAAGCCCTCTACCCGTGGTCCCCAAAGCAACCAGGAAGGCAGCCCCCACGTGATCCAGGGTGGGCATTGACCCTCTTCTGGTCCCTCAAGGCGTCCCGGCTGGGTCGTTGCCCCTGGCATCCCTGACAACATACAGTACAATATGTAAGGAAATGCTTAGTTTCTCAACTCCAATGACCATGCCTTTAAAATTAATATAAAGGAAAAATGACAATAATATCCATCCATCCATCCATTATCCAACCCGCTATATCCTAACTACAGTTTCATGGGGGTCTGCTGGAGTCAAACCCAGCCAACACAGGGTGCAAGGCAGGAAACAAACCCCAGGCAAGGCGCCAACCCACCACAGGGACAATAATATATGACTTTTTAATATTCAACACTCATTAATAGAATTTTAAATATGTCACGTCATTTTCTAATCTGCTTAATCCTGACCAGGGTGGTGAGGGTGCTGGAGCCTATCCCAGTTAGCATAGGACGCAAAGCAGGAAGAAACCCTGGACAGAGTGCCAGTCTATTGCAGGGTGAACACACACACATGCGCACACACCCACACACACGCACACGCACACAGGCCAATTTAGTGTCGCCAGTTCATTTAATCTGCATGTCTTTGGACAGTGGGAGGAAACTGGAGCAACCAGAGGAAACCCACTCAGACATGGAGGAACATGCAAACGCCACACAGGGAGGACCTGGGACACGAACCTGAGTCTCCATACTGTTAGACAGCAGTGCTACTACTGTGCCACCATGCCACCCAGTTAAAATTAGGGCATCTTTTAGTTGTAAACACTTTCCTTATTCGAGATGCAGACTAACTGTTATCAGAAGCTCCTCCTCAGCCTCTGGTCTTCAAGCAGTGGTAGCATTTACCTGACCACAACACAGAAATTGTAGCCATCGCAGAGATGGCTGGTGCCAGGGATAATTTTCTTTGCTCTGGTGTTGCATCGCTTGGTGTAGACGTCCTGGAAGTTATGGAGTGATCACCTTGTGGTCTTGCTGCATGATGTTTATAGACCAAGTGGTAATACTTCCTGTCAGAATACTTTTGCTGGTAGATGTGTGGAAGTTCTTTAGTATCTGGGAGGGCAGCGTGAGATCCCTGAGGAATTTAAAGTGGTAAAGACATTATTGTGCCTTCATCACCAAAGTGGTGATGTGGATGGACCAGGTCAGGTCCTCTGTGAACATGAACACTGACGTATCCGAAACTGCCCATCCGCCCCACCAGAATGCTGTTAACACTGAGGGGGTGGTAGTGTCTCTTTTATTTTTTCCCCCAAAGTCCACACTCAGCCCCTTTGTCTTGCTGACATTCAGGAGTAGACTGTTGTCCTGACACCATATCAAGCTCGGGTTGTGCTGATGGGAAATCATCTACCGGCGCACAGTACTGTAGATATAACTGTCAAACTGTCATCAATCGTTTGTTTTATTATTAATATGACCCCGTTGCTTGAAAATGACAGGCACTGACTCTAAAATAAAGACATTTTAAACAACTGTCAATCCCCTTTTTTAAAATGCAGTTTGCGTGTAAAAAATGTAGAACTATAGAAAGTGTTGAGATTTAGTTCTGTTTGTAGGTCTTTCTTGATTTTCCCCTTTTTTCCTCTCTCCTTATTTGTGTTTCTTTATATGTTTTGCATTAGGTGTAACTTTGCACCCGTCTCCTCCCTTATAATTACGTGTTTCACGTTTGTAGGCGTTACATGACCACCCTATTTATATCCTACCTGTTTGCTGAGCTCTTCACTTCCTGCTATTGTTGTTTGACTCCCATTTTGTGATTTCCCTTCACAGGTTTGGGCTTCTGTTTGAATCTTGTTTGCTGTTGGACTCTCGAGTGTTCACTCTCATTTCAACGAGATGATTTTCAATTTTACACTTGGGCCTTTCTCTGCTTAATTGCTTATTGTGTTTATGGCTTTTCATGTCTTCTTTTTTAACTTTTCTGAATTTAGTTTTCTTAAATTTTGAATTGTTGACTTTTATAGTTTTTTGTATTTTTAATTTTTGGATGATCTTTTTTGAATTTAATAAATGAAATAAAATATCTTAGTCTTGTGTATCTGGGTAGGGGGTTTCCCTCTCATTTGTGACATTTTTAGGTCATAAGCCTTTTCTGGAGTCTGTATGCCTCCAGCGTTTACCTTCTTTGTGTCTCTTAAACCTGAATCACAGCAGACGTTTATATAAAAAAGTAGCCAGAAAATGCAGCTTAAGGTTAAAAAATGTGGAGTTGAGAGTAACATCTGAAGGTCTGGCTTTGCAACTGCACCAGCTTGGATGTTGTTTTGGTTTAAAACCAAATGAAGTTTGAAAACCAAATTATTTAAATCATACCACTTGTTGCCTTTATTGGAGGGATAATCACCCCAGGGATACAAATCAAGACAATCAGTCTTCTCCCTTGTGATTTGATAATCACAGTGGGATAATGAAAAATAGGAAAAACAATAGGAAAAAAAAGAAGGAAGTGTGACTGACGTCCATGCAAATCAGGGTCACTTGAGTCTTGGAGAGTTAGGTGCTATGAAAATGCTGATGGATGAATCAGCAGATTTCATTTGGGCTGCATATGAAAATGAGCCTTGGAGTAAAAAGGAGTTGCAGCTGGGGTGTCTTTTTTTGACTGGTGAAATTTGATAGAAACTGTCGAGAGAGCAGGACACCAGGGCAGTGAAGACGGCATCCCTGAAGGCCATGACATTGGGTGGGTATTGTGCATAGCTCAATTGTTCTTTTGTTTCTTTTTGTGTTAATATACAAAGTCAACAGAATTTATTCACCTGGCCAGTACTTTTATCTTCCAGACGTTTCAACGTGGGATCGCAACAGTACAGTACAACATGCCTGGTGTTAGGAACACACAAAGACACCTGACGATTTTTGTGAGCACCATAAAACCAGGAGATGAATACAGTAGCAACAGCCAAAGTTAGGACAAGCAATGGCCAAAATACAATACAATACAATACAATTTATTTTTGTATAGCCCAAAATCATACAAGAAGTGCAGAAATTGGCTTTAACAGGCCGTGCCACTAGACAGCCCCCCAGCCTTGACTCTCTAAGAAGGAAGGAAGAACTCCCCAAAAAAACCCTAGTAGGGGAAAAATGGGAGAAACCTTAGGAAAGGCAGATCAAAGAGAGACCCCCTTCCAGGTAGGTTGGGTGGGCAGTAGGTGTCAAAGAGAAGGGGGTCAATACAATATGATACACAGAACAAAACACAAGTAATCCTCAATACAATATAATAGAACAATAGAAATATTACAAGTACAGAGCAGAATTCAACAGTAGATGATATCACATAATACGATTTGGATTTGTTTAGAGTCCTGGGGCCTCATGTATAAACGGTGCGTACGCACATAAATGTTGCGTACGAACGTTTCCACGCTAAAATCATGATGTATAATACCTAAACTTGCTGAAAAGCCCCGCACATTTCCACGGTACCTCATACCCTGTCGTACGCAAGTTATCCGCTCGGTTTTGTAGACTGGCGGCACCCAGCGTCAAAGCAATGCTACTGTTCCTGTGTAGTTTATCTTCCTTTTTCAGATCCACATCCCTGACAGTATACACTGAAATTAACCACATATTGTTTATTAGTTTAATGCATCTGATTGTAATTAACCTGTAACAATATAATGGTCCACGGAATGGTCAAACTATTCCAAATACCATAGCTGCTTTAGCGTTGTTACTCTCACTGCACCTTCTTCTTCTTCTTTCAGCTGCTCCCGTTAGGGGTTGCCACAGCGGATCATCTTTTTCCATATTACTCTCACTGCAACACTCAGAGCAGCTGATCGGAAAGAGAATTATTGGTATACAGCATCAAGCACATGCTGCCTCAGCCGTGCTTTCTATTTGAACTGCTTCTCACATGGCAAACGCTTCAAAACCTTTACTGTACGGACCTTGCGATTCAGAAACAGTTTCATCCCAAGAGCTCTAAACGCATTTAATCAAGTGCTCCTTGTAGAACTGTTTGTACATATAAGTACAATCACCTCACTGTAAACTTGTGATACAGTTATAATATTGCACAACCTGAGCCACTTTATAAAGCACGTATTTGCATATGATGACGATATCATTTTTAAGATGAAATGCAGCAAAATATATTTATTACATTATATAGATAAAACTTAATTTAAACAATCTATATTGTTAATAATTAAAGGACATGGTGTCGCTACGCTAGCAAGGACCTGACGCTCCGTTCACGGATTGTTCCTGCCTCGCACTGTATGCTTCACTGGCGTGAAGGACAGAATAATTAAATATGTACTATGAAGATATTTCAATGTTCCTTAAAAGTTTTGAAGAATTAGCGTTATAAGCTTACAGATAACTTAACGTCTATTACAGAGCTGATTGTGTGGCGATTGGGTATTTGGAGAAAGAAAAGGAAGGACAGGAATTGGAGGTTAGTATGTTTGAAAGAGAGAGTACTGCTGCAATAAATTATTTTATTGAAGGTCATGCACAATCACTGCGCCACCGTGTTCCCATGTTTAATAATGTGCTTTAACTCCTATCATCATGAAAATGATATCATGTATACATCTCAGTATTTTAATTATTCAGAGAGCTGTAATATCATGAATGTAATGGATTCTGTGTACTTTCAGAGGTAGAGAAAGCCGGTTTAAGAAGCACGTAGTGATTCACACACATAGAGCATCAAATACAAAATAAAGCATTTAACGTACTACTTTAGTTACGATGGGATTTGAGAAACTAGTAAATTAAACGATTTTAAGATTAAGTTTATGATTGTCTACTTTAATGACAAAATAAACTACGTGATTAAAGTGGAAATTTCGAGGTTAAAGTTGACATTTCGTGGTTTTTCCCCACTGTGTGCCTTTTTTTTTCTCTCTGTACCCTAATAAGCTTTCATATGACACTCAGACGATGGGCTATGACTCACAGCGATTTTGATATGTGAATTCTTTTTTATTTCGTGCACTGTGCGACTTTGTGAACTTGAGCTTTTGAGTTTCTCCAACACACTATGTCACTCGATCAGCTTCCTTTTCTTGTTTATGCCACTGCTTAAACCAACAAATAATACGTTTTCCCATGCCTCCACTTGGTATTTGCTGAAATTGTTCTATTTTTCCTCTTGGTTTTGCCATTGTCTTTTCACAGAACGTTGAGCTTAAGGGCTATTTATTATTGATTTACATATTCAAAGAGGCGTAATTCTGGGAGGAGTTGGGGCGGGACAGCAGGCGCGTGCACGTGCATTACTTTTCAAGCTAATCGGGATTTATATAGCGGAAGAACGTGGAAGTTGGAGTACGAACAGATTCCTGCATCTGGATTTTTCTGTGCGTACGCACATTCCTGCTTTTGTGCTTACACCACGTTATAGTGTAAGTTCTACGCATGGTGTTATACATGAGGCCCCTGGTGACCTCCGCCATCGGACTGCCTCCCCTAATTGGCCATTCCACAGCTGAGACAGTGCTGGGCCAGCAAATCCAAAGAAAGGACCCTCTCTACCCGATGATTCCTGTGATCCTCCATCAGGGATGACTTTACCTTAGGCAGGCAAAACAACTTGGCAGGTGGGCAGTGCCACCAAGTGCCACAATTGAGTACTGAGAAGAGAAACAGAAGGGTGAGGGTTAGTAACAACTTAGAACTATCATGTTACTTATGTCTTAGTGGTAATGACTAACAACAAAGATGCAGTCGGCACAGTTAATACCGTGGAAGCCAAATCAAACAGAGGAAGCAAAAGGCAGATGTGGTAATTTGAAAATGAAAGTCAAGTACAAGAAGGAGATCACAATCAGAACACGTATCTAATCACTCGAGCTTTCTTGTTTGTAAACAAACTATCATTAATAATAACAAAGAGTTCAAAATCCACTAAGGGATAAGGCAAAGTGTTGGGGTCACCCGATTTATATTATCAGCTTCTGTGACGCTAATAGAACGATGACCTCAATCACATGATCAGTTAACCAGGTGTTGTGTAAACAAAAAAGCAAATGAAGTGAAAGCAAATTTCACGTTTCAGTTTTCAACATCAAATACAATAATCATTTCTAAAGTAGATTTCTCACATTTGAACACTTTGTATAAATCTGATACACCCGAATTTTGTCAACAACAACAACGGCCATCACTATGGAGAGACTGTGGTCATGACTCCACATGAGCTTGCACTTAAAATGGTCTTTTGTGGTGTTCTGTGCAGGAAGGAGTGATCAGTGGGGAAGAAGAACTCTTCAATTAAGGGGTTCGGCAGTGAAAACTGCTAGCCAATTATCAAGGCTTACCTGAAAATATGTCTGATTTTGTGAATCAGACAAGCACACCTTTGGAAAGAGGTTTTAATATGCCAGGTTACTCTACGACACACCTTTTAAAAACCAAATTAATTAAATAAAAAATGTATTAAATTTAATAAAATTAAATAAATAAAAAATAATGAAATTAATATGGTGACTTTTTTAGCAAAACATTAGTCTAATAGAGTAAATTTTTAGCATAAAATAAAATATTAGCTAAAATGTTAAAATTGTGTAGTTATTAGCTTCTTGCTTTTGTTAATTAGCAGTGCGACAGTCTAAACAGATGTCACCCACTAAATGTTCCAATAAAAGGTCATTAGCCTTTTCCATTATAAGGCTGATCAAGTCACTACTTTATTTTTTGTGGTTGCTGTTAAACATTTTGAATCAAATTAATTCACCCAACTACCACATAATGAATAGGTGGCACTCAGTAATTTGGGAATTGTAGAGGGAGAAGTGCTGCTTAGATTAAATAGGCTGAAATGAAACAGACCATCAGGGCCAGAAAATATTTATCACTGAACACTAAAGGAGGTTAGCAAGTACATATATAAAAACTTGATGCATATTCTTAGGAAGTTGATGCGTACCGGAAAAATTCAGAAAGACTGGAAAATGGCAAATATTATTCCACTTTACAAAAACAGTGACGGGGCAGATCCAAGCAACTATAGGCCAGTAATCTTAACTTGCATCAAAGGTAAATTAATGGAAGCAGTTATTAAGGATAAGATAAGGAGTTTTACTGAACAATCAGCATGGGTTCAGATGAGGGAGGTCATGTTTTACCAACATGCTGGAATTCATGAGGAAGAACAAAAGGATACGATCAAAGTGAACCATATGATATTATTTATATTGACTTTCAGAAAGCATTTGACAAGGTGTCACATGAGAGGTTGTGCAAAAAACTAAAAGAAGTGGGAGTTCCGGGTGTTTGGTGTAGATGGGTGCAGAACTTGTTCAGACACAGGAACCAGAGGGCAATGGTGTGAGGAAACATCTGAACTGGCTGACGATAAGAGTGGTGACCAGCAGGGGTCAGTGCTAGGGACGCTGCTATTTTTAAGATATATAAATGATTTGGATAGGAATATAAGTAACAAACTGGTTAAGATTGCAGGTGACACCAAGCTAATGAAGCAGATAATCCGGAATCTGTTGAATCACTACATAGGGACTTAGAGAGCAGGCTTGGGCAGATTTGTGGCAGATTAAATTTAATGTAAGTCAATGTAAAGCATTACATATAAGAAGTAAAAATGTTAGATTTGAATGCAAAATGAGAGGTCTGAAAATCGAAAGTACAACTTAAGAAAAGGATTTAGGAATTGTGGATTCGACAATATCAACTGCTAGACAGCATTCAGAAGCCGTTAAGAAGGCAAACAAAATGTTAGGTTATACAGCATAATGTGTGGAGTACAAGTCCAAGGAGGTTACGTTCAAGTTTTATAACACACTGGTGAGGCCTCATCTGGAGTACTGTGTGCAGTTTTGGTCTCCAGGTCACAAAAAGGACATAGCAGCACTAGAAAAGGTCCAGAGAATTCCTGATTCCAGTGGTAAAATGGATGAATTATTAGGAAAAATTAAACAAGCCGAGCCTTTTCAGTTTAAGCAAAAGGAGATTAAGAGGTGACATGACTGAAGTGTTTAAAATCATGAAGGGAATTAGTCCAGTGGATTGAGACTGTTATTTTAAAATGAGATCTTCAAGAACAAGGGGACACAGTTGGAAACCTATAAAGGGTAAATTTCACTCAAACTTTAGGAAGTTCTTCTTCACAGAGAGAATCATTGACACATGAAGTAAGCTACCAAGTAATGTGGTCGACAGTAGAACTTTAGGAACTTTCAAAACTAAATTTGATGTTTTTTTTAGAAGAATTAAGTGGATGGGACTGACAAGCTTTGTTATGCAGAATGGCCTTTTTCTCGTCTAGACTGTTCTAATGTTCTAATGAATGAGCCATTGATACCTCTGTGTGTGCTGTCTAATTTGTTATATTTCATAAATATTTAATAAAGAATTGATCATAACAAGAATGAATTGAGCATTGAGGGTAGGCAATATGGCACTAAGACTAAGTCCACAAGGTTGTTGGTTCTATTTCTGCCTCAAATGTATAAAAACCCATAAACAGATTAAAGTATCCTGATCTTATAAGTCACCCTAGATAAGAGTGTCGGTTATAAAATACAATAAGAACAATCTGTTTCGGCAGAGCCTGCTACTTAAAGGATGAGTTTCTGTGACTCCGAGTCCTGTATATGAATGGATGGTAGATGGCTCCAGTGTAGCTGTATTTGGACCCTACAACAGACTGGCATTGGGTGAAGGTCTATTGTAACACTGATACATTTCGACTCCCATCAGTTTCATGCAGCTCCAGCAGATAAATGTTCCTGCGCTGTTTAATCCAATACCATTATTATTTAATTCTGAGCTGACAAATTTATCCAAGGTGGCTTACAAAGTCAGAGTACATTTCAACTTTTTATAGGCAGTTTAAGTGGCATAGTCAGCATGACACATTGGGTTGGGGCAAGGACTGGACCAACAACCTTGGCAGCAACACTTTAGAACTTCATTATACTACCAGTTCATTGAAGCAGACCTCTGCTGAGTTCTCAAAATATGAAGAAATTGTCCCATTTAAGTTTTATTTTGTTACAGAAAGCTGTGGATGGGAATCTGAATGTACCCGAAGAGAGACAGGCTTACTTTCGAGCAGCCTGCCGCAGCAAACAACATGCAAATAGTTTGTGCTTTCTCTGCAATTATAGCATTCCTCTTTTGTGAGTCAAATTAAAAAATAAATAGAGGATCCTCACCTCGCTGTATTTAGGAGGACTGAAGCGAAATTAATCACCTTCCACAAAGCCCTCCATTGGAACTTCCTCAAATGTGCCACAAAGGGCAGAATGAAATTAAGATGCAATATTTCATTCCTGACATTTAATCCATAGAAAAAATGCCCTTGGAGACCTATTATTTCTTAAAAAATATAATTTATGTACTGTCCATCCTAAGAGCTCCATTGTACCTATGGCGGATAAGATTGGTGGATTCTATTTCTTAATGTAAGCTATATTTCATTCAAATATCACGCTACACAAAGTGTTTCCTATAATGTCATATTTCCATATGATTTATTCAGGTAAAATATCTAATAAGGAAGTAAGCCATAAATTTGCTAATCAGCAGCCGTAAAATAATGACATTTATCACATTCAATTAAGCCTTTTCTAAAGATGCAGACTTCCTATTTCAGGCAGTTCGGCGTGCTGGGAGACTATTGACAAAACAAAACTGAGACGGCGCTGCAGCGAAAAGTCTCTGGGCTGTCCTGCAAACAGCCAGTGGGTTTCTTTGGGGAAAGCGAACCACCTGTGAGTGTTTGAATGTCATTCAAGAGGCAGTCGTGTGATAAACCCAGTGAGCACACTTGCATTAAAGCATGCAGGTTCTGGGAAGCAGTTTGAGAGGATTTGCGTTGTGATAGCTCTGATCGGTCACTGTGTTTTGTTCAGCTTGTAAAAACTGAGTGTTAAGAAGCCTTTAGGTTACTCCTCAGCTTTTGAAAAGCTGATTTGTGGTAATTGGGAATGCTCCAAGTGAAGTGTCTTAAACTTGTACAACTCTGCCAGGGCCAGCAATATTTTCTATACTGTGGTGTGCTGGGCTGGTAACATCACTTCAAGAGAGACCCTCTGAATGAACAAGCTGATTTAAAGGACAGGCTCAGTTATGGGACACACTCTGGACCGTCTGGAGGTCGTAGCAAAGGAGAGAATTAAAACAAAACTGAGTGCCGTTATGAACCATGCTGCACATCCTCTCTGTAACACACTAACACTGAGGGATTTCAGCCAATGAATCATTCAGCAAAAGTTTGTCAAGAAACATAACTGGGGGTCCTTTATACCAATAATATACTAGCGTAATGCCTCACTTCTTTTTATCTTCTTCCTTTTTACACATTTTGATGTATATTTCAAGGATGCTTGTTGTTTGTCGTAATATAATAATATTTATTTATTATTGAGCTTGTGTAAAAAACAAATCTCTCCACCCCGAGGGCAAATAAAGTTCTTTTCTTCTTCTACTTTTGGCCGTTCCCATTAGGGGTCTCCACATCGGATCATCTGTTTCCATCTCTTCCTGTCCTCTGCATCTTGCTCTGTTATGCTCATCACCTGCAAGTCCTCTCTCACCACATCCATTAACCTCCTCTTAGGCCTTCCTCTTTTCCTCTTCCCTGGCGGCTCTATTTTTAACATCCTTCTCCCAATACATATATATATATCAGTTGCGGACCGTGCATTTCACACCTAGGCCTTCAGTAGTGCACCGTCTGAATCAACCCGCCCCTCAAAAACTAATTTATGGTTATAAAAACCATCTTAATATGCAGAAATACAGTATAAAGAGCCGTTGCATCGCAAATAGATAACTCCTGTAACCACAATAAATGCCTTTATTGAATAGACAAACCAGGGGTGAACAAGTTTCTTTCTACTGCAGCTACAGCCGCGACACACATAATAAACATCAATAATAACTCATAAACTTGCAATATTATTTAGGAAAATTGCAACATTTTACTCACCAAAAATTCGGATTATTTGTAAACAAAATCCATCCTCCTCTCTTTCCTCAAAAACAGTTCAACTACTCTGTCGTACAGATTATCCGTGTGCTTCAGTTCCATCAAAAAGTCCCTTTCTATCGCCATCAAAGCTAATGCTGAAAGTCGAACCTGCCCTGTTGTATTTCTGGCATAAGTTTTAATTCGCTTTAGGGCTGAAAATGTCCGCTCGACAGAAGCAGTGGACACAGGAATGGTCACCGCCAAACATACCAATCTGTACAGCTGCCCCATGCTCTCATTCAGATTTTTCTGATGAAGGAAGTCAAGGAGATCAGTGGGAGATTTTCCTGCAAAATCATCCATAGCATACATTACAGTCAGTTCTGTTTTTAGCCGAGACAGATCAAAAACTGCTCCGTCGCGCTGTGTTCAACTGGAGAAGGCTGTATGCGAGAAATTTTTCTTGTATTCCCGAAACATCTGGGGGTCGAGGAGCATGACAAACATCAGTTTTTCGTGGTCTTGAAATCTGGTCTGTGTCTGGCAAATAATGTTGTCCAGAATCCTGCCATAGAATTGGCGGTAGTGCGTGCGAGGATCTGGCACTTGACCTCTTTGTGCGCTCAGTGCGCCTACGGTGCGTTCAGTGGCCTCGTAGAGTTCCTCATATCGGCTTCTATCCAATCAATGGGTCTGAATACGGTGACGTTGCCGTACGCCTGCTAGAGGGCCCTACTGACACCAACTCAAAATCTGATTGGTTGAAGCAACAGTTTAATCGACATTTATTTTGTGTTAGAGGGCCTGCAGAACGGATTGTGAAGGCCTCTTCGACTTTTTCTCTGCCTGGCAACAAATGATGGCTGAAATGTGATTGGTTAAATGCTTTAATACGAAAATACTGTACAGTACAGGCCAAAAGTTTGGACACACCTCCTCATTCAATGTGTTTTCTTTATTTTCATGACTGAAGGCATCAAAACTATGAATGAACACATGTGGAGTTATGTACTTAACAAAAAAAGGTGAAATAACTGAAAACATGTTTTATATTCTAGTTTCTTCAAAATAGCCACCCTTTGCTCTGATTACTGCTTTGCACACTCTTGGCATTCTCTCGATGAGCTTCAACAGGTAGTCACCTGAAATGGTTTTCACTTCACAGGTGTGCCTTATCAGGGTTATTTAGTGGAATTTCTTGCTTTATCAATGGGGTTGGGACCAGCAGTTGTGTTGTGCAGAAGTCAGGTTAGTTGGACGATCATTTATTTTTCAACAGGACAATGACCCCAAACACACCTCCAGGCTGTGTAAGGGCTATTTGACCAAGAAGGAGAGTGATGGAGTGCTGTAAATGGTCATGAAAATAAAGAAAACACATTGAATGAGGAGGTGTGTCCAAACTTTTGGCCTGTACTGTACATGTCTGGAAACAGCACAACCATCGGAAAAGCTGTGAAAGGAAGTGGACAGACTATTAGGAATTATTTAATAAGTGTTTATGGACAAAATATAATTAACATCAGTTTGTGATTCAGATATTTTTTTAGGCCAGCAGAGAAGGCCTTGCAGGCCCTGACGGCCCACCACTGATATATATATATTATATCTATACTAATAAAAGGCAAAGCCCTCACTGACTCACTGACTGACTGACTGACTGACACACTCATCACTAATTCTCCAACCTCCCGTGTAGGTAGAAGGCTGAAATTTGGCAGGCTCATTCCTTACAGCTTACTTACAAAAGTTAAGCAGGTTTCATTTCAAAATTCTACGCGTAACGGTCATAACGGTCGACAATGTCCGCCATGTTAAACTTTCTTATTTATGGCCCCATCTTCACGAAATTTGGTAGGCGGCTTCCCTGCGCTAACCAAAACCGATGTACGTACTTATTTCGGTGGTATGATGCCACTGTCAGCCGCCATATTGAACTTTCCAACGTCAGACTCACTCACTCACTCATCAATAATTCTCTAACTTCCCATGTAGGTAGAAGGCTGAAATTTGGCAGGCTCATTCCTTACAACTTACTTACAAAAGTTAAGCAGGTTTCATTTCAAAATTCTACGTGTAATGGTCATAACGGTCGACAACGTCTGCCATGTTAAACTTTCTTACTTATGGCCCCATCTTCACGAAATTTGGTAGGAGGCTTCCCTGTGCTAACTGAAACTGATGTGCATACTTATTTCAGTGGTATGACGCCACTGTCGGCCGCCACATTGAACTTTCCAACGGTCTTTGTTACCTATGGGCCCATCTTCAAGAAATTTTGTACGCGGTTTCCCAACGCTAACTGAATCCTACTTATGTACATATATACATCCATAGCCTGCAGCTCGGTCGCCGTGTGAGGCAGCGTTGGGTCCCCCATCCCTACGCCTCCCACGTTGTTGGCTGCCTGCCTATATAAGGCCGTCCGTCGCTCTGGTCTCTTTATTCCCTTCCTTGCTTCACCACGGTATTCACGTCTCCCTGCTGATAACTGCAGCCTTTTTATTCAATCCACGGCTTCTCCGCTGTTTTATTGTTCGTTTATTACGATTATAATTATTGTGCAGGCATTTTAGACTTAGTTTACATTGTTCAGGTACCCATTTCCTTTATCATTCCAACCGTATCCCCATTAACATGTCTATCGAGGTGATCACCATCGATCAAAGAACTGTCACTTACCGAGTGGTTTCCATGCCGGAGATTTCACCTGCCTTTTCCATTCTCGGTGTTACATATTGCACAGCCATATCAGGCTCACTCTTAATATCTGGAGGAACATTGTGTCTTATGTATTAAATGACTGGCACAGGTTCAAGAGATAATTATACTACACAGGAGCACTATAAGAGTGAAATGCTTAAGCCCTTCACCTACGGTACTGCATGTGAGTTGTTTTGGAAAATCTGCGGCCTCTTCGCCGGGTTCCTTGGAATGCAGGCGCCCCGATGACACCGGCTCCTGCCAGGATTGGTCTGGTAAACGCTACATCCCTGTCAAACAAAACTTTTATTCTTAAGGATTTTTTCATCTCCAATGGACTGGATTTTCTTTGTGTGACGGAGACTTGGTTGAATGTTGGGAAATCCAGCATTTTTTCAGAGCTTCTACCTTCGTACTGTGCTTATTTTAATTCTCCTCGGACATCAGGCCGAGGAGGAGGAATTGCAACTGTTTTTCTTAATAAATATAGATGTAAGCAGCTTTTTTTTATCATCTTTTCCCCCAGCTTTGAAGTGAGCCTATTTGAGCTAGGTTGCCCGCTCTCAGTATTGTTTGCTGTGATTTATCGGCCTCCTAAATATAATAAGGACTTTCTCAATGACTTCTCCGATTTATTGACTGAAATTGTGCCTAAATATGATCGAATCCTTATTCTTGGAGATTTTAATACACATGTATGTTGTCCTGATAAACCGATGGTGAAGGACTTTCTAAGCCTAATTGACTCTTTTAGTTTTATGCAGTGGGTGTCTGGACCGACGCATGAACTTGGGCATACGGTGGATCTTGTTCTATTGCTTGGCTGTTCTGTGGCGAATCTGAAAATTTTGGATGCAGTGTTTTCAGATCACAAGCCTGTAATATTTGATATCACCTTGCCCTGTAAAGCTGGTAAATCCCGTGCTTTCGTGTGGCGCTGTCGTGTCATTAATCCATCTACTGCTGTACATTTTTCCGCTTTGTTTAGTAAATGTGATCTTCCTGAACCTGTGTCCTCCAATACGGAGGAGCTCTGCTCCTGGTTTTATTCCACCCGCCGAACTGTTTTAGATGCTGTGGCTCCATTGAAAACCAGGCAGCCTAAAATGAAATCTGAGCCCTGGCTGAACGACACAACTTGCGCTGTCAGACGCGAGTGTCGAAAAGCTGAGCGTAAATGGAGAAAGGATAATTTGCATGTATCGTTTCAAGTACTGAAAGATTGTTGGCGTCGTTATCAGTGTATTGTGAAAGATGCCAAAAGAGCGTACATGTCAAATATTATTTTGTCAAACTGTCATAAACCTCGTGTGTTATTTGACATTATAGATAGGGTTTTAAATGTTCCACAGAATGCCTGTATGGAACCTTCTTTTGAGACATGTGAGAAATTTTTGCACTTTTTTGTGGGTAAGGTGAATACTGTTAGGGCTCATATACCTTTCACTGCTTATGACCCTTTAACTGTTTTTTCCTCCTCTGCTGTTTTTCATCAGTTTGAGCCGATGACCCTATCTTCTTTATTTGAGATTGTTGGTCAATTGAAGCCCTCAGGTTCTCCTTTTGATGTTGTTCCACCTTCTCTTTTTAAAGAGATTATTTCTGTTTTAGGGCCATCTGTTCTTGCTATTATAAATAGCAGCCTTTCCTCAGGTGTAGTTCCTAATTTGTTTAAACATGCCACAGTGCAACCATTGATTAAAAAACCAAATCTAGATCCCACTGTGCTATCTAATTTTAGACCGATTTCCAAGCTTCCATTTTTGTCCAAAGTTTTGGAGAGAAGTGTATATATTCAACTGAAAGCTTTTTTAGATGAAAGGGATGTGCTTGAAGTGTTTCAATCTGGTTTTAAGCCGTTTCACAGTACTGAAACCGCATTACTGAAGGTTTTTAATGACATCTTTCTGGCAACAGACTCAGGGGATTATGTGGTTTTAGTTCTGCTTGATTTAACAGCTGCTTTTGATACTATAGATCATAGTATTTTATTATCTCATTTGGAGCATTGTGTGGGCATTCGTGGTACTGCCTTAGCGTGGTTTAAGTCGTACTTGACTAGAAGAACTTTTTCAGTGAGGCTAGATGAATTTAGCTCTTCCTCTGCTTCACTATCATGTGGGGTTCCGCAAGGCTCCATACTTGGTCCTCTGCTATTTTCTTTGTATCTCCTGCCTCTTGGCTCTATTTTTAGAAAGCATAAAATTGCTTTCCATTGTTATGCAGACGATACTCAGGTTTATGTACCCCTCAAACGTAAGGATGCTTAATCCATACAAACTTTGGTTATGTGCCTAGAAGAGGTGAAAGCTTGGATGGCAGTGAACTCTTTAAATTTTAATGAAAATAAGACAGAGTTTATAGTTTTTGGTCTTGGAGGTACCAGTGGGTCTGTTTCTACTTTTGCTCCTGTGGATTTGGGTTCCCCTAGCACAATATGGTACGCCTGTTATTACAAATTTGGGTTTTAGGATAGATGAGGATTTTAGACTGGACGGTCAGATCAGTGCGGTGGTGAAATCTTGTTTTTTTCAGCAGAGACGTTTGGCAAAGATAAAAAACATTCTTTCTAACGATCAATTCACAACAGTAATCCATGCCTTTATTACAACTCGGTTGGACTATTGTAATTCATTGTATGTTGGTGTCAGCCAGTCTACCCTGTCTTGACTCCAGCTGGTGAAAAATGCTGCTGCACGTCTTCTAACTGGCACGCGAAAAAATGAGCATATTACACCTGTATTATCCTCACTGCACTGGCTGCCTGTTCAGTTTAGAGTTCATTTTAAGATTCTTTTATTTGTTTTTAAGTCTTTAAATGGGCGTGCTCCGCCCTACCTCGCTAAGCTGCTGCATATGCACTCTCCTTTTCGCTTACTCAGATCAGCTGGTCAGCCCTTTCTGGATGTGCCTAGGACTCAGTGAAAGCTCAGGGGGGATAGGGCTTTTTCCGTTGTGGCTCCAAGGCTCTGGAATTCATTGCCGATCTACATTAGACAGGCCTCCTCACTGCCCATTTTTAAATCTGCTCTTAAGGCCTATCTTTTTGGTTTGGCATTTGATTCTGTGTGAGCAGTTGATGTTATTTGTTTTAACTCTGTTTAGTTGTTTAGTTGTTTTTATTATGTTGTAATTAGTTATTATTGTATTTTATTGGTTGAGTTATTACTTTGTTTTGTTTAAATTTATTTAGTTTATGTACAGCACTTTGGTCAGCGGCTGTTGTATGTAAAGTGCTTTATAAATAAAGTTGACTTGACTTGACTTGACAACATTGCAAATAAGAAAGGACTCAGAGCCGATCCCTGATGTTAAATGCATCCATCACTCCTACCACAGACCTCACCACTGTCTCACTTCCCTCGTACATATCCTGTACCACTCTTACTACTCTGCTAGTCCCGACTTCCTCATACAATGCCACAACTCCTCTCAAGGCACCCTGTCATATGCTTTCTCTGGGTCCACAAAGACAATGAAACTCCTTCTGGCCTTCTTTATACTTCTCCAGCAACACCCTCAGAGCAAACACTGCATCTGTGGCGCTCTTTCCTGGTATGAAACCATACTGCTACTCATTAATCATCACCTCACTTCTTAACCTAGCTTCCACTACTCTTTCCCATAACTTCATGCTGTGGCTCATCAATTTTATCCCCCTGTAGTTACTAAGGTCCTGCACATCCCCCTTATTCTTATAAATCAGCACCAGTACACTTCTTCTCCAGTCCTCTCACTTTCCAAGATTGCATTAAACAATCTGGTTAAAAACTCCACTGCCATCTATCCTAAACACCTCCATGCTTCCACAGGTATGTCCTCTGGACCAACAATCTTTCCATTCTTCATCCTCTTCATATCTGGCCTTACTTCATCCTTGCTAATCCATTGTACATCCTGGTTAACTATCTCACATCATCCAACCTTCCCTCTGTCACTTGTTCTCTTCATTCATTAATCTCTCAAAGTACTCTTTCCATCTGCTCAAGATACTTTCCCTGCTTATGAGTATGTTTCCACATGTATCCTTTATCATCCTAACCTGACGCTCATCTTTCCCAGCTTGGTCCCTCTATCTAGCCAACTGGTACAGGTCCATTTCTCACTCTCATTTCCAAACTCTCATACAATTCATCTGCACATTATCTTTATCCTTTGCCACCTCTATATTCACTTTACATTTTATCTCCTTGTATTCCTGTCTACTTTCTTCACCTCTCTGATTATCCCACATATTCTTCACCAACCTCTTCCCCTGTATACTCTCCTGTACTTCTCCATTCCACCACCAGGTTTCCTTTTACTCCTTCCTCTGTCCAGATGTCATATCAAGCACCTTTCTAGCCGTCTCCATTAGCACTTCTCTCGTACTTTCCCAGCTGTCTGGAAACTCTTCACTGCTACCCACTGTCTGTTTTACCTTCTCCCTGAACTCCACCTTGCAGTCTCCCACCATTTGATTCTTTGGCTCTGCCCTCATTCTCTTCCTCTTCTTGATCTCCAACATCATACTACAGACCACCATTCTATACTACTGAACTACGCTTTCCCCTGCCAACACTTTGCAGTCTCCAGTCTCCTTCAGACTGATCCTCCTGCATAGGATATAATCCACCTGTGTACATCTTCCTCCACTATTGTGTGTCACTCTGTGTTCCTCCTTCTTCTTAAAATACGTATGGACTGGTGCCCTTTCCAGTGTTTGTTCCTTCGTTGCACTGTATGGTGGCTAGGATAGGCTCCAGCACACCCCACAACCCTGTTCAGGACAAAGAGGTGGTAGAAAATGACTGACATTAAAAACATCGTTACAACCCGTAGATCACATGTTGTCTATTTTTTTGTCAGTCACTTAAAAATGGCTGAAATGATTTTCACGAAAGTTTGTATGTACATTAGAATATTTGAAGAGTTTTTATGAGAGCTGGCCAGTCAGCCCCATAAAGGTTGCCAGTCTTATCCACTTAATTCTCCAAAATAAAATCAAGTCAAGCTTTGAAGGTCCCCTAAAGTCCGTCTGTCTATCACACTACTTAGTAACTTATTTTATGCGTCTGTTGAAAACTTCCTAACATTTGTGTGAAATTTGTCATGGCACTCCAATTACTCCGATCAACAGGTCCTTTTATATGCTTCCGAACAGAAGGGGCAAGACTTGTGGGAGTGATATGGGCATGGTCAGTTGGTTTTCTGGGTTGTCTTTGCTGAGCTGCAGAGGAAAGAAACAAGACAGTTAGCGACAGCACTCCCTCTAGCCCCGTGGTGGTACTGAATACCTGATCAGAACCGTGAAGGTGGTCCTCAAACGTGCATGGAGACATGTCTACATTATGTAATTTGCAAAATGTGTAATTTACATCATATGTGTAATCTTGTTACAGAGATGTGAATTTGTGGTCAATGAAGAACAATGTACAAAAATACATTGTACACTTCCTGTCTTGTTTGTATGGTTATGTTTCTGCATTACTGGCCGCATGTCAGGAGTGCCTTATTTCATTCTGGGTGTCCAGGTATACTTTGCCCGAGGGATGTGATACAGTCCTAGATAATTTAGAATGGCAAATGTATCAAAAATGCGTAGCCATTCCATGAGGAGCCCTGTTTAGTACAGGTAGCTCCATTAGCTGTAGCTGGTGCTAAAAACTGATCCTAGGAGTGTGAAGTCTCAGGACAATGAAGTAAAATACAAGGGGGGACTCTAAATCGGCACCATATGATTGAGTTTGGATGTGTGAGTGTGCCTTGCTGTGGAATGGCATCTCATTCAAGGTTAATACCCACCATACACCCAGTGCTACAAAGACAGTCATTGACTCATCGTGACTTTGAACAGAATAAACATGATAGACAATGAATGAAGTAATGGTAAATGGAAAGATGCGTATAGAACCATAAAGTCCAGAGAGTCAAGCTCTGATTATCTGCTAGAGAAACCCAGAATACACTGTTACAAAATGAGAGCTCAATAATTCTGTAATAAGACGTCCATTACCAAGGTAAGATTAATTAATGAAGGATGTCTGCTTTCACTGAGGACTCCCCTCCAGCTTTCTCTCCATCCAGCTAAATGTTAATTATATGCTTGTATTTGATATTTACCTGCTCTGTGCTGTTTTATAAGATTGCTATGAAACAAAATGTTTCCAGATGTTGGAAAATCCATGTGCTTACTTCTCTGACCACCATCATTTAAAGTGCATTTTGCATGAGAACTGTTGTTTTAACGATGAAGAAACCATTGAAATTCAATTTAACTTACATTCTTTTAACTACCTAGCCTGCCATTAAAAATCATAATCATTTTTGAAGGTGGTAGGTGGCTAAGTGAAATGAAACCCAGTTTGTGATTTTATAGGAGCAAACATGGAGGAGTGGAAGGAGAGATTGTTAGATAGAAATCTAAGTTTACAGATTCTAAGTGTTGTTAAGATAGCTAAAATAAAGAATTTATGAAAGAGAGGCCTGGATGTATTGTCTTGGGAGATCTGAGCTCTTGAGTCTGATTATCAAAAAAGCAAGCAAGCTGACAACAAAGAAAATGGTAGAGGACCATTAGCACTCACACCGCGAGACAGTTTTATTGGCAGGTTGTAAGTTTCAGGAATTGGCGCTTCAGGGAAAGTACAAAACCCACCCAGAAGGACCAATCATCAATTGAGACTATTAAATTAAACATCTGAAATCAATTAAACCATTAAGTGCTGGCATTAATATTGAAAAAAACGTAAGCCAAAGATTACATAGGAGTCATTAACAAAGCATAAAACTAATAATTAAATTAAAAAAAGAGTAAATTACATCTTTTATCAGAGGAGTCTTTTTTAAACAGATTGAATAAACTGAAGAAAAAGAAGTACAAATTTATACCTAAAAAAGAATAAATGTGCCTTCTAAGCCAACCTGAAGTCAACAAGTCAAAATCTTTGAGCAGAAAACAAGGTCAAGATTAGGAACAAAACATTAACACAATGTCTCTGCTCAGGAATTCACTCAGGGAGATGCCCCTCAGGCAATGGGATTACATAACTGCCTTTTCTGACACTGTGCTACACTGTGCTTTATAAAAGAAAGGTTTATTTTCTAACCTGAAAGAAAAATAGCAAAATACTCAAAAGTCCCAAGTACACAAATCAAATAATTATAATGCACAAACCAGTGCAGAGAAGCAAAAAAATAAAAAAGCAGAGTAATAGAACAAAACCACAAGCGCAATACTTACAGCTAGTGCTTTTTTTGTAAACAAAATGGTGGCAGTACACATATGATGCGTTGGATCAAGTTTGAGGTACTGTGAAGGTGTTTAGAGGCCGAGAGTCCTAGTGCTACATTTTTATTTGGTGAAACATAACGTTTAAAATTTGAAATTGACAAATAGTCAAGTGTACCATGCAGCATAATATGGTGCTTGATAGTTTAAAATTACAAACATAGAATTTCCAAAATCAAAGAGTATCAACTGCAATAACAAGCTCTGCATTCTCCAAAAAAAATTGTTATGTAGTCCTGCTGCTCTGCAAAGTAATTTATGCTTAATTTCATGGGGTTTTAAAGAAAATTTCAAACTGTTTGCATGTTTTCATTTGTTCTTTGCTTTGAGTGATCAATGGCTGATCATCATCCTCTTAACAGCCATGTTTTAATGTATTGAAGAGTGTGTAGAGGGCTAACTAATCGTATGAAGAGAAGTGCGGAGACAGTCTTGTCAGTAGCAAGGCTCTCATTGGAGTAATCAGATTCATTTGCAAAAACCCACATTTGCACTTACTTGATGAAACTGGAATACAGTAATCCCTCGCTATATCGCGCTTCGACTTTCGCGGCTTCACTCTATCGCGGATTTTATATGAAAGCATAACTAAATATATAACGCAGATTTTTCGCTGCTTCGCGGGTTCTGCGGACAATGTGTCTTTTTACTTCCTGTACATGCTTCCTCAGTTGGTTTGCCCAGTTGATTTCATACAAGGGACGCTATTGGCGGATGGCTGAGAAGCTAACCAATCAGAGCACGCAGTTAAGTTCTCCTGACTGAGAAGCTAACCAATCAGAGCACGCAGTTGAGCTCCTGCGTGCTGAATGCAGTGTTAACCAGGAAGTCTCGTCTCGCTCATTCAGCATCAACGTGTTTCGCTGTGTAAAGAGTTGTGCTCTTTTGTGTTTATCTTTGTGCATAGTCAAGCCCTTCATTATGGCTCCAAAACGATCTGCTACTGCTTCAGGGGCCGTGCCCAAGCGCAAGAAGAAGATGTTAACGATTGCCGAAAAGGTAAACGTTTTGGATTTGTTGAAGGCTACGATTCTTTTTATTTAAAAAGTAGGAAAGGAATATAAGATTTACGGCCGCAGTGTCCTTTTAACCAGGGTGCAAAACGAGTTGTAAGTGGATGTAATAAGGCAGTAGTCTGGATGGAATCTGCTTTAGGGATTTGGATTGAAGACTGCCAGAAGAAGAACAACGGCAGTGCTACACAATCGCCTGAAGTGGCTCCTTTACAAGGGCTGTAACGCTCTCCTTTGTTGTGCAGTAAAATTAAACTCATTGTTATCGGACAAGTCATCGTGTCATTGTTGGTGAGTAACCATAATTAATTTTCTTCTTACAGTGCTTAGTACATGTACGTACGTTTAGTGTCACTGTACACACATTTACTGTATACTATTTTTCTTGCATTGTACGTATTTATTGCTGGTGACCTGTCTATTGTAATGGCTGTAACATGTGTGATATCGGAGACACTCAATATCTTTAAAATAATATTTAGGTTTTACTGTATATAAACAGTGTGTTTATATACATAATTTCAATGAATCTTACCTAATATCTAAGAGAATACAAAGGGATTATGCTGTATAACGCTGCGGGGAATATTTATAAACAGTGCGGGAGAGTTTATAAGGGCTTAAAATATATAAAAATAACCATACAAACATATGGTTTCTACTTCGCGGATTTTCACCTATCGCGGGGGGGGTCTGGAACGCAACCCCCGCGATCGAGGAGGGATTACTGTATAACTAAGCGCATGCAATAAAGGCTGCTGTTTTTCTGACTCTTTTTCGATGAGGTAACGATGGAATCTGTGAATTGTATCTCTTTCTTATAATTGTAGTTTTCTGCAAATAAATCCTAATTTCTTTTTTGCCAAAGGTCAAATAATTATGTACATTCTTAGGCTACTTCTTATGATCAGATATGCATACAAATGTGCCATTGTCACAGTCAAACAGCCTTTTTGACATTGGCTCATGAAGTTTTGTGTAAATTACAGCTGGGTCTATTGGAGGATTATTATTTAGGACCGTCAGTAAAGCAAAATTTGCCGTAACTATATATATATATTTTTTTATTTTATATTTTACTTCTTTTTTAGCCATCCCTTTCCTCTTTTTTTAATTAAGCTGCAATTATTTTATTGACATTTCTTTCATTAATCATATGTATATTTGGGCTACTTATGGCTACATAGAACTGGGACTTCACGAAGTGTGGCTTGCAACAGTTGCAGAGGCACAAAAAGGGAGGGTGTGTGTGTGTGGTGGGAAGTGTTAGAAGGTGGAGAGAAAGAAAGCGATGCTACTTCTATTTTATCACTTATACCCCAATAACTGTTTTTGACAACATAACAATAACCTTCATAGCTGTATCACTTGGCAATAATGTGAAATCTATGTCCAAGTTATTTTATGGACAATGTACTACCTTAACCTAAGAATACAAAATGTCAACAAAAGTGCAGAAGAAATATTTCCATGACCAAATAGTGAACTTTGTTAGCTGGAATGTCAAGGGTCTAAATCATGAATTAAAGAGAAAGAGAGTATTCTCACACTTAACAAGTCTAAATGCCAAGATAGTATTTTTACAGAAGACTCACTTATTAAGCAAGAACCAGTTTCTGTTGCAAAGAGAGTGCTCTGGCCAAATTTTTCACTCTAGCTATATAAAGAAAACCAAGGGTGTGGGAATATTAATACACAGAACTAACCCATTTATAGTATCAGATGCAATATCTGATTCTGAAGGACGATATGTCATGGTGACGGGCAATTTATCTAAAATTAAATTGATTTTGATTAATATCTATGCACCTAACATGGATGATAGAGCTTTCCTCCAAAGTATATTGGCATCTATACCTAATGTGAACACTCACAAAATTATAATAGCTGGAGACTTTAATTGTGTGTTAAATCCAGACCTGGATAGATCCTTAGATACAACTGCAATAACATCTAATACTGCAAAGATAATTACACAGTTTTTAATGGATTATAACTTATCTGACACATGGAGGTTCTTAAATCCTAACCTAAGAGCATACTCCTCCTTCTCTTCTGTACTTCACTGTATTTCCTCATGGACAGTAATTTTTTGACCACTATCAAATCTTGTAAGTATGACATTATCATTATCTCTGATGATGCCCCTATTATCGTGGAACTTAAATTACTATGTCCTACACACTCATCTCATTTCTGACATCTTAACCCCCTGTCATTAGCTGAGGAGAACTGTACAGAATTCATATCCAAGCAAATTGATTATTTTCTTGAGACCAATGCATCCTCAGAGGTTACACCAGGTATACTCTGGGAAACTCTGAAGGCATTTGCAAGAGGACAGATTATTAAATATCTTTCTCCAGAAAATAAACTGGAAACCAAAAAGGCATCTGAGTTAATCAGTAAAGTTACCAGAATAGATCTAGAATATGCTTGGTCTCTAAATAAGACCTCTGTAGGAAAAGACAGGTTTTGCAATCACAATTTAACTTCTGGACTACTAAAGAAATGGAACAGCTTATCTTTAAGTCGTGACATCATTGTTATAAACACTGAGAAAAGGCCAATAAGGTCTTAGGCCAACAATTCCACAAGCAGGAAGTCTGTAATACAAAAAAAAAAAAAAAAAATAAAACAACACAGATGGAGATAAGATTATTGACCATAAAAATATAACTGACACATTTAGAGAGTACTATAAGTCCTTATATTCTACTCAGTTTAAAGAAGATAAGACACAATCTAATGAGTTTTTTTATTTGAGATACCACAGCTAGATACACTTAATGCTGCAGAACTGAACAAACCTCTGACACTTTCAGAATTGCTAGATGCTATAAACTCACTTCAAAGTAGGAAAGCAGCTGGCCCTGATGTCTACCCAGTGAAATTTTATAACAAATTTTCAAATAAGTTAGCTCCACTATTATTAGCAACATTTATAGAAACTAAAGACAAAAAAATACTACCTCAAGCTTTTTTCCAATTATTAATTACCATCTTTCCTAAGGAGAACAAGTACGTACTACAATGTGCATTATACATACCAATCTTGTTAAGATACTCTCCAAAGTCCTAGCTAGAAGGATTGAGAAAGTGCTTTCTTTTGTAAGATCACAAGACCAAACTGGATTTATTAAAGGCAGACACTTAACTTCTAACCTTTGAAACTTGTTTTATATAATATATTCACCCATTATATCTAACGCCCCAGAGATCTTATTTTCTTTAGATGTAGAAAAAGCATTTGATATGGTTGAGTGGGACTATCTATTATCCACATTGCACAAATTTGGGTTCAGCCCAAATATATGTGCATGGATCAGACTACTTCATACTAGTCCAGAAGCCTCAGTTCGTATTAACCTTTGCTGTTTACAATCGCCATTGAACCATTGGTTGTATACTTTTGAAATGCATCAGAGATAATGTCTACAATAGAAATAAAATCTTGCAGTACTTCTTTATATTCATGGCTCTGTACCCCAGTTAATGCAAACTACTGTCATTACACTAAAAATCCAATTACCCTTCATTCTCTCAGAATATGTAACCAATGTAGGAAGCACTTTAAGACAGAAAAGCTTCTATCTGTTGCACCGCTACATAACAACCACCTTTTTCCACCCTCTCAAACATATGCAGTACACTATTCAATGTCTGGAAAATATCCGGGATTAAAACACTTAGAGACTTGTGCACAGATAATGTCTTTGCATCCTATGAACAATTACGTTTCAAATACAACTTCTCATCAACACAATTCCTCCACTACTTTCAATCTAGAAACTTTGCTAAACAGAACCTGCCCAATTTTCCTCACTTTCCACCTTGTTCTATTCCAGAAGAATTATTGACTCAGATAGCATCTCTACAATTTATAAAAATATTTTAAAGTCTCTTCCTTTCAAAGACCCCAGAGTACATTGGGGAAATGATATGTTGTGTAATATTTCAGAAAAGGAGTGGAAGGCAGCCATACACAGAATACACTCAAGCTCTATATGTGCAAAGCATTCAGTCATTCAGCTTAAAATCTTTTATCGAGCACACTTATCTCGTTTAATATTTTTCAAAATGTTTCTAGGGCAAGATCCAACCTGTGAACGTTGCAATCGAGCTCCAGCCTCACCGATGTGCACCAAATTAGCATTTTGGAAAAAAATCTTTGCATGCCTATCAAACAGCCTTGGTGTCACAGTCTCTCGTAACCCATTAACAGCTGTGTGTGGTGTGCTTCCAGATGGGCTAAAAGTCGAGAAGGACAAACTGTAATTGCCTTTAAGTCAGTGGGTAACCGATGTTCTATAGTACTTGAAATGGGAAAAAATCTAATTCTTAGAGGATCTATTCAAAACTTTTTTAAGGATTTAATCAATTACATTTTAGAATAAACTTCCATTTCAGGGTACAGGATACCCTTCTTTTCTTGCTCCTTTAATAGAGTAGTTTCAGTTCCTGGCTCCTCTCTCTTTCTCTTGGGTCAGGGTCAAATTTTACTTTGATTTGTTAGATTTGTCTGGATTGTATACAATGTTATCTGTTTCTAATTAATAACCAAATAAAAAAAAAATAGAAGGCAGGCTTTGTTTAATGAGATCTCATCCTAAAGCACAGTGGTTTTAGTCTTTATATTACCTTCAGGTTACGGCGGCTCGATTAACCAAAGCACCTGAGAACCATGAACCAATCTGTCTTGTTAGGCACTAGAGCAAATTGACAATCACGACTGATAAAGGTCCAAGAAGTAACAGAAAAGGCAAAAAGATGTCTGCTTTATTGATTGTTTCTACTGAATTACACTCACTATTCTGGGTCAGATATGCAAACAAAAAAATGCACTGTACTGGCCACAACTGATAATAAATTTGAATTTATTACTACTCACGTAACGATAATACAATAGAATATTTTTGAGCCTGCTGTTCAAAATAACAGATCTTAAAATGTAACTTATAGCCCAAACATTCTACTGAAATAACAAACACTCAGAAAATTTTATTTGCTGTGTTGTGGGGCCGCTGTAAAAGATTGAAATTATCTTTGGTACACTGTAATTCGGCAAGTGCCAAAATAATTTATACTTTGCCTTGCATGTTAGCAGGTTAAAAAATTATGGTATTTTAATTGAAATTAATGTATAAAAACAGTAAAAAGATGAAGTGTTATATAGCTTAAAAGCTTGGAACATTGACTGTTAAAAACTCCACTGGTGTGGGGTCTGTAGTCTACTTGTCCGGTGTACCAACTATCTGATGAGTCTTATCTTGCTTGTGCCACGTGGAGACACTCTCAGTTATCACTTTTTGTGTGTTAGATGTTTTCTACTAGAGCATATGAAATTGCATTGTTTTTAGCATCTTATACTGGAGTTTATGATGTTTTCCATCTCATTTGGCAATGGCATAAACGTGTCTCACGTAAGACCCGAGGTTTACTTGGGCTGTAAAAGTGGCAACAGCATTAGTGCTGAGCATTACTCAGACAACGTTATAGATGTGTCTGACGCAAGACCCAAAGTTGACTCGGACTGTAAAACTGGCAACAGTGTTAGTACTGAGCGTTACTCAGGCAACGTACCAAGCCTCATGATGGCCCCTTATCGGCACTGATGATGAAGTGAATCAGTCTTCAGGCAGGGAAATTGAAATGGCCAATGAAACCAAAACTGATTCTGGGAATCCAAAAATGATGCTTGTGTCACTCGCATATGTGCCGTGTGCTGTTCATATTATTATTATTTGTATCATTATTATACTTCTGACTTTGTACTTTTAGTGTTTTGCATGCTTTGCAGTAGGGGGTTAGGAGCAGGCACTGATACAGCGCATTGCCACACCCACCACACGACAAACCAACTCAGGATCCAGATTAGGACCCGAGCGCAGCCATGCAACGGGTGACACCTCAGCACCACACTAGTTCAGATGGAGTGGAACAGTGTGAGGTTTTTTATGGTGGCTGGAGTGCCAATTCTGCCACCAACCCCCAAGTTTTTCCCTGCAGGTTGGAGGGCCAACATGCAGGGATGGATGCAGATTAACGTCATAGCTAGGATGGAGCAATTGCAGGTTGTTGGCCTTGCTCAAGGGCCCAACAGAGCATAGTCTCTTTTGGCTTTTTGCGGGATTCAAACCGGCAACCTTCCGATTGCCAGTGCAGATCAGTAGAAAGATGAGATTTAATAAAAATACCATTCATTGCTTTTTACATGTTTTTTTGAGAAAAAATATAATGCTAAAGAGGTTAAGTGTATTGACTCATGCCTAGTAAGGATAAAATGGGAGTGGGCATTAAAAAGTGTGCCTTACCTTGTTCTTTCCACATAACTGCCACTTACTGGATGTTTTTTTCATACCATTCTGAGGAAACACTAGAGACGGTTATGTGTGAAAATCTCAGGATTCAGCAGTTAGAGAAATACTCAAACCAGTCCTCCTGGACCCAACAATCATGTTGCGGTCAAAATCACAGACATCACATTTTTTCTGCATATTAACTGAAGCTCCTGACCTGCATCTGAATGATTTTATGCATTGTGCTGCAGCCACATGATTGGATGATTACATAGCAGGTGTACAGTTGCTCCTAATAATTTGCTTTGTGTGTGTATTTGAAACTCATTTTAACATATTTGTTAATTATTTATGGAGCACTAAATGCTTATTATAATTTAATTTATTTTATCTTTCTTTTGTCAATGTACAGTATAATGATTGTATTTCTCAGAAGAATGTGTTTTACCTATTGTAATGTGATCTTTTGGATCAATCAATCAATAAATACATTTGTTCAAGTGATATTTCATATTTTTGGAGAAGACAATATGAAAAGCTGAAAAGTCCTTCTTAGAACATTGGACGTTCTCACAAGAAGTCATTTTCAATCATTCATTTTCAAAACCTATTTGTTTTACACATAGAATAGCAGCGAATGGACGTTATTCTGATATATATAAATACAGTCTTCTGTTTTTTATATCTGTTTTTTTTTCCCATTCCCAGGAAGCCTGTAATCTATCACAAAGAATCACAACCCCACCCTAAGTGCCCACCATAGACCGGTCCCTTCAGATTCCCACACTTATTCATATCAGCTGAAATAGTTAACATAACATACATATTTCTAGGATGTGGAAAGGGAAGCTGAGACACCCAAATTAATTCCAGACAGAAATGAAAAGAACATGCAAACTCGGCATAGACGGTGACTGGGCACAGAACTGAACCCAGGTCCCGAGACTGTGACGCCGTAGCATTGTTGTGCCTCTCTCTGTATTGAACATATGGGTTCTGTTAAAACGCACAAGAAGCTATTTCAGCTAGTCTTTCATTTGTAAATCTCCCTTATCCACTTTATGACACTTGGCAGCCTCAGGGGAAGCTGTAGATGTAAGCCAGGCTAAGGCCAGAACAGGATGCCCATTTACTTCACTGTGTTTCTTCAGAGGTCTCCAAATGAATTGCAGATATTTTTAATCTTAAATAAAGCCTAAGCCCATCTATAAATCCTTTTCATCTTTGTTAAAGGTCAGGCTTTCAGAGTTTTTAAACAAAATGGGTGCAAACTGGGAACCAACTGTGGATGCCATCGGATACCATCCCATCACACTCCAGTTAAACTGGAACTGTTTTAGATTCACTAGTGCAGCTGTGAAACAAGAGAGGTGGTGCCCCCAGAGAAAAAAGCACTTCAGCATGGGCAAGGAGTGCATATTGTACATAGAGGGCATCCCAGCTGGAATCGAGACCCTATGTGAAGTGGCTGTGTACTGCCCACTGCAGGAACAGCGTCTCTTAATATTAATCCGACTTCCCTAAGGGTATTGGCTGGCAATTGGAAGGCTGCCAGATTGAATCCTGTAAATGCCAAAAGGGACTCTGTTTTGTTGGGCCCTTGAGCATGGCCCTTAACCTGCAATTGCTCTGTCCTGGGTATGACGTTAATCTGCAACCAGCCCTGCATGTAGGCCCCCCAACCATCAGGGAAAAACCTGGGGGTTGCTGGCAGAATTGGCACTCCTGCCACCATAAAATAACCTCACACTGTTCCACTTCATTTGAACTAGTGTGGTGCTGAGGTGTGTGACAGTAGGGGTTGCTGTTGCCCCGTGAAACCCTCAGACAACACGTTCAGACACCAGGTGAAAATATAACAAATCAGTTTAATTATTTTCTTAATGTGCACCAAGCACCTCAACCTCCACAATACACTATAATAATCCACAATAATAATAAATCACAATAAATCAATCCAAAAAATCGTCCTCTCCTCCCAGCAGCTCTGTCATACTCCCTCCCAATTCCGGCTCTGCTGGGTTTCCCATAGTCCTTTTTATAGTCCGCGAGCTGGAAGTTCTTCTGTCCTTCAGTCCATGTGATGCCATAGCACTTCCGGGTCAGATGAAAACTTTTCCTTTTCCTTCAGCCCAGACGTACTGCATTTCTTCTGTCCCCATGACTAGGGGGTACTTCCGGGCTATAATAGAAACATTCGTGCCTCTTTGCAGCGTCCCCTGGCGGCCCCCACGGTATCCAGCAGGGCTGTGAAGTTGAACTCCAATGTCCATGATGCCCTGCGGGAATTCGGGACATCTCCATGTTGCAGGGAGGACTCCATCTAGTGGCGTGAGTGTGTTGGCCGTGATAAACTGCCAGTCATCTCTCACAGGTGTCACCTGTTACATGGCTGCACTCGGGTCCTAATCTGGGATCCTGAATTGGTTTGTCGTGTGGAGGGTGCGGCAATGTGCTGTATCAGGGCCTGCTCCTAACCTCTAACCTCTCTGTCTCTTTCCTAAGGGTGTCAGAGTGTGGAGCGCTCCTACACTGGATTATCAGGTTAAGGAAATTACTGGATGGATGAATTTATTTTTAAAGTATTTAAAATAGTTAAACTTGCTAAAATGTTTTTGCTTGAGTACTTTAGCTCACGTCTATCAATATTTACATGTTTTTTGTAATATTTGCACTCTAACCTTCTTGGTGTTAACCACGAGCATGACTCAGACACAGAATTCTTTTATTTTTTATTTATTAATTTTATTGCAATCCGTACAAAGCAATCAAGTTTTTACACTCAGATTTCTATGTCATTACGGTTAAGCCCGAGTCTGACCCAGGGTGACGTGTAATGAACTGCTTTTCTGTGTTAAGCCCGATTAACTCTCAGAACAGTATTCTGCTGCCACCTAGTGGATCAAATGTCACCCGCAAAGCACACATAGCATGAGGACATTTAAAGAGCTACAGTACAGAATTACAATTAAAACACACAGGAATAACACAAAGGCATGAAAAATAATAACCCAATATTAGCAAAAACAACAATATAACGTAAAATACACATAAATTCACATTGCTGCATATTAGTCATTAACTGAAATAATGAAGAAAAGAAAGAAATTTTTATGATCAGCAACATTTATACATCTTTTGGGAAAAATCCTGGATGGATATTTACAGTCTATATGTCAACTTTGTGCTTATGAATTTAACATTGGAATTTAACTTGACAGTGAACTGAAGAAGTTTTAATATTTTTACCGTTATGCCTTGATGCCATCTTTGTTTTATCGTGGGCACCCTCATTTCAGGTCTTTTAAATTGATCATTTCAATGGTAACCCTTCCAGAATTCCCCTGGGATGCACACCACCTGTGACATCAACAGAGTGGCAGTTAAAAGGTCATTTGTGACATTTCCTGAATATCCTGGTTTGCGGATGGATCCTTGAGTTTGAACGTTCAAAAAAGTTTCTTGTATGTTGTGATGTCCTGGTTTATGAACTTTTGCTCTTGTTTCCTACTCTTGATTTCTGATTAATGTTTTAACTTGGTGAATGACTATTGGTTCAAAATTAGGTTTGCTACTTGACTATGAGCATCTCACAGTCGCCCTCATTAAAAACTTTGCTGTTTCCATCTGAGTCAGTATATTATTAACTGGAGGAGTAAGAAAGTATCAAATAAACAAGTAAAAACAATTAACCTGGCTACCCCTCATGTCGTGCAACCTCTTTTCAGCCCGAGGGGATGTCTTAAACAATGACAAATTTCTAATTAATGCCCAAACTCTCCTCTCCTTCACGTTCTGTGCGTTTTCTTCAAGACTTTGAACCCGTATCCTGACTTGCAGTCTGATAATAAAATCAAAGGCCCTCTGGCCAGAAGGGACTTTTAAGTCCCAACCGTTAATCTGTTCTGGGTGACAGGAATTACTTCTGGTGTCATAAACCTAGAGCTCCGTCTAGTGGGCCCTAGGGGCTACTACACTCCCAAACTCCCATCATTATTAAAATGGCCCTCAGGTAGCCTGTCTAACACAATATGCAACAGGGCCCTAAGAATAGTACACTGGAGGCCTCTGTTGTCCACAATGCTGATCACATTTGTAAGTGAGATTTATTTAATTCATCATTTTATGTGTACTATACAGTAGAATAGATTTAGAAAAATCTTACATATCTTCGAAATGATGAACAAGAACATCTTTTAATATTTCTTTGCTGTATTTCTGTGTTTGTGACTGATGATCATGCATTTCAGCAGCAGTCCTGAATTCCCAATTGCATTACTGGGGAAGAAGCACAGACGCATCAAGCATCCCGTTTGACAAAGATCCTGCCGCCCGTCCTGACACTCACGTCACCACTCATCACCGATGGCAGGGCTGCTCAATTATATGAGATGAGTTGTCCACGGCTCTGTCTTCTCATAAGCAACCTAAATGTATTATGATGCGAAACATAAGACATTTTATGAATATGGAAAGCTTTTCATTTGCTGACACCCCCCTTGCCAGCTCAGTATTATACTGCGGATGTTTGCACAGGAGCAGAGCTTTGACGTTAATAAGATGGCCTGAAACACCATTTCAAGTTTTGTCCCGTTGTTATCTGTGCAAGACAAGCATGCCTTTAGCTCACACTTTACTCCTGTCGTATAATAACGGCCGAGATTGACATGGTCTGGTTCCTTAATAATTCATTTATTTGTTCTCCTGTGTATCATTCTGTGATGCCTGATGTTTTTTTTTTGGGCTGTGTTAAAAGCCATGATTCTATAACTGTATTGGCATTACAAATAATGATGTTTAAAAAAAGGAAGCCTGGCACCAAATATTTCACATGCTCGGGTGTCACCGCATAAAATGGCCATCATCTTTACAGTGCAGATTTGCATATACTTGCTTGTGTATTTATATCATCGCAAAATCTCTTCAGATTATAAAAGAATGAAAACATTGCAAGAATTAAAAGAGGGCAGCGTGGTGGAGCAGCGGTTAGGGACTACCAGTTACTTGATATACAGTGTATGTTTATACCCGCCCCAGCGCTTCCTCAGTGGAGTCTGCATGTTCTCTTCATGTGTGCTTATGTTTTTCTTTAACTGCTACAGTTTTTCTTTAACATCCCAAAGAAGTTCAGTTTGGGTAATTGGCTGCATTAAATATTTTAAATATTTGTTAAATGTTGTTGTGTATTTCGCCTTGTATACAGAGTGGATTCTTTAAGTATTCAGACCCCTTCACTTTATTGTGTTGTAGATTTAATTTTAAATGGATCAATTTGCTTTTTTCGCCCATTTATCTAAACTTAATAACCCATAGTGACAAACTGAAAACGGGTTTCCAGAAAGTTTTGCAAATTTATTAAAAATTAAAAACTGAAATTTCTCACTCACTGATGTATTCAGACCTGTAATTCAGTACTTTGTTGAAGCTCGTTTTGCAGCAATTACAGCTTCTAGTATTCTGTTGTAAGACACTACAAGCTTTGCACAGCCGAATGAGGGCAGTTTATCCCATTCTTAATGACAGATCATCACACGCTACTTTAGATTGGATGGTAAACATCTGTAAACTACCATCTTCAGTTCTCTCCACAGATGTTCTGTGGGGTTTAAGTCTACTCTTTGGCTGGGCTATTTAAGGGCAGTCACAGACTTGACCCAGAGCCACTCCATTGTTCTGTTTTCCTTATGCTTTGGGTCATTATCGGTCATTATCTGATGGTTCTGAGGTCTGTGCACTCAGGGGAAGGTTTTTTTAAGAACGTTTTTTTATTTGGCTGCATTCATCCTTCCATCAGTTTTGACCAGTCTTTCTGTTCCCCCATACAATGATACCACCACCATCACATTTCACCATAGGGATAGTATTAGGTAAGCGATGAGTAGTGCCTGGTCTACACCAGACATTGTGCTGGGAGTTCAACCCAAAGAGTTCATTTTTTTGTCTCATCAGACCAGAGGATAATTTTTTTCTCATGCTTAAACAGTCATATGCCTTTTACTTAAGAGTGGCTCCCATCTAGCCAGTCTATCATAACCACCTGATTGATGGAGTATTGTTGAGATGCTTGTCCTAACAACAGGTTCTCAATTCTCAGCATAGGACTTCTGAAGGTTTGTTGGAGTGGACATTGGGTTCTTGAGTACCACCCTGACCAAGGCTCTTCTTGTTTAGTTACTCAGTTTAGCCACACAGCAAACTCAAGGAAGACTCCTGATGATTCCAAACTTCTTTACAATTATTAAGGTCACTGTGCTCCTGAGAACACTCAAAGCATTAGACATTGTTTTATTCCCTTGTTCTAACCTATAATTCACCACCAGAGGCATGGAGGTCTACAGACGTCCTTGAGCTTCATGGCCTGGTTTTTGTCCTGACATGTAGTGCGAACTGTAGACCTTATACACACATGTATGTTCTTTTTTAAACGATGTCCAATCAAATCAGTTTGCGACAGGTGGACTCCAATCAAGTTCTGGAAACATCTCCAGAAGAATTAAACCAAATGGGATGCACCTAACCACAATGTAGAGTACCACGGCAAAGGATCTGAATATTTCTGTGAATGAGAGAAGCTTTACTGAAGCCGTGCTTTCACCTTGGCACTACGGGTTATTAAGTGTTGAGTGATGGGCAAAACTTTCAAATTTTATCTATTTAAAATAAAATAAAAACCTTCAACACAATAAAGTGTGCAGAAAGTGAAGGGGTCTGAATGCTTCCTGAATCTACTATATTGTCTGATGTTGTCTTTAATATATAGTATAATGTTGTATTCATCGTCTGTTTTTAGTACTGTATTACTGTCAATAGTGTGGGTAACCAGTTAATTGTGCTGGGTACACATGACGATAAAGTTGAACTTGAACTAAATTGTCTTCAAGGGAGTGAGTGAGTGAGTGTGCCTAAGCAATGTCCTGGCTTGTAAAATGAGGTGGGATCCTTGGGCTGCCAGGTTAGGCCATGGTCCCCCCTATACAGTATATATATTTTATGAATTGTGTCACATATGCACATCGGATGACCTCCTTACAGGCTCAGTTGAGGTACAGTATGTAATAACCCTTTAAGAAAAGAGTGGGTGCTACCACTAGCATTGTCATCTCCTTCTATTCATTGCCACAGTGCCGAGAAGCTGTCTGTTGAAAGCATTTAGCCTACCCCTTCTGTTCCCACCTCCATAATGTCCCGGGATGAAGGTGTCACTTTTGGCCAGAGGAACCGGCAAGATGGAGCTCCACGAAAGATCAAAAGAACCTTAACAAAATCCTCTTTTTGATTCCCAGCAGAAGGGATGTGTACCAAAGAGCACTGTTTTCAGGTCTTTTTCTTTATTTTCACACTTTTGGATGAATAAACGGGATGACCTGGTTGGTACCAAATTTTAAAAAAATTTTCTTTATTGCTACAGTTCTAAGCTACTCATTACAGCACCTGGCCACTTTGTAATATGACAAAAGAAAAGACTAAGTTATATTCATATTCAGGCCAGTGGAACTGACACTAAAATTCAGCATTTCCCAGGGAATTTTGCAATTTTGAAAATTAAATCTCACTAAAGCGTGTTTTGATGTTTTAGGGCAGTGTTTCTCAACGACTGGGTCACGACCCACTTTTGCATTGCTGGGTTTTGCTGGTGGGTTGTGAGTTGCTTGTGTTTATAATGGAAGTGGGTCACACTGGGTTGCTGCTCCGACGATCGTATTCTACACCTGTAGCTCTGATGTTTATGGTTGATTCACTTTCAGGACTCCCTATCCTCTCTCTGATGACTGTGCCCTGTTCAACCAGCAGGGCCCTCATGCCTCTGCTCAAACATTGCATTATGGGGTCGCTAAGACACTTACATGGGAAAATGTGGGCCATGACACAAGAAATGTTAAGAAACACTGTTTTAGAGATTTATTGGGAACAGAAAATAAGAAATACTGCCTCATGAAGCTTGTGTTCTGTTCTGCAGCTGGGTAATGTGGGTAATGCATAAAATCAGTTTAATAATAATAATAATACATTTTATTTATACAAGGCGCCTTTCTGAGAACTCAAGGACACCGAAAAAACAATAAATAAATAAATAAAAGACACAATTATAAACAACTAAAAACATCAGAAAATATAAATAAAAAATTCAATTAAAACCAAACATAACCATTGTAATCATAAAGAAAAAGCCATTTTAAACAAATGCGTTTGAAGGATGAATATGATTTGATATTTCTAAGCAAGGTAGGCAATGAAGTCCAGAGCTTGGGAGCAGAACGGCTGAAAGCTCTGCTCCCCGTGGTGGTTAGATGGGCAAGAGGGACAGTCAGATGGATGGAGGAAGAGGATCTAAGGTTATGGGAGGGAATGGCAACATGAAAAGGTCAGACAGATATGGAGGGGCAAGGTTATGAATGGCCTTAAATGTTAAGAGCAGAATCTTAAAATCAATTTGAAACTTAATCAGGAGTAAATGAAGCTGCTGCAAAAATAGAGTAATATTATTATTATATTATATATTACATATTATTATTAAATCAATTTAATTTACGCCTGTTGTCAACATCACTGGAAGAGTGCAGTACCTTTTTCAAAAGTGTGACATGCTGCATATTTTTCACACCCAAACACACCATCGTGCATATCCCTATTGTTTTCTCCAAAACAAAACCTCACTACACATAAAGCCACCTCCCTTTCACTGTTACCTAGCAACCACCTTATCCTAGTTGCGGATATGCACACTTCCCATGATTTTGTTTTTGCTAGTATGTAAATTCTAAATGGGAGGCAGACACATATAGAGTTAATTCACAAAAGCACTTCCAGACAGGAGCTAAATGACTTTTTTTCTTGTGAATGTCACAAATTTCATTGGAAACAGAACACAATTTATTTTATGAATGTTTTTGCGAAGCAAATTCAGAAGAGGATCTAGGAGTCCATAACATAAAGAGGTTCTTGAAAATTGTAAAAATCACAAAAGGGAGAACTTGAAACTTTACAACAGGTAAAGTCACACATCCATTTGCCCACCACAGTGCCACACTTCTCCCCAGTCTTTGGTCTCCGGTTCTTCTGCCATTCTAGTATTCACCCACTATCCTCCTGACTCTGACCAGTTTTAGGCCTCCCTGCCATAGTCACTTTGGGTCAAAGGCTTCCTTCCATTTACTTTAGGAACTCAAGGCTAAAACTCCCCTTAGGGGTCCACGCACCCAAAGCCTCGCCTTAATGTCAGGTTCACAGCTCACTGCTTCTTTAGAGAGACACCTTATACTGGAAATTGAAGGAAAGGTCGAGCATATGTCAGTGTGGGAACACAGGGGCTGCCATGGGCTAATAGGTCCTGTATGTGTTAGCTGTGCCCCAGAATAGCAATGAGCAGGGATCTGACTGACAGTCTGAGAGAGACAGAGGGGTGTGCAGCCTGAGCAGAAGCAGTTAGCACATGTGATCTGTCCCATTATATAAAAAATGTGATTGTGTAGTTTCTGTTTCTTCCTTTATTTTGCAAGCAATGTGCATTACCAATTTCAGAAAGGATTGCTTATGTGTGCATTATGAATTTTGACAATAATTAACCACAACAGATGAGGATACTGTAAGAATACTCTAAGGTTAGATTTCTGCCTAATTGCTGGTCAGCATACATTTTAAAACTCCAGTTTATTTTTGCAAGGCGCTCTTCACTGAGTACAGGTGTAGAGCACGGTGACAAGTTCTTGCTGTAGGTAAAATGTCAATACACATTGTACAAATTTCTAAATATAAAATAGTACATATAAAATGCAAATTTGTTGAAACACACAGAAAGCTAAGTAGAAACTGATTACCATAACTAGAAGCCAACAATGTCTGTTGTGGTCATCCAAGGAATAACAAGCTGGTACAATTATAACACTTTGGAGTCAAATATACAAATAAAAATAATGAGCAATGGCATTTAACAATATCCAAATAAAGTCATCCCTCTGCAACCAGGTAGTTGAATCTTCTTTTCTTTAAAGCTCTATCGCTTAACATCTGGAGCTTCCCTGTTTGGTCGCTTAAGCCTCAAGTGACGTTTTTCCTCAGTGCAGCCTCGAATTTATAGCCCAGGGATGGGAGGGGGTGGAGTTAGTGTCTCAATGGGCGGTCTTTCAGCGCTGTGGGACAGAGAGGAGACAAAGTAGTTAGCAGAGGCAGCCTCCCCTCTTGGCTTGGGATGGTATCACCTGCCTATGAAGAACGTGGAAGGTGATCCTCTGACACGCATGATTAATTGTTGAACTATGGCAAGTCGACAACAGAGGAGAGGAAAACAAGAAACTCGAGTCAGCAGAATCCCTGGAGAAAATAAACCTGTGTGTGGAGCATGGTCAATTATAAGAGGGAAAGTCAAAGACAGAGACACAAAGACACATTATTATCACTCTATTCTTGCTAACGTAAATAATTTGTGAAATTACTGAAAATTATAGAAAAGCCATATGTCCCCTTATGATTCATATCATTCTCAGCAACATTATCAGTGGAGAATGAACTAGCCCAAGCAATAAATTTAAAAGAAATTATTTGCAAGTCTGCAAAGATGAAGGCAAAAAAAGCAGTTTTCAATTTAATAAAACACATTATTATTATTTACATTTTTGTAATTAGGTTTCTCTTTGTAAAATGAAATTGTAATCAAGCAATGAACCTGTCTATCATTGTACTGTGTCACAATTGTGCATTGGGGGACCTCCTCACAGGTTCAGTCAAGGTATGTGATAACCCACCGGGATGATAGGGGGTGCTATTGCTAACACTATCACCTTCTTTTTTCTCCACAGAACTGAGAAGCCGCCTAGTGAGGGCAACTGATCCTGCCCCTTTCAATTAAGCCACCATAAAAACCTGGGCATCAACTCTGGTTTGAGTGACCCGCCAGAAGGAGCTCTTCTAGCAATCTGACCTCGGATATCCAGCCCCACAACTCCATTTGTTTTTCACATTGAATAACGGGACGCACACCACAAACAGCATTTCTTTTGTTTTGATTCTGTTCTGTCTGCAGACAATAAACAGGATGACCCAGTTGGTGCTTCCCAGTTTTCTCACGTAGTTGAGCTGTTATTCCTGCACCCAGCCACAATTGTTATTGTGTTCACACATTTTTTAAATTATACTCCGTTCTAAAGTGGTAAGTCAAATTTACATTCATTTTCCTCATATCTGTAGCAAACTGCTAGTTTTCTTTGCCATTGTTTGTCAAGAATTGTGACATTCATTAAAACCAAATATATACCGTACCTGTGGTCCACTTAAAATGCATGTATGAATGTGAACATATAAATCAGGTCATATAATTGTCTGGGGTGCCATTGACAGCTGCACCCGGGTGTGTGTACGTTGCATGCACATTACAATGTGTGTCAGACTGTGTTTTAATCCTATTCTCACAAATACTCTGACTGCTCCCATCCACTGCAGAGTAATTAGAAATATCCTAACAGATGGTAAACCATTACAGAATTAAGATTCTTAATGCAGGCATGTCCCTGTAAGCGCTCATCTCATTCTACTTTGGCTTACTTGGGGTTAATATGGAAACTGCGTCCTGTGCAGTAAGGCCATGTTCATGATGAATGCACATCCATCAAAGGTGTATGACTGTGTCCGATATACAGCAACATCTACTTTTCATCGATGATGGCACTAGAGAACAAGTAAAGTATGCCTGGCTATATTTTCATTGCATTGATCAGCATTACACACACGTGAATAACAAATCTGCTGCACTCCACAGCCAAGTCAACTAAGTATTGAGCAATGGGCACAAAGCCTATGAATGAATGAATGCCTTCACTATTTTTTTATTCCTTAATGCTATCAGGGAGCATATCTTGCTTCCCTAACAAGCAGAATTTAGTTTGGCTGAGGAGGATTAAAAACAGCTCAGATAGTTCAGCTCCTTTCTTTCTGCATTCCGTCTTTTTACTGCACAATACTGGTTGGTTTTGTTTGTTGTTTGTCTGTTACTTTAATATGTATTGAATATCTGGAATTCTGAAAAAACATATACGTTGTAAATAACTAGACTGAATTTTTAAAATGTGAGCAAAATGTTTGTAATAGAGTGATTTCAGTTCATATTTAAAGCAACAGCATTTCTAGTGGAAGTTTTATTGGACATCATAAATGGTTTATCATTTTGCATTTTTCAATACCACTTGCCAATTCTTATCTGCATTAAAGTGAAAAAGTCGTATACCCACAACTTTCACAGTAAGACCTAGTCCTGAAGTCCCAACTCTAACCGCATGAGATAAGGGTGTGCATCATGATTTAAAATACTCTAAATTATGAATTACCAAATAATTGGAGTTATAACACCTCCTATAAAGGATACACTTTGTAAGATGGTTTATACTAAAGCCGCTTAGTCTTTCTGGAGTTGGAGTGTTGGAAGCTTTTTTTCAGTGATTCCACAACTCTGCTTATACAGAACATTCAGTACACAAATACAATATAAATTATGATATATATAAGACAGATTGAGAGATGAGATGTACTGTATATACTCACGAATAAGTTCTCCAACGGATAAGTCGAGACTTGTTTTTATCGTATAATTTCTGGTATTTTATAATGTCGTCATATAAGTCGAATTCGGAAAATTCATGCTATTGGTCCAAGAGATTATGATATGCTAACGCCCAACTGAGAGAGAAACCACGGAACACACGGCCTTTTGCTTCTGTGCGGGTGCGGCAATGCGCCGTATCAGTGCGTGATCCTAACCTCTCTCTCTCTTACTGTGCCTATGTGACCACACGGTAATACCTGAACTGTCCTGAAGTGACATTTGCACTGATTTGTGTTTTTTGTATCTCACACCCTCATACACCTTTATCATAAGAGCATCCCTTATCTACGATGGAGCGCTTGATCAGAAGAAAATATGAAGCTGGTTTCAAATAAAATGTCAAAGTAGCGAAAGAAATTGTTAACTGCGCTGTTGCAACAAACTTCGATGCGGCTGAGAAACTGATGCGGGATTTGAGGAGGCAAGAAGATGTAAAAAAAATTAAATTAAGCAACGCATTTTTGAATGTGCGTATAAGTCGGGGTATGATTTTATAATTGTATAATCGATTATAAGTCCTGACTTATGTGTGAGTATATACGGTAAATAAAATATAGCCAAGATCAGTAGCAAGTAGCAAGACGTGAATCAAAAATCAAGGTCAAAATCTTAGAGTAAGATTCAATCCTGGAAAATACAAAAAGAAGGAAATAAAGAGGCAAATGTTAGCATGCAAAGGGTAGTTTTCTATCTGTGAACCTGAATAAGGAAGAACTCTGAACCTTAAACCGTCTGCATGATTAATATTGAGGTCACAACCTGTATGATTCTGCCCCTAAGAACCACTAAAGCTACATAACAACCGGTGGACAAAAACTGAGACTCCCCTTTATAAACGAGAATTGTGTCAAAGAAGAAGAATCAAAATCCTGCGAAAAGAAAACCCCAGGTGTGATCTTTAATTCAGCAAAAATCGCAAAGGAAAACATATAAAAAAATTAACCAACAGGCAAATCACAACATACGTTTCATGAACTGTGATTTTATTTACAGGAAATATTTTTAATGAAATAAAGAAATTATGGCAAAACAAAACATTTACACTTACAGAAAACAAAAAATTGAACAAACATATTAATTTTAACACAAATAACTCAAAGAGAAACACTACGCACAAATGAAGAGCAATGCAAAATTGAGTAAAAAGAAGGTCTAACTGTAGTGTGCACTTTATAGTACAGTACTACATTATGTGCAATCACTTGGTAAAAGTGCAAATGTGGCACCCATCCACGTGCCAGGTTTATCTGTTGAAGGAAATGATTAATTGGACATATCTTTTTTTAATAAATTTTCTTTTATTGAAGCTCTTAAATGTCAGTGTTCATGTCATCATGTCATGAGGCATGAAATCTAAAGCTAAGAACAATCTAACATTCAGTTATTCATAAATTAAATTTCAGTAGCTCTGCACATTTGTCCCCACACATTTGCACTCTTTTGTCTGCACACTTTTGTCAGTGCACTCAAAAATACAAATATGTTTACATTGTTTATGAAGGTAAATCTCACACTACTGCTCATTTCTGTTTGCAAAATAAAAATAGAAAAAAAGACTATTTTTTACAAAAACAGTTGCTGTGATCTATAATTCAAAATATGGCAAAAAGGTGTTGAGACCTCCAACAGAGGGATGGCTGGATGGCATTGAAGGCACTGCTTCGCCTTGTAATGCTGCCAGCTTTGCCAGGTGAGAATAAGCCTTGTGGAGCAGACAGATAATTGCATCCTCCTTGGATCAGCCTGATCACCCTCTTTACACAATGGGAAAATATCTGCTAACCTCCAGTCTTTTGGAGTTTTAACAGTGCGCAGAGATTTTTGAAAATAGGGTTTATGTACAGTATACGAGGTGAGACACAAAAATAACAGGACTGGACTTGAGGCTTTCCTGGAAAACCGTCTGGAGGTCGGCTGGACGTGAATCATAGAACTATATCCTCTCCTACACACCCTCTCAAACCGCTGACCGGCTAAGTATATCCTGTGGACAGCCCAGTCAGTATTTACACAACAATTGCTACATGTGTTGCCGCAACAATATTGGGTGAAAAAAATCGAACAGCCAATCAACATCAAATTTCTCGTGAATTTTCTCTTTTTCTGTAAAGCAATTTTTGACTGACAGAAACATTCCTGTCATCGATCAGCCTCCCTATTCGCCCGATTTAGCTCCCTGTGATTTTTACTTGTTCCCGAAAATCAAAAGTGACCTGAAGGGAACACATTTTTCTTCAATGGATGAAGTGAAGACAAAAACGGCAAGCCTGTTGAAGAGCCTCAAGCAAGAAGACTTCCAGCACTGTTTCAATCAATGGAAGATACGTACGGAGTGATGTAGAAATCTGGAGGGGGAGTATATAGAAGGTGACAATGTTTAGGATGCTGTAAGTTATCAATAAATATTTATTTTTTACCAATCCTGTAATTTTTGTGTCTCACCTCATATACTCACTGGCTTCCTTAAGCAATCAATGTTAAATACTATCAGGTCCTGGTAATTTGTTAGATTCCAGCCTATTTAATCCAAGTAGTACTTCTTTTACAATTTCCAAGTCAATATGTACTTCCTTAGTAGTCCCCATAACATTTGGGAGATTTTTGACTTCTTCACACATACAAACTTCAATAATTGACTGCACTGCTGAAATTAAATCCTGGTTTTCTTCAAATTTTCTTAAATTAAATAGTGACAAAACTGAGGTTCTCCTCATTGGTACAAAATCATCATTATCCAAAGACGATAATCTTTCACTTGCTATTGATAACACCTTTGTTTCCACTTCACCTCAGGTCAAGAGTCTGGGTGTCATCATTTTTCCAATCTCACATTAATAACATCACCCGGTCTGCTTACTTCCACCTACGTAATATTAATCGTATTCGCCCCTCCCTCACTCCCCATACCACTGCCATTCTTGTTCACAGTCTTGTTACTTCTCGTTTGGACTATTGCAATTCTTTCCTCCTTGGTCTCTCTAATAAATCTCTCCATAAGGTTCAGCTGGTCCACAATTCTGCTGCTCGCATCATTACTCGAACCCCATCTACTCACCATAATACTCCGGCCTTGCAGCAGGTTCATTGGCTCCCGATTAAGTTTCAAATTGATTTAAAAATTCTGCTCTTAACATTTAAGGCCATTCATAACCTCGCCCCTCCATATCTGTCCGACCTTCTTCATGCTGCCATTCCCTCCCATAACCTTAAATCCTCTTCCTCCATCCATCTGACCGTCCGTCTCACCCGTCTAACCAGCTGTTCTGCTCCCAAGCTCTGGAGCTCGCTGCCTTTTGAGCTTACCTATTGAATCATTTCAATTTAAAATCCATCTGTTTAAAATGGCCTTTTCTTTATGATTACAGAGGCTTTGTTTGGTTTTAATTTTATATTTTCTGATGTTTTAAGTTTTGCTTATAATGTGCTTTTTATATATTGTTTGTTTGGTGTCCTTGAGTGCTTAGAAAGGCACCTTGTATAAAAAAATGTCAGTCAGTCAGTCATTTTTCAACCCTCTTTATCTTAACAGAGGGTCACGGGGGTCTGCTGGAGCCAATCCCAGCCAACACAGGGAGCAAGGCAGGAACAAATCCTGGGCAGGGCAGCAGCCCACCGCAGGGCACTAAGCACACACTAGGGACAATTTAGGATCGCCAATGCACCTAAATCTCAAGTATAAAGCTTTTGCTGTTTCACTATTTGTGTATTCTGCCCATCTTTGATGTTATTAATCCTCTTCATCTCCTCCATGACTGTTTTTTTTTTAATAAATATATATTAAAAACATCTCCTTGGGTCATCTTTTGCCTATTCTGCAATATTTCTCTCTTAACTGCCTTTAAGCCTTCCTGATATCCTTTTTACCCGTTCCTTTCATGCTCTCCTATGCCTTACGATTAGCACTGGAGTTCTAAGTCTCATACGCCTTATACAGCTGCTTTTTCCTTTGTAACCTCATATTTACTTCTTTTTCTATCCACCTCTGAGTTTTCTTTTATTTCTTACTGCTTGTAAATTTTGGGATGAACTTGTCCTGCATTATATGTAACACTCTTTTAAACCTGCAACACGTCTCCTCAGCTATCTCCGCACTTAAAGCTTATCCCAACAAGTTACAGGGAAGATGAAGATGTGAAACTGGTGGGAACAAAATCCTGCAGCCACGGGGGCAACGCCAGGACTGAATCTGAGAACTGCTGTGTTAAGTTAATTGGCCATGTGTGTGATGAACCTTGTCACCTTGTCCAGGGTTGCTTCCTTTTTGAGACTTTCTACTGAATTAAACAGGTTTGTGAATGAGATGTTATTTTATGAAAAGACAATGACCTAATATTTGCTTTATCAATTTCCATTCAAAGCAACAGGGAAGCAGCAAATATCGAAGCACCGGCATATTCAAAAGAACTTTGTCCTGTATATGTATAAATGTGCACATGCATTTCTTTTGTGTGTGTGTGTCTATGTTCGAGTTTTTCTATTGCAGATTAATCTCATGGCAGTGTAGCAGTGCTGCGCGTGTATAATGCACATATTGATGTCTGTACTCCAGGTGTCAAAAATCAGTGTTTTGTTCCCTTTTTTTGTTCTCTTTTTAAAAGCACATAAGCACTTATTTTCCCTGCAGTACAATGCCGTGGTACAACAAAAGCAAACATTTGATGTCGCTTGTTCAGGTATTCATTCTGTACTCCGCCATCGATCTCCCAGGTGGCAAGACAAATGCAGTGATGTGCTTAACTGCAACCATGAATGAAAGACTTTTTACAAAATACGCTGCCGGATCCAAAAACACACACATTTTCACCAGAAAGCAATCCTGACAGAAGTCTAGGAAGTTGTAAACATTAACAGGTTGATGTATAAAAAGTGCTTAAGGAGGTCTCTCTGAAAAGTCACTCTGAGCAAAATGAATGCTGTGTATCTGATTTGTGCCCATTGTGAAGACCTCCTGGAAGAAGTACATTATGATATGTCTGCCAATTTTTCCCCTTTTGCTCCTCCAGCCTTCCATTTTTTTCGTTTTTAAGGAGCCTATCTTTATTACAAGTCATCACGTGACAGTAGGCTGGATGCCAAGGGAGACTAACACACGCCTTGTCTAGCATACGACCAAGTTACAGTCAAACTGACTGCATGTCGTTGGACTGCGACAGGAAATGAGTTTACTCTTCATGAAGTGATAATCTCAATTGTGGACATTTTAAGATTCGTTGTTGGCCGTGTGTACGTGTGTTTGTGGGAGCGGGCACTGTGACGGACTGGCACCCTATCCAGGTTTGGTTTCCGGCACTGCCATTCTTAATTTGATTAAGATGGTTTGATAATGTTACGTCTTCTTGGTGTTTGGGCAGACACACTAACTTAAAAGGTTAAGCAGGTGTAGCTCTCATTGGCGTCTTTCCCCTTGCTAAATAACTATGGCCTTTGTGAAGGTCAATGTCTATTGATTAGGTCCAATCAAGCCCTACTTTGCATGCATTTCACATGATACACTTGTGTGATTATATTTGCAATCGAATTCCCAGAAGTCTCTCCCTAATTGGACCTGAGTAAGAAATACTGGCAAACTAAAAGGCGTCCATCTTAGCTCTCAGTGCACCTGCACTTTTCTTTGCCGTTGTGAGGTCTACTTATATAATAGTGAGCTGGTCACCCATTTGCCCGCTAAATTCACTGGGACATGAACTCAGCAAGATGTCAAATGTAACAAAGGGATGGCGGCCCATGTCAGCAATGTTAAGTCCACTGCTTTAGTGTCACTGACAATAGATGTCTACCCTCAAAGCCTAATTTCATCTCATTCCACAGATGGCCAGTTGGCTCCCTGCATAAATTTACTGTCATGTTCTTGGAAGGATTCAAGGACTTTCGTTACCTGGTGGTATAAAGAATTATCATGCTTACTGATCGTTGCGGAGCTGCCATAAGGAGACATTAGGTATCTTCTGACAGTCAAATGCTGCTTCTCTTGCACCAAGGCAACCATTACCTGCCATGCCATTACGCCACTTCCAGCCTGGAATGTTGACTCATGGGCTTATGGGCATGGGCAGAGTTTAAGTGGTGGATGAAATAAATCTCCAATAAAGGGTACTTTTTTTCCTCAAAAGTTTTTTAAGGCCACCACTAAGGTAAATATGTTAATAATTAATGAATCCATCCTACCTTAATAGCTCTCCCAACATGTTGTCTAGTCTTAAAACACAGAAACGCTCCGTACAACATTAATTACGGGTTAGTTTACTGTTTCATACTGTTTCAGTTCAACTCGCATATTTTCTTTACAGTATTTTACTCTTTTACATGTCAGATAGTCACTCCTGTCAGCAAACAGATTTTCAATAGTCAGTCCGCACTGTTAAAACGGCCAGAGAGTTGCACATGCGTGTTCAAGTGTCTGCAGCTTATGGTTGAATGTGCTGTCTATTCAAACTGCGCGAGCCTTAATGACTTGTCACACACACACCACTGTGGCAAAATATTTAATAAATAAAAGTGTCTCTTTGATGAAGTAAGTCAAAAATGAAAAACACTCAAACTATCAAAACAGATAACAAATCCCAGAACACACCTCAATATTACTCCATATTTAAATAAAATTTGGAAGTACTTATTTTGCAACAAGTAGATAACAAACCAAAAAAATCTAACCCTTTGTCTTACTTAAATACTGTTAATGGTACTTTTTCATAATTTCAGAGTTGTAGACATATTCACGTAAGAGAGATTTAGCTTACATTGGAATTTTATATTACAAACAAGTTGTGATGTTTGATTTGGGATTAGGATTTAAATACATAGCAGAATGGTGGTGACTTTAAAAAAAGCAAGTGTTTTTGTGGTTTGTCTGGCCCCCAAACTAAATTTATTTTCCTTATTGTGGTCCACCAAATCAATGTGAAATAGCAGGTACAAAAATTCATCAGAGTAGGCTTTCCTCCAGCATCCACAGGGGTCCTCTCTTAAACCCCACTACAACTGCTTTTTATTAGCATTAAAAAAAGGTGATTCTTCATTGTCAGCCATACTACCTACGCTTCAGAACAGGTCATCCACCTGAAGGTAGGCATGTTTAGAGCTGGCCAGTACTTGGATGGGAGACCATCTAAGAAAAAGCTTGGGTAGCTGCTGGAATTGGTGTTGGAGATGCCAACAGGGGGAAGCCTACCCTATAGTTTGTGTTGGGAACCCGATGCCCCGGTGTAGTGTAGTGTGCTATAAATATGGCACCGTCCTTCAGATGAGACGTAAAACTGAGGTCCTGACTCTCTGTGGATGTTAAACATATACTGATAGGGTTTAGCTTAATGTCCGGGCTAACAAGCTGGTCATTCTGGCCCCCTAATCATCTCCTGTCTCTAACTGGCCAACTATATCTCTCATTCCATCATCAGCTAATAGCTAATGTGAGGGGAGTGTACTGGTGCAAAATGGCTGCCTTCACATCATCAAGATAGATGCTGCACATTGATGGTGGTTGAAGTGGCTCCCCACTCCCTATATTAAGTTCTTTGAGTAGTGATAAAAGTGCTATGTAAATGTAATGTCTTCTTCTTCTTTCCCCATCTGTGACAAGTAAAATACGATGTATGCTCTGAAATACCTCTTTGAGCATACTTCTTTCAGCTCTTAGATGATTAACTTTGCTTCCTTTAATCTCCTGCACAAGTCATCAGCACCTTTTTGTTTTTTGCTGACAGGAGTATTTTCCAATTGATTCTTTTAGAAGGTCTAACAAGCTGAGACTTCTGTAGCTCCTGTTTCAGTATGACTATTGTACTCGGCTCTTTGTTGACTGCCTTTATCAGCCCATTACTCTGCACAGGTTGTGCGGGCCTCCATCAGTATCCTGTTGTTGTTCACTGACTACAGTGGAAGATGATTAGGTTTCTAGATCCCTGGTCCTATCCATGTCATGGTATGATAAGTTGTGTGGTCTGAAATGCCCTTTTTGGCCACACTGTCATACTCAGTTTAATGATCGTTGATACTCAGTAAACCAAAAGAAGCTGCTGGAACCAAACGTCAAAGCCAAAATCCAACATAAAAGTCATGGTCAAAAATGATGTAGCAAAGTCCTCAATCAAACTTGTTTTATTTGTCTCTAATTAACACTAATCTTTATCATTTGTTAAAGAAACAGATCCGATGCTTGGATGCCAGGAGCTTTGTGCTGGGATGTAAAGACATAGTATGTAATATGATGTGATTGGCCACCTTAAACATAGCTGGTGCAAAGATTGCCAGAAATTAGAGGTGATCCTTTTAAAACAAGAAACAAAATGACAGAATTATCATAACATTATAAAAAATATCATAATAAAACTTCCATACGTAGATCATAGGTATAAAGGAGCCCCCATAGTGTTTCTTGACACACTTTTGCTGAGTAATTCGCCTGCTGAAAGTCCTCAATGTTAGTGTGTCACAGAGAGGATGTTTCAGCATTGTTCATAAAGGTGGTCAGTTTTGTTTTAATCCACTCCTCCTCTACTACTTCCAAGGGGTCTAGAGTGTGTCCTATAACCAAATTGACCTTTTAATTGGCCTGTTAATTTGGTGGGCCTCTCTTGAAATGATGTTACCAACCCAGCACTCCACAGTGTAGAAAATTGTTCTGGCCATCACAGAGTTCTAGAAGATGCGAAGGACATCACTTCCCACATTAAAGGAACACAGTCTTTTAAGGAAGAGTAGTCTGTTCTGCCCTTTCTTATATAGTATAGGTATTCCTGACAACTGAAACACTCATGTAAACTGGAAAATCAATCCACGAGAAATCAGGAATGGCCCACGGGAGGGATGAGTGTTGTAAGTCCTACTGATTAAGTTCACACTTGGTTTATGTTGTTGGCGCCTATGAAATTACACAGGCCCACTCCTGGCACACCCATGAAGTGTCTTGATGATAATGGAGAGTTCAGTACATGAAAACATCAATGGAGATTATAAAGTTTGCCTAGAAAAAAAAAAAAATGAAATCCTGCCCCAATGTTATGGGGGTTGGATTGGAGGGGTGCCCACTATACTCGCATTCACCTTGCACTTCACATCCCAGCATCTTTTTGCCTCACCCCTTATTTCTGTGAGCTTTGATTTCCAGATGTGAAATTTATTCAGAACATTTTCATTTTTTCTTTCTTGACTGGCCACCTGATGATCGATGAGATGCATTTGTGCACTTTGGCGCTATAAGGCTGTAGCAGACACTTGTATGCAGTGGTCCAAAACCAACCGCTAAAAGAAGGGTAACCAGATGAATTGCTTCTAGTGCAGAGGATTGTCTCTCAGTCATCACAGGCCTATTAATATCTGAACATGGCGCGGAGCTTCATTCATTATTCATAGGCACACAGGCAGAGGCCACTCCGAGACCTGATAAATTCTCACTTAAATGACTATGAGTGACAGAGCCCAGGGTTTTATAGTCCTCCCCTCTCTGTCAGAGCAGTTCAGTGGGCAAAGGTCCAGGCTGATCCTCCACTAATGACCAGCATGATGTATGTGCAGCTGCAGATCTTCTGACATGTGGTCTACATGGCATCGCTCACAGCCTGCTAGCAGGAGCAGATCTGAGGAGGCACGCTTGACAGCCCACGCTGCTAAGGAAGAGGCCCGTGAAATTCGTCATTAGTTGGGACACAGAGGGTTAACCCTGCAGGGGAGCTTGGGGTGGCAAAGGAACCTGAGCCAGTCTCTTGCCTGTTTATTTATTTATTTGCGAGCGTCGCGCCTTGTCAACACGACAAGTCTTTACTCACCTCAAATCGGCGGCGGAGTATGAAAGCTTCCTACTCGCCGGCTTGACATGCAAGCTCATTAAAAAGTGTACAGCCATGTAGATAAACACAGCTGCCCGCCATTTGTGGGAACGCCTTATCCAATCAGGAGGACCTTCCCGTAATCAGCCAGGGCTTTGGATAATCGACTGACCAGGTAGTTGAAAGCTGTCCTTTAAATGGCAAAGACTGAGGGGGTGCAGAGATCACCTTTGTCAGCACTTGTGCAGTTTTCTTACATTCCATCCATCCGTTTTACAACTTGAAAATCCACTTTGGGTCACGTGGAGAAGCAGAATATCTGACCAATGGAATCAACAGTGGGCACAGCATTAGTACCCTTAGTGTCAGAAACAGAGGTCCGGTTTAGACACTGAAAATGGGAGAACAATTGGAGTAGCCGGAGACAAAGACAGACAGGCAGTGTGGTTTAGTGGTTAAGGCTTTGGACTTCAAATCCTGAGGCTGTGGGTTCAAATCTCACTTCTGACACTGTGTGACCCTGAGCAAGTCACTTGACCTGCCTGAGCTCCAATTGGAAAACCAAAAGAAATGCAACCAGTTGTATCATAAATGTCGCCGTAAATGTCTAACAAGCATGAAGAAAATGTGCAAAGGCATCTCAGGCAGGGTTTGAACCCATGACTCTGGAGCAGCATCAATTAACAAGGCAGAGAGAAACATGCAGCTGAGTAAGGATTTCACCGACAGTGTGCAACTTATTGCCAGTCTCCTTTGTGATTAATCACAATCAGGATAATGGTTTTTTTTTTTTCATCAGTACTTAAGGTACACAAATTTATTAACTTGGTAGCTTTAGGGCTGCTTATAGCAAAACACCACATGACATAGAGATATCATAAATACCATAAGTTAAACACCATATGGTACATTATAAACAGCTGCAGAATTGCGCATCCATAAAGGAGGTATGTGAATGAAAGTGTGTGTGTAGTGTGTATTCACATACAGTACACAAGCGTACCTGTCCATATACTGCACATGCACATACCTCCATACAGTATACGCGAGAGCACATGAATAAGTGAGGAAGGCAGGCGGCATTACTGGTTTGCGAGGACTAAGACTCTGGGAAAGAAACTGTTTTGGTGTCTGTGAGTTTTAGCTTTAAATGAGTAGCTTAGTGTTTACTGGGGGGCGTTTAGAACAGGCGATGGCCAGGGTGAGATGAGTCCCTGGTGACCTGGTTTGTGACAGTACATGCATACGGGTCTGCAAAGAATGGAAGAGCACAGACAATTATTTTCTCACAACAGACCTCACAACACGCTGCAATTTATTTTTGGAACAGACCGTCACTGAACCAAGCCAGACGACAATGGAGAATGTGATCACACTTTCAGTATTGGCTTTGCGGAATTGTAGGTACTAGGAAGGACTTGGTAAAGGCTGAATTTCTTTAGTTTCAATAAAGGGTACACCTGCTGCCGAGCCTTCTTAATGATGGCAGTGGTGTTAATGTTCCAGATGAGAGTGGCTGTGATAGTGGCGTCCAAACATTTGAAGGATTCCACCATATTGACTGCAGTATCATTAGTTACTAGTGGGAGAGTTTATGACTGCTGTTTGTGACAGTCGATCACCATTTTCACTGTCTTGGTGGTATTGAGTACCTGCTTATTTGTAAAGCACCGAGACACAAGATGCGTCACCTTTTTCTCTTTATTCTGTTCCATTGCCATTAGTAATTAGTCGAATGACGGTAGTGTCATCTGCAAACTCGAGGATTTTTACCGAAGGGTCAGTGGACCTGCAGTCACTGGTGTACAGGGAACAGAGTAGTGGGGGGAAAGTGCACAGCTTTGAGGGGCACCTGTGCTGATATAGAGGCAGTCTGAGAGGTGGGAGCCAATCCAAATGTACTGTTTTGGGTTTGTCAGAAAAATGTAAATCCATTTGTAGATGGAAGCATTCAGTTCATTTTGTAGAAGTTTAGTCAGCAGCAGTTCAGGGACAATGGTGTTTAATGCTGAAGTGATGTCTACAAACAGTATTCTGCCATAGGTTGCTTTACAGTCCAGATCCTCTAGTAGAAAGTGAAGGCCCGTGTTTACGGCATCGTCCACAGACCAGTCTGTGCTGTATGCCAGCTGAATTGGATCATAAAGGCATTAGCAGCTAACTATAGTGCAGCAGATGGTTTGGCCAAAAGCCTTCCTGCTGAACACTGAGTTGGCATTGAATGTATAGTGGTGGCTTGTGATGGGGTGTGTCATTGCTTACCAATTAGCAGCATGGCAGGATCACCCAATTTGTCATACAGCAACTTCAACACAGGACTCCAACCTGTTCATCTGAAGAACGATTCCCTAATAAAGACAGGACAGGCCACTTGCAGTTTTCTATATGCATTGTAACACAGGGCACCCTATGCTAGCTGCATGTGTGTAATGAGACGTCAGGACGCCTCTCAGTAGAATCATCAGACGTATTAAATTAAGAAGCTGACCTCATCATCACTTTTATACAATAAAAAAAAGGATGTTTTTATTTTGCAGCTGTGTGACAGAACGAGGGTGTAGGGAGGAGGAGGAGGAGGAGGAGGAGGAGGGGAGGTGTATTTGTCATGTCCCCCCTTCACCATTTGAATATCCACAGTGTTGGGTTACAAGCCTTTAATGTGTGCCTGACAGGCATCCATGACTGATTTCCATATTCTTCTACCTACTGGAACTGAAACCGCCCCATTATTCCTGCCTGTATTGTGATGAGAGTGGTGGGGGGAAGTGGGGGGGGCATTTCAAAACAAGGGAATACAAGAAAAAAACTCGATAAACCAACTGGAGTCTGCCTGGCAAACTTCACAAATGAAAGAACAGCAGCAGGAGCAAAAATAACAAGTCATATTGTCCAGCTAGCCCAGAGTGTTTGTCCTCCATATGAGAGACATAGTAGTAGTGATAGTAGTACTTTCAATACTGTAGAGTGAAATACTAAATAATATGTTTATAATGTTCTTCTTCACAATTCATAGTTTATTACCATTATTTACATTTCACATGCCAAATTAAAAATTCATTTTTCAAAGGCAATGTTCAATATTTAACCCATTATTATTTTTGTGATCAATTATTTGCTAAATGGGTAAAATAACCAAATGCAAATAAACACACAAAAATGATATATAAAATGTACTAAAATCCCTTCCTTGGTGTCCCCTCCCATTTATCCAGCCCTTCAAACTAATCTGTCTGCACTACTGAGCTAAAGAAGCCCAGACTGGCAAGTGAGAGAGACAGCCAAGCCCACTGGTCCCCAAAACCCTAGAGGGGCTATCCTGCTCAGCAGTGTTGACCACTCGAAACAGGGTTCTGAATGACACTTTGCCCAATGCTGCCACTTCCACATATTAACCCCGGACGTCCCTTTAGTCCTTGCTGCTGATAGCGCTAATAAGTTTAAATTTAGAAAGGAGGCTTTGCAAGATGATAATGATAGAGAGTCCAACATGTTATTAAAATATGTTTAGAAGCAAGAGAGCCAAGGGAGAATACAGTAATCTCTGTTAGTGTCAGTGGGAGAGAGGAAAGGTTTAAGCAGAAGAAAATGATGAGGCAGGAAAGTAAAATTAACAACAAGCAACACTGGACCAAACAGTAGCTATGATGGTGCATTACTATAACATATGAAGAAAAATGCCTACTGCCCCAGATTGACACAAATGGCATTGAAGAGTTTGTAGCAAAGCCCATAATACAGTGTTTACATGGAGAGGAATATAATCTATGTACAAATTTAGACTGAATATTTTAAAGATTGAGATCTCTAACTGAAATAGTCATGTGTTTAAAAAATCATAGACCATAGAAGAGGATAGATCACTTTGCCAGCTAGACTAAATAGACAAAGTATGACGTGAGTCATCTCACAAAACTACATATAGGGCTGAGACTGGATTTTGCAGGCTGAAGTATTGAGGCATATAATTTGATTAAGGGGTCGGAGGAAGTCAAAACGATTAAGGCATTTTATAGGCCTTCATGACCAATCTAAGCTGGAGATAAAAAAGAACAACAAGGAAAGAATGTCAAAGATGGGCCTCAAGGACTGAAATATGTGCAGACCAGCATCTTCAAAAATGTCTCTGAGTGTGGAGATGTCTCACTTGGACCACAGAGGGAAGGACAGTGGGATTTAACCCATTATTGCTATTATTATTCTTATTATTATTATATCTCTCTGTAATATAAATAAATCCTGTGACGAGACAAGACTTCTTGGAAGATTTTTTCAAGTCCAATGAGATGAGACTTTGGCCATGACATTTCTTCAAGTCACGCCCTCCTCTCAACCATATTCAGCCACGCATACAGTAATCTCACCTCTCATTCATGTGAATGCTTTTGACAGACACAGTTTCTGCTCTCTCATCTCTTATAAATTTTAACGTATCAACAGAAAAATTGAGTACACAGACATTCCTAGCACTGAGAAACGATGAAGTCAAACAAATTAATGCCAAAAATATTGATCGGTTGCACGGCAAATTGGTTAAATGCGTATCAATAGACTATGCTGAAACAGTTGGTGGTGATCGTGTGGAAGATGAAAACATCAACTTACAATATTCCGTAGAATATCTACAACCGTTAACACCATCCAGTCTTTCACTGCAAATTACTGTAGAAAGAAGGATGTATCCAAGAAAGGTAATGTAGTACATCTTCAGGGGATAACATTACACAACAAAGGAGATCTTGATATGCCATTCGTATTAAAATGTTAACAGTTTCCCATTAGAATAGCTTGTGCAAAGGCAATTAACAAATCTCAGAGCAAAACATTCAAAAAAGTAATTTTATTTAATAGAGAGAAAGAAACGAAATTCAATCATGGGCAGTTATACATTGTGTTGTCACGATGAAAGTCCAAAAACAGAATCAAAGATCAATACGATATTAACGAAAATTTTATTAAAAAATTTGTTTTTACTGAAGTTTTATAGTAAAAGTGCAAGTTTAAAATGTATTTGCGTGTTCATTTCAAAGCCAAACAGAACAAAATCGCATTATGCAATGAATAACTCTAACGCAACATGAAACATAATTTACTTTCAAATTACTCCGTTTTACGCCCTGCGGTGGGTTGGCGCCCTGCCCGGGTTTTGTTTCCTGCCTTGCGCCCTGTGTTGGCTGGGATTGGCTCCTGCGGACCCACGTGACCCTGTAGTTAGGATATAGTGGGTTGGATAATGGATGGATGGATTATTCCGTTTTACTCTTTTTTAATATGGTTAATTACTCACTGTAATGTAAAACAGTTCTATTATGCAATAATAATAAAAATCTGTTTAAATTGTACATCCGCATCCCCATACGTGAGCGATAGAACCGCAAAGAGGCTAGCGCGTAGTGCAAACACAGGGGTTGGCGAGCGAAGTGAGCAAGGGGCATAGCCCCCTAGTTAATAATAATAATTATTATTATTATTTATCCATCCACTAATTTTCATAACTCACTTTTTCTATTTGAGCACTGGACACAAATGGAACCAAAAGGATCCCAATCATGTCATGATTTATTTATTTATTTAATTTTCTATCTAGCTGTTTTATTCATTTTTTAAATTTTTTTTACAGTATTATTAAACATTGGCCAGACATTAGTCAGAGTTCATGGGAGTATCCTGCAGGTAACTGGTGCCCATTTCAGTTCTGATTTCTGTCATAAGCCTGATGGGGCCACCATCTGCTAATTACACAACAATTCAGAGAAACAGACTTTGGACATTAAAGATGAATGAAGGTGATTATTATTTTTATTTTCATTATTAATGATACTTGTCTGTATTAATTCAATTATACATTTTATTATCCATTTACTCATATTATAATTCTGCTTACTCCAATGCAGAGTCAGAGGAGGCCATTACTCATCTAGGCAGCATTTTGCACAAAGCAAAAACTAACCCTGAATTGGATACCATTCACATATTATTATTGTTATTATTATTATATAAAATTAGCTTGACATTAGTTAAAGTGTTTGTGCTCATGGGAGTATCCTGCAAGTCTCTGATACCTCATATAGTTTTGGTTCCTGTCGTGAGCTTAATGGCACCAACATGTGCTAATTACACAAAAATTTAAAGCAATGGATTTTGGGTGTTAAAGATGGATATGAATGTGATTATTGTTTGCATTTACATTGTTAATAATAAATGACCATATTCATTTAATTATACATATTATTATCCATTTGCTCAGTCAAAGAAAGCAATAACTTGTCTTGGCAGAATTTTCCACACAACAGGAACCATCCCTGACTTTGATGCCATTCACAGATTATATTATTATGATTCTTGTATTTTTTTGTTTTATCACAGTAACTTGCTGGCAGATGCTGCAGTGTCCATGCTCTGACCAGCTTCCTAAGGTCTAACCCAACACTTTATGAAGAATGTGAGTGGTTTGCATTAGTGCAATCTTCTTTTCTTCATGGACTGTTTGGTGTCCTGCCAGCTCCTGTAGATTATTTTCAAATCCTTTCTTGATGGCACCCATAGCCCCATCCACCACAGGCACAAGTCTAATCTTGTTTCTGTTAATCTGATTGTGATCTCCAGATCTTTATATTTGCTTTGGCTTTCAGCTTCTTTGATTAAGATGTTGTCATCTGGGACTTCTATGTCGATAAGTCGGCATTGCTTCTCCTTTTTGTAATAGACCTCTATATCAAGACATTTTGCTGAAATGGAAGAGTTAGTTTGCACTGACATGTCTTGCATGATGGTAGTGACTCACAGGCCTTTTTCCACCTATTGCACCATAGACTGACAAATGCAGATAGCTGGCAACATTGTTGTGCCAGTTTATGTATTCAGTTGAAGCCAGCATTGTAACCTGTGATGATGAGTCTGACCATCTCCTCACCCTTGTTGCACATTCTGCACTTGTTCTCAACCATCTGCTTCAAGATGTTCCTCTGGTGGTACTTGATGTTAAATGCCTGGTCCTGAGCAGCATTGAATAGGCTTTGAGTCTCTCCATTGAGCGCAGAGCTGTTCAGCCATGCCAGAATTGCACTTTGTCCACAAATGCTCTGTCAAGGCTATGGTAGAATTGACTGTTCAGTGTTTATTTTTTTTTTAACAGCTTAATCTTCTCGATTTCAGTGATGGCCTTGAGCCTTCGCTCAACTAGTGTACTTGCTCCTCATTTCCTATAAAGGAGTATTTGCTCTGCTGTCTTTATGGGTCTTCACAAGCTTGGTGAACTTATCTCTGCCAAACTTGATATAATCAGACAACCCAGAAAAGGTACTGTTGTATACAGACATGAGCTTGATGAGTCTGTGGCCACTGTTACGTCTCTTGATGTATAGTCTTTTGACATCTTCTTTTGGAAGGTGAATTCTGTGCATGCTTAGGAACTTCCTGAATGTGGTGTCCATCTTCTCAATCTTAGATCTCTTCCAATAACAATTCCCAAAGCTGTACATGGGGACTGGAAAAACCAAGCTGTTTGTACTTGAGATCTTGTTCTTCAAGTCAATAATATTCTTTTGCCATATTCTTCTTCATCTTAGTGTGATGAGTACCATTTCTTTCATCGATGTGAAGGTAAAAAACTCGGGGTCCAAGAAACTATTGAAATTATCAGAAAAAAAAAATGAAATGTAGAGATGTCAGCTAATTGAAAGGAACTACTCTGGGCGTCTCTCTCCTAGGAGGTTTTGTTTTGCTGACATGCTCGCCTTGCTTGTGTTATTAGCAGCTAAGCGAGTTTTCTGTTTCCTCAGTGGTGGAGCCCTTACCCCGACTCCACCTCTCACTTCTGTGCCGGACAGACACAAACAATTCCACGCGTAGACGTTTATATATAAGAAATCAGCCCACTGTGAGGGAGTGTCAGTGGGCTGGGTTTCATGTATGATATTCAGTTTTGAACCACTATGTTTTAACAAATCTGTGTCTTTTACGTGACTCATTATGCAATTAGAAAAATCTGAAGTTTGTGTTCATATCTACCTGTGACGTTGACCCAAAGCTGCACTCAGTGAAGTGCACCATAAAAAACAAACTGCACTGAATTGAGTTCAATGTTGATTTAGTTTTACATAGACACTCAATTGTTTCAGAGCACCGTGCACATTGTTACATATTAAATAACACAGAAGCATCTAACCAGTTAACCAACACAGTTGTAATGCTGGGCGATGTCTGGAGAACATCAGAACTTCACAGTATTCAATCAGTAATCAGGCTGGAATTAGATTCTGGATTTTTTCACATGTAAATTACAAACTCTGCTCATTCTGCCAGCTTGTCACCTCTGGGAGACAAATCAAAGAAAACATCATCAGTAGTTAGAGGCATTGGGCAGAATCCCACTTCAGCAACAATGAAATCTTCATCACATGCACACTTAAGGAAACTAACAATAGGACCAATGGGCCGTTCTTTAGGGTTCTTGAACAGCTGCTCGCCTATCAAATGTAGTGTTCTCATTGACAGCAGGGTCCGCAATGACAGCTGACTCAGAATTTTGATGTCTCAACAAACGACCCTTTCAGGATTTATTAGCAAAAGGAAATTAACAGATTGGCAAAACTTTGTAGAGTCTGATGTTGGCTTTGAAAATTTTGGTGATGGCTTTTAAAGTTTAATGATAGATTTGATGGAAACACCACCACTGAGTATGCTGGAAAATATATAACCAATCTACTACCAAATGTCAAAGGATCAGTCAAGGTCATGATTTGTCTGATTTTTACACAACACCAGCTCAATCAGAACTAAACTTTCCAACTCCTGTTACAACACGCAGCTCAAGGCTACAACAGATACAGTACATAACCTGAATAGAGGACATGGAAAGATCCAGTTTTGGTGGAGGGTAGAGTCCGTGAGTGGAAAGGCACTCATCATTAATGTGCAAAACATAAGTCACATAAAACTCAACAGGCAGCTCTTTGTAAATACACAAATTACAAGGAATGTCAAAAATGGTCATCAATCTGTTTGCTGCTTTCTAACATTACTGGTCAAGATTATAATGGATATTATTTGGTCGTTTGTGTCTTGTGATGGACTGGTATGTCATACATATCCCTCCTTTTGCACAGTGCTGGCAAAATAGACTCTAACTTCTAGCAAGGCAAGTTAATTTCGATCAAATTCTAATTCCTATTCTATCTATCTATCTATCTATCTATCTATCTATCTATCTATCTATCTATCTATCTATCTATTGTGAAGGATGGCCGGCCGTTTATCCTGGCCAATACCCCCAAGCCGCCAGGTGGAGCCCTCCTTGCAGCATGGAGGTCCCCAGAAGACCAGCAGGGCATCATGGACAATGTGGTTTTTATGCACAGCCCTGCTGGATGCCATGGGGGCCACAAGAGGGAGCTGCAGGGAGGACTGAGGACTTCTTTGTGCCCTATGACCCGGAAGTTCGTCATAGGAAGAGCGACGGGCTTCCGGGTTGAAGAGAAGAGCTTTTACCTGACCCGGAAGTGATTGAGAATCACATGGACTGGGGATTGGGAAGACTTCCAGGTCAGGAGATATAAAAGGACTGTGGGAGCTCCCAGACAACGAGCTGAGCTGGGTGGAAGGGTGGCAACGCGTCTGGGAGCTGGATGATTGTATTATTGTTAGTTTTGTGAGTTTAATGAGTATTGTGGTGGAGAGTGTGCTTTGTGCACTGTGGAGATTAAATAAAGTCAACTGTTGGACTTTTACCTGGTGTCTGGAGTCGTGGACAGGGGTTCAAGGGAGCGAGAGCGCCCCCCTATCTATCTATCTATCTATCTATCTATCTATCTATCTATCTATCTATCTATCTATCT
>JANRMT010062857.1:17473536-17489757 GCA_026402145.1 Polypterus bichir lapradei | reverse complement strand
TCTATCTATCTATCTATCTATCTATCTATCTATCTATCTATCTATCTGTCTGTCTGTCTGTCTGTCCATCTGATTAGAGCTTTACTACAAATGGGCCTTCCTGGCAATTCACTCACACAGTTGGCACAGAGACAGTGGCTCACCAAGGTTAATGTTCCTGCAGCAACATTCTTGCAGTCAGAATTAGTGAAACAATCTAATTAACACCAAAACAACAGCTAATAAAATGAAACCTGACTCAAAAGAGAAAAAAGAAAGAAAGAAAGAGTGCAGATTGTGAGGGCCTCTTGCTACAATTTCTCCATTGTGTCTCACATTGATTTCCAGTCTCCCCCTCTCTCTTGCTCTTTATCTTTAGTCTGCCATATTAAATTGCTTTTTTCAACATACTGTAGAAGACAGCCCCTTGTTTCGTGCAACACTTCCAGCACGTCAGCGCCCTGCTCAGAGGATCTGCTCCCTAAAAAGTCAAATGGTTAACTGTCTCATGTGCTACGCCTCCAGTTCTGTGCCCTGAGCTGCTCTCTTCATTTCTGATTTATGCATATGCAGCACCCCCATTACGAGGTTTAGGGCATGGGGCGGCTACTCACGCTAATACTCTCCATGGAACTGACAGCAGTGCTAAATTACAGCTTAAGATAGTGTGCAGAGACTGAAGACCATCAGCAGGGTTTCTTTATTTTATTATTTTTTTGTTAATGTTAATTAAATGGTCTTCTTCTGTCACTTGAAGAGGAAAAGCCAAACATGTCCAGCAGCACTGTGTGACGCCTGAATACCAGCTAATGGCTCCCGCATATGAAACACAACGAAGTGGCCACATTGCAGTGTATTTCAGTGTTCTTTGTTGCTCTGTAGAAATTCCTTTTGAGGTGAACACTGCATATGAACGCAAGACGCAGTGCACCACCATGATGGTGCTGTTGTATGCACTGCTGCTCCAGATTCCTGGGTTCAAACCCTGGCCTGGTTATTTTTGCTTTAGAGTTTAACCTCATGGGCTCTCTCCAGAAATTTCAGCTTCATCCTTTAATTTATACGTTTTTGTTTGGGAACTATATATTTGTTTACCATCTAGGTTTGCCATATAAAGAAGTAGCTGCATTCTAGGTTTGGTTCTTATGTGTTCCTCAGTGTTTCTTATGATGTATGAATCTTTGTTTTAATTTGCATATTTGGAAAATGAAGAGATGAATAAAAGAACAGTAGATGGTGGTGCTAGAGCCCATGCAATGCAGAATATAACAAATGTCATTAGCCGAGGCATTAACACAATTGACTTTGTGGTGAGTGGCTGGGGGTGGTACCCAGCCGGGATGCCCAGGAGGACCAGAGGAGGGCTTACGCCTCCTCCAGATCACAAGGGGGCGACCGCCCTGGTGGCTTTGGGGACCACAGAAACCCTATAGGGGCCTGTGGTCACCGCCAGGGGGCGCCCCAATGCCTGAGGAGCATTGGCCCTCAGCACTTCCACAATACCCGGAAGTGCTGGGGGGAAGAAGACCAGGGACACCCAGAGTGCTTCCGGGTGCGCAGCTGGTACTTCCGCCACACTTGGGAGTGCTGGCAGAAGCTAATCGGGAGGCACCTGGAGCACCTCCGGGTGTGTATAAAAGGGGCCGTCTCCCTCCATTCAATGGCTTGAGTCGGGAGTGGAGAAAGACGGAGGTCGGGAGGAGAGGAAAGGAGGCGGCCTGAAGAAGGAAAAGGCATTGTGTGTGGCCTGGACTTTGGGGGAGTTTTGGGGTTGTGTGTGGCACTTTATTTGTAAATATTGTAAATAAACGTGTGTTGGGTGAACTAATGATGTCTGCCTGTCTGTGTCCGGGCCAGTTTCCACAACTTAATTCATTACATTTATATAGCGCTTTTCTCGGTACTCAAAGCGCTGTCCACACAGGGAGGAACCGGGAAGCGAACCCACAATCTTCCACAGTCTCCTTACTGCAAAGCAGCAGCACTACCACTGCGCCACCATTAAGGTGCACAAAATTTAGAAAACGGTTGTTTTCTCATGGGAGAGTCTTGGGGTGATCCTATCCTAAACTACAGGCACTTTTAATCCCTTGGCCAAATTGTCCTCCATCCCAACTCTTGTTCTCCTGTCCTTGAACTCACTCGTCATAAATGGATACACAGCCTGGCAGTTGCAATGCACTTTACACTGAGAAGACAGATCCAATCTGCACCCTGAACTGACTTCACTTCTCCTATTACAGGATGTCTCCTCTTCATTTATTTATACCCCAGGTGGTAACAGAGAAAAATACTAAATGCAAGTATAATTAACTTTTGCTCAGTCATTATAGTTTGAAACATTCTCAAATATACTTAATGTGCCAAAAAGCAAAAGCAAATAAAAGTAACTGGGTGTGGCAAATCAATTCAAACAACCTGAAATATTTCAGGAGCTCTCATAGACAATGCTGGCCGACACGCACCCAAATGTGTGTGGCTTTGAGTCTCTTTAGGTTGCATTGCTGGCCTTACAGCATGCATTGTTTTGATGACTATGTTGCTCCTTTTTATCCTTCCCAATTCTTCTTTAACTCTTCCTGTATGATGCTGACTTTTTAAAGCTTCTTGGGGCTGAAATAAGAAATGTCTGGTCCCACTCTGACTAATGTCATCTGGACAGACCATATCAGTAGATGTGCACAAGGTGTACATGCAGGAAGATAACCAATGGTTGAGAGCTTTGCTTTTACTCATGTAGTCCAGAAAACGGACATTTTAAAAATTTAAGTCTGGAACGTCTCATCTTGCTGAACTGCTCTTTTTACGGAGGTAAGTTTCATTTTTTTAGTTTAGCCACCTGTCTGTTGCCTTTTATAACACTTCCTCTCTCAATGGTCAGACAAGCTACTACCACAGAAATCAAAAGTTGCAGTAGTAAAAGTCAAAACTTTTAAAAGCTACAATTGTCCAAAAATGCCACTCACTTTTCTTACTGACCCTGTTTTGTAGCTTAGCTTATTTATTTATTATCACAGATGCCTGAATGGAAGACAACCTCAGGGCTTAAGATATCTTTATATAAAATACGCTACCGTGGCTGTTCATTTGTCTGTCCAGGATTTTAAATCACCTGTAGCTCACAAACCGTTTCACCTATTGACCTGAAATTTGGTACACATATACTTCATGATCTCTACTGTCTGCTTTCGGGGTGATGATTGACCTCCAAGGTTATTCCTCTTTTCATTTTTATTTTATTGTAGAATCAACTCTTGGCAGCGGACAGCAGGGCGCTGTTCTCATTTGTACCACCTTTGCCGTCACTTCCCCTACCTCTTCATACCTTAAATCATTCTTGAGGCAGATTGAATACTTAAGTGCCAGCTTAAGTCAAAAATTAAAGAAAACGTACTAAGTAATTGCAACACAAACACTGACTTAATCAGTTTTAAAGCAAAAATATACCGACAAAAGAAGAGAAGAAGCGGGCCGCTAGGGTGGAGAAAAGAAGAGCTGCTCAGGAAGCAGCAAGTGCATCAACCTCTGAGTGAATGAATGCTAAACGTACAGAGAAAGAGGATGAGAACTAGGAATGCTCAAGTCAAGTGTATTTGTGCAGTGCACCGTTACTGGTGGTAATATATACAGTGGTGTGAAAAACTATTTGCCCCCTTCCTGATTTCTTATTCTTTTGCATGTTTGTCACACAAAATGTTTCTGATCATCAAACACATGTAACCATTAGTCAAATATAACACAAGTAAACACAAAATGCAGTTTTTAAATGATGTTTTTTATTATTTAGGGAGAAAAAAAAATCCAAACCTACATGGCCCTGTGTGAAAAAGTAATTGCCCCCTTGTTAAAAAATAACCTAACTGTGGTGTATCACACCTGAGTTCAATTTCCGTAGCCACCTCCAGGCCTGATTACTGCCACACCTGTTTCAATCAAGAAATCACTTCAATAGGAGCTGCCTGACACAGAGAAGTAGACCAAAAGCACCTCAAAAGCTAGACATCATGCCAAGATCCAAAGAAATTCAGGAACAAATAAGAACAGAAGTAATTGAGATCTATCAGTCTGGTAAAGGTTATAAAGCCATTTCTAAAGCTTTGGGACTCCAGCGAACCACAGTGAGAGCCATTATCCACAAATGGCAAAAACATGGAACAGTGGTGAACCTTCCCAGGAGTGTCCGGCCGACCAAAATTACCCCAAGAGCGCAGAGACGACTCATCCGAGACGTCACAAAAGACCCCAGGACAACGTCTAAAGAACTGCAGGCCTCACTTGCCTCAATTAAGGTCAGTGTTCACGACTCCACCATAAGAAAGAGACTGGGCAAAAACGGCCTGCATGGCAGATTTCCAAGACGCAAACCACTGTTAAGCAAAAAGAACATTAGGGCTCGTCTCAATTTTGCTAAGAAACATCTCAATGATTGCCAAGACTTTTGGGAAAATACCTTGTGGACTGATGAGACAAAAGTTGAACTTTTTGGAAGGCAAATGTCCCGTTACATCTGGTGTAAAAGGAACACAGCATTTCAGAAAAAGAACATCATACCAACAGTAAAATATGGTGGTGGTAGTGTGATGGTCTGGGGTTGTTTTGCTGCTTCAGGACCTGGAAGGCTTGCTGTGATAGATGGAACCATGAATTCTACTGTCTACCAAAAAATCCTGAAGGAGAATGTCGGGCCATCTGTTCGTCAACTCAAGCTGAAGCGATCTTGGGTGCTGCAACAGGACAATGACCCAAAACACACCAGCAAATCCACCTCTGAATGGCTGAAGAAAAACAAAATGAAGACTTTGGAGTGGCCTAGTCAAAGTCCTGACCTGAATCCAATTGAGATGCTATGGCATGACCTTAAAAAGGCGGTTCATGCTAGAAAACCCTCAAATAAAGCTGAATTACAACAATTCTGCAAAGATGAGTGGGCCAAAATTCCTCCAGAGCGCTGTAAAAGACTCATTGCAAGTTATCGCAAACGCTTGATTGCAGTTATTGCTGCTAAGGGTGGCCCAACCAGTTATTAGGTTCAGGGGGCAATTACTTTTTCACACAGGGCCATGTAGGTTTGGATTTTTTTTTCTCCCTAAATAATAAAAACCATCATTTAAAAACTGCATTTTGTGTTTACTTGTGTTATATTTGACTAATGGTTAAATGTGTTTGATGATCAGAAACATTTTGTGTGACAAACATGCAAAAGAATAAGAAATCAGGAAGGGGGCAAATAGTTTTTCACACCACTGTATATTAACCCCGGGTCAAGGATTGGCACTCTCACTAACTGCCTCTCCTTTCCATGCACCCCAAGACCAGAATATCGGTGGCATGAAGGCCACTGATGGCACTTACAGTTCTGAAGATATAGAGCCAAGCTTATTCAAAAGGCCATCGCCACTAAAGGTTAACAGTCTGACTCACATCTGTGAAGAACTGTCATCCAACAGCCTGGTTGTTTATTTCTTGCAATCTCTTTTCGATTGTTTACCAGTTATACAGGGTTCATCTTTGCTGCCCTAACGTTTCATCTTTGTCTGCTTCTTTCTACGTTTACATTATTTATTTTTCAAGTGAAAATTAGCTTGTACTGCATACATTCATTCTGAATCTATTCATTTTAATCGGTAGATTAGATTAGATAAGAGAGAACTTTATTTGTCCCCAGGGAGAAATTTAGCTTTTTACGGAAGCTCATTAAATAGATACATCAGAAAATAAATAAAAAAAATTACGCACTATGGTCTGAACACACAATAGAATGACCAAAAATGAAGAAAATTAATTAGAATGAAAAACTTCTGACTTGGCAGTTCCAGTCCCAAGGAGGCATCATGCAGGCGTATGGTTGTTGGTTTAAAGGAACCCGAGTAGTGTTTCTTGACACACTTCTGCTGAATGATTCGTTGGGTGAAAGTCCTCAGTGTTAGTGTGTCAGAGAGGGGATGTGCAACATTGATGTGCAGAATTGTTCATAATGCCACTCAGTTTTGCTTTAAATCTTTCCTTTGCTATGACTTCCAGGGGGTCCAGAGTATGTCCAATAACTGAGCCTGTCCTTTTAAATTAGCATGTTGATTCAGTGGGCCTCTCCTGAAGTAATGTTACAAGATCAACACATCAAATGCAGAAAGTCACATTTGCTATCACAGAGTTGATGAAGATGTGAAGGATGTCACTCCCCACGTTAAAGGAATGCAGTATGCTGAGGAACATTTGTGCCTTGTGAAGGACTGGTATCTCATACGGTATGTATAGGAGCGACATTTTGAGCATGACCGAAGACTATGACATCTTAACCTACTTGTAACTTCTTCAATATGATTTTTAAGAACTTTATTACAAAACATAGGTAAATTAAAGAACATAATAATCTTATTTAACTTTGCATAATATATTTCTAAAATGCCATTTCCTTCACTGTTAACCTATTTATTATGTCAAAATAGAACAGTTAAAAAAACAGTTGCTCCATGTCCTCATCAACAGGAATCATCGGACCCAACCCGTTTTATAGAATTAAAGGTAGAAGCAGGACAGACTAATGGAGCACCTACTTGTTGTACACAAAGACATGGCTAATCAACTGATACAGTACTTACACTTTAATAGAGGCTTTTACATATCAATATGCAAATGGCTCTTACAAAATGTATCATCAATAGGTGGGCATTCTTCTTATTTTGTCCATTGAGTTGATTTAAATTAGCAGTAACAAACACCATTTGAACTAGATGTGCAATAAAAACTCATTACCCTGTTTATATAGTGGTGGCTCTGAGGCTAAGGACCTGCGCCGGTATCCTGAAGATTGCCGGTTCGAATCCCCGTCACTGCCAAAAGAGATCCTACTCTGCTGGGCCCTTGAGCAAGGCCCTTAACCTATAATTGCTCCAGGGGCGCTGTACAATGGCTGACCCTGTGCTCTGACCCCAAGGGGTATGCGAAAACTAACAAATTCCTAATACAAGAAATTGTATAAGGCGAAATAAAGAAAAAAAAAACTCGACAAAGAGCCATAGCAAGGTTTGGGGCAGCCACCCATATATTTTTTCAGGGCTGCAAAATTGAATAAATTGACGTACTAAAGTGTACAGATCAGAGACCCGAACAAATCTGAAGGGATAGAGGAAAGGTGACGGCTTTTAAATGCCAGTGTAGAAAGTGACCTCAGAGGGGCTTGAACTGGAAGGGTCTTCATCCATAGGCTCGGGCCCGTAAGTGACATCAGAGGGGCCGGAACCAGAAGGGTCTTTGTCCATAGGCTTGGACCCAGAAGTGACGTCAAAGGGATCGGAACCAGAATTGACGTCATCAGCGCCAGGCAGAATTTCACAAGAACAGTCTTTAGAAAAGCGAGGAAAAGAGTGCACTCTGCCATCTCCCGGTCTGGCTTGGAATTACTCCCATTCAAGTCCTTTAGCTGCCTCCCATGTTCACATGTGTGACAATTGATATAACTGCACTACTAAAATGTATTTTAAAATTAAAGTATATTTAACAATTTTAAGAATAACAACAGGCCCACTAATGAAAATGTAGGTCCACCCTTTTATGAAATCCTGGACACCCTTACTGGTGTTCCCCAGTCCAGAAAGCAAACAGGTGAAGCCCAGGATTGGCCTCCTAGCTGACAAGGTGGTAGCAAGTGGGGAATATGAACTCAACTGCTAATTCAACTGAGGGGAGGCCACCCAAACAAAATGGAGTAGCATACACTTCTGGAGTAGCATACACTTCTGGACTTAAAGAAGAGCACAGAATGGGAGCCTTAGAGCGTCAGACCTTGAGGAGCAAATGAAGGCTAAGGGGAGCCAGAAGGACTAATGCCACTAGATGGACTTTTAACCTGATGTCCTTTTAAACAAAGGAAGGCTGCTCCTGACCGTGGGTATGATTATCTATTATGGCTGGAATGAAAACCTTGGAAGGAGATTTAAAAATTGCTTCACAGCCAGTGCACGTGGAGTCAGGACAAGGAAGCCTCAATTGAGACAGAGAAAGAGAGAGATGGGAGTTGAGAAACAATGTGCTTTGGGACCTTAGTATTTGGAGAGCCACCTGACCAGACATACAGAAGTGACATCTGTAAATCCAAGACCAGGAAGGAGCAGAGGTCTGTCACAGATGTTTTATCTTTATGATCTCCTTCATTTCATTTGTCAATGAAGCCACCATTTTGTTAAATTTTTGCCTCCACAATATTACTCATACTTCAGAGGACAGCCATAAATGTCATTAACCGACATGCATCATCCATAATCACTTTACATTTGAGCAAGACTACAATACTGTTTCAGACACTTGTAAGCAGAATCCATCCATCCTTCTTCTGAACTCTTTTACTCCATATGAGGGCCATAGAGTGCCATTGGGTGAGAGGCAGAAATCACTGGTCCATCATGGGGAACAAAAAAGTAAATAACTAATTTCACTTGATCGTTTAAGTCAGAGAAAAGGAGAGAAGTGAAGAGCAGTGCCCTGTGCAACCAAACATCAGACCACATCATCTTACACTGCATGAGTGATGTGCACAGGTGGGGCGTCCTCTCATTGTGACTACTAGTAGGTCACAATGGGGACACTTTGATACTATGTTTCCGTACTAACCCCTACTCTCTCTCTTCTGTTCTTTTTCTGGTTTTCTGTGGTGGCGACCTGCGCCACCACCACCTAATCAAAGCACCGTGATGTCCCTATATTGATGGATTAAAGGCCAGAAGTCCACGTGACCGTCATCATCAAGTCCTTCCATGAGAACCCTGAATACAATGAGGACTGATCATTTACAGTATGTTAGGTAGAGTGCCTACGGGGAGCTGGGCGGTCTCATGGCCTGGAACCCCTGCAGATTTTATTTTTTCTCCAGCCATCTGGAGTTTTTTTTTGTTTTTTCTGTCCTCCCTGGCCATCGGACCTTACTCTTATTCTATATTAATTAGTGTTGTCTTATTCTAATACTTACTTTGTCTTTTATTTCTCTTTTCTTCACCATGTAAAGCACTTTGAGCTACATTATTCGTATGAAAATGTGCTATATAAATAAATGTTGTTGTTGTTGTTGCATGTTGTATCGGGGCCACATAGGTATTGTTGTTTATAGTGTTTGCACCCAGTCGCGTCTCGTCACAGCACCCCGTCTAAACTAATGTGTGTCTGTTTAAATGTCGTCCCTGTAATGAGAAACGGGGAAGGATGTTGCGGGGAGGTAGCGACCCCTGGACACGTCATTACTTGATTTTTGCCAGTTACATCTGGTTCTTCATTATTTAAACGATCAGGTGGTAAAGAAGAGAGAGGAAAGAGAGAGACGGAGATTTCAACTATCGACAAATGATCATCATTTTCTGCCATTATTTACATTGCGCCTTGTTCCAGTTTGCTTCTCATTCTGCTGGAATCACAACTGCCCAAACCATCGCCAGAAACCCTGGGGTTGGACATTATTATCCACCATTCGCCGAGGAACAAAAGTGAGATTGTACTGTTTTATTCGGGAGATTCAAACACATCCATTTTTGATCAGCCATCAGTATTCTGGACAGTGATTTACCCGGATTCAATTTCACGTCATTGACATTCAGTAATCATCCATTGATATTATATTTGTATTTTGTGTTTGTTGTACGTTTGCAGGGGCAAGGGAGGTTTTTTTGTTATTATATATGTGGCGTTTTCACTTTGCTGGTTTGGTGGAGGGATATATATATATATAGATTTATTTTACATTGGGGATTTGTATTTTTCTTTTTGTCATTGTGTTTTATTTAATATATTTCTACACTTATTTTACATATCTGCTTTTGTTTGCTAGTCTTTAAACCATCGATTGGGGAGGAGGAAAAATATTATTTCTCAGAGGTACGGCTTGGTATAGGTAGGTTCTTCTCAGCAGTTTATCCAGGCCACTGGTCCTAGTAGTGTGGCTGCCAGCTGGGTAAGGAGTCGGTCATTACAATGTAGTAATTGTTAATCAGACATTCCAAAATTAACATCATTAATAAATATTTACATTTTAAAAACAACAGACATGTGATGTGAGATGAAAAAACAGAGGTCACATTCACACAGCAGGCTAATGGAAAATAAACACAGAAGATCACGTGGTGAACTTAAACTCACCTGATCTGTTTGGTGTCTAAATTTAACTGAAACACATCCCTTTGTGCCCTGTAAAGAGCTCACCATCTTCTACAGATTCACACTGATGAATCCTACGCTTTCTGTGAAGTAGTGTGTAATTTTCACACACTTTTCTAGTTATCAGATAATAGGCATTGAGCTCACAGAGCTGAGTTTGACAAACAAACCACTTACCACATAATTATTGCTCATGACCCATGATGATGACTTTTCCCATGAAAAACCTGTTTCTGCCCAGTGAATGAAGTCCACGACACACCCGTAGGGTGTTTATTATTGTTTTTGGTGTAAATGAAAGTTTGCGGTGTGAAACACAACGCAACTAACTGAAGACTGAGACAAATTCACTAATCACCTTCTGATTCAGCCTAAAAGAAAACTCCTTATTAGTTTTCCTTGTTTGTATAGATCTTAAAATATTTTATATTTTGTTAAATTTAGTTTTAGAGTTTATTATTGTTTTCTTTGCTTTTTAGGTTCATATTATTTTTAACTGTTATCTGATCTCCCCTTGGTCTTACTTGTCTATTCTGCTTAATTATTCTAAGACAGGCTTTATGAGGAGAATCTGTTCCTGAAGACCCCCTGTCTGTAAGGTGAAATATGAAAAGCCATATATGAAGAGAGAATTTTTAGATCCATGATGCTTAAGATAATGTTAGAAGATACAGGAACAATGCACTTGACAAATGTAGAGTTTGTCCAGTAGCAGGAATTTATGGATTATCAGAAAACTTATAATTAAGACAAAGTGGCGCCACCTGTGGATTCCATCCTTAAAATATTGTGATGACATAATTTTGCACCATTTAAATGTTGATATAACAGTTAACAATTCTTCTCGAAAGATACAAGAATTTTCATCAATGCAAGGAAAAATGTTATAAACTGGAAATATGTTTCCACAACTGAGGTGGAGAAACATGAATAGATAGATAGATAGATAGATAGATAGATAGATAGATAGATAGATAGATAGATAGATAGATAGATAGATAGATAGTGTCACGCACGCGTGCATAGGGAGCCGCAGAAAGACCCGACGAGCTGCGTATCACATCGGGCCAGAGGATCGAGGCGAGGCACTAACCTTTCTTTCTTTTGTTCCCATAGAAAGACAGATTCAACGCCGCCATAAAATCCCAGACACCTGTAAAGCAACGCTAGCCACTTCCGCATTCCATCCCTTCCTGGTTCCGTCACGATGACGTCATTCCTTCCACACACCACCGCGGTTCCCTTCCAGCATGCCCTTCAATTTCCGGTCCTTCCTTATTTAAGTTCTCCCCTTCAACTGTGACTGTGTGATGTGATGACCACTTGTCAGAGCATAACGACTGTATACAAGCTGAATATTTTTTGTTGCTCTATTTCCTTACAGTATACGGGGCTGGAAACCCCAAACCTTTATCTGTCTTTGTTTGTTTATTACAGTGGCGTAGTCGGCAGGATACAACTGTCCGAAAAATGTCGGAAGTATAGGACCTAAATACTGTTTTGACTAATCTGGCGACTCAGCTTCAAAACCTGCAAGTAGAGCTGACCGCCACGAAACAGGAGCTGGCGGAGATCAAGACCCGGCTCACGGCAGCTGAAGTAGCCAGGCCGGAGCCCACTCGGCCTCATCCTCCTCCAATTGTGCCTTTCAGCGAAGCAGACAACATCGAAGCCTACCTGTCGACATTCGAGAGGATGGCCACACAAAATCTGTGGCCGCACACGGAGTGGGCCTCTATCATAGCGCCGTATCTGAAGGGCATCGCGCAGAAAGCCTATCATGACCTCCCCGTCGAGGAAGCCGTCCAGTATGACCTCCTAAAGGCGGAGATCCTGAGCCGCTACGGCGTCACGTCGGACCAGCAGGCAAGTGAGTGGAGGCACTGGCGATACGACTCCGATCTCCCGACCTGAGCCCAGGGTTTCGAATTCTGGGGCAAAATGGGGCGGTGGCTGAGGCCTGACATCAATCAGGGTCGACAGATAGTAGAGCAAGTGGCCTGTGAAGGCTTTATTAATGCCATGCCAGATTTTCTCGCCCAGCAGGTCCGGCGGCATCCATTTCAGGATATGAAAAGCCTGTTAGATGTACTGGAGCGTCAGCTGGCGGTGAACCAAGTCGGGGGGCGGGAGAGGTCTGCTTGCGGTGTCCGACAGGGGCGTGTCGCTGTCCCTGAGTCCCACCGCCGTACGCCAGAGGCTCCCGCTAAACCAAAAGAGAGATTCCTGGCTTTGCCCCGCTGTTTCAAGTGTGGCGAAGTCGGGCACACCCTACCTGCCTGTCCACAGAATGTGGAGTTGATGGACTGCACCTGGGTCAAAGGAGAAAGGTATTGTGCTTTGTCTAATCCCCTGGCTGTGCCAAACAGGGGAGTGGTTTTGGTAAATGGGCACTCGGTGCTGGCACTTTTCGACTCCGGGAGTAACATTACTATTGTTGCTCGCCGATTTGTTCTACCGCAACAGTGGTTGCCCCAGCACGTAAGGGTAACGTGTGTACATGGTAAGACCCAGTCATATAGGTCCGCGAGCTGCTACATAACTTGGAAGGGTACCACGAGGCGCCTATCAGTGGCCGTGTTACCCGATCCCCCCTTTCCAGTTATTCTAGGACAAGACTGGTCTGAAAGTAAATGCGATAGAACAAGCGCCGCTCCCACCGCCAACTCGGGTTTCACTATGGGCGGGCAGGGCATCGTCCCCACGGCGCCCACGCCGTGCAGTGCGGCGGCTAATGATGATGCTGGGATCTGGGGGGACATATTTTTCTCAACGGACCTCGACCCGGAAGTACAATCTGGACCGGTTTTTGACAACCCTCTGGCTTCCACAGATCCTTTGAACCAGGCCGAGTTTCAATTTAAATCCACCCCAGCATCATTTAAAAGAGAGCAGTGGAATGACGACTCTCTAAAGTTCGCCTAGAATGCTATTGTGACTGTAGATGGCAATCCGCCAGACGCACCCATGCCACCCGGGCCCTACTTCATCCTCGACAACGATCTGTTGTATTGAGTCGCGAATCACGAAGGCGAGGCGCGGAAGTTGTTGCTAGTCCCACCGACCAACCGGTGGGAGATCTGTGAGCTGGCTCACACCCACCTCCTAGGTGCCCACCTCGGGGCCGAGAAAACGCTGGAGAGGATAAAACTCTGATTTTATTGGCCAGGGATTAACGAGGAGGTCCGGTGTTTCTGTCAGTCGTGCCCCGACTGTCAATTGCGTCAGATACCCCCGCGGGACCGTGCTCCTCTCATCCAGATTCCCCTCATAGATATACCCTTTGAAAGGATCGGTGTCGATCTAGTACAACCCCTGGTGCCTTCGACACGTGGCCATAAATATATCTTGGTCATGGTGGATTACGCGACTCGATTCCCAGAGGCGGTTCCCTTGCGCTCCGTTACCACTAAAACTGTTGCACGGGAATTGGTAGCCCTGTTTTCACGAGTGGGTATACCCAAAGAAGTCCTCACGGACCAGGGTACCCCCTTTACTTCGGATACGTTCAGGGAGGTTGCCAAGTTACTCTGTATTAAGCATCTGAAAACCTCAGTTTATCACCCTCAGATGGACGGGTTGGTCGAGTGGTTTAACCAAACGCTCAAACAGATGCTCCGCAAGGTAGTCGATGCGGACGGTAGGAACTGGGACCAGCTTTTACCCCTTGTGCTTTTTGCCTATTAGGAAGTGCCCCAAGCCTCCACGGGGTTTTCCCCTTTTGAGCTCTTGTATGGCCGCCAGCCTCGGGGCATTTTGGACATTCTCCAAGAAGGATGGGAAGGGGAGGCATTTCCTTCCACCAATATTTTGGAGTACATCGTGCAACTGCGCGAAAGAATGGAAAAACTTTGGCCCCTTCTAAAAGAGCACATGTCGAGGGCCCAAACTACGCAGGCGCACAACTACAACCGTAACACCACCCTCTGAGAGTTTCAGCCGGGGATCGTGTGATGGTGCTCGTTCCTAACTCCCACTCCAAACTGCTAGCCCATTGGCAGGGCCCGTACGAGATAAAAGAGAGAAAGGGGCTCGTTGACTATTTAGTGAAACAGCCGAACTGTCGACCGAGCGAGAGGGTATACCACATAAACTTGCTGAAACCGTGGAGGGACCGGGAGGACAGCCCTCCCACGACCAACACCCTCTCCCTTTTCTCACGAAAAATGACCCTTAATCTTGGCCCTAATTTGACGGCCCCCCCAAAGACAGGAGCTGGAGTCTGCAATCATGTCCATCCTGGAGGTGGTCAGTGTGACACCGGGGCGCACCTCGTGGATTGAGCACGACATCGTGACGGACACAGGGGTGGAGGTCAGGGAACGCCCCTATCGCCTCCTGGAGGCAAAACGGGATGAGGTGGAGCTGGAGGTGCAAAGAATGCTCGATATGGACATTATCGAAGAAAGCCACAGCCCCTGGTCCAGTCCCATCGTCCTCGTTTCTAAGCCCGACGGCTCCTGGAGATTCTGTAACGACTTTAGACGTCTTAATCAGGTCTCCAAATTTGATGCCTACCCTATGCCCCGAGTAGATGAGCTCATTGAGTGCTTGGGTACGGCTCATTACCTGACTACTCTTGACATGACCAAAGGGTACTGGCAAGTTCCCTTAATGGCATCCGCTAAAGAAAAAAACGCCTTCAACACCCCTAGCGGGCATTGGCAATATAAGGTCCTCCCATTTGGTCTGCATGGAGCCCCTGCGACCTTCCAGCGTCTGGTGGATAGAGTGCTAAGGGCCCACCAGTCCTATTGTGCCGCCTACCTGGATGACGTTGTCATCTATTCCGGCACCTGGGAGGAACATATCTTGCACGTTTACACTGTCCTCTTAACACTAGCGAAGGCCGGCCTCCGTATCAATCCCCACAAATGCTATTTTGGGTTTCACGAGGCCAAATATTTAGGCTACCTAGTGGGCGGGGGACTGGTGAAACTGCAATGCTCTAAAATCAAAGACATCCTGGAATGGCCCCGTCCGATAACCAAGAAACAGGTGCAAGCTTTCCTGGGGTTAGCGGGTTACTACCGCCGGTTTGTACCCCGTTTCTCCGAGAGAGCCACACCCTTGACGAACTTAACGAGGAAGAGGGCCCCGGTATATGTGGCATTGGACCACCTAACGGAACAGGCATTCAGTGACCTAAAGACGGCCCTGACCACAGCACCGATACTAAGAACCCCTCACTTTTCTCTCCCGTTTATCCTCCAGACCGATGCTTCGGACACAGGTCTAAGCGCCGTGTTGAGCCAGAGCATCGACGGTGCCGAACACCCCGTGTGTTACCTGAGCCAGAAACTGCTGGACCGGGAGACCAGGTATGCTGCGGTGGAAAGAGAGGCCTTGGCGATCAAGTGGGTGGTGACACACCTGAGGTACTACCTGTTGGGACGGGAGTTCACTCTAGTGACCAACCATGCCGACCTCCAATGGATGGCTGTGCACAAGGAGTTGAATCCCCGAGTCACCGGGTGGTTTTTGGACTTACAGCCATACAAGTTTACCGTCACTTATCGTCGCGGCAACTTGCAAGCCAATGCTGATGCTCTCTCCCGGGTTCACGACCTCTCGGTTAGGGCCGCCCGACCCGATGGGTCTGGACACTTAGGGGGGGTTCTGTCACGCACACGTGCATAGGGAGCCGCAGAAAGACCCAACGAGCCGCGTATCACATCGGGCCAGAGGATCGAGGTGAGGCACTAACCTTTCTTTCTTTTGTTCCCATAGAAATACAGATTAAATGCCACCATAAAATCCCAGATGCCTGTAAAGCAACGCTAGCCACTTCTGCATTCCATCCCTTCCTGGTTCCGTCACGATGACGCCATTCCTCCCACACACCACCGCGGTTCCCTTCCAGCATGCCCTTCAATTTCCGGTCCCTCCTTATTTAAGTTCCCCCCTTCAACTGTGACTGTGTGATGTGATGACCATTTGTCAGAGCATAACGACTGTATACAAGCTGAATATTTTTTGTTGCTTTATTTCTTTACAGTATACGGGTCGGGAAACCCCAAACCTTTATCTGTCTTTGTTTCTTTATTACGATAGATAGATAGATAGATAGATAGATAGATAGATAGATAGATAGATAGATAGATA
>JANRMT010062857.1:17409714-17427386 GCA_026402145.1 Polypterus bichir lapradei | reverse complement strand
TAGATAGATAGATAGATAGATAGATAGATAGATAGATAGATAGATAGTGTCACACACTTGCGAGTAGGAGTCAACTAAAGGACCTAAATAATAGCAATTCTATGTCCGACCGGGGGGCAGCGAGGTGCACTAAATGTCTTTCTTGATCCCTTGCAGATCATTCTTGGGAAATCTTGGGAAAGTCCACAGGGTTCCGGCACCTTTGATGATATCACTTTCAGTTCCAGCATCGTCGATGAAGCCACTTCCGGCCCCCGGCTCTGATGACGGAACTTTAGGCCTCACCTATGATGATGTCACTTCTGGCCCTGCCTCTGATTATGTCACTTATGCTTCTGGGCCCCAATGATGTCACTTCCTACACTGGCCTTTAAAGCCACCATCTTGATTCAATACCACCAGTTCTGTTTTGGACTCAGTCCTGTGAACAACTCACTGTCTTTAAATACCTTTACACATTATACACATTATAAGGGTGGCTGCCCCAGACCTTCATGATGTCTGTTTGTCATTCTTGTGACAACAGATAGATAGATAGATAGATAGATAGATAGATAGATAGATAGATAGATAGATAGATAGATAGATAGATAGATAGATAGATAGATAGATAGAACTTTATTTGCCCCAGGGTGAAAGTTGGCTTTTTACAAAAGCTCTTTAAGTAAATGAATCCATAAATAGAAAAATAAATATATACACATAAAGTTCTGACTCGGCAGTCCCAGTCATAGTTAGGAGTTATGCAGACGTATTGCTGTTGGTATAAAGTAGCTCTCGTGCTGTTTCTTTGTACACTTGTTCTTAATAATTCATTGGCTGAAAGTCCTCAGTGTTAGTGTATCAGAGAGGGAATGTGCAGCATTGTTCATAATTGCACTCAGTTTTGTCTTCATTCTCTCCTTTGCTATGACCTCCGAGGGGGGGTCCAGAGTGCATCTTATAACTGAGCCTGCTCTTTAAACTAATTTATTGATTTGGTGGGGCTCTTTGAAGTGTTGTCACCAGCTTGGCACAGCACAGTGTACAAAATCACAGTGGCCATCACAGACGTGTAGAAGATGTGAAGAATGTCACTTCCCACATTAAAGGATTGAAGTCTCCTAAGGAAATTAAAGTTTACTCTGCCCCTTCTTATTTAGTTCATCTCTGTTCTCAGAGCAGTCAAACCTGTCATTGATGTGGACCTCCGATTACTTGTAGGTGTTGACCACCTCTAAATCCACTCCTTGAATAGCAATACAAAAAAGGAGAATCCTTATATATAGATCCATTTTTAAGGCTCTAAATCCAAAACTACCAGGTAGGACAGAAAAAAATAAAATAAAACAGACTCCATGGGTGAGAGCCTAAAGCAGAAAAAATCTGGATGGGTTCCACCCAACCCCCACTGGGCATTCTGCCACACATAAATGTACTTAAGTGGTTCTTTATTGTTTTGTAAGCCTCATCCTGGAAGGTTCAATGCAGTGGGTCTCATCGACAGTTAGAGTATTCACTTTCAATCAAACATGAGAGGAAGCTGTACAGAACTTTGATCAGCTGGTGATGTCACAAAACGCTATCACAGAAAACAAGAAAAGAAAACAGGCAAATGTAGAGATTAATAATGAGATCCAAGAAGTATATAATACTTCCATACATACAGCATATAGTCTATTAAACACAGGACTAAAGTGCAGCTATGAAAAAAGCCAAATTAGAAAAGCAGATTTTGAGATATTATTTAAGATATATGGTGATAGCCACTATTGGTAAGTATCCCGGAGTTTTGGTGCATGACAGCAAAAGGCCTCCTCACCACCATTTTTTATGTTTAGCTCTTAGAATAATAGAGATACCAGAGGGTTTAGGATTATGACTGGGAATATAAGGATGTAAGTTGGTCAGAGCATTATGCATCACCAATGCAACAATGCTAAACCTGGTGAGATGCAGTCAGCCTTTCTTTTTCTGGTTAAGATTCTTCTTCCGTATTCTAAACTAATTTCAACAGACTGATGTCTTTTTAAGGAAGTCCAGCTAGGAGTGCATTACAGTAATCTAGTCGACTAAAAATAAAAGCATGAATGAACTTCTTAGCATCTTGCAGTGTTATAAAATGGCTAACTTTTGCAATGTTCCTTAAATGGAAAAAATGGTGTACCAGTAAACTGATTTAGTGTAATTTAAAGTTTAGGTCAGAGTCCGTGGTTACAAGTAAACTCTTTATTTTCATTTTGACATTTAATGCGAAGTGATACATTTTATTTCTAAGACCCTTTTCCACTTCTACCAACAACTCATCCATTCTGAAATGCAAGTATACATTGGATCAGAAGGCACAAAGATTCAGGGTCATCGGATATTATAGATAAGTAAAGCTGCATGTAATCTGCATAGCTGTGGTAGCTCCCCTTGTGTTCTAATATAATCCTGAACATGTAGAGTAGACTGAAAACAACAGTGACCCCAGAATAGATCCTTTTAGTACCCCATACACTAAATCACAGGTCCCCAAGCTACAATCAACACAACTAACAAAGAATTTTGTACTTGTTAAGTTAGACTGAAAGCAATTTAAAACACTGCTAGAGGGGTCCACCCACTACTAAGATGGTGAATGATAGCACTGTGGACTGTGGTGTCAAATGCTACACTCAAGTGTAACAGAATAAAAACAGTTATGTTGCATTTGCATACATTAATCCTCAGCTTTTTTAGCAACTCTCCAGAGATAAGGAGACACACTGAAGCTGGTGTTGTTCTGTGGGACAATAACAACATTCTACACCATCACCTCTCGTGGGGGGAAGGTGTATACTTTATTTGAAGCTCAGTCTCCACCCTGCCTCAGAAGCGAGTACTTGGTGTAAATCTCACCTGATGCAACCAGACATCACTCAGTGTGCAAATTGATGTCCAGGATATGCCAATGTAGAATGTAGCAGTGCTACCGTGGGGAGAACTTCATTTCCCAGCAGCCCAAGGGGATTACCCGCATAGGATGACGGGAACGGAAGAAGGGGCTGCTGGGGACGAAAGAGGCCAGCGGGAAAGTTAAAAAGGGAGGCCTGATGGAGGAACTGGAGATCAGTGTTGTGTGTATCCCGTCCAATGTGTCTTCTAAAAAGTCAATTGTGCCCTGGATCATTTCACGTTAGATGAATGGACTGTCTCGTTCCTGCCTGTCGTGTTATAATGGTGGATTAATTGTCGTGCGTCTTCACAGGGAGCACTCCTGAAAAATCTCACCCTCAGTAGTCCGCTCAGGACTACCGGTAGGACTGTTTCATTCATCTTCACACCTTATCATTTCACCTGCTCTTGCTGTATTGGACTGTATAAGGACATTGTCTTGAGTGTTTATTGTTGTGGTTTGTTTGTGTTTATTGCACATCGCCATAAGGGGACTGGGGTGGGATTATTTAGCGTGTAGTTATATTTCGTTATATAGTGTAGTTATATTTTTGCACACTTCAGTTTTCTTCTCACTGAGTAAAGATCTATGGATTTGGATAATCTGTCACTCACTCTAAATTAGAATTATATGAGAAAGTGTAGTTTGACATATAAATGTGACCAGTGATGAACTGGTCCACCTGCCGTCTAAGGTTTCCTGCCTGGCACCAAATAATTCTGTTATAGGCCCAAGTTCTTTGTGGACCTTAGAAATGGATTAAATGGAGTCAGAGCATAAAGGAAGGATTACATTCCTGTAGTACACTGCATCACAGGTAGCTAAATAACAGTAATGGTGTTTACGATGAAAGTGCCCCTCCACCCCATTTTTGTTTCGTTTGAGTTTGAGCCGAATTTAGAATAACCACACTTTGAATATTTCAGTCAAACCTACCAGGAAATAACTATAGCACTCTCTGCCATTAATTTAAAATACCTCATCTGATACTGAAGTGCTATTAAAATCCTGTTTCCTAGCTCATGTGCAGCTGGCCATTGAGATATACAATTTAAACAGTGAGATGTTATTGAATGTCTTGTGCTGTAATAGTAATAATCAGTGATAAACATTCACACCAGGTTGAAAATGGATACAGAGACAACATTTTCAGTAATAACTGTTAAGCGTCATGAACTGCCGGCTCTGAGAATTTCCAAACCAGTACATTGATGTGCCTTGCTCTGGCCGGCTAACTAAAGCAGTCACTTGCTTCAATGTTCCGATGAATTCATCTGCGACGACCAGTGGACGTCAGCCAGAAAGCTTGTAAATGAAGTAATTGGAAGTGAGGGATGAAGGAAGAAGGCTGGGAGAGGCGGCCTGCTGTTTGGTATATCACTGTCATGCTTTAGCCAGCATTTTCCCCCTGGCTGGGTTTAAATTCATATTTTGGGTCTGTTTTGTCTAATTTTATGTCAGTTATTTGTATTTATGTTTATTTTATTCATTACTAGCTGTCCTCTGTGGCTCTGCCTGAGTAGTAGTGAACCAGGACAGCAAGGAGGGCCCTGCCCAGCTCCCGACTCCTGACGTCACGCTTCCCCCTCGCCTCTGTCTCAGATTAACACAAATATATCACTCCTGCAAGCGAACTATGATTCTTAGCGTGATGAGAGAAGTCGCAAAATCAACCGGAATGTTCAAGCAAATGATAGAAAAAAAAGATCTAAATCCATTAAGCAGTTCTCTCATTTGCTAGCTAAGCGGAGGTAAGTTACGCCACGAGACTGGTGCATGACTGAGGAGGGCCCCACACCACTGCCCTCGGCCTGCTGTGTCTCTCTTGGATTCGCACAAATAAATTGCTGCCGCAAGCTGTGGTATAGCGGGTCCGCAGCTACAACAAAATATGTGTTCTCAATTGCCTAATTGGTTTCCAGCAGCATGTGATTAAGGCGCTGTGCCCACAGAGACGGGTGTATACAGTATATACGGGCCGGCACAAGGGGAGATATAAAAGATATAACAGAACATAAAAGAGAGAAAAAGAAAGAACGGTATGGATGATGGAGGTTAACAGATGGTGAAGGGCAGTCAGAGAGAGACGATCGGGCCACCTGTTTGGAGCAGGCAGCTCGAGCTTGAGCTCTAGAAGGGAGTGCAGGCTGAGGCGCTCTAGGGGCTGGTTCACCCCACTGACTAAGCGTGTAGAATGGGGCAAGTGAGATGTAAGACCTCCTAATGGATCTGAGGAGCGACTGAGGAAGCATGAAGGGTGACGGGAGGTGTGCCAACCTTGGACGGTCTGGCTGCACAGTGTGGCGGCAGCCAAGACCGGGGTCGGCAGAAAGGAGTTCGTGCTGCAGAGGCTCCACCAGCAATGCCTTTGTTGGGTGAGCTGGAGAGACAGAAGGTGGTGGGCTGCAATCGGATAAAGAGAGACTGCATTTTAACCTCTGTTGTAACGGATTTATTTATTATGGATTTTAACTCCACGTTTCACTGATTTCATGGATTTGTTTTTTTTTTTTAAACTGCACAATGGACACTTTTGTTTTTACTTTTTTTTTTTAGATTGTTTTTTTTAACAAAAGCACTTGAGTATTTTACATCATCCCCTGGCATCAATGAGATTTGTCCTCATTTGTCAGCTCATCTCGGTCATAACTATCGACATTGTTGGTTCAACAGACTCCCATGTGGGAAGAGGGAGTCTGTAGGGGACCGGCATCGTCACACAAGCAAACTAAGATACATAGCACAATAAGAGATGCTGCAAAATCAACCGGAATGTTCAAGCAAATTATAGAAAAAACCCGATCTAAATCCGTTAAGTAGTTCTCTCGTGAAAAGTGGACACACTTACAGACAGACAGACGTTGGATTTTATATATAGAGAGATGTATGTTTTTCTATTTGTATGTTGGAGAATGGGAAGGGCCTAGGTAATGTCCCTTGTGTTTTGTGGGTGTCTCCCCAAGTGCTAAGTGTTACCGCCAGAAATAGCCCTCCTCCCTATTTTAGGGAGGGCATCCCATAGTTCCTAGCAGTTCATTGAATGCACTAGGAGTGGAGAGTTAGTGTGAGCTTGCTGTGCTTTGTTAATTGTGTTGTGGCTTCTCTGGATTTTTGAACTCTAGCTCTGTTTTTTGACCTTGCCTCTAGATTTCGGATTGGGACTGTGTTTAGTGTTATTTTTGAACCTCTGCTCTGTTTCCAACCATGATTTTTGGATTCTGTATTGGGACTTTGTTTACTGTGTTGTCACCTTGCCTTTTCAGGCAATTCTTTTTTGTTTTTTGAAGCTTTGGGGTGTGCACAGCCTTTTTTCTTTAAAATAAGCATCTCTGCTCTTTGGGTTCCTAGTCGGGGTGTTTTGACGATGTTTCCCTCCTCTAGTGGGCAACGTTGGAATATTTTTTGACAGCTGTGCATTCAGAACTCAAGCACTTCATGACAAACACACTCCTAGCTTCATTGTAGTCAGAGGCCCAACTTGCTGCAGGAGTTCTCTCAGCTGAATGAGCTTTGGGTTTGTGGGCAGCCTCACCATATGAGAACATCAAACAGATCACGCCAAACACTGGATGACTCCTTGCCAGTGACAACTGACCTATCTTTATCCAAGGTAAGTGTACACGGCATTATTGATGGATTAGGAGAGTCAAAGGTGAGTCCACTTTGAATTCCGCAAGGCCTAGCTGTTGATTATAAAATTGTGTTGTCCGGTTATTAGGCTGATAGTATAATCTTTTTGTTCGTGGATCCATCACTTTCAGCTGCAGACCAAAAGACTGTTAGAGGGTTACCATCATCCAGCTTTCTCTCTTTACAAGAAGAAGGCTAAGGATATCTCTTAACTCTTTGAGGGCTGAAATTTTTCTCCACAAAAAGCACACAAAGCAATGGTTTCACACATAAATCAACATAAAATGTCTGTTGCTGTTTGCTGAGGGTGCTGTTGGCACCTGTTTGCCATCTCTGGCAGCAGCGGCTATGCGGGGGCAACTTGACGGCAAGCAGGAATGCACGGTGAGCCTGCTGATGGCCGTCCTGTCACGACAGGTGGGTGGCAGTGGCAACCGCAGTGCAACACAATCTGGTGTGCTCCTCTTGTCATCATTAGTGGCAGTCGTACCAGGCGAACGTTGCTGTAGGCACATCAGCTACATAAACGTGTTCAGCACCACAATCAGCTGATCCTGGTGCCTCACTTTTGTTTTCGATGTCCATTTCCTGATCACTTGCATCAAAATCGGAGTCCCACAAAGCCCGTCTGATTCAGTGATAACACGCAAAATGTCATCCATGGTGTACTTTGCTTTGCGCATTCGCATCGATATCTTGCCAGAAGTCAACGTCATTTTAGAGGTTGTTTGCTCTTCATTACTCATGAACATGCAGGGAATCAAGGTCAAATCAACACAGCTAATTTTTCTTCTAGCACAGAGAGTCGAACTAAGATGTAACCAGCCGATTACCATTCTTTACTCCTGAATTTCGACAAAAGTCGACATCTGCCTTTAAAGAGTTAAGCAGGGAAAGTCATGGCCACTGTTTATTTTGTTTGTTTTTTTGAGAGGTAGAAGGAGTGATCTGGACAAAAAGGACATTACATGGTCAAACTCTAAACTCGGATTTCTGCATTCATGCTGTTTAAAGGGTGCAGAATCATTTAAGAAGAGTCTGACCCTACATAAACATTGCACAACACAAGCCATCACAATACTCGAATGGACTACTCTTCCCTAACCAGTCTACAGCAGAGTGGCACAATGGTTAGCACAGTCAAGCCCTACAGCCCAGACCTTGTTCCCCTTAGAATTTCATCTCTTGGGATCCATGGTTCTTGAGGCTGATCCTCCAATTAACTGTGAACCACCCAATCTCAGATTGCACAGGTGGTGAACCAGCTAAGGATAAGAAAAGCTGCAGGGATCAGTGGTATCTGTGGTGAACTTCTCCAGGGTGGTGGTAAGGCTGCCCTCCTGGCATTGCAAGCAACCTTTACTTCCACTTATCGTCCCTATCTGGAAAGGGAAGGGTGATCACCTGGATTGCAGCAACTACAGGGGGATAACACTGCCCTTGGTTCTTGCTAGGGTCGTCCTCAATAGGATCTGTGATCACTTGCTCACCTACCAGCGAGTGGAACAGTCTGGTTTTACACCTAAGAAGTTTACCATCGACCTGGCACTGAGGGTTCTCATGGACCGCAAACACGAATATCGGTAGAGTTTCTTTGCAGCCTTTATCGATTTTCATAACGCATTCAACTCAGTTCACCCTGAGGGTCTGCGTGATTCCCTCGAGGTTGCTGGATATCATGGCCGGCCTGTACACTGGTACTGTTAGTGCTGTGCAGAGAGGAGGCAGGACCTCTGTGTTTTTCCTAGTTGATTCTGGGGTTTGTCAGGGGTGTGTTCTTGCACCTACTCTGTTCACTGCTTGTATGGACTGGGTGCTGGGCAAGGTCGTGGGGTCCAGCGGCTGTGGGGCATCTGTTGGCGAAGAAAGATTCATGGATCTTGACTTTGCTGACGATACTGTGATCTTTGTGGTATCAATGGAGGCTCTGATTGGGGCACTCGAGAGACTGAGTGTCTGGACTTGCGAGTGTCCTGGATAAAAGCCAAAGAGCCAGGCCTTTAATGACCTCTTGGGCAAGGCCATCAGCAGTGTGTCTGTCTGCAGAGAGAGTGTTGACCTTGTCGAGAGGTTTACTTACCTCGGCAGTGACATTCATGTCTCTGGTGACTCTTCCTATGAATTTAGTAGACGGATTGGGAGAGCATGGGGGGTCATGAGGTCGGTGGAAAGGGGTGTGTGATGCTCCCCATATCTATGCAAAAGGATGAAGGTCCAAGTCTTTAGAGTCCTGGTGCTTCCTGTCTTGCTATGTGGTTGTGAGACATGGACACTATCCAGTGACCTGAGACGAAGACTGGGCTCCTTTGGTACTGTGTCTCTCTGGAAAATCCTTGGGTACCGCTGGTTTGACTTTGTGTTGAATGAGCGGTTGCTCATGGAGTCCTGAATGAGGCACATTACCTGCATTGTGAGGGACCGTCAGTTACGGCACTACGGCCATGTGGCGCGTTTCCCCAAGGGTGATCCGGCTCGTAAGATCCTCATTGTTGGGGACCCAAGTGGCTGGACCAGGCCAAGGGGTCGCCACGTAACTCCTGGCTGCAGCAGATACAGGATCATTTCCAGAGGGTGGGATTGGACCGCATGTCTGCCTGGGGGGTTGCCAACTGGGATCCCGAGTTGTTTCGTCGTGACTTGGATCCCCAGGAGTGATAATAAAGTTTTTTTGCCACCTTTCCTCCGTTTTCGTGTGCGTGTGAATGCCTCTTCACCAGCACTCCCTTTCTTGATCGCATTTCTGTAAAGCCTGCATCTCGTACTCTTTCATTATTTGCGAAGCATGTTTTTTGCCTCGTGTCTGATTTTATAATTGCTGTCTTTACAGGTGACTCTCTCTGCATGGCTCATATGCCTTTATTCGTTCATGTACGTCTCACACTCGCACTCCCTTTCTTGACCCGTTACCAGAGCCAAACTAACCAATCAGATTGCTCTGAGCGACTGGACACAGAGACCTTATGTTTTATTACATAGTAGATAATGCAGGTTTACAGTTCCACATTTATTCCATTGGTATGGTTTCATAGATTTTGTGAAGCTTTCTGACTGTTTCAACAAAATGTGTTCTTGGATTTTAATCTTGGAGTTTAATTTTTTAAAATTTAAATGTGGAGAAAACTCTAGTGTTATGTGTAGGTTTCAGGAAGCATCGTAAAAACCATCTCTGACAATTATTTAATCTTAGGTAATAGTAAAATCGATTTTAGCTCTTCCTTATGTAATCTGGGCGTGGTGCTTGACACAGAACTTCACAAATAAAAGCCCCTAATAAATCTGATTACTTCGATTTAAGGAACATTGCTCAAATTTTTCCATTTTTCATCTGCTAAAATACTAATTCATGCTTTTTATCCTTTCTCATTTGTATTATTGTAATGCTTTATATGGCAGTCTGCCCGAAAAATCCACACATAATCTTCAAATGGTACAGCATTTAGCAGTACGTCTTTGGACAAATATCAAGATGTGCTGAACCTTAACCCTGGTTTTATACCATTTGAATTGGCTTTCAAATGAAAAGTGTATTCATTTTAAAATTTAGTTTTTAACCTTCAGGGCCCTACACTGTAAATCTCCTTCAGACCAATCAAGTTTGATAGACCCTTAAGTGCCAAACCGAGCTCATCTTCTTGAGGTTCCAAAGTACAATTATAAACCTTCAGGGCTGTTATGTGCTTAAAACTTTGAAATTCTCTTCTGTTCAGCAGGCAGCTGCAGTGTTTAGATGTGTTCAGATCAAGACTTAAGGCTTTTAGACTCATTTTAAATTCGTTTTTGGTATTTTTATTTATTTTACTATATATTTGTATCTCTTTTTCTTTTTTATGTAATTTTACTTTGTGTTGTCCGTTGTCCTTTAGTATGTTTTGTATTTCATATGCTTTTATGATGTAAACAGCCTCAGACTTTAAACAGACAATGAAATAAAATCCTTGAAATTCTTGACAGGTGAATGTCCCAGTGTGACAGGGCTGGCAGAGCTCAACAGTGTTTTATAGCAGAGAACAGCCTTATGGAGGTCAGGCTCAGCACGGGGAAATCCACAACTTACACCACACAAAGATGTCAGAACCATGAGTGCAGAAGTATCATTACGTAGACCTCAGGCTGTTAAGAAAGAGGAAGAGTTTATATATAAATTTGTGCAAAAGAATGCTTGAGGTGAATAAATAAAGAAGTAACAACCGCGAAAGCATGAAACTGCACATGTCCTGCCCTTCTTAGCTGATGTTTGTATCCAAATGCACTTACTGACAACAAACTTACAATTGTTTCTCCTTTTGGTTCACAGTCCTGTGCCTTAATCGTTAGGCCACACTGCTTCTGGAATTAGCAACACCAGGTGCCATGCACCAGTTAATACATATATGACATTTCAGAACATTTGGGGTAAGTCAATGGCATGAATAGTAGTGTCAAAAGCAGTAATAAGCACAAAAGTAGTCAAAAAATATAACAATGGAGGTATTTCCTGCACTGGAGGAGATAAGAATATCATATACAATATGTGATTATGAGATTTTTGTACTTTAATCACAGCCAGGGTTGGATTAACTAACTTTGGAGGCCCCTAGGCACTAATAGAATTACTCGACACTATAAACTCACTTCAGAGCGGGAATGCACCAGGTCCTGATGTTTATCCTGCTGAATTTTATAAAAATAATTAAATTAAGTTAGCTCTCCAGATATTGTTTTTTCCCAATTTCCATTTCACTTAATCTGTTTCTTCCATTGGCAATAATGATAATAATAATAGCCAATGAGGCTATTAGAAATAAACTGGATACATTAGGATTAAAAGTCAAGACGGAGGTAAAAAGCTTAGGGGTAATTGTTGACTGTAATCTGAATTTTAAATCGCATATTAATCAGATCACTAGGACAGCATTTTTTCACTTAAGAAACATAAGTAAAGTTAGACCTCTTATATCACTGAAAGATGCTGAGAAATTAGTTCACGCGTTTGTTTTCAGTCGACTAGATTACTGTAACGCACTCCTCTCAGGACTACCCAAGAAAGACATAAATCGTTTGCAACTAGTGCAGAATGCAGCTGCTAGAATCCTAACTAGGAAAAGAAAATCCGAACACATTTCTCCAGTTCTGATGTCACTACACTGGTTACCTGTGTCATTCAGGATTGACTTTAAAATTCTGCTTATGGTTTATAAAGCCTTAAATAATCTCGCCCCATCTTATATATCGGAATGTCTGACACCTTATATTCCAAATCGTAACCTCAGATCTTCAAATGAGTGTCTCCTTAGAATTCCAAGAACAAAACTTAAAAGAAGTGGTGAGGCGGCCTTCTGCTGCTATGCACCTAAAATCTGGAATAGCCTGCCAATAGGAATTCGCCAGGCTAATACAGTAGAGCACTTTAAAACACTGCTGAAAACATATTACTTTAACATGGCCTTTCTATAACTTCAATTTAACTTAATTTAACTTAATCCTGATACTCTGGATGTTCAATTTCCTCATAAAAACTATTCAGGGTGGCTCTAAAATCCGTACTGACCCCTACTCTCTTTTCTGTTTCTTTTTCCGGTTTCTTTGTGGTGGTGGCCTGCGCCACATCCACCTACTCAAAGCTTCATGATGCTCCAACAATGATGGATGGACTAAAAGGCAGAATTCTACGTGACCATCTTCATCAAGCCCTTCCGTGAGAACCCTAAATCCAAAGAGGACTGTTTCATTTATGTTAGGTAGAATGCCCAGAGGGGACTGGGCGGTCTCATGGTCTGGAATCCCTACAGATTTTATTTTTTTTTCTCCAGCCGTCTGGAGTTTTTATTTTGTTTTTTCTGTCCCCCCTGGCCATTGGACCTTACTCTTATTTGATGTTAATTAATGCTGATTTATTTTGTTTTCATATTGTGTTTTTTTATTTTTCTATTCTTTATTATGTAAAGCACTTTAAGCTACTGTTTGTATGAATATGTGCTATATAAATAAATGTTGTTGTTGTTGTTGTATAAATGAAGGGAACTGGCAATTAAATTAAAATTCAGTATTTTCTTTAATTCCTTAAAATTGCATCACCCACTTGCTAACTGCCAGGATGTTTTCTTACTGTACTACCTCAAGTTGTTTGTGACCTTCCTGTTAGCCTTATATAGGGTGGTCCAGATCTAATTATGCAATTTTCATTATGCTATAACCTATTAAGTTTATTACGTACAAAATCACCCAAAAAATCGCCGACCATCGAGAAGTTTGCAAATTGATGACATGAAGACTCATCTTTGCGCAGAACTGGAATCGTACCCACATAAATCAATGTCACCCAGACATTCTGGATCTGCATAATTAGATCTGGACCACCCTGTAGTTTACGATACTGCAGTGAGATGTCACCATCTAGTGGTCATTTGTATGAAATGCATTTTGGCAGAAGAATAAGTCTATTCAAGATCTCTGCCTTCAAGCTAACTATCAGATCTGGAATTACTCAGTGACCTGACAGAAAGACGTAATGAATGATCAGCATCTCTTACTCTTAGAGTTCAATGAAGCCTCTGTGTTGACAGAAGGATAGAATTAAATCACAAATTACTGTATCACAGTTTGGTTGGCGGGATAAATATGCTGTGCCGATATGGTTTTGATTCTTCAATATGTTTTTAAGTGGATGTGCCTTTTTATGTGACACAATTTAGCATAGAAGTCTCTCTTGCAGTTAAGACAGTATGCCCTAGACTCATTACCGATGCAGGGCTTCAGTCACCCTTTGAAATCAGGGTACGACTCGCATTCTTTTCTGTACTTTTGCAAGTATAACTTTGAATAGGACATCTTCAACCAATGCCAAGCAAGAACCTTTCTTTTAAATGTGCTGGTTATGTGTAGTGCTTAAGAACAGGCCATCTGCATTTAACAATGTTTTTGTTATTGACTTGTTGCAGAATAAGTAGATTTGGCAGAAATGGGAAAGAAGTAAAATGCTAGCTATTTGAAAAATATAGCCTAGCTATTAGCTAAATCGTTTCATGTTTAAAGCAAAGAAAAGGCACTTTCCTGAGTGGAGCATCAGTCACGTTAAATAATGCTTGTTAGCTACTTTGTCTCATGCGATTGCAGCCCATTTGTGACACAAAACAAATACTTTGGCAGATTTCTACTGCGCTCTGTCAAACTGCATAGCAATCTGTTTCTACATGAATTGCTGTCAGCAACTTGAGAAAAGAAAAGTCGCTTATGTCAACTGAAAATGTCACTAGTTTTGTTGCTAGGCTCTTTATTATTATTATTATTTTTATTAATAATAAGAATCATGATAATAATACATTTATCTATATGGTGCATTTCTCATGCTCAAGCTGCTTAAAATAAAGTTACCAAAAGGGTCAGAATAAAGTGATACAGTCACCAAGTTGGCAACACTGCTTGTTAATAAAGTTAAAAACATTCAGAGGATGAGTACAAGCTGAGGCAGGATAAACGGTCCATCAATTCCAAACCACTCTGATCTCTAACCATTTATACAGGTGCTTTGACATGAGTGAACAAAGTAATAGCAGTATGTTGGGTATTGTTGGAAGATAATTTCATCAAGCATTTGGGGTTGGCCTGCGGTGGGCTGGCGCCCTGCCCAGGGATTTCTTCCTGCCTTGCATCCTGTGTTGGCTGGGATTGGCTCCAGCAGACCCCCGTGACCCTGTGCTAGGATATAGCGTATTGGACAATGGATGGATGGATGGATTTGGGGTTGGCGAAAATGTGGAAGGTGTGGAAGTCTCTTTAATTCACATAAAACAAATCCCCCTTATTTTTAAGGACCTCCTCCCATGTTATATTTTTCTCCCTCCCATACTTCCACCCCAATAGCCCTGATTTCCCACTAAGAATGGGGGCATACCTATAACCTGGCATTGCCACTGTTGCCAGTTTTGACAGGCACACCACAGCCCAATCCCAGTCAAAATCCTGCCCAAATCCATAATATCTAGCCTAATACTGATTAGCAAGTAAACTGCCACCCAAACACACCTTCCTTCCCTCCAACTTGCAAACATCCGTGAACTTCTATTCAAGGATATATCTCTGCAACCCTGGAGCTTCCATCCTGAATTGTGAATTTCCCCTTGGGATTAATAAAGTATCTATCTATCTATCTATCTATCTATCTATCTGAAGCTCCAAGTAGGTGACATTAACTCCAAACGACACCAATAAAGTCTAGCTGCAGACCTCCAGAGCTTCACCCGGTTAGACTATAGTTATGGGTTGTGGGAGAGATATCTGACTTAAATAATGACAAATGTCCATCAGGTCATCTCCAGGTACTTGGAGCTCCAGGGTGGAGGCTCTAGGACGCAGAGATACCAGACTGCTCTGTTTGCTAACTAGTCCTTTAATTTACATGGGGGAGAGACTTCAATTTTGACAGTATTTCCACCGAATGGCAAATGTCAGAGGATATAACTAACGAGAGCCTATTTAGCGATGTGTGTGGCATGTTGTTTCTTTTTAAGTGAAGCAACATAACATACAGTGAAAGGCTATGTCCACTTGCATCTTCAAAGGAAAAAAGTTACGTTCTTTTTATGCTGAAAAGGAAAGAAGGTAAGAAGCCAAATGTTTTGGCAGTACAGCCTTCATCTGGTCTGCCATTGAAATGCTGAGTCTCTTACTTTTTGGTTAAAACCTTTTAACTTCTTTCTCCTTATCAGAAAGAAAAGACATCGCTAAATATAAGCAATACAATTACAAACAAGTCAAGTCAAGTTGGGGAGCATTGCCGCACCCACTACACGATGAAACAACTCGGGATCCTGGTTGGCAACCCCCCAGGCAGACACGAGGTCCAGTCCCACCCTCCGGAAATGACCCTCCATCTGCAGCAGCCAGGTGTTTCGTGGGCGACCCCTTGGCCTGGTCCAGCCACTTGGCTGTAGTGCCGTAACTGACGCTCCCTCACAATGCAGGTAATGTGCCTCATTCGGGACTCCATGAGCAACCGCTCATTTGACACAAAGTCAAACCAACGGTACCCAAGGATTTTCCGGAGAGACACAGTACCAAAGGAGTCCAGTCTTCGTCTCAGGTCACTGGATAGCGTCCATGTCTCACAACCACATAGCAAGACAGGAAGCACCAGGACTCTAAACACTTGGACCTTCGTCCTTTTATATAGATATCTGGAGCGCCACACACCCCTATCCAGCGACCTCATGACCCCCCCACGCTCTCCCAATCCGTCTACTGACTTCATAGGAAGAGTCACCAGAGACATGAATGTCACTGCCAAGGCGCTTTTCTTTTTTAGACAGATGGTTTCATCAGATCGTGACAACAGCAGTAAAAAATGCGAACGTCAATATCAAGATCAACAATGAAGTGGCTGAAAATTTCGTCTTTCTTGACTCCTTTCGATCAAGTAAACTCCAGGTAGTTGGAGCTCCAGGTTGAAGGCTCTGGACTGCAGAGATACCCGACTGCTCCCTCCGTTTGGCTAACTAGTCCATAATTTGCATGGGGTGGAGGGGGAGAGACTTAAATTTTGACAGCATTTTCACCGAATGGCAAATGTCAGAGTATATAACTAACAGAGCAAAAGATTTATATAAATTTCTTTAAATAGATATAATGAACAATAGAAAAAAAATATGATGCGTGCCTATTTAGCTATGTGTGGCATTTTGTTTCTTTTTATGTTAAACAACATAACACACTGTGCAGCAGTTACCCCACCTTGGCATTCCTGTTTAAAAGAGGCCATGAGAGATCGGAAGACATGGAGAGCATTGATCCGTGAAATGATCAGCCGTGATTGGTTGACTCCCAGTGAACCGCCCAATTTACATCAATAATTGGGAAGCTGTAGCTGTGACGGGCAGGTCACTGGTTGAATGACCTGTAACGACCTGTGAAATTCACTGGTTTTAAACTTGAAAAGATAAACACTGGGTGACATTTCACAGTCATTATGTTGGACAGAAAGGGAGGCGGTTTTATAGGCTAAAGGAGTATGGAAATGCAAATAGACAGTGTTTGTCTTTACAAAACTGCACACAATTTTAAGGAAAATAGCCAGACTGAGGACTCACTCTGAAGCCGTTTTTTTTTTTCATAATAATAGAATTTAAAAATCGCCAAGTTTGGTGTGAAAACGCCCAACCTGCCAAACTGGTAAGCGGGGTGTGTGTTTTGAAGCCTCCCTTTCCCTCCTTGGCCCTCTTCTCTGTATAGTTGGTGCATCCCCAGTGTGTAACGCCACCTGTTAAAATGCTGGCCATGTGACTCATTCCAAATAAGCACCACACAGCAGCATCTCTGCATTTCCCAGAAGTCGCTGCTCTCTTCCTGACTACAGGTCGCAAGAACACCTCATCAGGAATATCAAGAGGAATGCTGACATGCTTAAAGCTGGTTTTTATCATTTTTTCACAATTTGCACGCAAATATAAAGTAAGAGACTTCACTTGAAACTGTTAAAAGGATGCCAAGTTCGGGGCTTGTAGTGGTGTTGCGATGTTCATTCAGGGGTAATTCTGATGTAGTGAAGACTTGCAATGTTTCAACTGACTACGTGTGTGTTGATTCTGTTAATGGTAACACGCTGCCTGCTGTTTATGACGAACAGCAACGGTATTTGTGTATTCAATATATGACATTTGTTCATGTTGTTCCTTCATTTGAGTGTGATATTGTTATGTAATATTTAGTTATTTTAGTGTAGAAAGCCAGATGTTACATTTTAGCAGATTCACCCTGCGCGTATTTTAAATTAGACGAGTTATTCAGTCAGGCATATTGTAGCGCTGCCACATGAATAGAAGTAATCTGCTGTCGATCGGGTACTTACAGACTGTGATTGACAGCGGTGCCTCGAAAGCTGGAACATCCGGTTTTCCTTTTATTTCCCTTGGAGCAATTTGCATAAACCGCACCGTTTTAAAAGGAGAGAGGACAGCCAAGAGGAAGACGGGAGAAATCGGACAAAACAGATCAGCATCTGCCCGGGCCATGAGAAGAGGTCCTGTAGCTCCTAAAGACCTGTCTGTTAGGTTAGGATTGGCAGATTAGAAAATGAGAAATACGGGACACTCTTAAAATCTCTCTCTATATTACTATCAATATATCTATATATAAAAATGTATACATGCCCCCTACACACCCAGACCAATAT
>JANRMT010062857.1:17395875-17409314 GCA_026402145.1 Polypterus bichir lapradei | reverse complement strand
CTACACACCCAGACCAATATATTATATAAAAGTAGAGACATAAGTTAAAAACATAAAGCAAGGATTTTAATTGGGTTATGAGGGAAACAAAAGTAAAATCATTTGAAAATGATTTAATACAAGCTAAAAAAAATTCTGTAAAAGTGAAATCACTTGAAAATATTTATTTAATACAGACAACAGAGAAATATTATTATTATTTAATATAGGCAGTGGCAAGTAGAAACAACACACATTGTTGACGCTGTATGTTGCAATGCTGACACAGAACTGCACAACAGCGCGGCTGGAGAGTGTCGCTGTCCTCAGCCAACCAGAGCAACTGAACAAGTTGCAAACAGACAGCAAATATGAGTTTCCTCGTTACATTTGGGTTATTTCCATCAAGAGAATCTGGGAAAAGAAAGTATAATTGCTTATAAAGTTACAACTAAGTATCGTAAAAAGGTAGTAAAATATCTATATATATTTATTACGAAATTTGAAAATGAACTAAATACAGGACATTTGGGTGTCCCTGAAAGGTCAGTATGGGACAGGGTACAAAATGATCAAATATGGGACATGTCCCATATATAAGGGACGTCTGGCAACCCTATGTTAGGTGGAAGTTGGTGATTCTCTTTTGATTTGTGAATTTGGTGTTCCGTTATTTCCCCACGGACTCGGGTGAGCTCACGAAGACCTTATTTTTTTTATCATGGCGCAGACTGACAGTATGGCATTTTGCAGGTAAGACTTTCACTGTTTGGGGTTGGCCTCCAGTTCTACACTCCGTTTCACCTGCTGCCAACAGGGGCTCGAACTTTGGACTTACATGTGAACTTCGGAAGAGGAACTGGGGGAGTGATATTCCTACTATACTATATGCAAATATACTGCATGTAAATAGATTGCAATGAGTTGAAACAGATAGGAATAAATAAATAAATAAATAATCACAGTAACTGCATGTGCTACATATAAGTAAACTACTAGGAGTGGATCTGTTAGGTGAGGGGCAGTACGGAGTTTGTTTGGATTTAGGACTTTGTTTGATGGCCCATCGTTTGTCCGCTTTTTCTGGTGTCCCCCGATCCACCATCATTCTCACATCCCCCTTACCTTCTTTCCATCCCCTTGATATCTTTGTAGAATCTTTCACCTTGCTCTTCACTCACTGTGCCAAGGTTTTCAGGGAAACACTTGAAATGGGAATCCATAATGTACGTTTTGAGAATCATGTTGCAACCCAATTCCTTAAGCTCAGCCTATTTGTTTTTCACAATTTCTTCATAATTTAGATTTTTGTTGTTACCTAAAAACTGCATCAGAAATCAGTTTTCTAATATCAGGTCTGGTACAAATACCCTCTTTTAATTTAGCCTCAAACAAACCCAGAAGCATTCAGTACAAATAACTGAGACAGGCTCCATCTTTTGATACGGCTTTGACAAACTGCTTCATTTAAACAAGCTTAATGTTGAGTGTTGGCAGCAGCACTTTACCTGGCGACAGGCAGGGTCTGATGATGTCTTTGGCACCCAGCTGTAGGCTTTTTCAAGACGACCATTCCTTCTGATCCCAGTGTTAGTTCATCTGCTGTGCCACTCACAGAGAAAAACTGGGAATTTAGTATGGCCTGACTGCTCCTCACTGTCTTCACTTCCGACTATATTCTTACCATTATTGAACAAATGGCTTTGCTTTAAACATAGGTATTAATATTAGAAATTAATACATTTAAGCAAATTATTTAAGAAAATTGATATTTTATTAATTACAAAAACAATGCAAAAACTATGATTGACAGCTAAAAGAATATGTTTTGTGAAAAAATATTACATGATGAAGAAAAATGTTTTCTATTTTTGAACTCAGTGCTAAAAAAATATGTAAACATCACATGAAATAAATCACATGAATTGTTATTGATCTATTGCTGCCATCTAGTGGATATGTAATGCAATTCATTTTATATGATTTCCAATGTTATGTATATGAGATATTCATTCAAACCATGCACATATCATATCGTATAAAATTGAAAGATTCAACTGAAGTGTGAATGTTTGGTAAAAATAAATGAGCTTATCCCAAAGATTGCTCCTGTCTCCTTACCTCCGTGTTGTGTTAAGATAGTAGGGTGATGTACCAGGTCAGCCATTGACAGCAAAATGATTTTTTTTATTGGCTACCTGAACAGATTACAATATTCAGGCTTTTGAGGCAACTCAGGCGCCTACTTCAGGCAAGTTGTGGTACTACAGTAGTACAAGGAGTACTACTAGGAGCAGACCTGTCTAATATGCCTGACAGAAGAACTCTTTTCTAATTTGAAATACCCACTGGAAGAATCTGCTAAAATGTAACACTTCTACACTAAACAGCTAAATATTACATAACAATATCCCTCTCAAATGAAGGAACAATATTAACAAATGTCATGTATCGACTACACAAATACCATTGACTCACTGCTGTTCAACATAAAGAAGGGGCCTAAGCTGCCTCGAAAGCTTACATATTGTAATCTGTTTAGTTAGCCAAAAAAAGGTGTCATTTTGCTTCACTTCTCATTGTGCTAAGATGGAAATACTAATATTACAGCATGACAAGAGGGAAAACAACAAGAAGAGATTTAGCAAGGAGACAAGCAAAGGTTACAATTGGCAGGTCAAAAATACAAACACCGAAACCATTAAACTAGTATTAAAAACCACATTTGAAAGAAGAAACAAAATTCATTACAAAAGTACAAAGAAAACTTTTCAAAACAGTGTGGCATCACTGGGTCCTGACCTGAGAGGCACACACTCTTCAAGAGGCCATGGACTATCAGAGGAGGTGAGGATACCCAGAGGAGTCGGCCATATAAGCAATGTCTCATCTCCTGGCTGCTAAAGCATGTCGGTCCTAAAGCCTGGCAACCAGCAAGTCTATGATGTGGATCCTGGCCTTGGGTGGGTGCACAGAGCCTGGAGAAAGTGTGGCATAGACTTTGCCTTTGACCCTGTGTGAGCAGAGTGGGTGGTTTGAATGAGTGGGCGAATGGAGGAAGCAGCTGGGTGTGCTTGTTGCCATGGAGGACCTGAGCAGAGTGGCAGAGGCAGCTGCTGATGGACCCAATTGTCCTTTTTAGGGCCACCTACCACCAGTCTGGTGAAGAGTGGCTGATTCCATTCCTCCAGCTTTAGCACCAACCCAGTTTTTTATAACATACAGAAATAAAATTGAAATTAAAAACAGACAAATAGAGACAAGATAGGTTACAACTCACACAGAAATTCTAAAGTATTTACATCATTTTTATTTGGACCAGAAGGCAGAGTAATAAATAAAAGACCAGGAGAAGATACGATTGAAATTCAGGTGACTAACAATCAAATACAAAACACTAAACACACTTCTAGTTTGTTAAATGTAGCTAAGTTGAAAACCTTATTAAAAAAATCAAAACATTTCTCAGTACTTCACTATGTGCCAGACAGATGGAATCCTGCTGGTAGAGAAGATGAGGTGAGGTCCGCTTATGTTTTGTTTTTTGACTTCAACATGAAGTCACTTGTTTTAGTCAGAGGGATTCTCATAAGGTTGTCTGCCTGCAGTTTGGCACCATTAAGTCTTTAACCACAACCCAATACATAAACCGGAATCCAGACTAAAGCAAACTGAAAAAAAGAATTAAACCCTGAAAACCAAAATCAAAGCAGCACTCATGGTTTGTTTCAAAGTTATCCACAACATTCAACAACTCGGAAATGCATAACACTGATCATTATACTGTTACTCGATGAAGTTACCCCTCAACTTACAGTTGTCACTTGGCCTTTGCAATAGGAGCCATGGCTAACACCACCAGACGATTCTGAGTACCCTAAAAGGCACTGCCTGTGTAAAACTAAATATTGAGCAGGAACAAATAAAACATAAAATTAAAAACAAAATCGTAAGTGTGCTCCCCTTGACTTTCTCGTATACTGAAATAGAGGAAAAGGTCATCAGAACCACCTCCAATTGCACAATATTTCTTTGTTTCTTATCACAACTAATTGATAATATCGATACACAATCATTTATCTCTATTTATAGTCTAACTTTATATCTAAATTATATTTTCGCACTTAGGGAGGTCGAAAATGGTGGTGGAATTATTTCATGATTACATAGGCCTGTTAAAGCCCATTGCGGCACTTGTGTGATTTTGGGCTATTAAAAATACATTGTATTGTATTGCATTGTATTGTATATGCATTACCTAGAATATGTGCAAAGTATAAAAAGTTATAGTCACCTAAAAACATAGAAAATATGTTAATATTATATAATATTTGTTGCAATACATTGCTATAGGTAAAACTGCATTTCGCTACATTTAATTATGATAATGATGGTGGAAACGAAAAAAATATAAAATTAAATGTATTACCAGGAACACGATGGGGATGTAGCACCTTATTGTTCCCATTACATCTTTATATATATTTATACAGCATGTTCAATGTTTACACGTTATTATTAAACTGATGATGTATGAATTAAAATAAAATAGTTATTGAAAGAATATGCATTATATTGAATACAGTTTTTAATATTATGTATACATTTACACTCACCTAAAGGATTATTAGGAACACCATACTAATACGGTGTTTGACCCCCTTTCGCCTTCAGAACTGCCTTAATTCTTCGTGGCATTGATTCAACAAGGTGCTGAAAGCATTCTTTAGAAATGTTGACCCATATTGATAGGATAGCATCTTGCAGTTGATGGAGATTTGTGGGATGCACATCCAGGGCACGAAGCTCCCATTCCACCACATCCCAAAGATGCTCTATTGGGTTGAGATCTGGTGACTGTGGGGGCCATTTTAGTACAGTGAACTCATTGTCATGTTCAAGAAACCAATTTGAAATGATTCGAGCTTTGTGACATTATCCTGCTGGAAGTAGCCATCAGAGGATGGGTACATGGTGGTCATGAAGGGATGGACATGGTCAGAAACAATGCTCAGGTAGCCCGTGGCATTTAAATGATGCCCAATTGGCACTAAGGGGCCTAAAGTGTGCCAAGAAAACATCCCCCACACCATTACACCACCACCACCAGCCTGCACAGTGGTAACAAGGCATGATGGATCCATGTTCTCATTCTGTTTACGCCAAATTCTGACTCTACCATTTGAATGTCTCAACAGAAATCGAGACTCATCAGACCAGGCAACATTTTTCCAGTCTTCAACTGTCCAATTTTGGTGAGCTCATGCAAATTGTAGCCTCTTTTTCCTATTTGTAGTGGAGATGAGTGGTACCAGGTGGGGTGTTCTGCTGTTGTAGCCCATCCGCCTCAAGGTTGTGCGTGTTGTGGCTTCACAAATGCTTTGCTGCATACCTCGGTTGTAACAAGTGGTTATTTCAGTCAAAGTTGCTCTTCTATCAGCTTGAATCAGTCGGCCCATTCTCCTCTGACCTCTAGCATCAACAAGGCATTTTCGCCCACAGGACTGCCGTATACTGGATGTTTTTCCCTTTTCACACCATTCTTTGTAAACCCTAGAAATGGTTGGCGTGAAAATCCCAGTAACTGAGCAGATTGTGAAATACTCAGACCGGCCCGTCTGGCACCAACAACCATGCCATGCTCAAAATTGCTTAAATCACCTTTCTTTCCCATTCTGACATTCAGTTTGGAGTTCAGGAGATTGTCTTGACCAGGACCACACCCCTAAATGCATTGACGCAACTGCCATGTGATTGGTTGATTAGATAATTGCATTAATGAGAAATTGAACAGGTGTTCCTAATAATCCTTTAGGTGAGTGTATATTTACATGATACAAATACTTTGGATGGTTGTTTAAATAAAAAACTTCTTCCAGTTGAGTAATTTTTCTCAAATTTCATATATGTTTGTTTTTATCATTATAAATATCTATGCAAAAATTTGAATCATCTATCTGTAATTATATCCATAGTTTACTTGAAAATACCCGAAAGTATTCAGTTAAAGTACCATTTTGCGGTTGCCAGAAGTGGCCCAAAAGTTGATAGGATTCCTTATTTTTCATATAAAGCAGATGTACAAAATCTCATTGACTTAGGTCAAAGCGTTTTTGAGTTATCATGTTTACACACAGACACACAGACAGACATCAGTATAAAAATGGCATTTTCGGACTCAGGAAGGTCTAAAATGTCAAGATTCATCACAATCTCAAGGTAAAATTTTTTCATGATTCCTATACTTTCTCTATACTATGTATATAAGAACTTAAAAACATCAACACCTAAAACTAAAGTACCTGTTTGTATTATCGTGATATTCCCGTCTACTTACCCTTGTAGAAGATTAGCCCAGCTACAGACAAACACACAGACCAACAATGTCCACAACACACACGTTTATTGTCCTTTGGCACAGCACAATGCACAAACCACAATTAATCTCTGTCCTTCCTTCCTTCTATTCTCTGACCACCTCTACTCCTCTCCCACAAGCTCTGTCTTCTTCCTCTCAACTCCGGCCTCCTTGCTGTAATGAGGCGGCTTCTTTTATACCGCACCTGGAAGTGCTCCAGGTGTTCGTTGATCAAGTTCCAGGTGTGGCAGAAATGCTGCAAGGGAATCCGATTCCTGTTATACAATACAATACAATACAATTTATTTGTGTATAGCATAAAATCACACAGGAAGTGCCGCAATGGGCTTTAACAGGCCCTGCCTCTTGACAACCCCCCAGCCTTGACTCTCTAAGAAGACAAGGAAAAACTCCCAAAAAAAAAGAAACCTTAGGAAAGGCAGTTCAGAGAAAGACCCCTTTCCGGGTAGGTTGAACGTGCAGTGGGTGTCAAAAGAAGGGGGTCAATACAATACAATACAATTACAGAACAGAACAAATCCTCAATACAGTATAGAAATAAAAATTTTGGAAGTACGGAGGAGAATTTAACAGTAGATGATATCACATAATAAGATTTGGATATTTTTAGAGTCCAGGAGACCTCATCCATCAAGCTGCCTCCCCCATTTGGCCATTCTATGGCTGAAATAGTGCTGGGCCAGCCAATCCAATGAAAGGACCCCTCTTTCCCATGATTCCTGTGATCCTCCATCAGGGATGTCTTTACCATAGGCAGGCAAAACAACTTGGCAGGTGGGTCATAGCACCAAGTGCCACATTTGAGTACCGAGAAGAGAAACAGAATAGGTGAGGGTTAGTATCCAATTATAACTATAATGTTACTTATGTTTTAGTGCTAATGGCTGACAACAGAGATGCAGCCTGTACAGTTAATCAGCAGCTCTAGTCAGGATATGCTAAACTGAAGTAGTGAGTCTTCAGCCGGGATTTAAAAGCTGAGACCGAAGGTGCATCTCTTATAGTAGCAGGCAGACCACCCCACAGTTTAGGGGCCCTGTAACTAAAAGCTCGACCTCCCACTATTATTTTATTAATCCTTGGAATCATAAGCAGACCGGCATCTTGAGATCTTAATGTGCACTCTGGTTTGTAAGTCATGATAAGTTCAGACAAGTAAGCCGGACCTTGTCCATTTAATGCTTTATATGTTAAAAGGAGGATTTTGAAATCTGCCCTAAACTTAACCCGGAGCCAGTGTAAGGATTTAAGAACTGGAGTTGTGTGTTCATATTTTCTTGTTCTTGTAATAATTTTTGCAGCCGCATTTTGGATTAACTGGAGGCTGTATAGAGAACAGTTTGAACAGCCAGTGAGCACAGCATTGCAGTAGTCAATCCTACTAGAGATAAATGCATGAATGAATTTCTCAGAATCCTGTTTATTTAGAAAGCGCCTTAATTTCTTCTGGTTGCACATCCGTGTGTGGTGGAAGTGATGTAGACCACGGCTCCGGAACTGTCCAGGCAGCCCCAGGTGGTGGCCATGGACCTCACGCAGGGTTGAGCTTCTAAGCTCCAGTCCCATGGCCCCAATGTAAACCAGTGTCCCGGGGGAGGTACTGCTGGTGGTATGTCCACTCCCCCGATCCTCTCCTCAAAAGGGCGTCCCGGCCATCTATCACACCCTTTACTTATTTTCTTCCGGGATAAGTGTACTCAGGTTCATTACCGGGTTGGTCTACTGTCGCACCTTAAGATTAACACACACATACATAGGTATTCTCATACACACTGACCCTAACCACAAAAGTGACGTATGAATGACTTATACGCCACTCTCTAGTACTTGTTCCACATAAGTATCCTTTGAATGGTGTGCCACCCTCTAGCACTCCAGAGACTTTTTTATCTTTAGCATGAACAACGTACAATGTCTTAGATACACTCACCTAAAGGATTATTAGGAACACCTGTTCAATTTCTCATTAATGCAATTATCTAATCAACCAATCACATGGCAGTTGCGTCAATGCATTTAGGGGTGTGGTCCTGGTCAAGACAATCTCCTGAACTCCAAACTGAATGTCAGAATGGGAAAAAAAGTAACATTCCTTACTGCACCAAGTGCTCTAAATATTTACCTTATTACTTCCGTCACTCTAGATATGAAGACAAAGAATAGAAAGTTAAAAGCAACATGGCATTTATTAAACAATAATGATAACAGTAGAGAAAAGCATAAAAGAAAAGTCTGGATATATACAGTCTTTAGAAAAAGCTTATGAAAAGTTAAAGATGTCAAAGATGAAGATCCCAGGGTGGCGTTGATTTGGCAATCGATATTCATGAAATGCTTTAGCTGATGATCACATCTCTCACCCTCTTCTGACGTCGCTCTGTCTTCGCTCTTTCCTCTTTTTCTTTTGATGTTGCCTTTCAGACGAGGCATATTTATCATAAGATTCCATGTGGCATGTCTTCCTCTCCCAAGTTGTAAATCAATTTGGCAATTCTTTGTTCCAGGTGCCCATCCGGTCGCAGGTTATAAAGTAATCCATACAGCCTGAGGAGTCAGCATGTCTTCATTTCCCAAAGTGTAAACCAGTTTAGTCATGGATGCCCATCTCTTCAGAGATGATAAAATAATCAATACAGCTTGAGGCCCTTCTGGTTTTCTGCTCTGTTTAAACAGATGTTTCTGTGATTGATACCAGTACAATTCAGGAAAACAGGATGCTTTGATGTCCTGCCTCCTTAAATGTTAAGTGTTTGATCAAAATATTTGTTTTAATAAGATACAATTTTTTATTTAAGTTTTAAGTTTATTTTTGCTTGTGTAGCAAAAAAATAAAGCAAAATATAAAATGTAAAATCCATGACACTACACTATTTAAATTCAGTACTCTTCCAAGCCCCCAGATACTTAGAAATAGACGTGAAAGTTGTAAGATTAACTGTGAAATAAAACAAAAATCTTGGAAAATCATAACATTTCTCAGTACTTCACTGTGTGCTGGACAGATGGGATCCTGCTGGTAGAGAACGTGAGGAAAACTCCACTTACTTTTGTTTTTGACTCCCACATGGAGTCAGTTGCTTTTGTCAGAGCGAGCTTCGATTCTCATAAGGCTGTCTGACAGCATTGTGGTACTGACATAGTTCCTTCTACAATTTATAAAATACAATACAATACAATTTAATTTTTTATAGCCCAAAATCACACAAGCAGTGCTGCAATCGGCTTTAACGGGCCCTGCCTCTTGACAGCCCCCCAGCCTAAGAAGACAAAGAAAAAGTCCCAAAAAATCCCTTGTAGGGAAAACAAATGGAAGAAACCTTGGGAAAGGCACCTCAAAGAGAGACCCCTTTCCAGGTAGGTTGAGCGTGCAGTGGGTGTCAACAAAAGAGGTAAATACAATACACAGAACAGAACACAAGTAATCCTCAAGACAATAGAATAGTGCAATAGAAATATTACAAGTACAGAGCAGAATTCAACAGTAGATGATATCACATAATACGATACGAATTCCACGGGAGCTTTTGCTTTGTATTCTTTCAGGGTCCTCAATTTATGTGCTGCATTTATCTCTTCCTCTTCCACAGATATTTGACCCACATTTGCCCACATTTCCATCTTCTGTTTTTAACAATACAGACTTTACTGTCAGAGGAGTGCAACAACACAGGTCAAGTGAAACTACAAGCAACACCCAAGAGTTTTTTTGTTTTGTATTTTAATGTGTTGTTTGGGAGGGCTGTGCCTACTGGAGTGGGAGAGGTGGGTGATATTAGGTTATATAACAGTGAAGGAAGCCATAAGATGAAGACAGCACAGTGAACGCCTCCCCCTCTTTTGCAGTTTCGGAGGTGTAATAAAGACAAGCAAACAAATGTCTCACATGGCTCCAGGATGTCACCATGTCTGTGTCAATATGAGCACACACATCGTTGTGCTTTGCAGCTTGAGTTGAGTGAGAACCGTGTGACCGACTTCTGGTAACAGGGCTGACAAGACACTGTTTACAATGCAGGGCTGCAGCAATGCATTTCAAAGGTCTAGTAGAAGAGGAGAGCTCTGCTACCACGAACATCAAACACCACCTGTCACCAGCTGACGGCACCTGCACTCCATCACCCTCCACCCTGATGTTTAGCTCCCCCCACCCTGACGCCTCCTGGTGAAAAGAACATGTCTTTAGTTTTTCTCTCATAAAAGGAACTTCTGCAGATCAGAAAGTGTTGTGGCTGGTAGGATTAAATGTTCTAACAGCTTTTGAAGATACCTAACTAAAAAGGCTCACCGTGTACTAATGATGCCATTCAGAATCACTAGGAATGGATTTGCATTTATATAGTGACATTCAAATGACGCCTGTGCCACACACCTTATCTCACATTTATTTATCCAAATATCTATGCAGCCACACAATTGGATCTTAGAGGATATGAGCCTTCATCTTGCAGTTAGCCCCAAGTTCATGCTGGCTAGAAAATCACACCTCGTGAATGAATATCCAGTTCCTGTTAGTTAATTTACAGTATTACGCCTTTTTAGAACATTTGTACGTTAGAACACTCTAGACGAGAACAGGCCATTCAGCCCAACAAAGCTCGCCAGTCCTATCCACTTATTTCTTCCAAAAAAACATCAAGTCGAGTTTTGAAAGTCCCTAACGTCTTACTGTCTACCACACTACTTGGTAGCTTATTCCAACTGTCTATTGTTCTTTGTGTAAAGAAAAACTTTCTAATATTTGTGTGAAATTTACCCTTAACAAGTTTGCAACTGTGTCCCTGTGTTCTTGATGAACTCATTTTAAATCCACAGTCTCGATCCACTGGACTAATTCGCTACATAATTTTAAACACTTCAGTCATGTCACCTCTTAATCTTCTTTTGCGTAAACTGTAAAGGCTCAGCTCTTTTAATCTTTCCTCATGATTCAACCTCTATAGCCCTGGAATCAGCCTAGTCGCTCTTCTCTGGACCTTTTCTAGCGCTGCTATGTCCTTTTTGTAACCTGGAGACCAAAACTGCACACAGGACTCCAGATGAGGCCTCACCAGTGCATTATAAAGGTTGAGCAGAACCTCCTTGGACTTGTACGCCACACATCGTGCTATATAACCTGACATTCAGTTAGCCTTCTTAATGGCTTCTGAACACTGTCAGGAAGTCGATAGCTTAGAGTCCACTATGACTCCTAAATCCTTCTCATAAGGTGTAATCTTGATTTTCCGACAACCCATTGTGTATTCAAACCTCATATTTTTACTTCCTATGTGTAATACTTTACATTTACTGACATTAAATTTCTGCCCAAGCCTGTATGCTATCCAAGTCCTTCTGTAATGATATAACGGATTCCAAATTATCTGCTAATCCACCTATCTTGGTATCATTTGCAAACTTAACCAGTGTGTTACTTATATTCCTATCTAAATCATTTATATATATTAAAAATAGCAGCGGCCCTAGCACTGACCCCTGTGGACACCACTCTTAACATCGGCCAGTTCTGATGAGGTTCCTCGCAACATCACCCTCTCCTTCCTGTGTCTGAGCCAATTCTGCACCCATCTAAAAACATCACCCTGAACTCCCACTTCTTTTAACTTGATGCCCAACCTCTCATGTGGCACCTTATCAAATGCTTTCTGAAAGTCCAGATAAATAATATCATATGCTCCACTTTCATCGTATGCTTTTGTTGCAACCTCATAGAATTCGAACATTTTAGTAAAGCACGACCTCCCTCTTCTGAACCCATGCTGACTGGTCAGAATAACTCCTGTCCTTGTCATGTGTTGCTCAATCTTATCTTTAATAATTCCTTCCATTAATTTTCCTGTGATGCATGTTAAGCTTACTGGGCTATAGTTGCTTGGATCTGCCCTGTCACCCTTTTTATATAATGGGATGATATTTGCCATTTTCCAGTGGGCAGTGACTTCCTAAAAATGTGTGAATTTAAATTACAATTGCAGTTTGTGTTCATCTTTCATCATGTTTACAGATTGTAAAGCGACATTAGGGTCATTCTAATGTTGACCAAGCTACTCACCCCACCTGGCCCTGGAAAGGTGCGTCACCAGTGTCAATCCATCATATTTGTCTTCCAATACAGCATATATAAAAGGTATTCACCCTCTTGGAAGTTTTCATATTATAATATTACACAACATTGAATCACAGTGCTTTTATTTGTGCCTTTTTGTAGCAGAAAAATACATTTTAATGTCAAAGTGATTTAAATTGAATACAAATATAAAACACAAATAATTGATTGAATAAGCATTCACCCCTTTCAAGGCAGTATTTGGTATTTGGCAGCCATGACAGCCTTACGTCTGTGCGCACAGGTCTCTATCAGCTCTGTCAGGTTGCATGGGGCTAATGAGTGAAGAGCCTTTTCAATTTCAGCCACATATTCTCAGTTAGATTGAGATCCAGACTCTAAACTGGCCACTCTAGGACATTAACATTGGTGTTTTGAAGCCATTTCTTTATAGCTTTATGTTTGAGGTTGTTGAGTTGCTGGAAAAAAACATCTTCTCCCCAAGCGTAGGTTTCCTTGTATCCATTTGACCCTCACAAGCCTTCCAGGGTCCAGCGTCCCCACAGCATCATGCTGCCACCACCATGCTTTGTGGTGGGGATGGTGTGTTTTTGATATTATCAGCGTTTGGGCTTAGGAAAGTCATGGTGTTCAATCTTCATTTTGGTCTCATCACAGCAGTCTCTAGCCAAGATGTTTGTGTGTTTATCAGTGGCTTTCTCTTTGTCCCTCTCCCATAAAAGCTGCAACTGGTGAAGCCATCAGTCAAGAGTTGTTGTAAGCAGAGTCTCTCCAATCTGACACACTGTCGCTTGTGACTCCTTCAGTGTTCTCAGAGGTCTGTCAGCAGCCATCCTCATAAGTCTTCTTGAAAAATCACTCTTTTAATTTCTTGATGATTGACTTAACCAGATTCAAGGTATGTTCAGTGATATTTTCTTGCCTCAATCCCCTAACTTTATTATGGAGTTCCTTGGTATTCTTTTGTCTGCATTGTGTAGGTCAGACCAACATACTAACTCCCCAGTTTACAGTCAG
>JANRMT010062857.1:17364548-17384810 GCA_026402145.1 Polypterus bichir lapradei | reverse complement strand
TTTCCCAGCTGTGCTGTTGCCATGTCGTGCTATGTCCATGGCTGTATCTAATGCTACCGAAGTCCCGGTACTTAAAACTTTCTCTCGCAGTTTCGCTGAGTTTGTGCCAAACACCACCCTGACTATGTAACTTCCTCTGCATAAGCACAGTCCTTCACCCGTGAATATTTACCCGTGGCAGTTTGCTATTGGATTGCCGCTGACGGACGGCCTTATATGGGCAGGCACTAACAAACGCCAGCGGCAGCTTGTCTATGAACTTAATTTAAAGGGTAGGTTTACACTGTGCTTTGTTTCCTAAGTAGCAGAACTCGCTCGCTTCTTATTGTTTCGCTGCCTTCTCAATTATATAATGCATGTTTTCTTCAGCGCTTTTTGGGGCTCTTCCTGGTTTTCTACGTACTGCGTGATTACGTGGGAGGCGTGATGATGTCAAACTCCGCCCCCACGGGTTTCAAGCTCATCTCCATTACAGTAAATGGAGAAAAACATCTTCCAGTTATGACCATTACGCGTAGAATTTCGAAATGAAACCTGCCCAACTTTTGTAAGGAAGCTGTAAGGAATAAGCCTGCCAAATTTCAGCCTTCTACCTACACGGGAAGTTGGAGAATTAGTGATGAGTGAGTGAGTGAGTGAGTGAGTGAGTGAGTGAGTGAGTGAGTGAATGAGTGAGTGAGTGAGGGCTTTGCCTTTTATTAGTATAGATTAGCTGCATGTGGTCATTGGGACAAAAACCAACCTGAAGACTCCCCAGCAGTTTTGCTATATTAGTGAACTTGTAGAGGTGTCAGCTAAGTGGGCCAGGACAGGTCATGTCTTCTCTGAGCGGACGTGTAGTTGAGTGCAGCTGTGGCACAAACTGAGTGGGACAGGATGAAATGTATCTCAGGCAAACGTATGGTAGCTTGTTGTGTGAACGTATGACGTGCACTTACCACACAAAACTGAGTTTATCTGCTTTGGTTGAATGAGAAGTGAGGTGCATGGAAGTGCTGAAAAAATTTAAAAGTGCATGCATGTGCCATCTCCCCAGGTGCAAGTCTCACTTGTATAAGCTTCTACATCTTCCGTAGAATTCACACCAACTCCTGTGGCCGTGGTTGAGCGTGAGCAGAGCTGACTGCTCCATACACACACAAACACGCACACATGTCTTTCATAGTGAGGACTGAGGTGCAAGCAAGTGGCAAAAAAATTTAAAGTGCATGCATGTGCCATCCAGTGGCTGTGGGTAAGTGAGAGCAGAGTGGACTCCTGCTACATACATACATACATACATACACAAACAGACACGCACACAGGTCTTTCATTTATATATGTTGTTACACATGTGTGCTTGTTAGGCAGGCTAAGGGCTTAACCGAGGGCAAAAAACAAGGAAAGGGACTGACAAGGTGCACTAACCTGTCTTCTTCCTCTTCTGCAGATCACCTGACCAGGATCACCTGCCTAAAACTCCTCCAGTTCTTGCACTCCCTTCCATAGCCACGATTCCTACTGATGTCACTTCCGGTTTTGAACCTCATGGACCCGCCTCTTCCTTCCCCGCAACAATAAAAGCCCAGCAACTCCCCTTTCTAGTTTGTCCCTATTTGGATGCTGAGCCATACACTTCTCTGGAGCTATTGATTGCATTGCTTGTTGTGTACAACGTACAGGGTGAATCCCCAACTCTTTTCTTTGCCTTTTTTTGTGTTTTACAATGTCTACTTATATTAGTAGCCACTCACCAATTTGGACAATGGGAGCACCAGGCATTCTAAAATCTGGATAATTAAAGCCAATGCAAATGAATGGAGTTGTGTGCGCTATGATGGCTGTCCAGGAGAAAGGGAGTGTGCAAATAAAGAATTGTTTGGTATTCTCATCTGGTCTCTATGAAAGACTTCTAAGAAAAAGACGAAGGTTTTTTTTTCATAACAGAGTGTGGCAACATACAGTAAGTACAGGGAGGAGAACTGCATTTCAATTGTTTGCACCTTTCATTGTTGTTTTAGCAACAGTTATTTTTTCATAGAGTTTCATTGAATGTGCAAACAGGCAGCAGGGTGGTACAGTAGTAGCACTGCTGCTTCGTAAAAAAGGATTTTTTTATGCCCCAGAAACTCCCTAAATGGAGTGTGCATGCTCTCCTGATTTCTGTATGGGTTTCCTATCTATCTAAGCTAGAAGTTATGATGAGCAGACTCCAAGTACTGCAAAAGAGAGCCTTGCTCACTGTTTCAGACTGTCTAGTTTCATATAAGTGTAGAGACAAAATTCTAAAAACATCTATCTATCTATCTATCTATCTATCTATCTATTGTGAACACGCTGAATGCAGCCCCAAGGGGACGTGGCCATTCGTCCGAAACCCCCTCTTAAATGCTGATTCAATGGGAAACAAATAGTTTTTTATCTCCTCTTTGCTTGTTCAGCTTCTGGCTTGCTGCTGCTGCCATGCCCCGTGATCTGCATCTTGCGCGGTGCTTTGAACATTTAAAAGCCTGTACTGCAGATGTCCTTTGGTCTCACTGCCTTGTCTATCTTCCCCCAGACATCCTCTGCTTTATCCTTTATGCTTTATTGTGCTGTTTATGAATAAAGTTTCTGTTTCTTGAAAACCCTGAATGAATCTGTGCAACTTTGTGACCCAAGCGTGACACTATCTATCTATCTATCTGGCCTTTGTGTGTGTGTTTGCCCTTTGATGGACTGGTGTCCTGTCCATGTCTTGCACCTGGTGCTTGCTGGGATAGACTCCTGCAACCTTGACCTAAATAAGCATGTTTGGAAAATGGATGAATATGGGAACCCCCTACCTCTGTAGCTTTGGCTCGTACACTCAGACTTGCAGTGTTGTTGGCAATACATAGCTAGCTACCCAGTGAGTACACAGACAGTTCATTGTGGTCTGCTTTCAAGAGATTCTGGGAGGCTGATTTCATCTTTCATCCATTGCATGTCTATCTACATTAGAAGTAGTTGAATGATTTTAAAAAGCATAGCTGTAGTACTAGGGTGTTGTACTGTGTTAGCCATTATAACGTAGTGAGAAGTCAAGTAAAATGACACTTTTTATTGGCCAACTGAAAAAGATTGCAATTTGCAAGCTTTCATGGCAACTCGGGCCCCTTCTTCAGGCAAGACATAATACAGAAACAGGAGTTCCCTGTGTTTATACAGACACCAGGACAGATGCAATATTGGAAAACCTTTAAGTGAGACATCTTAAATGTAAAAAAATAATAGACCTCTTCAGGCTAAGATTCATTAAGCAAGAGAGGAGAACAATGTCTAGTCAAGATCTTCTGATAAGATAACTGTTCAACAAAGTCTTTTGAAGTTTCTGATGAGATTTTTCCATACAATGTGGGTCTGTAGACAGTCTGAGAGATGAAAATAGTCCTCATATCTGGCCATGAAACTCTTGTCTCTCTTCAAACCATGTTGTAATGCGTTACATTTTAGCATGTGTTTACCTTCCCATTCTTTTCTCTCTTGCTGTGTTCTGAACAGAGGTGGGTAGAGTAGCCAAAAATTGTACTCAAGTAAGAGTAGCGTTACTTCAAAATAATATTACTCAAGTAGAAGTAAAACGTAGTCATCCAAAAAATTACTCAAGTATTTGCTTTAAAGTCGTCCCCGATTATTTTAGAAAAAAGTTCAGCTGCGAATTTCACAGGGTTTGAACTTTCTCGATTCTCCGGCAGACCTTCAATTCTGACATTATACCTTCTACTGCCATCTTCTAAAGCAGCCAGTCTGTCTCCAAGTTTTTCTCCGAGTTTTTTGCATTCGGAACTGACATTTATTGCTCTTTCTTCGGCACTGGCAGCTGAATGTTCGACCATTTCAATCCGATTCGTGAATGTCTCCTTGAGATGCTCCAATTGATCAGTAAGCGTGCTCAGTTTAACCGAGTTTTCCTGAATGCGCTCTTCAATTTTTCCCAGCACCTGTCGAAGCTCAAATTGCACCTCTTGACGCAGCTGTTGGATTTCCTGTTTCAGGCTCTCATGTGCCTTTGCCCTTGCTATCTCATTAGCCTTCTCGCTTTTCTTTATGTCTTGCGTGAGCTCAACGAGCAACACCTTCAGTTCAGATAGTTCAATTGTGCTTTCTTGTACCGTAGATGAAGCAGCAGACTTTGCTGTAGCCGGTGTCCCCGCTGCTACAGGCTCACGTAATTGCGCAATTGAAGCCGCGGACTTCGAGGCCCTTTCCAGTTTCATGTGATCTTCTCCAATCGGTGAGCTATCCAGATCTGCACTCACGATCGCACCTTCGCTCCCCTTTTTGCTCTCAGCCGGCGACGATGTAGCGGACCGTGGTCCCGAGGAGTCTGTGCTTTCGCCCATCTGATCCAGGTCTGTCTCTGAAAGGCCGTATCTGGAACCGGGGCTTGCTGATCGCAGCTTGGGTGTAGCTTTAGTTTTCGATTCTTTCGAACCCCCCTTCTTGTTGGCCATGTTTATATGTGCTTACATATACTGTAGCAGTCCCTCTCGGGTTGAATAAATACAGGATATCTCAGGATAATAAGCAAATAATATGAAAAATAACACCACTGCTAGCGGAGCTCCACTTCAGACGTCCATCTCTCACATCGGACGAGACTCATCAAGAGTAAGAGTATTTGGTGAAAAAACTACTCAAGTACTGAGTAACTGTTTGATCATAATAAATGATTTATTTTTTGGAAATATAAAATAATGTGCAAATTCTGCTATTTTTAAATAATAAAATAAAAAATGAGTAAAAATAAATAACATGTTTACAAAATAAAGATGCACAAATAACACAAAGTTCCAAATCTCACTTTTTCACAACAAAGCTTTTGAAGCCGATACCTACAGTAGGTAACATGGATGTTTGAACAGTGCAAACTACTTACAGTACATTGAAAAGATATACTGTACACTGACAGTATAATACTGCATACTCACTTGCCCTCTGTGAGAGATGGCCGGCAGCTTCTCTTGGTCAATACATCCAGGCTGCTAGATGGAGTCCTCCCTGCAGCATGGAGGTGCCCTGGATTCCTGCAGGGCATCATGGGAGATGGAGTGCGACTCCACAGCCCTGCTGGGTGCCATGGGTGCCATCGGAGGACACTGCAGGGAGACATAGGAATTTTTATTTTCCCTATAGCCCGGAAGTACTCCCAAGTCATGGGGACGGAAGAACTGAAGTACTTCTGGGCTGAAGGAAAATCAGAACTTTCATCTGACCCGGAAGTGCTATGGAATCACATGAACAGAAGGACAGAAGCACTTGTTTATTATTGATTATTATTGTGTATTGTCCCCGTGACCCTGTGTTCGGATTCAGCGGGTTGGAAAATGGATGGATGGATGGATTATTGTGTATTGTGGAGGTGGAGGTGCTTTGTGCACAGTATTGAAGAAATTAAATTCATTTCTGATACTTTTACCTGGTGTCCGGACGTGTTGTCTGCGGGTTTGGAGGAGCAACAGCGTCCTCTACTGTCACACCTCCAAATAGCACAGTTGATAGAAAATAACATTAGAACAAGGCAGCTTGTGCACGTACAAGAAGTCTCACTTTACCTTGTCTGTGTGTGTCTGTGCATGTTTGGTTAAAATGTGCTTGTTCTTCACACTGTGACGTGATGGTTATGCTTCAGCAGGAGTTGGCTCTTATTTTTCATGTACCAGTGGAGCCTTGGATTGCAAGTAACTTGGTTTGCGAGTGTTTTGCTAGACAAGCTAAAATTTTTAATAAATTTTGATTTGATAAACGAGTGAAGTCTTGCAATACGAGTAGTCCGTATACGTTTTGTCCTTCGAGCGTCATGTGATCACAACTGAGCTGATGGTTCTTCTTTCTCTCGCTGCGGAATTGTGGGCAATCATCAGTCAGCATGCCTCACTCATATAGTCAACATCCATACGAGTGTATACTGTTTACTACAGCATTGTGACTGTGTGTGTGTGTGTGTGCGTGTGTGCTGTGATGTGTGGGTCCCCGTCTTGCACCCCAAAACACGAAGCCAAGTCTCAATACTTTAGCAACACCATCTTTATACAGCTTGAAACCGAAACAACTCGGTTATTTATTGCAGCGGGATCTGCCACTCTACTATACACAGACACAGCAATCAGGCAGCATCATGGCCAGGTTAGTGGCTGAGTAATACTGTGCCCTGTGCATTTATAATGTTCCTTGTATTACCCATCAATGGCAGGTGCTTATAGTATGACCGCGATCTTTTCGGATTCGCTTTTATGGTGAACTGCTACAGCGCTGGGTGCCTGTGGTTGCTTCGGGAAGGCTCTTCCACATGTCGTCCCGTTGGGTGGAATCCCACGAGAGTTTAGAAACTCACTCACACCAGCCATGATTCTTTTCAAAGGTAAAGTGCAGGTTAATTTGTTTTATGTATTTTTACTTTATATTTTGTATTAATCATTTTTATATGAATAGTTTTGGCTTGTGGAACAAATCATCTATATTTCCATTATTTCTTATGGGGAAATTCGCTCTGATATACGAGTGCTTTGGATTATGCCCACAAACCGAGGTTCCACTTATATTCTTTCTTTCCCTTTCCACTGTCTGTGAGTAGTTTGTGCCGCTATGCCGCCGCAGTTTGTGTGTGGTCATGTGACTGCATGGCTATGTCTGATTGGTGAAACGGAGTCTTGTGATTATTGCTGCTACGTCTGATCGGTGATATGGAGCCATGTGATTATTGTTGCTATGTCTGATTGGTGAAACAGTCATGCAGTAGATCCACTGGCAGCTTCTCTATGGAAAAAATATATCTAATGTGTAAATGGAAAAAAAGTAACAAGTCGAGTGTTGCCCAATGTAACGGAGTAAGAGTAGCATTTCTTCTTCACAAATGTACTCAAGTAAAAGTAAAAGGTATGGTGCAGTAAAACTACTCTTAGAAGTGCAATTTTTTAAAAAAGTTACTCAAGTAAATGTAATGGAGTAAATCTAACTCGTTACTACCCACCTCTGGTTCTGAAGTTGCCCATAAGCACTGTGACTTTAAAGTCCCTCTCAGGGTGTCCATGGCTTTTGAAGTAGGCTGCTACAGGAACATCTGTGTTGCCATGTTTGATGCAGAACCTGTGTAAATTCATTCAGAAGTTTGTCCAGTTTCTCCCACATAGAGTGCAGTGTCAGGACATTTCCTACAGAGAATGAGGTAGACTACATTAGATGATCTGTAGGAAAGTGATTCCTTTATGTAATGTTCTAGTCGGCAGTGTGGTATAACTTTATTATAAATGTAAGCACACGTTTTGCATCTTTTCTGTAGGCAGGGAGATGTGCCATTTTCTGGTGGTTCACTTAGGGAGCTTCAGACAATTAGTTGCTGCAGGTTTGGCGGTTGTCTGTATGCCAGGAGGGGAGGGTTCTGGAAATACATTTTTCAGTGTTTTGTCATTGTGTAGCATTGGCTGAAGTTCTTTTATAATTTTTCAAAGCGCTTCAATAATAGGTGACAACAAGGGGGAATGCGGTTCTTGTTGTCTTTGTTTTTATATTCCAGAAGGATGTCTCTGGGTATGGCAGTAGCTCTTATTATTTTGCATATTGTCATCTTTCTTAGTTAGTCCATTAAAATGTGTCATTTTACTTGACCTCTCACTAAAAGCATAGCTGCAAATAGAAAGCAAACCTTATGTTCTGATGGAGAAGCAGGTTTGATCAAATCAGTATTAATATTAGACTATGTGCAGCTTGGCATTCATTTTAATGTGACAGGATGTTTATTAATGATGCACACTCAATATGCTTTTTGTAGTTTTTCGGAGGTGATTACATCTTGAAGTCACGTATTTGGTATTTGATTCTAGATATATCACTAAGAGACACCTAAATGTCCTTAAGTAATGTGGTCCTTCTATTCACTGCAATGCTGTGTAATGGACTTTGGGGCCTTGTTTCTCTTCACTTCCAAAGCCACGTGAATGTGGCCCCCAAAAGCTAAAAGGCATGACAAACTAGTTAAAGCACAATATGTTATTCTGTGTGGTTTTGTAACCGCACATTTAATCTACAGTACTCACTTCAGTCATGTGGGATCTGCAATGCAAACATTGTATTGTCTGCTTATGTACTGTGTCAGTATTGTTTTGACACTTTGAAAAATGAGAACTGTGGGAACATCTTAGAATATCATCCTGTATGGCCCTTGAGACATTTAAGGGGAATTTCCCCAAATACATTTCCATTTAAACCACTGAATAAAGTCCCTGAAAGAAAAGTGAACTTCTGAAAAAGTGCCTTGACTGCACTTCTATGGCTACACAAGATGGAACTGCCACCTCCCTGCATTAATCCTGTGGGCGGATTTTTCATGTTTTTTACTTCATCTGTATGGATTTTATGTAAAGTTTATACAGTAAAACATAACTAATTGATATATTTGTTTGAATTATGTTTAGTGAGAAAAGGTTGCAAACTGAAACAGACGAGGATAGCAGGGATACTAAGAGTGAGCCCATTTAACTGGTGTAGGTAGTCTGAAAGTCACTGAACACGTCAGAGTCCGAAAGCGTATTTTGTTTAGAGTGAAAGGGGTGTGGCCAGGGGCGGAGTCTGAAGGAGGTCTTTGTTCTCTTTCCAGGTTCTGGTTTTCCTGAGGATGGAAGCAGGACGATGAGCAAATAGTGGTGCTACATCTAAATTACACCACAGTGTGCCCTTCATATTAGCCCATGTGAGAAGTGTACAAAGCTTGCTATCATGATTTTAAACCTATTTTTCGACTTGTATCTCTGTTTTTATTTGTAGAAATTACTTTGCCATTTTGGCATATGCTGCTGTTGTGATGTGAGATTTTGCATATAACTTGATAAATATTGTGTATGTCTTTATATGTAACTTAGGCAAAGCAATGGAATATTAGTGTTGTATTAGTGAGAAGCATTCTTGTTTACAACCTCCCCCCAAAAACCAAGAATGGGTCTCTTTGAATTTTACGACAGAGTTGGGGAAAGTGCCTTAAAACCAGTTTGGCAAATGTTTCTCTGCTAAAGTCTTTCAACCCCCATAGGAAAGCCAGGCTGCCAAACTGCCAAGCTTTACCTTAACATATGCTTTTGGGGGGTGGCAGGTGTTAAGATGTTCTATTCCCCCATTGGTCTGAAGTATGGCTGTTTGGAACTGGCTTCTATCAGAAGCCTTTAAGTACCATGATGTCCTATTGGCTGTAGGGGTTGGACAGAACATCTATAGATTTGCTCACTCCCTCGCTCTCTCTCTCTCTCTTACCAAACTACTGAATGACCATCTCACACCATGAACTGAAAAGGACAACACAATGACGAGCACAGCTTGTCAGCCATATTGAGACAGGCAATGTGGCCTGCTCTGATGAAAGATGACCACAACTAGAGACATTTTAAATTAACTAACAAATCTGTGTGCCGCCTGAAACTACACATCACCATTTATCAGGTTGTATGGTTGCCAATATTCAAATGTACTTTGCATATTGTTATTATTTATGAATAACACACTGTTTAAATTGTAACTTAACTCCTGCTTGTGTTTTACTACACCTAATTGCCTGAAGTTATAGATGTAGAAAGGAAGGTGGGGAGAAGTTATATACTATAATCTATACTAATAAAAGGCAAAGGCAAATTAATGATCTCATTAATTTCGGGAGGTCATTCCAAAGTCTTTGCACTATACAGTTGAAGGCCCTGTCACCCAGTCGAGAGCAGGTTAGTGTGAGGCACAACAACATCAGAGGACCTTAGTGGGCGAACAGGAGTGTAGTGATGGAGAAGTTACTGAAGTAGTCCAGTGAGAGGCCATTTAAAGCTTTGTATGTTGTTAATAGAATTTTATACTCGATCCTGTAAGACACAAGGAGCCAGTGAAGGCGAAGCAGGAAGGGTGTTACGTGCTCACTGTTGCTGGTTTGTCTTCAGATTCTTGCAGCAGAGTTTTGAATCAACTGGAGCTGTGATATAAGATTAAAAGCTGCACCTGCTAGTAAGGAGTTACAGTAATCGATGTGGGATGTGATAAAAGCATGGAAGAGCAAACAAGAGTTATGTTACGGAGATGGAAGTAACAAAGCTTCTTAACGTGGTTTATGTGGGTGGAATAAGAAAGGGAGGAATCAAAAATGACACCAAGATTCCTTGCATCAGAAGAAGGTCTGATGAGGTCACCGTCAAGAGTGATTGAGAAAAAGCTCATTTTCTAAAGTTGTGCTTTAGTGCAAATTTGCAGGAGTTCTTTTTTGTTGCAATTTAATGTTAAAGAGTTCTGCACCATTCAGGACTGTTTGAAGGGGCTGAATAATCATGTGATCAATTATGTTATTAATTCATTTACATCCCCTGAAAAAATGGTGTCATAATCCCTCCTAACCCATTAACAGCTGTGATTGGTGTTCTTCCAGGTGGGTTTAAAGTGAAGAAGGACAAACAAACTGTCTTTGCATTCACTACACTTTTGGCATGCAGACTTATTTTGCTAAACTGGAAGAACCCTAACTCTTCTCTTGTAAGTCAGTGGGTAACTGATGTCTTATACTATTTGAAATTGTAAAAAATCAAATTCTCAGTTAGAGGACTTGTACAGAATTTTTTCAAAACCTAATCAATAATATTTTAGAATAAGCTTTTAAAGCACCGAGAAAGTATAGTAATTATCTCATTTCTTTTTCTTCTCCATTCATCTCTATTGGTTTATTAAACTCATCAATTTAGGTTAGGTTAGGGTTAGGGTTTACAAGCCTTAAGTTTTACCCCGTTGGCCATGCTCTCTCTCTCGGGTGGGGGTCGACTTGTTTTTCAATCTCAATCCTATTTTTTGTAAAAATTAATCGATTTGTATGGAATGATTACAATAAAATGATTAAAAAAAAATTTACATCCCCAAATCAGAAAAGTTGGGATGGTATGGAAAATGCAAATTAAAAAAAAAAACACTGATACTTAAATTGATTTTTATTTTATTGCAGCGAGTATGAAGCCAAGATATTTCATGCTTTTTCTGGTCAACTTCATTTCATTTTTTAATATACGTACATCCATTCAAAGAAAAGTTGGGACAAATTAGGACCAGTAATGAGGTAAAATAATGAAATAATGTTGTGATTCCAAACGGGTGATGTCAACGGGTGATTGTAATCATGATTTGGTACAAAAGCAGTATCCACGAAAGGCTGAGTCTTTGAGGAACAAAGATAGGCAGAGGATCTCCACTTTGTCAACAAATGCATAAGAAAATTATTGAAATGTTTAAAGACAATGTTCCTCAAAGAAAGACTGGATGGGATTTTCATAATTCGCCCTCTATAGTGCATATTAAACAATTCAAGGAATCTGGAGGAATTTCAGTGCATAAAGGGCAAGGATGCAAGCCAAAGCTGAACACTCGTGACCTCTGATACCACAGATGGCATGGCATCAAGAACTGTCACTCATCAATAGCTGATATAAGCATGGGGCAGGGGATTAATTTGGCAAAACTTTGGTCAAGCGTAACAACATGAAGTTACTTTCACAAATGCCACTTAAAACTTTACTGTGTAAAAAAGACGCCTTATGTTAACCACGTCCAGAAGCAGGGCCGATTTCTCTGGGATTGCAGACATCTGGGATGGACCATCATAGAGTGGAAATGTGTATTGTGGTCAGGCGAATCAATATTCCAGATCATTTTTTGGAAGAAATGGACACTGTGAGCTCTGGACCAAAATCAAAAAGGGCCATCCAGACTGTTATCAGCAACAAGTTCAAAAGCCAGGGTCTGTCATAGTATGGGGTTGTGTCAGTGCCCTTGGCAAAGATCATTTATATTTCTGTGATGGCAGCACTAATGCAGAAAAGTACATGGAGATTTTAGAACAACATTTGCTGCCTTCAAGACGACATCTTTTCCAGGGATATTATGCATTTTTCAACAAGGTTATGCAAAACCACATTCTGCACACATCACGAAGGCATGGCTGTGGAAGAAGAGGGTACGGGTACTGGACTGGCCTGCCTGCAGTCCTGACCTGTCCCCAATAGAGAAAGTGTGGAGAATTTTGAAATGAAAAATATGACGATGACCTGGTATTGTTGCAGATCTTAAGATGTTTGCAGGAAGAATGGGACAAAATATTACCTGAAATGCTTCACTGCTTGGTACCCTCAGTGCCAAAACATCTTTTAAGTGTTGTGAGAAGGAATGGCGACATTACAAAGTGGTAAATGGGTCACCGGCCCAACTTTTTTGGAATGTGGTGCAGGTCTGAAATGCAGGAATGGAGGTATATTAACAAATGAAATGAAGTTGACCAGATAAAACATGAAATATCTTGGGTTCATATTGTCTACAATGAAATAAAAGTCAACTTAAATATCAGTGCATTTATTTTTTTAATTTGCATCTTCCATACTGTCTCAACCTTTTCTGATTTTTTCTGAAAATGTCCTCTGGTATCTGGCACCAAGACGTTACTAATCGATCCTTTCAAGTTGTGTAAATTGCAAGGTGGAGTTTCCATGGATCAGGCTTGTTTTTCTACCACATCCCACAGATGATCAGTTGGATTTAGAGATTGGGAATTTGGAGGTCAAGTTAACACCTTGAGCTCTTTACCGTGTTCTTCAAATCATTCCTGAACAGTTTTTACATTGTGGCATGATGCATTATCCTGCTGACAGAGGCCACTACCATCAGGGAATATCATTGTCATGAAGGGGTGTACATCATCTGCCACAATATCTAGGTAGGTGGTACATGTCAAAGTAACATCTACATCAGGAGTGTCCAACTCCAGTCCTGGGGCCTCATGTATAAACGGTTCATGCACACAAAAATGTTATGTAAGAGCGTTTCCACATTCAAATCACGATGTATAAAACCTAAATTTGGCGTAAAGCCATGCACATTTCCACAGTACCTCATACCCTGGCATATGCAAGTTCTGCGCTCGGTTTTGCAGACTGGCAGCACCCAGCGTCAAAGCAATCCTACTGTTCCTTTGTGGTTACCCTTTCCTTTTTAGATCCACATCACTGACGCGGCTTTATAAATACACTGACATTAACTGCATATTGTTTATTAGTTTAAGGCATCTGATTGTAATTAACCTGTAACAATATAATGGTTCACAGAATGATCAAAGTATTCTAACTACAATAGCTGCTTTAGCGTTGTTACTCTCACTGCACCTTCTTCTTCTTCTTTCAGCTGCTCCCGTTAGGGGTTGCCACAGCGGATCATCTTTTTCCATATTACTCTCACTGCACCACTCGGAATATTTATATCACTGTATCTGAGTGTGAACCACAGCTCTACAGCAACTGATTGGAAAGAGAATTATCGGTATACAGCATCAAGCACACGCTGCCTCAGCCTTGCTGTCTATTGAACTGCTCTCATACAGCAAACGCTTCAGAGCCTTTCCTGTACTGACCTCGCAGTTTAGAAAGAGTTTCATCCCAAGAGCTCTAAACGCACTCAATCAGTCCATCTAGTGCTCCTTGTAGAACTGTTTTATACTTATAAGTACAATTACCTCACTGTAAACTTGCGATACAGTTATTATATTGCACTACCTGAGCCACTTTATAAAGTGCATATTTACATATGATGATGATAACATTTTTAAGATAAAATGCAGCAAAATATGTTTACAGATTGTTCCTGCCTCGTGCTGTATTCTTGCTGGTGCTGGCGTGACACTGATGGACAGAATAATTAAACACGTACTACAAAGATATTTCAATGTTCCTTAAAAGTTTTGAAGAATCGGTGTTCTAAGCTTACAGATGGCCTAACGTCTGTTACAGAGGTGATTGTGTGGCGATTGGGTATTTGGAGAAAGAAAAGGAAGGACAGGAATTGGGGGTTAGGACAATTGAAAGAGTCAGTACTGCTACAATAAAGTATTTCATCGAAGGTCGCACATGGCACAGCAAGCATCTTGCGTGAGACATGAACAATCACTGCGCCACCGTGTTCCCATGTTTAATAACATGCTTTAACTCCTATCATCATGAAAATTATATCATGTATACATCTCAATATTTTAATTATTCAGAGAGCTGTAATATTACAAATGTAATGGATTCTGTGTCCTGTCGGAGGAAGAGAAAACCCGTTTAAGAAGCACGTAGTGATTCACACACATACAGCACATAGATGATCAAATACAAAACAAAGCATTTAATGTACCACTTTAGTTACGACAGGATTTGAGAAACTAGTAAATTAAACGATCTTAAGATTAAGTTTATGATGTTCTACTTTAATGACAAAATAAACTACGTGATTAAAGTGGAAATTTAGAGATTAAAGTTGACATTTTGTGCTTTTTTCCTCCACTGTGTGCATATTTTATTTTCTCTGTACCCTAATAAGCTTTCATATGACACTCAAATGGTGGGCTATGACTTGCCTTTTCACACCGACTTTGATATCTGACAACTTCTTTTTTATTTAGGGCACTGTGTGACTTTGTGAACTTGAGCTTTCGAGTTTCTCTAACACGCTATGTCACTCGATCAACTTCATTTTGTTGTTTATACCACTGTTTAAACCCACAAATAGTACATTTTTCCTTGCCTCCAATTGGTATTCACTGAAATTCTTCTATTTCCCCTGTGCTTTTGCCATTGTCTTTTCACAGAAGGCTGAGCTTAAGGGTTATTTACATTGATTTGCATATTCAAAGAGGTGTAATTCTGGGAGGAGTTGGGGCAGGACAACAGGCGCATGCACGTGTGTTACTTTTCACGCTGACCGGGATTTATGGAGCGGAAGAACATGGAAGTTGGCATTCACACAGATTTATGCATCTGGATTTTTTTGTGCGGAAGCACATTTCTGCTTTTGTCCACACGCCATGTTATAGTGTGAATTTTACGCATGGCCTTATGCATGCGGCTCCTGGTGGGCCACAGTGGCTGCAGGTTTTCATTCTAACTCTTTTTGCAATCAGCAGTTTTTACTGCTAATTAACTCATTTTCCTTTCATTTAAATAGCCCTCTTTTTAAGGATTCAGTCCTCTGAATTGATTTGGTTCTTCATTAAATGGCAGCCAATCAGAAATGAGATGTGAAACGAGCCAACAGATGACCAGCTAAATTAGATCATCAAACTCCAGCCAATTTCACTTCAATCAGTTTCTTAATGAGATGCCAATTCTTGCTGTTAAAGCCGTTATAGAATATCAGGACTTGTTGCTGCTCTCATTCTGCGACAGCAGACTGCTGAGTTTTTCTAAGACCACCATCAAGATGTTTTGGTGACCTGGGCAGACTCAGACCAACATGACTGAGACCTTCACCTTTCTTTATTTTCAGGTTAGCTGGTTATGTGGTGGCTTGTTTTGTGTGTCACTATTGTTTGGCTACTTATTAAGGAAAAAGAAACAACGAAGGGGTCTGAGTCACGTCAATTAAAACTAAGGCAAAATAAGTTAATTAGTAGCAAAAATGGCTAACTAATTAAGAAGATGGTTAGAATGAAAACTTGCAGTCACTGCAGCCCACCAGGACTGGATTTGGACACCCCTGATCTACATGAATGCCAGGACCAAACGTTTTCCAGCAGAACATTGCCAACCACATCACTGTGCCTCCATCAGCTGGCCTTCTTCCCTACCTGCCATTTCTTCCCCAGGTAAATGAGACACACGCACTCTGCAAACCACTTGATCTAAAAGCAAATGTGATTGGACCAAGCCACCTTCTTCCATACGTCTATGGCCCAGTTCTGATGCTCACATGCCCATTCCAGGTGCTTTTGGTGGTGGACAGGGTCACACTGACTGGTCTGCAGCAACGCATGCAGTGGTGGTGCACTGTGTGTTCTGACATCTTTCTCTCTTGGGCATCAGTATGTTCTTGCTTGATGTGAGCCTCATTTTAATTTGATTTATAAAATATATTGAATTAAAAAATACCTAGACAATATACAGTACTAAAAACAGCTACAAATGTACAATTCACAGTTTGGTTTAAACACTACAGCAGTGAAGCTCAAGATATCCACTGGCTGTACCGGAGGTGTACCCTGTTAGTTGTCTTCCAATCAAGTATTCTTTTTTGCAGTATAGAACCTTGCACCAAAATCTTTGCAGAACGATGTACATTTCACAACAGGCAAAGGTGTAGCAGAACACCAGTTATCATGTCAGGATATTAATAGCTACTCAGCCTAAAGATGTTGTATAACACCTTACCTTACTTTGGACAAATTACTAAAATGTTATTTTCAAAAACTGACATTTCAGTGCAAGCAGTGATGCAGCAGACAGTCTAGTTTAATTTTATATAGCCCCTATCATAGCAGTTAAAAAAGCAAGTTCAGGCTACCAGTTGACATATATGAAATGATCAGCCAGTGCCTTGTGCTACTATCTAATTTATTTGATAGTGTCTTTTGCATAGTACACAGTAATAAGAGGATTTACAAAGAAACGAATTTGCCTGTGAAAATAAATGTGTAGGAAAGTAAAAAAAAAAATGACAGGATTATGCAGGTTTGTGCTAGTTCAACCTCAGCTTTTGTTATACCGTACCTTTTTATTGAACTTGCCATGTCAGAGCAAACATCACAGGCATTGAACACCGCTGGCCGAGTGCTTTAATAACTGCTGCTGGTACATTGACATGACTAGAACAGAAAGGTGTGCAGATGTTTGAAAGGTTCAACTCCTACCAAAACCAAATAGTGCAGCCCCTCACTTTATGACAGTATGAACTCAGAATCTGAGCCCTGGTTCTTTGGTCTGGGGTATCTAACTCTTGCACTGTAAGAAAATCAAGTTGGGAGATGATTTGACTGGAACTGAAAAGAGTAACAAAACTTTTTTTAGCACACATGCTTTAATTTGTATCACTTAATTCTTGTTTTAATTTTGCACTAGGAAGGCGGCATCCAGCTTTTATTTTCAAGTGCAGGAGTAGATTTGATTCTAGAGTGTTAGAATCCTTACAGTATTTGTTTTTCAGAGCACTGATGGATGCTGCTCTGGATCTCTTCAGTCTCGATAATTCTTGTGAAGTTCTGTTTTAAGGCTGCATGCCATACCAATAATATGCTGCACAAGTGCCTCCTTGTACTGACTGTAGTTGCTGTTGAGCGCCTGGATTTTGGTTTTAGTTTGTTCATCCACCTTGACTGAAAGGTTACCATGAGATCCCATTATCTGGTAAAAGAAAAAAGAAAACAAGTCAGTTGACAGTAAATACAAGATTACTGCAAGCTGCAGCGTGTAATATTTGTAGTGTTGACAGCTAGTGGGCTGCTGCTCAGTTTTGACAAAACTAAACCGGTAACTTTAGAAACTTGATAGGAACTGATAACACATCATGCAAGAAAAACCTGCTGGCCAAGGTGCCCAGTCTGAACACATAAGGTCACACTTACCCTGACACACATATCAACACTCAGAATTCAAGAATATGCATTTCTCTATCAATAGTACTGTGAACATAACTAATTTAAATGGTAAAACTCTGGAGTACATGGTCTTGGGAGCAGTATGTAAATGATAGGGAAAATAATAAACCTACAGCCACTGAGGTCTAACCAGTGCTTAATTTGTAAATCATGAGGTGATCAAGCTACCCTATGGGACATCCTTTAGACTTTGCAGGATCCCGCCGAAGTTGCTGGATATCATGGCCAGCCTGTACACTGGTACTGTGATGTTGTGCAGAGTAGAGGCAGAAGTGGGGCATTCATTGGTAAAGAAGGATTCGCTGATCTTGACTGCCAACGATGCTGGGATCCCCGTGGAGTCAATGGAGGCACTGATCCGGGCTCTCAAGAAACCGAGTGAGGAGTCTGAGCTTGCATGTTTCCTGGATAAAAAAACCAGGATCCCAGCCTTTAAAGAACTCTCGGGTGCAGCCATTAGCAATGTGTTCGTTTGCAGAGACGGTGCCGACTGAATTGAGAGGTTTACTTACCTCGGCAGTGACATTCATGTCTCTGGTGACTCTTCCTATGAAGTCAATAGACGGATTGGGAGAGCATGGGGGATCATGAGGTCAGTGGAAAGGAGTGTGTGGTGCTCCTTATATCTTTGCAAAAGGATGAAGTTCCAAGTCTTTAGAGTCCTGGTGTTTCCTGTTTCGCTATATGGTTGTAAGACATGGACGCTATCCAGTGACTAGACTCCTTCGCAAAGTCTTTGGGTAGCACTAGCTTGACTTTGTGTCAAACGAGTGGTTGCTCAAGGAGTCCAGAATGAGGCACATTACCTGCATTGTGAGGGAGCATTGATTACAGTACTTACGACCATGTGGCACAATTCCCTCGTAGGTGATCTGGCTCATAGGGTTGTCAGTGTTGAGGACCCAAGTGGCTGGACCAGGCCAAGGCGATGCCCACTAACATCTGGCTGTAGCAGACAGATTGTTATTTCTAGAGTGTGGGACTGGACTGCACGTCTGACTAGAGAGTTGCCAACCAGGATCCCAAGCTGTTTCATCATGTGGTGTGTTGTCAATCCGTAGTACCAGTGCATGCTCCTCAAACTGACCTGACCCGAGGTGTAGAAGATTAGACTGCCCAGGGCCAAAATAGGAACCTAGTGCTGTTAACATTGATTTGCCTCATAAATACATTTGTCTTGTTTACACAAATACCCACTAGTGCTGGACGGTATGACCAAAATTCTATATCACAGTATTTTTCAAAATTATACCGGTTTCACAGTATTCAATGGTATTTTTTTTCCCTGCATGAGTGGATGTTAACCACATTTTCCACTGCAATTACTGCAGTAGACTGACTAAGAATAACCTATTCCACTGTTATGAGAATTGTACAAAAAACATTTTAATGTGCACACTTTGCATGGCCCCATAAAGTGATAGTTTTCAAGGGGGTGGCAGTAATGAAGAGAAAGAATCACATTGCTTGACAGTTGCAGTCAAACTATAGAACCTTTTTATTGAACAAATTTTGCAAACAACTTAAACTAAAATTTTGACAACATATTTTCAACCATCCAAAGAGGCATTTAGACTTAGTAAACTATCCAGAGGTGCTTGTCCAAAGTTGTATTGCACTGAACATGTCTTAGAAAAGGAATAAATAGTAAACAGTTTTTGTAAACCAACTACATTTTCTGTTAATGTTAACAATCTCTGTCCACTGACACATTAAAGTAACTTTTTAAACAACTTTACCATAATTAAACTGCATAATATTTAAACTAATAAATAATAACAATAACATAAATAATAGTGCAACTTCCAGTAATAATACTATTACTTCAAGCTCAGGTGCATTACACAGTATTCACCAAATAAAAATAAAATAAAACAAGTGCAACTTGGTGATGACATCTTTACCAACTGACCAACATTTAGGCAAATTGCATTAATATGGATCTTGCTTCAAGCTTAGCTATATACATCTATACTAATAAAAGGTAAAGCCTTCACTGACTGACTGACTCACTCACTCATCACTAATTCTCCAACTTCCCGTGTAGGTAGAAGGCCGAAATTTGGCAGGCTCATTCCTTACAGGTTACTTACAAAAGTTAAGCAGGTTTCATTTCGAAATTCTACACGTAACTGTCATAACTGAATCCTACTTACGTACATATATACGTCCATAGACTGCAGCTCGGTCACCGTGTGAGGCAGAGTTGCATCCCCCATCACCACGCCTCCCACGTAGTTGGCTGCCTGCCTATATTGTGTCCCCCATCCCCACGCCCCCCACGTAATTGACTGCCTGCCCATATAAGGCCGTCCGTCAGCAGCAATGCAAGCTGTGAGAAAACAGTAAAAAGGAGGCGTGTCAGACATCGTGGTACATTTTCTGATGCAGCTAGACGAAAACAACTTCGTGACGCTGCCGCCAAATACTTGCAGAAAAATCCACAAGTTCATAGAGGCGCTGCCGCTAAATACTCGCAGGCAATTCCACAAGTTCATAGACACGCTGCCGCTAAATATTCGCAGGCAAATCCACAAGTTAATACTGGGAATGCCTGTTAAACATCTTAGATTCATGAGTAGCGATTTGGGTAGTGAACACTTCGAAGAATGAAACCTGTTACCTTTACAACGGTTGACAAACACGGAATGTAACTTGAACACAACAAGTCCTCCAAATACGAACCTGACTGAAAGAAATAATGATAATCAAATCCTTGATGACAGCAACACTCTTAACAGTGACAAAACAATTACATTGACAATCATGTTATGTTATTTTTAAAATGTTTCCTTTTCTTTTTCATTACTTAACACACTACTTCTCTGCTGCGAAGCGCGGTTATTTTGCTAGTAAATAATAAAACT
>JANRMT010062857.1:17301896-17349548 GCA_026402145.1 Polypterus bichir lapradei | reverse complement strand
TGTCATCCGTAAAGACCATTCCATCAGCCACCCTAACTGCGACTCTCCAAAGAACAGTTTTGGATGTGCGTAATGCTTCAATTTCTCTGTTAGCAGGATGTGGGTCACTAGACCAGATCAGCAGTTGTACCTAAGTTTGTAAGTTCCCCACACAAACTGCATGCAAACTTGTTACAGACAGCCTCAGTTTTCTAGTAGATGGTAGCCTACTGGACCTAAGCTGAATCTTCAAAGTAGCAACAACCAGTCTGCTTTCAAAATTCACAAACTGGGCACTTTTGTAAGAGCCTACAGCGTCTGCCCACAAGGATGTGATCAATCTCCTTCACCACACCACCTGTTTTGTAGTACCAAGTCCATCAATGTAGCTCAGGGTGCTAGAACCAGGATCCAGCGATCCGCAGCTAGTGACATTTTGCAAAGTCAAGGAGAATGGAGCCACTTTCACAATAGTCGCCAGACCCATGGGGACTGACACAATCCTCATAACCAGCCCTATAAGTGTCAAAGGCCGCAATGAAGTCAACATGACAAGAGGGGTGTCACCTTACAGGCTCCCATCAACCACCGAGTGAAGTTTTAAATAAAATGTCTCCCTCACTGAAACATTATTCACTACAGTTGGAGCATACACTGCGACAACAGACAAGGCACCCAGAGAGTGCCTTAATCTGAGTCTCATAATACACTTGTTGAAAGGAGTGACATCAGGCAATATCAGAATAAGCCGATCGCCACAGCAACAGCTACTCCCCTCAGTTCGACAGCATTCAGAGCGAATAGACCAATAATAGGTGTACCCTTCTACTGAGATCCGGCCAGTCCCAGGTCTACGCACCTCAGAGAGTGCTGCCACTGAAATGTGGAGTTTATGAAGCTCCTACGACAGCAGAGGAAGATGATCATCATGCTGAAGAGAGTACGTATCATATCAAAAAATATTTTTGGCTGGAGTATTCCTTTAATGTAACAGTACTTTTCGGTGCACTCATCATGCCAGAGAGACAAGATGTTCCATGTGCTTACCTGAGTGGGCCTCCTCAAATTGGGACCCGAGTGCTACTGTGAAGCAGGTGACGTTTCAGCACCACACCAGTTCTGATCCCTAATAGGCCTGACCCCATTTGCTCTCCAACAGTTTTGACTCTTCTGGGCATAGGGCTCCTGAGGGCTTTCCCCCATCCCCTTCATAATGCAAGTAGCCTTCCTATGGGCAGCTGCAGCAAGAAAGGAGTCCTGTCTTTCGTCTCAGTTGCAAAGTTTTATTTTTATGGTGGCTGGAGTGCAATCCTGCCACCAACCCCCATGATTTCCCTGCAAGTTGGAGAACCTCTTGCAGGACCAGATGCAGTTTAACATCATACCCAGGACACAAATTAGGTGCAAGGCAGGAAAAGCACTCCACCTTTGGGCCCAATTACATAAACCCGCACTTACATTTTGGTCATGTCGGACTTGCAGTGGATTAATGAAATGCCCTCTGTGCTATCTCACCATCCTAAACATAACATGACATGACATCACATCACATCCTTAAACCTGCACAGTCTTATTCTGGGTTGCATGAGGCCAGAGCCTATCATGACAACACTAAGTTTAAAGCAGGAAGAAACCTTGGTTAGGGTGCCAATCTGTGCACTCTCACACACAAACACTCAGATGGTGCCAATTCAGCATTGCTGTTTAACATGTATGAAATAAAGGAGGAAAACCAGAATACCTGGGGCACAACCCACACTCCCATGGGAAGAACAGGGAAGCTCCAAATAAATCCAAAATGGCCTCAAGATATTAACCAAGGATGATAATCGCAAGTCAGATGTGCTAGTAACTGCATCACCATAGCAGTCTGAGCTCAAAATGTCATCCAAAATAACTAATCATCACGTGGATCATAAAGAGTTTTAGCAACATAGTTATATTATGTGGTCAGTCTTTTATGTATTTTTACAAACATATTATTTTGGAAAGCACACAGGCTTTATATACCATAATTTGGCTCATGAATAACTCTTCAAACCTCTGTTGATTTCTAAAGTAGAACTTGATTGTCCTTGTGGTACAAAAGCCATTCTTGAAAAACAGCCAACTGTTAAATGCACATCCTCCATCAGTGCTATCCCAGTAAACCAGAAACTTGGCTGGCATGATACGTTTCATGCATCTTTCTTTTCCAATGGCCTGAAAGAATTACTATACTGTCATACATTTTGATTCTGCTGTTCTCAGATCAGTTTTTTACTCTTACTGTATTGTATATACTGTTTATCAATTCCTGTTGTCAGTCGATTCTAACTTATTATTAATTTACTGTTTTATGTGCTCATTTCTGCCCTGGATATTTGAAGGCTCCAATTAAGGCCTTATTTTTCTTGCTTTTTTAGACTTTTTTTTATTTTGCTTGGTATTGTAAAATGACCTTGCGAGTCCCAACGAAAGGTACTATATAAAAAGGTTTGAAAGACTCCCTGCAATGAGAGCACAGACAGATAAAAAAATTTGCTCATCAACACCAGAATGAGCCCTAGTGGATTCTAATTATAAACCTCAGAAAGAGCTATATAAAATATAGATGGACTGACTGGAAAATGGAATTTTACCAAAGCGATTAGTGATGCTACCTCCAAGCTCCAGGTCTGCGGTTTTATGTCTGTGAGGTTTGCATGCTGTCCCCATGTCTTTTTTTATGTTTATTGACTTTTGTGCTCCTTTCAGAATCTTAAAGACATATGTGTTAGGTTAATTGGGAACTCTAAATTGGCTCCTCATGAGGACGGAAAGGCCCTAAGATAGAACGTTGCCCTATTGAAGTTTGAACGTTTCCCTACTGAAGTTAAAAATGAATCACCAGAAGGATGCGGTCACTTGTGTTTCTTGATTAATCTTGCTAAAGTCACATACTCACTCTAGGTCAGGGGTGTCGAACTCCAGCCCTGGAGGGCCGCAGTGGCTGCAGGTTTTCATTCTAATCATCTTCTTAATTAGTGACCAGTTTTTGATGCTAATTAACTTCTTTAGTCTTAGCTTTAATTAGCTTCACTCAGGCCCCTTAGTTGTTTTTTCCTTAATTAGCAGCCGGACAGTAATGAGACATAAAACAAGCAGGACATGACCAGCTCACCTGTACCCATCAAACAAAATCTGAAAATAAAGATGAAGGACTCAGTAAGGTTGATCCCTCAGGTTACCAAAACATTTTAGGAGTTCTTAGAAAAAAACAGAATATCAACAGTTTTGGAAATGACTGCTGTGGCAAAAAGAGAGCAGCAACAAGCCATGGAACTGAATAACGGGTTTAATTAACAGCAAGAATCAGCTTCTCATTAAGGAACTGGTTGAAGTTTGAAGCCCCAATTTAGCTGCTCATCTGTTGGCTCGTTTCATGTCTCTTTTCTGATTGGCTGTCATTTAATAAAGAAAAGAATCAATTCAGAAGACTTAAAATCCTTAAAAACAGGGCTATTAAAATAGAGGGAAAGGAAGTTAATTAGCAGGGAAAACTGGTCACTGATTAGGAAAAAGGGTTAGAATGAAAACCTGCAGCCACTGTGGCCCTCCAGGCCTAGAGTTTGACACCTGTGCTCTAGGTCACACTACAGAAAGATGACCATGCCATAGAGATGTAGCCTTATGTAAGTCAGGTTCAGCAGCTGCATATGCACAAACTGAACCATGCAATAATGACAAAATGAGGGGTGAGGAAGTACTATTATCAATAGCTCAGACCATGGAGAAAAGGGGAAGAATTTATTTATAAATGTATGCAAAAATGTGCCTGAATAGAATGAATCAAGAAGTAAAAACAGCTACAGCACCCCATTCTGCATGTCTTGATGCTGAAACAGCAAAGCATGGCTCTGGCACTTAATATTTGTTTAGCTGATGATTTTATCCAAAGGAACATACACATAAACTTATGTACAACTGTCTCTAGATATGTACAAAAGGGGGCACCCGGCAGTTAAGTGCCTTTGTAATGGTCACACAGGAAGTGAGTGGTGTGGTTTTAACAAGCAACCTTGTGGTTCACAGCCCTGTAGCTAGTAAGCCACACTGTCTGCAATATGTGTCACAGCACTTGCAAGCTGAGCAGCACCAGACAAGGTGCACTGGGTGAATGTTTGGAAACACTTGGAAGGAGAGTCTGGGTGGTACAGGAGTTAGTGCTGGATCTTCCTAACTCTAGTGACCTGGGTTCAATTCCCAATCTACTAATGGTCAGTAGAGAATTTCTCCCTGCATGATACTCAAATCTTCTTCCCAATACAGCCTGTTTTAGGTTGTCCTGTTGTTAACAACTGTGACTATGTGCTTTCAGTTTGCCCAGGGAACTGCTGTCCCATCTAGGAGTAGTTACAGCCTGGTGCGGCTTCTTATAATGAATAAACTGGTATTTTGTATAAGGGCCACAGAGTCTTTCCACATGTTGAACTTGCAAGGTACACACAATGATAACTCAACAGTCTTTTCTCATATCCACTGTATTCCATTTGTAGGAAGAGGGGAGATTCTTTAAAATGTGCTAATTTGATTTCTCTAAAATTGATGTGGCTATGACTTTACATGCAGGTCTGTTTAAAAAAAAAAAAAAAAAAAGAGACAGGTACCCAGTATACTTTGTCACACAAACTTAATTTAGACATAAAATTTATCTGCATGTTCCCTGGTTACAGAAGGTAGTAATTGGGGGATTAGTGGGGTATTCCCAGACTCAGGGAGGCTGATACATCTTGCTTGTTCTTGCACTCTATCACAATTATTTTGCCTTTTTTCATGCAATGGTCAGTTTCAGTTCATTCTAAAACTGCTTTTCAACTTTTCGTTTGCCAATGTGCAAGGCTCTGCCCAGCTCATGAATATATATGACTTACATTAGTGAGGCTAAAAGCATAGAAATAGTCATGACTTTTTGCAGCAGATGTTATTTCAGGCTTAAAAGTATAAAGCAGATCATTATAAGCCACCCTGAGTCTGACTCATGGTTAACTGTAATTGCACATAATTCCAAGCCCTAATCATGCTCATTAACACCAGGAGGTCAAGCAGTAAGGGCTACCAGTTTTAGTGATTTTTGGAGAATCAAAACATGCCTAATCAATGACTGGTACAAATATCCACCTTTTATTTTATGGGGTATTTAGAGTAAACACTACCTCATAGTGCAGCAAATTGAACTTCTTAACACTGAAACGTGTGTCTTAATGCAGGAAATTGCACTTTGTACACATTTGAGACATTTGGTCAACTACTCATATAAACGCAATAAGCCCATTTTAGTTCATATCATGCTAAAATATTAAATTAGGGTTTAAAGAGAGACAAGTAAGCACTGACTGAATTAAACAAAACAAGAACTTGAGTTTTTTACATGGTAGTTTCGTCTGAATCCCGCAGTTGGTCACTTTGTATGGAGTTTGCTTATTCTCCCCACGTCTTGTGTAGGTTTGCCTTCAGGAGGTTTGGTGTTCTTTTCACATCTTCAAGACATGTGCATTGGGTTAACTGGAGAATGTAGGTGAGTGTGGAGGGTGTGCATGCCCTATGATAGACTTCCACCCCATTCCCATGACTGGATAGGAAGGCTTTCTTCATGAATGGCTAGATGAAAGTAACCATTTGCAGCATATTTTCTTGAGTTGCTGTCTAATTGCTTCAGTTATCCCAGGCTGGTCACTGTTAAAAGTATGCATGCCCCAAATGTGAACATGCTCCGTTTTCTGTGCAAATTAAACTAAATTTATTGGTCACTTGAGCAAGTGTGGCTGTGTGCAAAGCATGCCCTGCTTTAAAATGGTGTCTTAAGTGGTGCTGGCTACTATTTAATTCTCAGAGCTATTGAGATGGGCTCTGGCTCCACACAAACTTAATATGAAGGCACAGTTTTTTTTAAAAAAAAAAAAAAAAAAAAAAAACAGCACGTCCAGGCATTTACAATGTGTGTATATTACTTTTCATATTTCTATTTGGAGCCTAAGTAATTTAAGTGACTTTCTCACATGCTGTGTTATGAAATGGGGCAGAGATTCAAGCAGTGGCCCATGTGCTTTACAGCCTAGTGCCTTAATGAGTACAATTTGATCAGACTTACTGTTGACTGCTTCTGCTTAAAGTTGTTTTCTCTCATCTGCCGATAATTTTCAATGTCTACAAAGGCTTCATCTTTGGCTTGCTTCAGGCGTTTCACTTTTCCTGCATGGGAAAACAAAAGTAGGAGTAAATGATAAAATAAAACAGTTTACAATGTAAAGCAGGGCAACGGCAGGTGGAGGAGGGTTCCTTTTTTTTTAAACCACTTATTTCCATTAAATCAAGTGCTGTTTCCTACCCTTTACAGTGCATGCAGCCAGCTTCCTCATTTTTTGCAGTGTGCAAGTCAATTTAAGAATGAAGCCTCTAATACAGCGATTAAAGGAAACTGTCATGACTTGCAAAGGTTTGAGGTATTATTGAGCTTTGCTGTATTTGTTTATATGCTAAATTACCCTTCCAGTGACATACCTTATTCTTTACCTTCTATTTCTTTCTATTTTGTAGCCATTCATATTTAAAAATATGACAAGAGTGCAGTGTAGCTTTTAATGTGACAGAGAGAGATTAGTTCTGGAGCACAGCAAATTTCGCAAATGACAGGAGCCCATTTAGTATGTTAGCCTTCATCAGCTAGCTAACAGCTAAGTCATCCAAACTTCTCATCAAAATCATTTAGACAAGCATTAGTACAAAGCTGACTGCTCAGTCTGGATGCTGATGCACTTGGAGGCACCTTATCTGCTTTAAAAAAAAAAAAAAAAAAAAAAAAAGTGTGCTATACTTGGGGATAAATTACTATATAAAATATATAAAGCAAGTCTGCTTGACTTTCAGTGCCCACTGTGCTGTGGATCTAGTTAATCAGGCATAAGCATCTATGCTGATGCTTATGGTGGGGCAATGGCAAATGCAACTACCTCACAGCTTCAGCAGAGTGGGTTCAAGAAGCCAAGCCACTGTGTGCAGTCTGCAAGTTCTCCCGGAGTCTCAGTGAGTTTTTCTCTGGGTAATTTTCCTTTTCTCATCTCAAAAGAGAGCAAGGCTTTGTTTATTAAGAACATGTACAGTTGTGGGAGTGTTAGCATGGTTTCACTGTTTCCTTGCTTTAGCCTGGTATTACATGGAAATGCTTTGGCTTTCTTTGACCCTAAATTATATAAACTGGGTATAAAACTAGATTTGATTAATGGAGTTAAGTCCTTTACATTTTAGGTTATTAAACCAGAAGGCTAAGGTTCAACCTCCATCTATGACCGACTGGTTGTCCAACTGTCTCACTTCACCTAACAGTTGTGTCAGTATCTACTACATTCTGCTATAAATTTGATTTGTAAGCTGCACTAAACTACATAGGATTCTCAGGCCTGCTTAGTCCAATGCAATGTCATAGTGTGCCGAGGCATGAAAAGGAAGGCAGGAAACTGCCACAGACCGAGTGTGAGCCGTTCTAGGACCTCGTGAGGATGCAGCTCCCATTACAACAGTTTAGTGGTATATGTACCCTCACCTGCTTTCCAGCCCTGAAGGGTCTTGCTTAATATAATTAACTGTGCCCGGTTAGTCCTCAGTATTAGAAATAAAGATCTGGCACGTACCTGCATCCTTTCAGGTGAAGGGGTGTAGGACGATGTCAGAGGCCAACAAATGACATGTCTTCGGAGGATTTTGGACGGCGTTGTGGGCGTCTCTCCTTGAAGGGCCCTCGGGGAGCTGAATTGGCCACCGCCCGTCCGTTTCTTTCGGAATCGCGAACTTGTTGCCGCTGGTTTAGAAGCGGCAAGACAGGGAAGTGCGGTAAGGTTTTATGAACTTCATTTTTATTTTTTGCGGCGTCTGTTGCCGGCTGAAGAGATACATCTGGTCGGGCATAGGAAGCAGTTTGTAGGTGTCGGTTAGGTATATTTGTGCGCGAAGGAGCGCCATCTTGTGAGCAGGTAAGCGCACGCGCGCAGTTACAGCTCACTTGTTTAAAGGGGCCCGGTGCGCGTGACAGGGGAACGGGGGACCTGGTCCCTTGTCAGCTGATGGTGGGAGAAACGTATATATATATGTATGTTTAAAGGCTATTTAATTTTTTTTCACCTTTTTGGAAAGTGCGCTTTGTAGAACTGATTTTATCTAGTTGCTGCACAATAAATCGCACCTCTGTGTCCCCCTCTCTTACTTTTCCACTTGCCTCAGCCCCTCTATCAAAGATCTGGGGTCTGCCTAATTTATCTGTCAAGGACTTGAGGACCTGACAGACCTGTGCACACATCGTCACTCAGAGGGGGGCAATTGGTAATCAACAGTTAAACCAGCAGTGATTCTAGCCAGGGTGCGGGAGAAAAATCCTGGGTTAAAGCAGCATTCACATGCTAGGAGAGTTTTTAGAGTTCCAACTTGTGATTCACTTTCATCTTCCCATTCTGGTTGGATTTTTGGGAGGAAAACAAGGCTTCTGTTGATTTGCAGCATGAGCAACATAAAAAGCAATTAAAGGATAACTTTAATATTTCTTTTTTAATAAACATTAAACTAAATGCATTAAAGGTGTATTTTGTCACTCCAAATCTAGATCAATTGCAAAAATGTCTCTAATAGTTGACCAGGTATTTTAATTACTTTTTAAAATTTTATATTATCAAATGAGATGAAAGGTCAGCATTAAGTCACAACTCATGTAATTCAAGTAGTATTTTCCGGGGCGCTACCACTTCAAAGGGCCTGTCCATCCAGGAAACCTGTGTGTTCTCTCTACTAATCTGAACTCCGCATAAAGAACAGCATCAGCCAGGAAATATAATGTAAAAGGATGGTTTAGAGATTCCAAATAAACACTTTCAGATAAACTTTGATTACACAGACTACTTTATGCTCATGCCGGTCTATTTACCCATCTGGTTTAATGTGTTAAGGGGATGAAAAATAAGGCTCCTGAAGCAGTCTCCCTGTTTAAAAAAGGTGCATATCTCTCATTGTTTGTGCAGTACATCAAGTAAAGGAAAAGCATTTATTAAATTTAATGTGCACAATCATTTAATCATCTAGGAGGGTGTTTATGTCCATTCAGGTTATGTTGAAACACTTCTAAGTTCAATAATTGTCTAACTTGTAAACAAATAAACACAGCCCCCAAAAGACATAACCAACATCAGGATTAGCCTTGCTGCCTGCTACCACTCATTTTTCTCAAGGCTTGAAGCCTGGTCCTCATACTCTTAGCACTGCTGCAGACAAGACCCACGAGTGATCACACTAGTTCAGCAGAATAACACCTTCAGCAACTGAAGCTGCTGGCATCCTTGTTAACTGCGGAAACATTGGCTACTGCGCTCTAACGGTTTCACACATGAAGCTCAGGCAAACTATATTAATACGCAAGTACTCAGATGAGATTATTCTGTAAATGTATTTTAATACTCAGATATTGCACATTTTAAAGTAAGCTAAATATATTCAATCACTATCGACTTGAGGACTAGCATATAAAGAAAGTGAAAGGTGCCTAACTTTTGTACAAGTTACACCTTGTCGCTCATACTATACAATATATACAGCATGCCTACATGTTCGTTGCATGCATAACAAATTTTCATTACTCAACAAGTGCCTGTAATTCACTCACACAGAATTTCTGCATTTGTCAGCAGTATTAGAAGGCTCCTAAAATAAACGGTAAACCTACACAATACTGTATAAGCACACACATACACAGATGGGTTCATTGATGAAGCACATACACAGATCCATCAGCTACTTTATGTTTCTATCTTTGTATAGAGTACATAAATGAAAAATTTGCTTTTCAAAAAATTTTTGTTCTATGCTATTACAATAATCTCTCATTTTTAATAGATAGACTTGTCACAAAGCTGTTGGAAAAGGCAGCTGCCTACACAGCTCCTGGAATGATAATAAAATACTTAAAATCTTAATCAAAATCACATAAAAATGATCAGATCAAAAGTTAAATCCTTTCATTTTTTTCATATTGAAAAATAATAATCTAACATTACATTCCCAAACTCTCTTATTCCACTTCAGTCACGGCTGGTCAGACCATAACCCAGCAGCATAGGTCACTAGTAAATTGTAGGGCCCAATCATGCAGTCCCACACCCACACACTAATAGGGCCAATTTATAATCACTGTTAACCTTGGTTTTCTGTAATATCTTCTGGCTGTGCGACTGAAAACATAGACATGCACTTAAGTCAGAAGTGGCTGACTTGAAAGAAGAATAATACCCTAGCTATCCAAAAGCAATCTGCATGTAAAAAGCTTTACTGTTTCTTACTTTTTTTGGCTTCATCAAGCTTCTCCTTGGCTTTCTTCTCTGCTTGCAGAAGGTGCTGAATGCCATGTGATTTGCTGGCCATTTTGTCTCTGCAAGATCACAGTGATCAACTGAAGGTGCGTACTGCCTTCTATTTATTTATATGTAGACAATACTGAGTTTATCCTACAAACACAAAACAAAATATTTTTTCCCTTGTAAAGAAACTGGAGCAATCTGGAAAAATCAGCTTCACAAATAGTGCACATGGAAGAAGGGGGTGGGACTGTTGCGCTGAATGGTTGGCCACTGAGTCACATTTAAAAGTGAACCATCTGCACTGGTGTGATCTACTCTGGAAAAAACTGCACTTTGACAATCAGCTCTCATATCAGGTCACAGAACCACAACAAAGCAGAATTAGACTGGGCCAGGTGAGCAGTCTCAGGCGGCTGTGGGACTCACTGAGCATTCACATATTGTACATTCTCTCACTTTAAAGAGAAAAACAAAAAAAGGATGGCAACTAGAGAAAATCAATCCCTTCTCTTAACATTTTGCTACAATGGCACAGGTCAAACCTGCAATCCATTCTAATGAATACTGACAAACTTAATCGGGAACCGAACAATTCGGGAAATGCTGTAAATAAATACACAGGTGGAATGTATTCAAATGAGCCAAAAGTTCTTCCATTTATGCATTTTTTTCACTCTGCTCTATGCATTATACATATGTGGAACAGTCTGAATCTGTTCCTATCCCATCCAAAGAAGTTATTGTATGAAAATTAAAAACACAAACCAGGCAGTTACATAAATTATGCACAAGGGTGTTCAGAATAGAAGGGTAAGCTCCAAGTCCAGCTCATGTGACCTGGTTTGAGGTAGCACAGTTACACTCCACATTAATGCAAGGTATTTTACATTGTGCCTTTCATATCTACATATTCCATTCACAATATATTGAATGTAGAACCATTCATACCTATCTATTGGTATGTCCCTGTATATTTATTATATAATTATATTTATATATAATATAGTGTCTTTCATATCTGTCTATTGGGAAGCTCAGCTAATAGGAATACAATATATATACAAAAAAGTACTGACAAACGTTTGTAGGTATGTCAGAATCTCAACCTCACTTACAATTATACTGTGGTGCTCTTTATAGCTGTGACTCTGAATAAAAATCTTCTCATTGCACTGTTACATTTCCCTAATTAATCATTAAACAACAGTTTCTACTCCTTTTATACACATCCTTGAGCTATTCTTGACCACACTGCACCTACTGCTTCCTGGTACATCCCTGAGAAAAGATAAAGACATGCTCCAAGGTATCTGGAATTCCTCACCTATGTCCCTAGTTTTTCTGTTTGTTCCCAGATGACTCTATCTATCTATCTATCTATCTATCTATCTATCTATCTATCTATCTATCTATCTATCTATCTATCTATCTATCTATCTATCTATCTAAGTTACCTGAAGAAGAGTGGTTAGGTAAATAAAAACATTATATGAACATTGCAAATGGTGTTTTAGTTCATGGAGACTATGTTAAAAATTAAAAACTTAATTGTTTTACTAGTATTTCTCTTAAAAGTCCAGGCTGAGAACTTTTTGATCACCCTTTGATTATTGATTTATGGCTGGCATAGTGATGAAATGGTTAATGCCACTGCATCACAGCCCTATTGGCTGGGTTTCAAATCCTAAGCCTGATCAGTATCTCTGTGATTTGTGATTTTCTGTTATGTTTAGACATTTTCTTGACATACTCCCGGTTTCTTCCACATTAACCTCTGGGAGCCTGTACTGGATAAGCAGGTTTGTAAAATTAATGAATGAACTAGCAAATCCATATTTCCCTTTAAACAATGAAAACAGATAAAACAAGTTGAGTCATCTGGTCATGTGCTTACATAAACTGTACTTTGCGCAAGGTGATGAAGGTGATGACACTGAATGATGATGCTGAACAATGCTCCATTTTCATTTTTTTCTATCTATCTATGTGTCTGTCTGTCTGTCTGTCTTATAGTGCCTTGTCTATCTATTCTGACCAGAAGAGCACCACTGAGCCCCTAAACTCCAAGACACAACTGCAAGATGTGTTTTTATTGTACAGTACCTTCACAGACGTCCAAATTCTTTTCCACAATAATACAATACAATATGTTTTCTTTTCTCCTTCCACACCTCCTGCATAGTCTCATACACTCTCCTCCTGACTCGGATTGCTCTATAGGAGAAGACTCACTCCTTTTATGCTGGACCTGGCAGTACTTCCAGTGTCACAGCATTGCACATTGGAAGTATTTCTAGGTCAAGCCAAAGTCCCTGAAAGAAGTTGCGAGGTTCCTGATGGCCCCCAGGAACCCCAACAAGGCTGTCACATTTGGTAGTTCCACTGGTGGGATTCTGCCACCAGGTGTTCCAGAAGAACACATAATCCTGTTCCACAGACACCTTCTGTTCTTCTGAGCAGGTGTCCCAGTCAAGATATCAGGCCATGTTTATCCTTCCATTACGGCCTCCCTTCCAAACAAAGAACCATCATCCATTGAGACCGGGATACAATTTTACATGACAACAGAATTGCGTGAGGGTACAAGTTGAGTGCAATATCATGGTACTGTGTGAATCCCAATTACTCCTACATACCTTCCCACTAAACAAAGAAAGACCTTTTCCCTCTTTTGAAGTTAGATGACTCACAGTCAGACTGAGACAATTAGTCAGCAGTGCAGCTTTTTTAGAGATGAATATTAAAACAGACTGTGGAAAAGACTCCAATTTATACAGTAGTTGTATGGGTTGTGTTTTCTAACTTAGTGCTTTTTGACTAACATCATGGTGGGCTAAACCCAATCAAGGACTGCTGTTGGAACACTATTACTGGATCCACTAAATCCATAGCTCTGTCACTGCTAACGTATTGTAGGTTTGCAGTTTATTGTTTTACCACATTCATGTCTTCAGTTTTTTTGTATGTTTATTTGGGCAATTCATACAAAAATCTTTTATAACAAAGAAACAGTACATTTCCTTCTGATTGAAGGTCAAATAAGTTAACCCTTGCTATTCAAACACACTCTCCTGATGATTTAAAATTAACTCGTTTTAAAATAAAAAAAATAAAAAATAAACAAGCATATTGGATGTGGGCTGTTAATTCAGATAAGTTAAGGGAAATTAAAACAGACATATAAAATGTGCATTCCCCAAACTAAAACTTGATTTACTTCCCTAAGTCACAGATTTTAGGAAAAAATGTTTATAGCCATTGTCCATACTTAAATTGGATAAGAACATGCATAGTGTCTATTGACAAACACATACTGTATCATTCAAAAAAAGATATTACAAGTGTAGATTCTAAATTAGTATAAACTGATGTTGTCTTCACATATTATAATACGCTTGTTATCAGTCTGCAAGTGATAGATTAGCATACATGTTACTGTATCAGTTAAATAGTACAGATTATTAAACAATGACACATAAATAAGTCTACAGAAGACATCCACCCTTAAAAGCAGATGAATATGAGTGGGCTAACCAATTAAACTTTATTTTTTGGATAGCATTTTATGTTGCTTACTTTTCTGTATGCTTAATAAAGAGCCTGGTGGTTGTGGCTTCTGTGAAAGGAGAAATGGGCGGCATGTTGTGTTTTGTTTTCCCTATGCAGGCAGATCCCCCAATTGCTAACTTCACTCTTATGTGTCAAGTACATGACACTGAGGTGGAGTTTTGCACTGCGGTATATTTTGACTGAATTTTCAGAAGTAGCTTGCTTTTATCTTTATCTCCTATCTATCACATAGATAAAAGTTGAAAATGTAAGACTAAATGTAACAAATCCTTTACAGAATAAGTCCTCTTGTTGTAAGATTTTACATGAATCTAATTCTGGGTGGTTTCTCTAAGGAAACACTTTTATATTGATCCTTTCAGAGAGCGTTTTATGCTAACAAGTCAGTCAATACCATTCAAATTCAGTACATTTCTATTCTTTTCAGTTTTTGTCTTTCATTAATAGTTTAACAGAGTAAATGTGGATTATATCATTGCTGTATCTATTTTCTGAGCTCCCTTATTCTATTTTAAACAGGGATGCTTGAGCACAGGCAAGGGCACTAAGTCCATCCTCATGTAAACCAAGTCAGTGGGTTGCTTTATTGGTGTATGGCTGAGAGGCGATGGAATTGTTTTTTATTTCGAATGCCCTAAGTAAAGTAAGCAGGTATACACACTGGCCACTATATTAGGCCTGCCTCTCCAAATTGCCAGTTATGTGCATGCAGCACAATCTGTAAAGCATGTAGCTATTGTCAAGTTTAGTTGTTTTTCAACCCAACATTACAAATGCAGGATGCCTGATCTAAGTGACCCTGACCCTTGGATGGTTTTTAATGCCAACCACGGTAGATTTAGCATCTCAGAAACAGTTGCCTCATCTAATGTTCTAACTCTGTCGTCTTCATAGTTTACAAAGAATGGAATGATAAGCAGAAAAAAAACCTGTGACTTAAAGTTCATATTGTAATTGAAAAAGATCAGAGAAGGACAATCAAACATGTTCAAGTCAACATAAAAAAACATAAATACTCAAATAACAGCTCTTTGAAACAGTAGTGTGCAGAGTGGCACCTCAGTACATACAAGTCAGACCTTTAAGGGAATGGATAGCCTCCAGCAGCTAAGAAAATTTGAGGTTTCACCAAACTTTGGCATTGAGGTCTCAAAGTCTGTCTCTAGCGTCATTTCAGGTTCCAGGTAATTTCTATGCTCCAGATCTGGCCACACCTTAAAGTTTATCACAATAGTAAATTTTAATAAATTCATTGACTATCATCTTTTAATTTTTTATTTAATAATATTATTTTTTTGGTGTGAGCTAAAGCTTACTTGAGCTCAAAGTGGGAAACAAAATTGCTTAGGATGTAAATTGTTTGCAGGTGTCACACACTAGTGCTTAGGTAAAAGGACCTCTTAAGATAAGTATTAACTCTCTATGCCAAGAGGGCTAATGCATTCTCCAGTTTCCTCCACAGTTACAAAGCATGCTGAGAAGTCAAATAAGGTCACTTCCCCCATTTCCTGGAAGTCCTGCCTCTTCTGGGCTCCACGATATATAAACTCTCCTGCCACCAGAAGAAGGCGTTCATTTTTGAAGCAGAGAGGACAGGAGACAGAGCTCCTGCTTTGTGAAAGCAGCTCAACTGAGCAATTGTATCACCTAGCTGTGGCTGTTGATCTTTGAGCTTCTTTTTTGTTTATCATTTTGTTTTGTTTCTCTCATTTAAATGATGCTCATTGTGAAGGTTATCCAGCTCATTCCTTCCCTTATTTTGCAGTGTGTCACGGTAAACACACACACAACTGCTTTGGGCCAGCTTGGAGTTAACCCCTCTATTTCTGCCCAATATTGCAGTACACAACTTTGAATTGGAGAACGTATCATTATTAACAACTGTGGTTGCTGGGTCTCATTGCCTTGAGTATGTCGGATCACACCAATTGAAATCATAGGGGATTATGGTTATTTTTATGCTTTAATTTTTTGGCGATTAAATTGTCTTTTTTATTTTTTAATTGTGCAACATTCATTTCTTTTCTTTATTTCTTGTTTTGTTTTAGTTCTGGGGGTTTGGGAATTTTACCCCTTATCACCAACATCATGTTGATTTATATGGATGCCAACATTTTGAGTGCTGTTGCTATGAGCATTCTATGGAAGGTATGCAGTGCATGATGTCTCTCACACAATGATATAAAAGTCAGTGCCATTCACTTCTTGGTTGTCCGACATTACGGATGCAATCAAAGACTTTTAGCGTGTTATTTTGTATTCCTGAATTATTACTTATGTTTTCAGCTCATGATCATAATTCTTTCTTTGTGTTTTGGTTTAGACATTTCATTGCTTTGATCTGATGGTAAAGAGCTTTGGCCTGAATAAAATAATGCTTCATTTTTTGCTTTCTTAATAATCAATTCTGTTGAGCTAATGTACCATCCTAATGTAAATTCTACGCCTGGCTGTAGTCTTTCTAGAGTTTGTATGCTCTCCTTAAGTTGTTGAAGATTTTATTTCATGTCTGGTAGATGGGCTGGCAACTCTAAACCAGACCCTTCTGAGTGTGTGCCTTTCTGATGGACTACCACACTGTTTCCAGACATGTGCCTAGTGCTGCCCAGGAAAGGATGGCCCACCAAGACTCTGAACTAGATTAATCTGGTTTGAGAATGTATGTTTGTATGTCTATTAGTAGATAATTTACCTACTGTTACTTACTAGTAGTGTCTAACTTCTAGCAATGAAAAGATTAAAAGGAAATACTCTATACATATTGTATAAGAATGGGTTGTAGAACTGAAGAACAACCTAATAATTTGGTGCTTTGGGAGACAAGCTGGCAAGCCTGAACAGTTTATTTAAATGTAAATATAAGCCACCCACCCAAGTGACAGAATTTACTTTCTTTTGAAACAAACTTAAAAAGTTTGCCTGGAAGAGTCAGCTAACATAAAAGTCCTAAATATCCAAGAGTGCATTTGAGTTTGTGAGCAGAAAGTCACACAAACCTTTTGTGAAGCATGTGACAAACACACACTTCGTACTTCTTGACTGCACAATTCATCAATTTACTATTTGTTGGTGGTGTTAAGTGTGAGTATTAAGAACTCAAAAGCTTCCTCCTACAATCTGATAAACCGATTGTGAACAAAAATGCATCTGACAGAATAACAAACTGAAAGTGTTAGCCTGTGTCAAGAAAATGATATAACATTTTAAAGCTCAGGTTAGAGCCGTAGTTTTCATCAATGGTATGTGAGAAACATTCTCCATACTTTTCGAAAAGATTCATTTTTTCAAAACATTAAAAAGGGTGGCTTGTGGCAATGACTGTCATTCACACATTTAATGTCATGATCAGCGAGTTTAGTATAGAGAAGAAAGAAGAGACTTACACCCATTTTAAAATTAGCTGTAAAAACTGAAGCTAGAAATTACCAGAAAGTCACATCCCCTTATCTGATTTACATACGGCCACATCCAGTTATCTCTAAAAAACGAAGGTGCCCCTTTCCCTATCGTCCCTTAGGGCACATCTTACCTGACCTTCCTGTTCCACAAGGGTGTTATGGAGCTCTAAAAATTTTGTCCATGTATCTGAAACCACATTTATGGCAATGGTGGTGGTAGCAACATTTTACCTAATTAATTTTAATATCTTACTTCAAGAAAAGAAATGTAGCTTGGGCAGTGTAAAAGCTGAGAACTGAGAATTGTATTTTGAACAGCCAGTCATGATTAGTGCCATAATTATAGACTGCATTTACCATAAACTAAACAACATTTTTAAAATTCCAGGTCTACATGGATTTGTGTTTTCTTCATTATATGGCATGAATCCTTAAGATCAGCCCTGGAGGGCCACAGTGGCTTCAGGTTTGTATTCCTTACCATTTTCTTAATTAGAAGCCAATTATGGATGCACAATTAATGATTACTAAAGCATCACTTGTGTTATGTTATTTTAGCTAACTTGTTTCTTAAGATTCCCAGCTTTTAATTGCCTCTTTTATTCTTAAGCAGCCCATTTACTGCTATGTACAGCTTCTTGTTTTCTTAATTCCAGTCTATTTAGCAATGAAATTCAAATGACAAAGGAGTCAGCGACTTACAATCTAATTTGGGCCGATTTATATATGTCTGTGTTTGGAGTGACGTTTCTGTTGTAACACATTTTTTGTAAGCAAATGGAAGACAAACAAGCAAAGGAATGAGAACTGCTGATCTGCTCTGATTCTCAAATTATTTGGATGATTTTCCTAGTATAACCTTGGTATGGCAGTTTTATGATTTGGTGTGTTTACATTTTTTATGGAGGCGTGTTTAGCTCCCTTCTCAATTTTGAAGTCACATTGTGGATTTTTTGTGCCACCTGAAGCTAAGCACTTTTGGGCTCGGCCAGTACTTGGCTGGCAAACAATCTAAGACAAGCTTGAATTGCTGCTAGAAGATGTGTTAGTGAGGCCATCAGGGAGTGCTTACCTTGGGGTCTGTGTTTGGATCCAAATGCCCAAGTGTAGTGACAGGGACACTGTACTGTTAAAATTCTTTTGAATGAGAAATAAAACATAGGCTCCATAATCATCTCCTGTACCTTATTGGCTACTGTCTCTCTCTCTCCCCTTCACCACCTAATGGCTAATGTGTGGTGAACATACTGGCAGAAAAATGACTACCGTTGCATCACCCAGGTGGATGTTACACATTAGTGGTTGTTCAAGTGGCTCCCCACTCTATATGTAAAGTGCTTTGACTAAGTAATTATCGACTATATTTTTAGGTATTAATAAATTATTTTGTATAATTTTTATTGGTAAATTGTTTCACCTGTGGTGTTGCAGGGGCGGCACGGTGGCGCAGTGGGTAGCGCTGCTGCCTAGCAGTTAGGAGACCCGGGTTCACTTCCTGGGTCCTCCCTATGTGGAGCTTGCATATTCTCCTCGTGTCTGTGTGGGTTTCCTCCAGGTGCTCCGGTTTCCTCCCACAGTCCAAAGACATGCAGGTTAGGTGCATTGGCGATTCTAAATTGTCCCTAGTGTGTGCTGGGTGTGTGTGTGTGTGCCCTGTGGTGGGCTGGCGCCCTGTCTGGGGTTTGTTTCCTGCCTTGCGACCTGTGTTGGCTGGAATTGGCTCCAGCAGACCCTCGTGACCCTGTAGTTAGGATATAGCGGGTTGGATAATGGATGGATGGATGTGGTGTTGCTATTTTGTGCCGCTATTATGAAATTTTTGATCAAAAGAAAGATAGGCTTGACTCTTGAGTACAACTTCTGGCTTGCTTAATGTTTCCACTCCTGGGTTTTTTCTTTCATTCTATTTGCCTTTCCTAATGTTAGGCATAACAGGTAGAATGAAAGAAGTAATGCGCCTAAAATCTTAAGTAACACAGCCACTCCAGCCATCTAAGACCAATCTGGAGAATTTCTGTTGTAAAGTTAAGGGACATGCTGTCTGGTTAGCTGTCATTGCTAAATCGGTCAAGTCTAAGTGAATGTGTAATGGCGTTACAGTGTGCCCTGCCATGCTTGAAGCTTTAGGAAGATACTTGTCACATTTAAATCTTCTGAGATAATATTTAAATGATAAGTTACTTTCCTTTCAGAAATGTGTGAAAATAAATGGAAATAGTATTTTCTTAGGTGATAACCATCATGATAAAAAATAATAAAAGAAAAAGCCTAAGTGCTATACTGTTGAAAAGTGTTCAAGAAAAAGAATCATAAATAAATGCTAATGGAGTCAATGCAAAAAAGAGTTGGGACATTGCTCTTTATTTATAATAGGGATCTCTACATTCATAATGGCTAACATGGTACAACACTCTAGTACTAATAGGGACCAAAAATGGAAGGATATAAATTTGATGAATTGAAGAAAAGCATGAAACCAATTTACTTTTTTTTCTCTATGCATCATTAAAGTTAAGAAAGTGAAGAATTCTGTCACCAAACTGGCGTATACAACTTTCAGGGTGTCACAGAGGTGCTAAGTCTAGACAAGTTCACCTTGTCAATTTATGGACCCCAGTTTGATTCCTAGTTCTATTACCATCTCTGTGAAATGTGCATTTTATCACTGTGGATCTTCTCCAAGGTTTTCATTTGATAGATATTTCCAAACATTTTTGTCTATGGTAATAAATTGGTTGACTGGGTGCACAAGTGCCCTACGATGGAAAAATGCCCCATTTGCACCTGACACTGCCCCCAGTAAAGCTATAATGAGGCTTCAGAAAATGATGAATGGACAGTGCAGCCTGTGTTCAGAGTACCATTAAAAATATAAAGAAAAGGCAATGCAAAAAAGTGGGTTAAAAAAAATCACAATTGGGTTGGACTACAACTGAAGAAAGTCAGCCCGCATATGTAAACTGGTGCTCTAGTTCTACTTCCTGAGAAGACCCGGGAAGAAGCTGCACAGACTTCTTCAAAGGAAGGTACAACTAGCATCTGACATCATTCCCTGAAGCATGACAAGCTGATCGTGGTTAGAGTTTGGGTTGCACATAGAGGAAGCTGCACCCGTACTGATAAGCAGGCAAAGAAACGTACGTGCAAAATTTGGGTTATTTCAATAGAAATTTTTACTCAGAACAAGTCTTTTGTAGAAAATAACTTTTTGTTATTTTCCAATAGGACGTATGGTATTTTGAGAAGGAGTTTCCCAAAAATTTGGACGTGATGGGCATTTGTGGACTAAAGTTCGTGGCACTTTGTGTCGGACTGCTGAGTATCGTATATCAAGGTAAGTGTCAGATGGCTTTCTTTTTGCTCTTAGACAGTCAGGCAGTCGGTTCATGTATTTTATTAAAACTGCCGCAACATGGCAACGTAGCAAGTAAAGATTCAGAGGTCTCAAAATTTGCCTTGAAATGAGAGTCCTTCCTGAACATTACTGAACAATCTTCTGAGCTGTAGATTCATTAAAACTTTGTAAAGTTTGCCAGAACCACCTCCATGGTTGAACTCATTCTTTGTGATACTGTTTCAAATTTGACCTAGACACAATTCAACAAAATAAAAATATAAAGCAGCATAATTTTGATGTTGTCAAAATCCTCCATTATTTTAAATAAAACAAACCTAATCACACACTCTTACCCCCAGGGTGAATAATAAAATAAAGATCAATATCTAAATATTTGCAGTAATGGCGAAAAGAACTTCACTTCAAAGCATTCTGCCCAAAAGGTGGACAATATTGATGGTGACTAATGTGCACTTTTCGGATGATAGAAATAATTCTTTATCTTATATTATGTTTCCGACTTAACAAGGGCAGACCACTCCCTGAGCCTCAAGTTCCTGTTTTAAGATTGTAGACTTTGTTTAATACAACTTTTACCTCACAAATTGTGCAGCGTTTGTTCAATAAATTATTTTCCTACACTTTACTGAAGAAGTGCTTCTCATGAAAATATCATTTGTCATGGTTTTATAGGAAGATGTATTTAATGTCTGGCTGTAGCTGTATTAAGTACAATGTGACGCATTTTAACTTTTGATTTGACACACGTGTGAAAGAACAAGAAACTGAATAAGAAAGATTTCTTGGCTCATTGAACAAAACAAAAAAAGAAAAGAAAAACAAGATATACTTGGTTAGTAGGCCAATATAATGGGGTAGCCATTAGTGATGCTACCCAATTGCTCTAAGGGTATAAATTATGAACCATGCGCCATCTGTGCACAGTTTGTGCATTTTCTTCGAACTGGCCTGAGATTTACTTTTCTCTAGAGACTCTATTATGTGCTCATATTTTAAATATGTTCGTAACAAGCTAATTGGCAATTCTAAATTGGTCAGGTATAAGGAAGTGTGAGTATGAATGCCACAGTGCCATACAATAGACTTACATTTCATTTGGTTCCCAAGTGGTGTTTGATCCTTTAAGGTCTACAGCAAAGCACAAAACAAAGCAGATTTATAAAATTAATGGATGGATAATTAGACCAGATCATCCATATCTGATCATAACTGCACTGAAAATTAAGGTGTACTTTTGTTTAAAGTAACTACTTTAAATGAATAATGTACAATTTTACAATAATCATAATAGGAGTTGATTTGTTCTAACATCCATTAGTTGAGGTAGTATCATTTTCTCAATTAACGTCATACATTGTACAATATATTCAATAAAGTAAATACTTTTGTGGTCATAAATGTATGTGGGGGGCTGGATTGCAGTCTCATGGCATCTCTAAATTCAATTGAGATGTTATCTAATCCTATTAATTTAAAACAATGTTTACTCAGTGAGAAGAGGTTTGCAACATTGCCTCAAAGATTCAAGGACCTGGGTTCAATTTCAGTACTTGGAAAGACATACAGTTTAATTTGTGACTCGAAGTAGGCGCATGCTGAGTGAGTGTGGAAGGTGACAAGTGATAGGCAGATGTTCCATCCCAAGCTGGCACCTGCATCTTGCATCCTAGTAATGGAAAAACAAGATAAAGTAAATAGACAGATGGAGCTCAAAGGAAATTGACTTAGCACAAGTTAATCCTAACAAATCAGCCTGGTTGACTGCTTACATTGCTTAATTGTTTTGTAAAGGATGCACAATTAATTTGTTGACAAAATAAAATCTATATCTTTGTCAAATTGCAGGTGTTTTTTGAGAGTAAAGGAATTATTTTCAATTCAGCTTCTTTCCTGCCATATCTTTAATAACAATCACAGAAGAAATTGTTTATTCATAGTTAGATTTATTTATTTAACAGGTGCTATGTAAAGAAACATGAGGAAATCAAACAGACATTGAACATTAAGGTTGAGTAACATTATTTAAGATGGTGCATGCACAGAAGTAGTTACTGACAAAAAATGAGGCATTTGTGCAGCATTTTAGTGCTCAAAAATTTTAAAAAGATAGATAGATAGATAGATAGATAGATAGATAGATAGATAGATACTGTAGGTATCTGTAGATACTGTGTTTATTAATTATGTATTTCACATACACAAATACCAATTGTTATTTACAATGATAAGTGGCGTATTGGTTAACTCTGCCGCCTCACAGATCAAGTGTCCTAGGTTAAAATCTTGTGTCTGGACAGTTTCCATATCATCAAAGATGTGCAAATGCAGTGGACTGGTGACACCATATTGTCCTATATGTGAGTGTGAGTGTGGGTGTGGGTGTGTGAATGTGAGTTGACCCTGTCCAGGGCCATTTCCTGCTTTTAACCCAGTGTTGCCAGAATGGGCTCAGCCCTCAGTGAACCTAAACTGGATTAAGCAAGTTTGAGAGTGTTACTATTTACATAGCAAATACTTTATCCAAAGTAACTTGCAAATAATAGAGCTGAGAACAGAAATGGGAAAAACACATAAGTACCGCATTTCTTTTTTTAAACTTAAGTTCCTGTAAAGCAGGGATGATTTCATCATTCTGTCTCTTTTAACTAGTACATGATACTTTAAGATTTTTTTTTTCAATATACAGCATTCTAAATTTATGCATGCTTTTTTTCTGCTTGCAGCGTCACACAATTACAAAAAAATACATAAATCTGAAATTTTAAGACATTAAGGAACTGTAAAAGAAATTAGAAGAGTCTGATTTGACTGTTGAATTATGTTGCAGTTTGTTTCTACTTTATTTGTTCACACTGCTTTGCAGCTTTAGTTTTAACTCTCACAGTGGCTTATGCTTGGTATACGTGACATTTTCTAATTTCTTTATTAAACTTTTTTTAACCCACACCTTCCCTTAATTTCCCCTTGTACGCATGCAGGCAACTCCCACGTCAACTGTTATTTGTGCAAGAGCTCGGCAGATGTAAACCATGATTGAATATGCAACTGATTGATTGAAAAGGATACTAGACTACATAAAATAATAAAATAAAATAAATATGAGAAACTTTCTGAACCTAAAGCCACTTTTTCATTAATGGTTGGCTAGGGAAGTGGAACTGATGCTGGTAGGATCAGGTATATAATAAGAAGTAAACATTTATTATTTAATAAAAAGAGAAATCCTGAAGTTCGTGAGCGGCTTGTAATCACATTGTCACTTCTTTACAGTCCTAAACAAATGTGTAAATTGGAACAAACCCATTGATATGTGTAGAAAATTCATAATTATTGATAACAATGCTCCTGCGCACTGAGTAGACATGTATAGACGTCCAAACAGCACCACTACAACCTTGATGAATTCTCCATGAATTCAATCATTTTCTTCAATATTATCAACACACGCGTTTTAGGTTGAGTAACTGTTACACTGTGCCTGGGTGTGTCCAGCAATGGACTGGCACCCACAAGAAGGGTTGGTTTATGGCTCACATTTCTGAGATATTTACCAGCTGCCAGCACCCCTACAGATGGACAAAATGGGGGTCAGTAAATGGACTGACATATAAACTATCATAACTTAATGGAGTAACATTAACCAATGTTGGGAAATCAGAAAGCTATCGGTGGACTAGCAGCCAAGAGATTAAAGCTTTGAATTTTAGTCCATAAGGCCGCTGATTCTGTATCCATCTGTGTTATCTGAGTAAGTTAATTAATGATAGTGTGATTTAGCTTAATCAATTTATTAGAAAATTATTTAGCTTTTAAAGAACCTGGGGCAAAATTCCTTTTAGAAAGGCGCTTTATAAAATACACGGCATTTAATTTTAAGTAATGATATGTAGTATGACTTGTAATGAAACATCATGTGGTCTAACCTTAACTTGGCCCTAACAATAAACTCTTTAGAAAATGTAGAAAATGTGAAAAAAGACATAAAAAACTACAAAGATTTGGATTATGTTTTCAAATGTGATACTATACATTTTTGGACATTTTGGCTGTCAGCTTGAGTGCTCATGACTACTTTTGCTATTATTGTTTAACCTCTTAAGCCTTCTAGGAGGCCCAGTAGAGACTTACTGATTTTAATCAATGTGAAACATGAGGTTTTTTCTGACTGACAAAAAATTAACGGACTCGGGTTAGAGTTTCCATCGTATATGGATTCTCATTTAGGTAAAGGGTTGATCAGTTAGCCTATTAGTTAATGTGGTTAGATTATTTTCTGATAAAAATGTAAAAAAATCTAAAATAATTCCAAGCTTTTTGCAGTTCAGTAAATAATGAGATAATTATTAAACTGGCAGGATTAAAGTCGTGAATGTGCTTATGTGTAACTTAATATATATCATTTATATTTATACAGACCTAATCATACAGCAATTAAAACTACTGATTGTACAGTTATTATCAGAAAGAGATTCATGCTACCACATGAACTTGAAAATCATTTTTAATACATTTTATTAAAATAAAACTTACAGTGATATAACTTTTATGCTTGTACAAATCTAAAGCAAAAATGGAACAGAAGTATTTCACAAAGCACACATTCAACCATATAGTGCTAAGAAGGCCATCCATCAGGTGTACATGGAGGATTAGGAGAGATGAGCTGATTTTATTAACAATGCTTAGGGAACACAGAAACAGCAACTGACCTTCAGATACCAGAATTCAACTCTTGAACCTGAGATGTCCAGGGCAGAGTGATATTTTATGAACATGCTCATACAAGAAAAGAGCTGTACGCGATGAGTATCTTATCCTGACTGAGAATCGACTCCGGGCAATGGGACCCTAGTTATGCACAGCCAAGGTTTTTCAATGTAGAGTCACAGCAGGGTGGAGCCTATTGGTCACAAGTAAGGACCCAGCCCTGGAGACAGCATGAGTTCATATAGGTTACGTTGCACTCTGCAATCACTCATTCACACTAGAGCAGTTCAGTGAATTCCTGTAACCTAAGGTGTATGAGCAAGGAAGTGTATACTCCAGCTGGACGTTAACCAGACTAGAAGTCAAACTCTGGTCCCAGGTCTGTAAGACAGCAGTATTAAACACTGCACTATTGTGCCACCCTGACTAAAACAAAGAACTTATAAATTCTGCCATGATAATATATAATACCGGCATGTTTTAATTTGAGTAGCTTTCAACTCTCAGCTATTTTGTGTATATTAAAACTGAACAAATTCTCATTCACATTTTTTCACAGTCATAAAGTATGAAAATACATATTGTGGTTTTCAATTACTAATAATGCATCAAACAATAATGAATACAGTATACATAGATAAGCTATTAATCAGTAACATAAGTAAGACATTTAAGATGTACAAAGCGGTTTGTATAACTCCTTGTAATGCTGCATACTGTTAATGGCATTATACAAAAAAATATGTCCAGCACACAAGTTTCCCACACAAAGCTGTGATTTTAGTAGTACCTTATCACAAGCTATTACTTTTTATATAGCATGAAACGGAAGAATTGTATCTTATTAAAAGAAATTGTTCTTACCCGCATGTGCTGCAGTTGGAGCACAATAAAATAATTAATATTTACAAAGAACATATATTTCTTGATATGCATTTATAATTCTTATAAGTGCACCAAGTTTCATTTGGACTGAGTTAATTGTCTTTGATTTTTCGTGTTCACGGACTAAAATCCTAACACACAGGCTGACAAAAAGACAGACTGACTTTACACTGAAAGTGTTTGACATTATAGGGATGCCTACAATGTGTATGTCTGTTCAAAATTTGAAGTCAATATTTTGACATCATCAGGATACATTCCCTATATGTAAACTTACATTTTATATAGTATAATAATCTTTATTACAGAAATCTATTTGCAGTAGTTTTGTTCAAAATTAATAGGCTGGTAGAAGTTTACAGTGCCTATAAGGTGTGCCATATTTTATATTGATTGAGTATGAAGAGACAGTGAAAAGACATTAATGCAGAGTGTTAAGATCTTTTTCAGAAATGCCTAAAATGTTTAAATCTGTTTAAAATTTAAAATCAAAACTTTGATCTACCATAGTATTTTCCTTATCTATCCACTGGAGAAAGTTTGTTCAAAATTAGCAGTCTTCTACCTGTTTACATTGTTAGTGTTCCATGCTTTATTTGGACCGAGTGGATTGTTTTTGTGCTTTCATATCCATGGATTCATGTCCTGACACACACACACACACACACACACACACACACACACACACACACACATATAAGCATACATGTTTGAAGCATGTTCAGGGAATACTTAAAATGGTAAATCTGTTCAGAAGCTGAACTTAAAATTTTAAACCCATCACAATACTTTACTTAAATAGCATATTAACCAACGATATACATAGTTAGCAGTTGTAGAGCAAAATCTACCGAAGCAATTTTGCTCAAAATTAATATGATTCTAGCAGTTTATATATAATGTTTTATCTGGACTTGACAAACACACATACATACATTCACTCCAACATCACTTTGAAAGTGTTTGAAACATGTTTGTGGATGCCAAGAAAGGTAAATCTGTTGAGAACGTGAGAAGAGAATCTGCTGAGAACGTAGCCCTGTCTCAGTATTTTCCTATATAAAGTATTAACCTTCAGTATACTTAATTATCACTGTAGAGCACAATCTATTGGAGCAATGTTACTGGCAAAAAATAGGATCCAGTTTTATTTGGTTTGTGTTCATTTTTGAGTTATCATGTTCACAAACTGACATCTTGACACACACAAACTGCACAGATGGAGACACATACAAGCACAAAATGTGCCTAAAAAGGTGGTCCAGTTGTGCCAAAGGAAGCTGAAAACATGAAAACATGTGCCTCCAACGAACAATCAAAGTAAACATTTTTGTCCTTTGACAGTACTTTTCTTACTTTCTTCAACGGGGCATATTGATAGTTAGTTATCTGATGATATTGTGTCAACTTGAGGTCTTTATTTCATCTTACTAATCAGAGATTCACAATCCTCATATTGAATCATGGATCGTTGACAGGTGTATTTTATCCCAATTTCTGGTGATCTAAAACCTGGCCTGGGTCACTAAATCAACCATCTCTGACCTGTTAAAGTAGGGGTGGGCAGTGTTGGTCCTGGATGGCCACAGTGGCTGCAGGTTTTTGTTACAACCCCATTTCTTAATAAGAAGTCATTTATGTCTAATGAAGCCATGATGATTAATTTTAGTGGTCTTACTTGTTAAAGTTCCCCTTCCTTAATTGCTTATTTCAGTCTTTAACAGCTGCATTTACGGTTTTTAATGGCTGCCTATTAGCAATATGATGCAAATGACAAAGGAGGCAGCAGTTCTCCATCTAACTTGTTTCCAATTACACCTGTGTGGATTTATCAAGCTCAGTCTGGTTTAATAAACACATTTACGAGAAGAATTTGAAAGACTGAAAATGATCCATTTTAGGCTTCAAATCATTTGGGTGATATCCTTGGAAAGGAAAATATTTATGATATAAGAACCTAACATTGCAGACTTACAAGCCATAAAATTAAATAAGGTCTAAGATTGGTATGGATTGGTTTCTAATTAAGCAATCGGGTTGGAACAAAAACGTACAGCCACTGCAGACCTCCAGGACCAACATTGCCCACCCCTGGGTTAATTAACTGTCCTATTAGACATATTTTGGCTACTTTTGAATTGTTTGCAAAATTCACTCTATTGGTAAAACTTGTTCATACTTACTGTATTAAAAGCAAACTTGGAGTCTGTAAACAGTTAATGGGAACTTGAACTCTAACAAGCTGGGCAACAATACTGTAATGGCTATTGGCAATTATAAGGAGAACATTACATTGTTTAATGTTCGACAATCTGAACAGAATCCTTAATTTTAATTAACAAAAATAATTTAGTTTTTTGCAGTAAAGGAACAGAAATCATATTATCAAGTAAACATTTGTTAGATCTTGTTACACAGTGGAAAATAGTAGCACTGAGCTAGTTCCTAAAACAAAGCATTACCTAAAACACTGCCTTACTTAAGCAATAGCTGGGGCATCACATGTCTCAATTTCCCAAATGTTTCATCAAACAGTTCACAGTAATCTCAAATGCTTTGGGATGGCATTCATTATGAAGGGCAAATATAAAATAATGTTTATGAAGTGTTTTTTAAATAAGAATTTACATTGTCTCAAACAAAGGTAGAATGTCGTCTTTTGTTATGAAAGGCTTTACAAAGGCATTAATGTTAATCTCATATACTTTGGAATAATTTACTGACAAACATGTTTAATAACAAAGGGGGATCTGAATGAACTATACAAAATGGAATCTGTGTGCATTTATTCATCTCCCAGTTAAAAAAAAAATAAGGGAGTGTGGTGAAGTGGTTAAGGCTTTGGACTTCAAGCCATGAGGTTGTAAGTTCAAATCAAATCCTGCTACTAACACTGTGTGACCATGAGAAAGTCACTGAGCTCCAATTGGAAAACCAAAAGAAATATAACCAATCGTATCATAACTGTAGTAAGTTGCCTTGGATAAAGGCGTCAGCCAAATAAGTAAAAAGAGTTAACATTTATTTAAAATAATGTGGAGCTGCTTTTCCTGTATCTGTACCAAATATGATGTATAAAATACAGGATTTGATGTACGTATTTAATTAATGAATAAAGGATTTCTGTTTAATAAACCATAATGGAATCCTCAACAGTAGAATGTCTACAATAGTATTAACATGAATGCCTTGATTTTGTGATGGTATTGCATAAGTAATGTTTTTATTGTGTTTACTAAAGAAGAAACTATACAGTATAGTATAAAAATTGTGAGCACTGAAGGCTCTTAGATTTAGAGTAGAGTTAGTGTGGACATGCTGGAGGGACTGTGTCTCCCGGCTGGCCTGGGAACGCTTTGGGATTTTCCCGGAAGAGCTAGAAGAAGTGGCCGGGGAAATGGAAGTCTGGGCCTCTCTGCTCAAGCTGCTGCCCCCGCGACCCAACCTCGGATAAGCGGAAGAAGATGGATGGATGAATGTTCTCAAGAGTTTTGTCACTGTCTTCAATGGCGCAATATAATCACATTTGGGGCATTTTTAAATTAAGAAAATGTGTAACGGTAAGGCACGCTGGTGAACGCCACTTCTTCAAGTATTCAGCATCGTGAGTCCAATGTAATGAAATTTTGGGCAATTTTAACAAAACAGAATGTGCAATAGAGTGGCATTGTGGTACAATAGGCAGCACTGGCCTCTGAGCATTTTTCGTCCTCAGCTCAATATAATCTATTTTAAACATTTTCAGGAAAGGAAACTGTGCAATAGGGTGTCATGGTAGCATAGTGGTTAGCATTGATGCCACAAATATCTAACATCCTGGGTGTGATACAATCAGGTTTTGACCATTTTTGCCCAAAGAGAGTATGCACTATGGTAGTACACTGGTTGTCACTGCTGCCTCAAAAATCCAATATCCTAGTTTTGAATTCTGCAAATGGTCATTTTCCATGTTTAGTTTGCATGTTCACATGTTTGTGTGTGATACCCCCTTACACCCCTAAAGATATGACTTAATAGGTTAATATGTTATTCCAAATTATTCCAAATTGCCCTGTATGTATGACTGGCCCCACTGGTGGACTGCTACTCTGCCATGGACTACACTCTGCCTTGCACCCAGGACTGCCAGAATAGGCTGTTTCAAGAGGGTTTGACAATGTCAGGATATGTTTTCAGAACATTTTAAATTACCATTAGAAAGGGAAATATATGGCACTAATGTCATGTGCCTTAGGTTAGTTTTTAATGTTAAAGCAGCTGTAGACAATGCAGTTTTTTGGCGTATTTTATTAATAACAACAGTGATGGAGTGGTTTAGCAGTGGTGGCTTTTGGGGAACAAAAGTGCTCTGAGACAGGCTGAGAAAAAATGGTTAAGAGCAAAGGACTGGCTCCAGGCAAATTTTTCATTACAAAACTAAAAATATTTATATTTAAACCAAATAAAACATACACCTATAGCAGCCTAATCATATATATTTTTCTTTATTTTGGAGATGGAGTGGCTTACGGTATTTCAAGGAATGGATTAAGACCCCACAGACTAGCTGGGGCCTCCCATGAAAGTTGATCTGAATGATCTAAACAGTAATGCAATTCACTTGTTCATTCCTGTAGAAAGAACTTTATAAATAAGGTTTGGTAAGTTTACTAAAAGAGAATGCTAATTATGCAATTCTGAGATGAAGGCATTAGTATTAATACCATGTTGTCTGAGATGGTGTTTACTATAGAAGACACTTCTTCAAAATTGTGAATTGCATGATTAATCTAATAGCTAAGCAATAACAGAAACACTCCCATTTTCATCTTCATATTAGAGGGAACTTTGAAAAAACATTAACATTTAAAGTGTAAAGGCACTGTATAAAATGCAGCCTTTTTACTTTACTAGCATTTCTCTAATAATTGAAGCTCTGTAGTTCTTTTTTTTTCCCAATAAGAAAGTGTGCAGTAGACTTATTAAACTTAATTCCAATCACTTTGGCATGCTGTTCACGTGAAAGGTGTTATTTACTAAAAGCTGAATGTTATTGTTGTAGATGTCTTATCCAAGTTGGCTTCTACAGAATAGGACTGAAAGAATCACTCAAATTATTTATGTTCCTTCTTCTTATAGGAAAAAGATACCTGATCATTTGGTTCAATGTAGCAAAATGGAGAGTTTTACTTCTGAACGTGATATTATTGTGGAAACGAGGGACTTGCAGAGCTCTACTGGGATGAGGAGCTTGGTCTTGACAAAAACTATTGTGTGCTGTTATAACCACCATCTGCATGTGACTATTACTGTAAAATGACTTAGCACAATAATCGAGGAGGGTTTTTCCCAATAGTGTTTTCTGGACTAGTAGTAAGAGTGAAAGTCAGGTTAAAGTAAGAAGTAGATATTATTTCTAGATTTTTTTTTTTACTTCTTTAGAATAGTCTGCACAACCTGCAGTTGTTTGAGCTAAAGAGGACCCCACATGGACTTATTGTGTGAGGCTGCTGTGGTTAAGCCTACCGTAACAAAGCAGATCATGAATATCTTAAAAGTGACTGTCATCTTTTCTCTACTCTGTTAATAGTATACTCTTGGTCATTAAAAATGGATGCTGTCTCAAAATGTAATAATTTCTAAACATTTAACAAAACTGGGTTATCCTTGATGTACATTATTTTGAAAATCTGAAGATGCATTGTCACACATACAGTAAATAGGTTTCAGTGTAAGGCATCTTTTATTTCTGCAAGTATTGCAGGGCGAGGGAGCAGTCAAACAGAAGCCCAGCTTTCTACACAGTAAATGCACTTCTCTCCTTAAATGTGGCATTATAAGTCTTTATGCTTGCTTAGGGAGTTAGACAGACAGTGCTGGTGAGTGCATCTCTTAGTGTTCATATTCTTTTAAGATGTACATTTTAGGTATAGACATAAGAGCCAATCATTTTAACAAGCTCGCACTTGCTTGGAGGGCCAGCATTTAAGGAAGTGGTCTCTTAAACGCAATGAGACTGAATCCATTTTCAGAGAGTGAGTCACTTTACTTCCTGTTCGTGGTGCGAAAACGTGTTAAGACAGACAAAATGAAGAAAAAAAGGAAGTGACAGAGATGAAGATGGTTAAAAAGGACAAGTACTTCTTCAAGTTAACTATAACATATTATAAAAGTGTAGAACTGTCCAATCCTTTCTGTCAGTGTATTAATTTCCTAATTATTAAACAAATCTGACAGGGACTTTTTCTGTTTAAGAGGACCATGTTGCTTTGTTATACTTTTCCAGATTTGCTTTATGTTGTTATTTTTCCTACTGTCCTATTTTGTGCATGTATTCTATTTTTAATGCATAGCTTCATAAAACAATAAAAGCTTCACATATTAAGGCACTGTATACAAATGAACACAGTGAATGAACACAGAAAGACTACCAATTTTTTTTTCCTTACATAACAATCTGCTGTCTTACCAATTTCAGGCTGGGTGTCCCCAATTATTTTAAAAAGTTGTAGAATATGTTTTGTTGCCAGTGAATAGTAACATCTATCCTTCCATCCATTTTTGTCATTGGGACAAAAACAATATTGGTTTAATACAAATAATACATATATATTTATATACAGTATATACATATATATTTGCAGCTGGAGATCCACAAAGGGAGAAAAAAATGAATCATATATCATAAAGTAGTTTTTATTCCTGAGCTTTCAACCCCTTCCAGGGGCCTTCATTAGAGGATAATGCTTAAACTTACAGGAACATGAAGGCAATATATAGCAAAAAATTATGGGTTTGGGAGGTGGCTAAGTCAGTGTGATCAGGAAGCGGGGGGTTATTGGGTGTAAAGTTTTGTTTATTACGAACATGTTCTTCTTAAGTTTGCATATGCTGGATTTATGTCCAAGTGTCCGTTAATGGCATTCTCTCTCTCTATATATATATATATATAAAGGGAGAAAATGAGCTCCGTATGTTTTTGTCTGTTCTCATCAAACATCTACACCGAGTTATTTATTACAATATGCCTATATAGGAGATGCCCCAGACCTCAGCAGTCAACTCCAACTTGGTCCCTCACGGCACTTACCACACCCTCCCTTATCATTGTGACATGTCAGAAAGTACAGCATGCATCCTGTCCAGATCTGGGATCAAGATTTTTATTATTTTGAAAATATATAATATTTGTATTATTATTATTATTCCTCAAAGTTTTTACATTTTTACATTTTTCTGGAAGAGATAGAGATGGCTGAGAGGCAACTTTTCATCACCACTCAAAAATTGAAACAAGCAATGGCAGAGCTGAAGATAGATATTTCATATCCTTTATCTGTACTGGACAGGACTGTGCTAGAAACATGAAATATTAATATTATCTATCTATCTGATCACATTGTTATTAACAATGAAACTGCAGAAATAAAACTGACACAACACAGTTTTGTTCAGAAAAGAATTAAATTAGCAAAAATATGTCTACTGGTCAACCCCAGCAAAAATCCCCAAACCAGCCCTGTAAATCATATAACAAAGAGCTTGATATTGCCAGAGGAAACTGTGGAACACAACAAATTTGGTTTCTTTTTAATGTTTTCTGGCTTATAAAAGTTTAACAGATATGGTGGTATTTAGAAATCAGTAATTTATTGCAAATTTCTTCAAACATATTTCAACACATTTTTCACAAAAAATGGATTTGTCTGATTTAGAAAAGTAGGGCCTCATTTGTTTTACAAAAAAAATAAATAAAATAAACGTGAACAGAAGATTGATACCAGATTAAATAAGAACTTTGATGAACAGCATAAAACAGGTGCTGGTAGAAAGGGAGTGGCCAGAATCACATAACTCAGTCTGTCAGCCACAGAGGAGATTAAACAAGCAATTCAATTAAATGTGTGGAAAAGCCTCAGGATAAATGATGTGAGTAGACTGAAATGCTAAGGGCTCCATGGCCTTTGAGAAGTTCAGGTGGAGACTCTAATTTTAAACAACTCTTTTGAATGTTAGAAATAGGGAGATGAGAAGCCTAGCTAGGGAAGGATTTTCTGTACCAGTTTAGAAGAGGGGTTGTCTGTATTGCATCACTTACTGCTGTATAGCAAGATCAATAGAAAAGCATCATTCAGTTTTAATAAGACACAAGACAAAATGTGTAAAACTTGTAATTATGGAGTTTTTAAAGTTTATCAGATACCTGCTTTGGACTCTGCACACTAAAAGCAGAGACAAATGTGCCAATGAAACAAAAGGCTTAAATAAATGCATACTTTGACCTGAGTCTGCTAGTAAGGATTTCATATACATGAAAATGAACTTAAAGACTGATAGACAATAAATATCAACTCTTTTGTCTCTTGGTTGTGAAACTGAAAACTAATATAGCGACATGAGATCCAAAGCAGAAACCAGTCTTGGAGGGAATGCCAGTTCCATGTAGTACACACTCACACAGGGCCAAATAGGAGTTTAACATTTAACCTAAGCAGGCCATCAGAGAAATGTTGATGGCAACAAAAGTACACTGAGCAAGCCTGCCATCTGGGGACAAAGCGTGTAAATGCCACACAGAGGCAGCAGTGCTGACCAGTGTGGCACAATTTATTTTAATTAAAGAAAAAGAGGTTCATTGGTAAGATGGATAGAACACCATGGTATATAGAAATGAATCATCTAATTATTAAAATATATTAATGAAGTCATAATATACAAATCACTGCTGATCTATTTTGAGTTTATGAAATTCTTTGAAAATACTTTATTACTTTCAAATAAAGTTTTAGAATATTTCATTAGTGAGACAGTTGAAATACTGAAAAACTCCTTTTTCTCTATGTCACCATTTGGTTAATAAACTTTTCTTAATTACACAAATTGTAGATGCATTTGTTTTGTTGAGGTATGGTGGTACCATGGCTAGCATCACTGCCTTGGAAATCAAATGTCCCAGAGATATCCTGCATTTTGTTGTCTGTGCAGAGTCTTTGCATTCCCCTTTTGCTGGCGGGAGATTTTACTCAGGGTTTTCTGTTTTTTCTGCCACATCACCAAATATCCAAATAATAGTTTAGTGGTGGACTCTAAATTGACCCCATTTGGGTGTTTACAAGAGCAGGCAAACAATGGAGTGGCACTCCATTTGGAATTGCTTCATACTTGTCCTCTAGTCTTACATAGCTGTGAACTGGATCTGTTTTCTTGAATACAAGTTAATTTTAGATTAAATTAGAATAGATCAGATTAGATAAAACATACTTTATTAATCCCCAAGGGGGAATTCAGTCAATTCAGTTTATTGACATGGAGTTTTTATTATTGACTTAGTAGGCATTGTGACTTACAAATTACTCACCATGGTGTTTTTTTTTATTTTTATTATTCACATTAATATAAAAACATTCTGAACCCAACATGTAGTTTCAGGAGCTGGAACCTATTACAGCAGCATTGGATACAAGGCAGGAAACAACCCTGGTAATGCACTAGTCCATCACTTTAATCTAAATGTGCATATTTGTGCACTGGGAGGTTAAGTGAGCGCTTCAGAATCCCTTTGTATGTCAGTAGTCAGTGTTGTGCATGAACAAGCTCATTTTTCTAAGAACGGTGAACTTAACGTAACGTATTTGCAAGTGAAGAACTTGAACGTGAGCTAGTTCAGTTTTATGTGACATCCTGGATCTGGTTTAGGTCCAAATTAAACGTTTTGGTGGAGCCAAACTGAATACGGTATTCGGATAAGCACAAATAGTAGATTTTTACAAATATTTCTTTTGTACAATTTTTTTTTCCATTTATTTGTATTCGGAAAAAATGATGTAAAATCAAATAGGCACTGTCTGTGTCTGCCTGCTTGTGCTTTGACTGACAGTGTAATAGGTTAGTTCACCTACAAGCTGGTTCCACAGTCACCATTTGTGTCACATGGTTAGAAATAGAGCAGTAATTTATATGTATATTTGCATCTATTTAATTTCTTTTTTGACTCAGGAGATATTAGCATATATGTTTATAAATGTTTGTTGCTGGGTATAACTCAATAAAGTGTATTTAAGTAAAAAAAGTCTTCATAATTATTGTATTTTATTCAAGAACACTGTAATAGCCTAATAAAAGGGTGTTGAACTCCAGTCCTGGAAGGCCGCAATGGTTGCAGGTTTTCATTCTAACCATCTTCTTAATTAATTTGCTGCTAATTAACTTCTTCTGCCTTAATTTTAATTAGCTTGATTCAGGCCCCTTAGTTGTTTCTTTTTCCTTATTTAGCAGCCAAACAGTAACAAGACACAAAATGAGCTGCCACATGACCAGCTCACCTGTGCCCATCACACAGTATCTGAAAATAAAGAAAGGTGACTGTCTCAGTAAGGTTGATCTCTTAAGTCACCAAAACAATTTGACAGTGTTCTTAGAAAAAACAGAAAATCAATAGTTTTAGGAATGTCTGCTGTGGCAGAATAAGAGCAGCAGCACACCCAGGAATTAAATAACAGGTTTAATTAACAGCAAGAATCAATTCGTTGTCGTTAAGAAATTGGTTGGAGTGAAACTGGTTGGAGTTTGAAGCTCCAATTTTGCCGGTCATCTGTTGGCTTGTTTCACATGTCATTTTGGTTGGGCTGTCATTTAATGAAGAAAAGGATCAATTCAGAGGATGGAATCCTTAAAAACAGGGCTATTAAAACGAAGGGAAAAGAAGTGAATTAGCAGTGAAAACTGGTCACTGATTAGGAAAAGGGTTAGAAGGAAAACCTGTAGCCACCCCTGTTTGAGACCCCTGGCCTAATATAAGGCACGCAAAATTGAAAAAGTAAACTCATGGGTCATTTATTCTCACTCCTTAAAAATACAAAATGAACTGAACATGAAGTAGTTAAAAATTGAAATGGTGAACTATGAACATGAATTTATTTATTTTAATCTGTGAGAACTGAACTATGAGCTAGTTCTTGTGTGGTGTCAATTTGTACAACACTTTCAGTAGTGTTTGTGCTCTACTGTGCTTCTCTTCAAAATTGTAGTCACTAGGTCACACTACTGACATTTTCCTTCTTGTTAACAAATCAAACCAGCATTTTAAAGACATAGAGAACGTCTCAACATAGACAACAGAAGCAGCTTGTTGGTCAGCTATATCTTCTTCTTACCATCCAAAGCAGGTTCTTCATTTTGAATATTAGAAAAATTTAAACAAGAACAGGCCCTGTCTTATCTACTTAAATTCCCCAAAATAATATCAAGTTGAGTTTTGAAGGTCACTAAGGATCTACTATCTACTACACTACTTGGTAACTTATTGCATGTGTCTAACATTCTCAGTGTGAAGAAGAAATGTCCTGCTTGTGCAAAATTTACACTTAAGTTTCCAACTATGTCTCCGTGTTCTTGTTGAACTCCATCTTGCTCACTTGGTCTGCCTTCTCTGTCTGAGAAACTGAATGCATTGTGCAAGCTCATGAACATGCTACATATAGTACAGTATGAAGAGTGTTAAACTGTACTTTGAAAAATATGTATGAATATTCTAAATAAAAGAATGTACATGAAATCTTTTTGTGGCTACTCATGAGTGTAAAATTAGACACATGATCATAGATGAAAAAGAGCTATTCTCACTTTATCTGTACTTCTCCTGTTTGGGTTAACCATGTTGTTGATCTAGATAAAGAGCTCACTGAGCCAGTAGGAACTGTGCATTGGTTGGCATATATAGATTGTTTTATGTTTACTGAGTTATCTATCTACTTACAAAGCCATTTAATCTAAAACCTAGGATTTTTTTTTTTTTACAACTTGGCAAAAATGAAATCTCTGAGAAGCAGGTTGTTTGGCATTGGCAGTCTGCCCAAGGTTGCTTGCTCTCATCTACCCATGGCTGTGTTTCCCTAAACCCCTGACTAGAAGCACAGTGAAACTTGAAATATTCCTCACAGTAGAATTATATTTGATTGATGTCCACAGGAGTGGCTCGATGGTACAGTGGTAGCGCTGCTGCTTTCGCAGTAAGGAGACCAGGGTTTGTGTCCTGGGTTCTCGCTGTGTGTTCTCCTCATGTCTACATGGGTTCTTTCTGGGTGCTCCTGTTTTCTCCCACTGTCTAAAGACATGCAGCTTAGGTGAATTGGCAATGCTAAATTGCCCCTGGGGTGTGTTTGATGTGTGGGTGTGTGTGTTTGCTGTGTGTGTGTATTTGCCCTGTGACTGGTGCTCTGTCAAGAGACTGTTCCTGCCTTGTGCCCTGAGTTAGCTCAGATAGGCTCCAGCACCTTCTATGACCCTGGTCTAGATTAAGTGGGTTAGAAAATGACATGATATGATGTAAACAGTAACTCGGTTTTAGCATACGGTAGGTATCATGATATTTAATATATAACCCCACATAATCCAGTTAATGATCATGGGGGACTAAAAGTGATCCTGGCAGCAAGCGGCAGTATGCAGAAAACACTTTGAAATCAACACTAATCCATCACAGGTCCCATTTAGGTACACAAAAGGGTCAGTTTGGAATTACCAATTAACATAACACACACACAGGTCTTTGGGGATAAAACCAGAATATGCCCTGACCAAGGCTTGTGTCCAGTGTGTCTGCGAATTAATCCAATGAATGTGACCATTTATTATCCAATTCACAGGGATTAAGAAGGTTAAGAATTGTATGTGTTTCATCCAAATTCAGACATTCTCATCTGCTGTAGTAATCTGGCAAATCATGGGAATTCAGCATTTACAGTATCTTAATACTAACAAATTTTAATATAACTAGATAACACATGTCCAGAACACAATTCATATATATATTCCTGTATTTAACATTTCCATCTGTTTTTCGTACATTTCTTCACTGCAAAAGATGAAATCTAAGCCAAGTGAAAGTACCTAAATCATGACATCAAGTCTAATTTCCTTATTGTAAGAATTATTGAATTATCCAAAAATGTTTATTTGCGATTATTTAGCTTATTATATGAAATCTTGTCAAGTAAATTTTGCTTACCCCTTTGGCAGATTTGTTTGCTAAATACAAGTAAAACAACACCCATTTAATGTATTTTGTCTGATTTTTGCATATTCATTCAGAGTGTGGTGGGTGCGGCAACATCTATTTTGGCAACGCTAGGCACAGGATAGGAAGCAGTCCTGAAAGGCCATTAGCCCCAACAGCCACCTTTCATTAGATGTTTAACAGAAAGCCTGTGTGTTTTTATTTTATTTTATTTATTTTTAATGATGTTTGAATTTGTTTCAGATAAATACATTACTAAAGAAGTTAAATAATATGTCATTCAAACATAAGCTTAAGTAAAGGAAAATTGCAAGTTTTAAAAATTCTGTTCAATCAAAACTACAAACAATCCCATATATGACTGAAACAATTAAAATATGTAATTATATACCACACTAAAACTCCCATTCTTACCCAGAACAGAGGGCAAACTAATAGCAAAATGAGAAAAACAGAGAAAAGGGAGGCATATTGTGTTATACAGCCTCTTGTTAAATAAAACAGTATGAGTTTAGCAGTGACACAGACAGGAACTCAGCAAACATAATTTAAAATAACATCAATTAAATTTTTCCAAATTCTTAAGAAACTCATTAAAATTCTTCCATTCAAGCAGAATTAATCAACATGCTACAAATGTAATGCAGGAGATAATATTCATTTTATCACCAGATAGTCTAAGCTCACCTGGAGTAACTGCTTTAATTTTTAATTATAGTGCAGCTTACCTGGAATAAAAATAATAGTGGCAAAAGTCTATAGATGTCTGTTTTTGGTGTATTTTTTTCATTCCAGGTAATCTGTACTATAATATATTTTGCAGTATTTTAACATTTAATTAATTGTAAAATTTTAAATAATTGATATGTTTTTAAAAGAACAGAGTTATAACTTATATGATTAATAATATGTAAAAAGCAATTGAAAGAGTCATAGTTATAAGAGTTGTAGTTATTTTCAATTAGTCCACATTTTATATGCAATACAACTTATTTTTGTATAGTGCTTTTCTCTGGTTGCTGAGTTCTGTGAACAGCAGCTCTAGTGAGGGTATTCTAAACTAAAGTTGTGAGTTTTCAGGCCAAAACTGAAGTGCCGTCTCTTATATTAGCAGGCAGATAATTCCACAGCATCTAAACCCTATGATTACAGTAAAAGATCGATGTCCCACTGTTATTTTATTAATCCTTAGAATCTGAAATAGGTAGGCATTTTGAAATCTTAATGTGTACACTGGTGTGTAAGTAGTGATAAGTTCAGCTAACTAAGTAGGGTTTTGTCTGTGAAGATTCTCAGTCATCCAGACTCATGACTCAACTACCAGATAAGTAGGGTTTTGGCCATTTAAGGCTTTATATGTTGTGACAGATTGGGGGCTCTGTTGTCCCCTTCAACCCTCAGACTAGATGCCAGACACCAGGTAAACGTCCAATAATTGACTTTATTTAAGCAATATCGTATACAAAGCACCCTCCTCTCCATAATACTCATATAATAACAAATCCAATACACTAATGAACACTCCTCCACTCCCAGACACGTTGCCACCCTGCCACCCAGCTCAGCTCAACGACTGGGATCTCCCACAGTCCTTTTATATTCCCTGACCCGGAAGTGTTTCCATACGCTCAGCCCATGTGACTTCCTATCACTTCCGAGTCAGATCAAAAAGTCTTCTTTTCATCCCGGAAGTACGTTATTCCTCCTGTCGTTGTGACTAAGATGTACTATAGGGCATGTAAGAGTCTCTGGGTCTTCCTGCAGCGTCCTTTGTTGGCCCCTGTAGTATCCAGAAGGGCTGTGGATGAAAACTCCAGTGTCCATAATTCCCTGCTGGCATTCGGGGCACCTCCATGCTGCAGGGAGGGCTCCACCTGGCGTCCTTGGGGTATTGGCCGGGATGACTGGCCGGCCATAGTCCACAATGTTAAAATTAGGTTTTTGAAGATTCTGGTAATAATTCCATTAACAGTATGTAATATGACAAGGTGCAAGCACCATTATAATACAGTATCAGATATAATCATCAATCCACACAATACAAAAGTGCTATGCATTTTCTTTAGAACACATTATTTTATATTGTGTGTGAGAGACTTGATTGTGTTTTGTTGTTTAAATACAAAAACAAAATATGCTAAACACACATATAGTAAATCAAAGCTAAGAACAGCTGAATCTTTTTATACATTTTAAAATGTCTTTATATTTAGAGATAACAACTATCCAACCTTCATATCCTTAATAAGTTATAAAACACATTATATATCTTAAGAAGAAAGCAATGGTTTCCAGTTGTATTAACCTTGAACAGAAAGGCGTGCACATAATAAACTTAAAGTCTTAAACATAATAAAGTCTTAAACATTAAAAAGATCAGGTCACTACTGTCGACTTCATTGCAGTGCTGCATCTAAAGATGTGAAAAGTAAGCAAAGCCATGGTGCACTCAACAGATGATGTCCTAAATCTTCTCCCAGTATTTCTTATTGTTTTAGGACTGGGCCCATCCATTCCAAATTCAAATACAATCTAAAGTAGATTAGAACATTGGTAATATTGTGACAGAACTCACCGTTCAGTCCAGCAAGCTTGTCTATCTTATTCACCTTGACTTTGCAAAATAACATCAAGTCAAGATTTGAAGACCCCTAATGCCCTACGTTTTACCACATTACTTTGTCTTTTATTCCATGTGTCTATGTTTGTTTGCTTTAAGAAAACTTTCTAATATTTATGCAAAATCAGTCCTTAACCAGTTTCCAGCCATGTCTCTGTGTTTTTGTAGCCGGATCTATTTTAAAGTAACATCTGGGATTCACTGCACTAGTTCCCTTCATAATTTGTAACACTTAATCTCTGTTTGCTTAAACTGAAAAGGATCAGCTCCTTCAATCTCTTATAATAGCTCATACATTCTTGCTCTAATCTGGACTTTATCTAGCGCTTCTGTGTCTTTTTTGTAAAAAGAGATCAAAACAACACATAGTGCTTACGATGATATAACTTAAGCATTGTCCTCCTCTACTTTTACTCTGCACATCAGACTATATAACCTAACATCCTGTTAGCCTTTGTAGTGGATTCTGTACACTGTCTTACTGTATATAGTGCCAAGTCTGTTGGCTTCTAGATCCCTCTCATAAGGTGTACTTTCAAGTTTCTGACTTTTCATTGTTTATTCAGGTCTAATACTTTTACTTCCTACATATAACACCTTACATTTATTTATGTTAAATTTCATCTTCCATAAATCTGCCTACGCCAGCCAATATGCTGACCAGATCCCTCTGTAACAATTTAGCTGATTCTTCATTATCTGTCCTACCATCTAGTTTGGTATTATTTGCTTATTGCTGATTATACAATGCTTTATATAAAATAAAAGATAATATAAAATCATTCATATTGATTGCATAAATATATTAATTTAATCACCAAATTCCTTTTCAAACTACTTTGCCTGAGGAAACTGTAAAAAGTATCATAAAATAATTTTTTAAAGATGCTTACACAACATCATAATATATTATCAGAATCCTATAGGCTTTACACCTAATCCATGTAATAGCAATTTAAACAGTCTCATAGACTGAAAAATTAAAACTACATTCAAGGCCTCACATTTACACACAAATGGCCTGCAGTAACACACATACAAAAACCAGACACTAACAATTAATTGATTTTGGAGCTAGGCAGCATAAAGTACCTTATAAAGGTTAACAGCATGTAACATTAAAAAGGGCTCTACATATTAAACATGGTTATAATATAAACACACAAAGTCAACTGGAATTGGCCTGTTTTGGGTAGACTAGAACTCTTGATGAGTACAGAGGACAGAAGAGTCATGACTGGGTTGATGGACAACATGTGTTGTTGAAAGATGTAAATGACGAGGCAATAGCAGTAAAGTAAGATGAAACAGGTGGGTCGTCATTGTGGATATGAATATAAAGCCAAATGAAGCACCAAAGGCAGATCTAGAAAAAGGATCCAGAGAGAAGGAGCTACTAAGCATTTGACAAAGTTTCAAAGCAGTAAGAAGGTCAGAGTTGTCTGACTTGTTTCATTTGCTTGTGTGAAAGGAAATGCCTTGACACAGGAAAAAGGTTTGGGGCAGCCACCTGTATAATCATGGCAGGAACAGGAAGTGATGTCATCATGGCCGGAGTCAACGTCATCGGGTCCAGGCCGAATTTCCTGTGTTTGGTCTGCAGGAATAAAAGAGAGTGGTTTACTGTACCCCACCGCCCCCGGCTTGGTGTGGCTTCTTTTGGTCCTTTAAGCTGCCACCCATGTGCATGCGCCTGACACTTGTTTTACATGTTTTAGTAGGCAATAGTCAAACGTTACAGAGAGGATGCTGATATAACTCTTTCCCAATGTGTAAATCTTTGAAAACCGAATAAAAAGGCAAATAATTTTGACAACGATATTTCAATCTGTGTTGTTTTTATTTAGCAATTCTCAGAGTGAATACTAACACAGGGAATTCTAAGCATTAAGACTGTTAATATGTGCTCCACAGTAAATGGTATCCTCTTCAGGGCTGGTTTATGCCCCACACTTGATGCTGTTGGGACTGGCTCCTCATCTCTCTGGCAGAAGAATTCTGGATTTGTACCTTGTTACTATCAGGGGGTGCTGCATTGTCTCTGGGGGTACTTGGGTATCCTTCCATATCTGAAAGATATACAGTCTAACTAAATGGACGACTCTAAAACTTGCTTTTTAAGAGTGAGAATGACCAGGAATGAACTGAAAAGCATTCCTAATTCTGTTGAAATAGTCTCTTATCCTTTACAACCTGTGAAACTGAAATAAAAGATTTGATAAAAGAATGACTGAAGGGCATTGAATGGAAGTGTCCTAAAATTGTCTTTGAAATAAATGAGATTGCTAAGGGCAATAATGACGACAAAGGGTGGATAAAAATGCAGTTTTTTCAATGAAAATGGAAAAAAAAAATTTGACAAATAAGAGTATTTCAAAAGAGTTTCATAATTATTCAAATATATTACCATATAATTTGTTAATCTGTCTAGAGAATTACAACAGCTTTTCTACTTCTAAGTGTACTGTATAGCAGGATTCAACAATGCACTGATATAGGAGCATTTGATATTTAATTGTACATGTTAATGTAAGCTAATCATAGTCAGGTGGTTGTCAGTAAATCTATATTTGTTTAGCAACTTTAACAATGATTAGAATCACAAAACACCTTATAGCATACACAAGTAAACGTCAAGAACTAAAAACAATGAAGGAGATAAGAAGATCATGCGTGGGAGATGAACTGGTTGCTCCTTTACAGGAAATGTGGTGGTGTTTATCATAATTGAGCTTGTTTAGTTGGGCACTGTGCCCTAGCAACTGAGGCCTTGGACTTGATTTAAACCTTGTGGTTGGCCCACTGTAATACTTAGCTACATTCAGCTCCTTTGAGTTTGGAGTGGTATAAATGCGTGTCACTACGAGTTTACATACACTAATGTGTAAAGTGCTTGTGGACAGCATTCCTCATGATAAAAAATCTTTAAAGTGGAAGAAAGTTGTACTGCCTCTTAGAATATTAGAATGTAAGCAATTTTGTAGGGACAGACATTGCATACTGCAGCGTTTCTCAACCTTTAAGTATATGCGACCCGAGTTTTCATAACAGTTTTAATCGCGCCCCCTAATGTTTTTTTGAAAGGAGCCCACTAATACTAATTTGTTCTTTTTTAATTAATGATATATCATAGATGCATATTTTATTATACCTACTTAACTTTTATCGACATTTATCTAACTCTATATTTATTATTCTAGTATCAGAATGTAGTTTAAGTTAATTTGTTTTGGTTTCAATAGATGTATTTTTCATATTTTTGATTCTTGTTTTCTTTTTTTCACATCTTCGCGCCCTCCTTTTTGCTACTTCGTGCCCCCCTAGGGGGGCCGCCCCACAGTTTGAGAACCACTGGCATACTGTCAACCTAAATGAATCTATCGTGAGAGCAAAACAAATGTAAATGAAGTTATAAAGATATTCAGTAGAAATCAAATGATAATTTGGCCCCCTCTTTGACATTAGTAAGTCTTTTTTCTGTTGATCAGTGTCAAAAAGCTAATTAAATCCACTGTGATTCAATGTTAAAAAACAATAACAATTGGGAGCACAATACCTGGAGCAAATATATGAATATATATATATATATATATATATATATATATATATATATATATATATTTAATATAGGGCGGCACGGTGGCGCAGTGTGTAGCGCTGCTGCCTCACAGTTAAGAGACCCGGGTTTGCTTCCCGGGTTCTCCCTGTGTGGAGTTTGAATGTTCTCTCTGTGTCTGCATGGGTTCCCTACGGGTGCTCTGGTTTCCTCCCACAGTCCAAAGACATGCAGGTTAGATGCATTGGTGATCCTAAATTGTCCCTAGTGTGTTCTTGGTGTGTGGGTGTGTGTGTGTGCCATGCAGTGGGCTGGCACCCTGCCCAGGGTTTGTTTCCTGCCTTGCGCCCTGTGTTGGCTGGGATTGGCCCCAGCAGACCTCCGTGACCCTGTAGTTAGGATATAGCGGGATGGATAATGGATGGATATTTAATACAATATTTAATAATAACAGTTTTACTATATTTGTGAACTTGGAGAGGCATTAGCTAACTCTTAAGAATTGTGTTTGCTGCCCTACTGGCTTTCGTAAGAAGACACTGGTGATACCATATCTTAGCGATATCACTGGCATATGAGTCCTATTTATCTTTGTCTCGAGAAAATACCACCAGAAAGACAATGTTTTTTAGGAAAAACTTCAAGCCTTGCCTTTCATTGCTTAGGTGTTTCATTTGCACATTGCTGAGCGGTGGTGTTTGCTTCGTTTTGACATTATGTCTCTTCATCTGTGTCATTAGCACAAAGTTGTAGTTGCACAGCAGCGTTTGCTGCCCACATGACTTTCACAGAGAGAAGTGAGGTGCATGCAGGCGCCCCAGAATTTTAAAGTGCATGCATGCGCCATTTAGTAGCTGTATTTGTGCGTGAGCAGAGTGGACTGCTCTATACAAACACAGATCTTTCATTTATATACTGTATGTCTAATATCTCTATATATATAAAATCCAAAATCTGTCTGTCTGTATGTCTGTCCGCTTTTCATGAGAGAACTACTTAACTGATTTAGATCTGTTTCTTTCTGCAATTTGAACATTCCGGTTGATTTTGCGACTTCTCTCATCACGCTAAGTATCATAGTTTGTTTGGAGAAGTGGTTTACTGTATTTGTATTAATCTGTGACAGAGATTGTGGGCCGAGGGGAGGGGGAAGCATGACGTAAATAGTGGGGAGCTGGGCAAGGCCCTCCTTACTCACGCGCCAGCCTCCATTCGAATCACTCTACCTCTGGCCATGTTTTGGATTGGACTTTGCCTCCGCTTAGCTAGTAATACCTGTTTCTTTATTGACTGTTAAAGTCTGGCCCTAGTGTGTGTGTTTATATATATATATATACATTCACAGTGGTACCTCGGTATACATCCTTAATCCGTTCCAGATCCTTTGACTTATACCAAACAGGACGTATATCAAATAAATTTTTACCATAAGAAATAAAGCGAAAATGATTAATCCTTTCCCATGAAAAAACTCCTATTGTTATTGGCATATTATACAGTACATTGATGGGGTTGTATAAAATAATTTAAACACTACTTAATACTAAAATACATAAATACAAAAGCAATTTGATGAAATAAATGAAAATTTAACCTCACTTTACTTTTTAATAACGTGTTTGTTTTTCACAATCGTAGATACTGTCGTTCTTGGCATACGGTATGCAGCAGCCATGTCTCGGATACGCATGCCACCTTCATACTTTTCAACAATCAATTCAAATTTGCGTGAAAAAACACAAAATCACGTGAAAATTCACATAGAGTTATAGAGCGGGTTATTCACTGAATGCTAGCAACTGGCGTACTGACGCTCGTGGGCAGTCGTGGCTTTGTCTCGAGAGAAGTAAACCAGGGTAGCGTGCAGGTTGTTCACTGAGTGCTAGCAACTGGCATACTGACACTTGTGGGCAGTCGTGGATTTGTCTTGAGAGAAGTCAACAAGGGTAGTGCGCGGTGTTTTAGCACGCGAGTCATATTCCAAAGAAAGGTCGTTGACCAAGCAAAGTTTTTCGCATCCAAACAGGACGTATACCAAGTTGGACTTATTCCAAAGCAGACGTATACCGAGGTACCACTGTAGTTACCTTATACACAGTAGTTGCATCACTTATAATATCACAAGAATCTGAATGTCATCACTTTTTTTCTCTGCATTTTATGAGTAGTACTTACAATTACCTTTAACCTTTTGTGTGCTGTGGAGGTATGTGTATATATATATATATATATATAT
>JANRMT010062857.1:17275846-17293328 GCA_026402145.1 Polypterus bichir lapradei | reverse complement strand
ACTCCTGATGCAGCCCATGACATCAGTGTCATCAGCGAACTTTTGCACATGACAGGACTCCGAGTCATATTGGATGTCTGATGTATATAGGCTGAACAAGACCGGAGAAAGTACAGTCCCCTGCGGCGCTCCTGTGCTGCTGACCACAATGTCAGACCTGCAGTTCCCAAGATGCACATACTAAGGTCTGTCTGTAAGATTTACTTAGGGAGTAATGACTTTTTTTCCAAAGTGTTGGGTAACTTTGTGCATTAACTAAATGACACATGTTTAAAAAAGTTGTTGGATTCAAGTAGGCTGTTTATTTAAAACATCCTTCTTATTTTTTTCATATTTTTATTTGTCACTTAAACACAGATATCAGTTAATATATTATTGAAATGATTCTAATTTATTTTGATGTCCTGGTTTAAACTGGCAGTGTAAGATGCTTGCACCTCTGTGAAGTAGGTACTGAACTGAAACCAGTGCAGAATGCCTGGTTTCACTTTGCATTATAAGTTAAACTATTGAAAGAGGTTGAGAATTGAGGGAGTGCATTTACTTTTAGAGGTCAGATGGGGGGTGGAGGGTCATGATCCTGCCTAAAGGCACTGTCAGATTTATGCCTTGAAACAACTCACAACAAATTTTTGCTGAAAGGCATTTAAGGACTGAAGTTGCAAAAATTTCACTACTCCTCAGTTACATGAGCCATCACAGTGTAAGGTCAGGGTCATTTTGGAAGCCAGTTGACCCAAAAAACTCTGGAGGAAGAACAGGAACATCACGCAAAAGTAAAACAATAGACCACCTGGGTACAGTGTGTTCCACAGCGGTTTAATAAGTTTCAAGGTTGGATGTTGTCATGTATTTAATAACCCTGCCGAGGGTCCACCCATATTGCAAATCCATGCATATTAGGCCTACCTTGCTTTGTTTGTTAGTGTGCTGCTCAGATGGCCACAAGCAGTCTGATACCACTCACTTCTTTATCAGCCTCAGGCATGACAGATGGTGGGTAATTGTCGGTTACCTTACCAGCACTTTTGACCACACTGTGCACATGTCAGTAAGCTACTAGAAGAATACTAGCAATTCAAGTCACTTTTTTACTTCCTTATATCTATTAATGAATAAATTGCCGATATGCAGTGCTGGGTTTTTCAGTTTCCCAAAGCCTTTGGGTAACTTTAATGCCAATTGTCTTTTAACCCCAACACACATGAATTTCACCATGTATTTTTCTTTTTGAAAGCTTATAAAGTGTGCAGTGTGCAAAAAGCGTCTCAGAAAAAAATGGTTTTGGTTACAGTATTTCCCTTTTGTGTTTTAATGAATATTTACGCTTACTGAGCAAATGGTTAAGGGCACCTGTACACCTACTTATCCATGAAGATACTTAATCAGCCAATCATGTGGCAGCAGTGCAGTGCTGAAAATGATGCACATACAGGTCAGGAGCTTCAATTAATGTTAACATTAAACACCAAAAACCACTCTATACAACTGTAGTGAGCAGAAAAGAATCTCGTAATATACAACACAGTAAACCTCAAGGCAGATAGGCTACAACAGCAGAAGACCACTTTGAGTTCAATTCCTGTCACCCAAGAACAGAAAGCTGAGGCTGCATTTTGCACAGGCCCACCAAACTGGACAGCTGAAGACTGAAAACATGTAGCTTGGTCCGATGAATCTTGATTTTTGCATACAGATAGAGGGGGTCAGAATTTTGCACCAACAGTATGAATCCATGGACCCAACCTGCTTTGTGTCAACAGTCCAGGCTGGTGTTGGTGATGAAATGGTGGGCCCATTAATACCAATCAATCACCATTTCAGTGTCAGAGCCTATCTGAGTCTTGTTGCTGACCATGTGCATCCTTTCATTCCCACAATTTTACACACGTTCTAATGGCTACTTCCAGCATGATAATGCACCAATTCACAAAGCAAAAGTTGTCTCAAACTGGTTTCATGAATAAGACAATGAGTTCAGTGGCCTTCCTAGACACCGGATCCAATAGAATGGGAGATATACAGCATGAATATGAAACTGACAAATCTGTGGAAAATGCGTGATGTAGTCATATCAACTTGGACCACAATCTCAAAAGAATGTTCCCAACATCTTGTAGAACCCATGCAACAAATAACTGAAGCTGTACTGAGAGCACAAGGAGTCCCTACCCAATATTAGGTCAGTGGACCTAAGAATTTGCTCAGTGAGTGTATATTATAGAAGTAACACGCAACATTTTGTCTTTGGTTTTATCTTAAAAAGAAAAAAAGTTGCTTACATCAGAATTTTTTTTTAAAACAATGTTCATTTTTGCATAGTTGAATGTTTGATCAATAATTTATGCATTATTAATCTGTTTTATGTCCCCCTAGCTTTTATACTACTGTCCTGGGTCCAAATCAGGGATTGCTTACTTACATAAACTGTGTTCAAAGAAAATAGGCCAAATATGTATCTTTGCAGCCAGGAGCTGAATGTCGAGTAGGAGGGGTTTATAGCCTTTTAACATCTGATTGGTCATAACGTAAAGTGAATAGGAAGTCTCTTGTCATTGCGCAAGCTGCCTGACGCACAGGACCGACCTACTGGCTTGAAATCTCAGCCCAGGATTCATCTGTGCAAAGAGTATGCTAAAATAAATAACCTATTTATCATAGTTTTTTTGTCTTTATTCTTGTATGATCTATTGATTCAAATGTAAAAAGTCGAAAAAACAGACCAGATGTTTCAGTCACCTAGCAGTTCAGGCTAATGCTGTGTGGTCCCCGGCCGGGGCTGGAGCCCGGCTGGGACGCCCAGGAGGACCGGAGGAGGGCTTGTGCCTCCTCCAGGCCGTGAGGAGGCGTCGTTCCTGGTTATGTTGGGGGCCTCGGGTACAGGGCTTGGAAGCCCAGCCCCTGTAGGGACCCGTGGCCACCGCCAGGCGGCGCCCCGGTGCCTGAATATCCCTGGAGCCCAGCACTTCCACCACACCAGGAAGTGCTGGGGGGAAGACGACAGGGGACACCCGGACGGCTTCCGGGTGCGCAGCCGGCACTTCCGCTACACGGGGGTGTGGCTATGATTGATTGCCGGGAAGCAGCTGGAGCCCATCCGGGTTCCTATTTAAGGGGCCGCCTCCCTCCAGTCATTGACAAGAGTCGGGTGGAAGAGTGGCAACGTCTGGAGAAGGCGGTCGGAAGAAGAGAGAAAGAAAGAAGAAGAAAGAGAATGCATTGGATTGGCCAGGACTGAGGGGTATTGGGGATTGGTGAGCTGATCTGTAAATAAGGATGAAAAATAAACGCGTGTTTGTGGGTGACATTAACGTGTCTGCCTGTCTGTGTCCGGGGCAAGGTTCACAATGGCGCCCAACGTGGGGCCCTCTGTCTGTGCCAAGCCGGGGACCCCAAAACAAAAATTTTGTGAACGGCCCGGAGCAGCAGGAAACCCCGCACAGGTTTCGAGGGTGCGAAGTGCTCACGGCCCCAGGAAGACGTGAAATTCCCCAGATCGCCACTGGAGTGCGGTCGGATTCCTACCTGGTGAGGCAAAACTTCAACGGCCGTTGCAGGGGTGCAGCAGTCTCCTGTGTGGGTACTCCCCATGAAGACGTCCGGGACGGCGTGGCGATTATGGAGTCCATGCCGGGGCGGGTGCCTCGGTCAGAAGGGATCCGGGACGGAAGGTCCCTGCTTGCCGAAGCTCAGCCCGGGAGGGCACATCGAGTCTGGTGTTTAGCCGGCAGGGGCTGCCCGGGTCCATACGGTTGGCAAACGCACGCCGATCCGCTGCGCTTTGTGGACGCGACAGCGGCGAAAGGAGCCGCCATGGAGGAGACGCTGCAACGCGAAGAGCCGGAATGGCGTTGCACCAGGAGGAGAGGAGCCAAGATGGCCGCGGACCGGAAGTTCCTCCCTGTGACAGGCACGGGATTGGACGGTGTGTCTTGTGTGCCCGCCAATGACTGTATAGAGGCGGGACCAAGGAATGTCCATCTCGTGCCAAGGAGAGACCCGATTGGACTGGAGAAGCCTCACAGAAAGCAGACGGCGAAGACTGACAACCAGGTAGGTCAATCGTCGACTGACTTTCTGTGCTTGTCAATGATGCAGGTGCTAGGTGCCATCCATGTGGAGCTGCAAAGTCTGAAGAAGACGGCGGGTGCGTCAGTGACGTCAGAACAGCGCGACGCTGGAATCTTTGGACGGACTGGTACCGCGGAGACGATGAGTAGAATCGACTCCGTACAGCATAAAGGAGAACCCGCCGAACTCGGCCGTGATTCGAATGAACGGTATCAAGTAGGGGGTTGTCCGACACTGCATGCGACGGTGAGTTCTGTGTGCAAGGGAAGGGGAGAGACAGCGAGAGGGTTGGCAGGACACGGGCTGATGAGTGCCCTGGGTCCTAGCGCCCTATGCCCCAAGCCTGCAACAGTCTCCCGTCGCTCTATAGGGACGCAAACCGGACAGGGTCTGTACCTTTTCCATAGGCAGACTCAAGCCGTTATAGCGTCCCAGAATAAAAGGGGAAATCGAGGGGAGAGTGCCGATTCCCCCAATAAGAAAGGCCGTCCTCTGCAGAGGCAGAGGGAATCCCCTGGGCGGCTGGGCGAGCTGCCTGCGAGAGCGGACCCACGGACATCCCAAGGATGGGCGTGGCACCCCCGGCGGCGCCCCCCCCCAGGCCAGTCGGGGCCTGCCGACGGGGGGGGGGGGAGTGCTGCCGGTACAGAGACCGACAGGACACTCAGGGTGAGTGTCCAGGCAGTGCTGCTGGCCCTCCCTTTTGTCTTTCCATAGGATCGAAGCCCCGACGAGCGCTGGACCCGACGCCGTCTGGAACCTGCCCTCCTGGAACAGGTCGCTCCGCGGGAGGGCTCCGTGCTGGGAGGCAGATGGTGCCCCGGCTGGCGAGGACCGTGGAGGCGAGAGCGGCACAGAATGGAGGGGCACGTTGGCGTCGGAGGGGGTGCCAAAAAAGGGTGTCCCAGGGGGCCGTGTTGGACCCTGGGAACGTAGTAGGACCCTCTCTGGGGACGTGCTGCCCTTTCAGGTAGTGTCTCTCGGACCCACGTGTCTTCGCTAGCGGTGGGGCACTGTGGTCCCCCGCTTGTGCCTCCTCCAGACCGTGAGGGGGGCGTCCGTCCTGGTTATGTTGGGGGCCTCAGGTACAGGGCTTGGAAGCCCAGCCCTGTAGGGACCCGTGGCCACCGCCAGGCGGCGCCCCGGTGCCTGAATATCCCTGGAGCCCAGCACTTCCACCACACCAGGAAGTGCTGGGGGGAAGACGGCAGGGGACACCCGGACGGCTTCCGGGTGCGCAGCCGGCACTTCCGCCACACGGGGGTGTGGCTACGATTGATTGCCGGGAAGCAGCTGGAGCCCAACCGGGTTCCTATTTAAGGGGCCGCCTCCCTCCAGTCATTGACAAGAGTCGGGTGGAAGAGTGGCAACGTCTGGAGAAGGCGGTCGGAAGAAAAGAGAAAGAGAGAAAGAAAGAAAGAGAGGAAGAAGAAAGAAGGCATTGGATTGGCCAGGACTGAGGGGTATTGGGGATTGGTGAGCTGATCTGTAAATAAGGATGAAAAATAAACGTGTGTTTGTGGGAGACATTAACGTGTCTGCCTGTCTGTGTCCGGGGCAAGGTTCACAGCTGCAAATTGTTCAAGTAATTCAAATCCTGTTCCCTTTTAATGAGAAAGATGGCCTGCATTTCAAGTGTCAGTTCATGAATCCAAAGAACTGTCTGCTAAGTGTATTGCATTTTGAAGCCGAGCACCAAAGCATTAGTTTACTGGGATGTTGCATGCTTGCACGTATCAGGAATCCAATAACATGACATACTGGAGACATAAACGATACTATTAATGGGTAGATGAGGTGAGACAAACAGAAAACAATAAGAATAGGAAGGCGTATGTCACTGCATTCATTTTAGGCGAGACTGACAGCCTGAAATGAAGATTAAAAATACAGAGAGTGAAATAAGGAATAGAAAGTGATAAGGTAGAATGAAGAGAAAGTGAAGGCATGAATTGAACACTAAACGTTGAGAGCATGGAATGAAGAAAATGTCACAACCTAAAAGAGACAATAAAAAATGCAGAATGTGAAGTGAAGAATTCACATTAAAAATCCAGAATGTGACATGAAAACTGATGGACCAAGAAGCAAACCCTGTGCTCTTGAACAGCAGGCATCTGTGACTGCTGCGCACCAGGCAGCCACTGTTGAGGGTTTTGATGGCATGAAAAATTAAAATTTGAGTTCCTGAAAATGTGTGTGATTAAATTTTGTAAGTAAACTTAATTAAAGGTGCCTTTGTTATAATGGGAATATTTATAGGAATGAGAATATTTAAAATTAGAGCTTTTTACTTTTTGTTGTAGACTTAAGAAAGACACAGCATACCTTTATCCTCTTTTGAAGCAGGAATGTGGCCAAGTAGCTAGGAATGCTTCCCATCTAACCCTGACTTTCTGCATTGACCTGAGCCTATCATGTGATCTGTCTGTGCTTAATTGTGAACAGGTTGGGCTTTTTGTACTACAGAAATGTGCTATATAAAATATGTATGTATGTTTACACTGTAAAATCACTGTCATCATTTCTCCTTCACTACTCTACTTTGAGCCGAAGGAATATCACACCTGTATTTCCTGTCTTTCCTTGGGGATTTCCTCTTTGTCTAAAACTCTGCAGTAAGTGTTCTAACTAGATCACCTTTATTCCAAACAGCACTGCTTATTTGTGGCATTTCACATTTATCTAAATCATGATGAAACCAGCCTTGAAAAGCACAAGAGCAGAAGTGCCAAAATTAACTAAGAAAGGGGATTGAAGCAGCAGCCTTACAAAATCTATCTATGCATTAATTTTCTGAGTCTGTTTAACCAAACACCGGATGATAAATCTATCCTAGCAGCACTAGCAAGATGAGGATCAGCTGTGAATGACATGGCAGATCATGGCAGGTCAAACATACACTCAAAAATTATATATGTTACACTTAAAACTCATTTCATTACCTGGAACATAGTTGTATTCAAAGACGACATCTGTGCAAGTTTCTGGTAAATACTTCCATTCAAGAGTAACTGAAGAATCATTCGCACTTTCTTCTAATCTGAGTTCAGTTACATCTGCTATATGATGGACAAAATAAAAAAAGTTAAAGAACTAAAGTTACTAACTTAGAACTAAAGAACTATAGTTTCTAATTCAACTATTGCCTTAGAATATCAAAAAGACATTGTGCCCCCTTTGATTAAAAGTGATTGTTTGCTTGAATAAGGATGTGTTTAATTATCGATATTAATTTATATAGTGCCTTTCACAGAAAATATTTTCATACATTCTTTATATCAACATATTCAAAATAGGACAACATGCATGCAAACAAAGTACAGTAGATTACAGTTAAACAATATCTGTATTCTGATATAAGGTATGGGAAAATGTGAAAAATGGACTATTACTTTAGAAAAGTAGGGCTGAAGAGGTTTATTATTAGACTTTGGTCTACACCTGAAAGAGCTATTATGAAACATCTCAAGAAGTGTAGGCCAAGTGTTGCAGATAAATGGTATTGGAAGGATGTCCATGACATACCATTAAAACATCTTAGGTATTAGCAAATCAAAATATCTTTGGTGGCTTTTTGTAAAGTTTGTATTTTAAAGTAAATATAACTAAACCTATGTGAAACTTAGCATTAAGCTGCTGTTAAGAGTTTCAGTTAAAATAAAAAGTGAATTGACCTTTCATTAAATCAATCAATCAAAAAAGTGTTGATACTCTATACCTGAACAGACATTCAAACACATGTTATAGAAAAAAATAAAGAAAGCCACCGAGTAAATGAGCGATACAAATTACATCAATAGCAGGTGCTTCCATACAGTTAAATGAGATAATTAAACCCTTTAAAGCTCCTTCCTACTTAGGTCATTTATAAAAAAAATTACTGGTCTATCCCAATTGTTAATTATGCTTTTTCCAAGGTTAAAAGAAAGAGGTTTTGGTGACAATGAGGACTTGGAGAGAGGGCTGATTATTGGGACACATTTGATGAATTTCAATGAAAAAGACAGCACATCTTGAAGATGTTTCACAAGAAAAAGGTAGTCAGGTGAAGTCAGTAAGATAGGAAGTCATCATCAGCCAAAGGAAACTGTCAGCTAAAGTTTAAATGCCTTGGTTGTGCTGTCTGTGTATTAAATTGAAATAGACAGAGAATTTATTGATCATTTAATTACAAATGAAGTTTCTTCAACAACAGTCCATTACAAATATCACGGGGAAGATTACAATGGTCAGGTTATTTTCCATAACATAATAATTACTATTACAAATGCAGATAAAATGGTGTAAAGAATGTGAGCAGTTGTTTACAGAACAATGCGAAAAATGGGTACTCGTGTGTTATAACCCTGCCACAGGCTCATGCAAGAGAAAAACATCATTATTTTTTACATGCGTTTATTTACAAAACAAAAACAAGAATATGTAAAATTAGATTTTTAATTACTTTTGAAACATTACTTCATGTGGCACGGTGGCGCAGTGGTAGCGCTGCTGCCTCGCAGTAAGGAGACCTGGGTTCACTTCCCAGGTCCTCCCTGTGTGGAGTTTGCATGTTCTCCCCGTGTCTGTGTGGGTTTCCTCCGGGTGCTCTGGTTTCCTCCCACAGTCCAAAGACATGCAGGTTAGGTGCACCGATGATCCTAAATTATCCTTGGTTTGTGTGTGTGCCCTGTGGTGGGCTGGTGCCATGCCCGGGATTTGTTCCTGCCTTGCACCCCGGGATTGGCTCCAGCAGACCCCTGTGTTGGGATATAGCGGGTTGGGTACTGACTGACTGACATTACTTCTGTCGCGAAGTTTCTAATGTTGTTAAATATAACATTGAAAGGGCCATTGCCATTGGTTTTAGTTCTCTGCAAGCGCTATCTGGATTCAGTGGTGGGGTTATAACACACGAGAAACAAAAAATGTCATAATGTGAAGAGTCATCCTTGACCTTCTTCTGAACATATATATGAACACATGTGGTACACAGAAAAGAAGTGGATAGATCAGAATGTGTGTTTCTCACAGTAAAGGGTCCTATTGACTCTGCTATGGTGTGGGGTGCAATTGAAACGGTTCTGGTCCACTGACAATGACACTAGCCATATCCCTTAAATTCAGCTCTGGGTGGTGAATGATTTCCATCTGGGTAGAAACCAAAATAAGTACTTATGGAAGGTTCCGGAGATAAATTTGAGTTATTATTTTTCACCACTATAATCAAATAGAAAATATTGGAATTATGTCTGAACTAATCGTTCAGATGCCCCTCCTAAATTTACACACACTTTCAAAATCTACCTCATGGCATAGTAAAGCCACTCACTTGACTCTTGGAGTTCCAATGCTCTATCAAAACAATGTAAGATTAGTCTCTCTTCAGTCAATTACCTATTTTCATACATATTTCCCTTAAAAATATCTTCTATAATTCTACCCATTCATCTTGTTCATATTGTGAACCTGTTTTATACAGTACGGCATTACAATGAGTCAGATTCTGTCTTAGCAGAAATGGCTGTAAGCAACCCTTCATGGAACACAAGTCGACTACAGAGCAAACCTCCAAACACATAGTGTACACACTTACAAACACTTGTCAAAATGAGAGACATCAATTTCACTAATATGAATGTCATTCGGATTTGGGAAAGAACCGGAATAAAAACAGTAATACAGAAAAGGTGTAACATCTACACAAAGCAGTTGTTGAACCAAAGTCCTTGAACTATAAGTGGCCGCGTTATCATCCCTAAGTCAGCTTGCCACCTTCTTTTCCAGTAACATTTCTTAAATAAAACTAGAAATATGAAGTTTTTCCATTGATTTTTTTAGCAAAAATTCTGACCTCTGCAATAAATTCAAAAAAAGAAAAAAATCAATTGAAAGGAACACATCGATCCATATAACTGTAGAAGATAGTATATTTTATTAAAATTGATTGGTTTATTTTTTCATGAAATATATTTTTAAATAATCTGTAAAATTGCTAAAGCAACAACTATGCCTTGTTTCACATTTACTGTTTAATACAAAACAAAAACATATTCAATAAATACCTTTTGGTTGTACAGGCCCAATCTTCTTCGGCTCATGCCCACATTTACTCATTATGTTAAGGGTGAAGGAGTAGTTTTTACACAGGTCCAAGTTCTCCCACGTAAAGCAGCCACTGTCATTAAATGTATATGTTTTACAATGGTCACTGCATGTTAAATTTAAATTAACAAATGGCTTTGCTTTAGATGGCACATCGCAGCATATGTTTAAAGATTTACTTTTAGAATCTGAATGGGTCAACTTAAAGTTAGTATAATCTAAAAAAAAAAAAAAAACAGAAGAAAAAGTTAACTGTCTAGTCAGGATAAGTATTTTCCAAAAATAAAGTTAAGTAAAAAATTACACTAGCAAAATACCATCAGATAAAAAAATAAAAATAACAAGCTAAAGCTTTTTTCCCTTTAAAAGGGAGCAAAGGCAGCTGAGTGTTTGGAAAGGTCACTTCTTGTATTCAAAACTGTAGCATCTGCAAGGTAAAGCACAGCATGGAGCAGCGAAGGATGAGCAGAAAGTAGTTGTACAAACCAGCAAGTCTGTAAGCAGATAACTGGCATTGTAGCAACAAATAGTTAAAAGTAACAGTGGTTTCTTAGTGGAAAGAAGTTATAATTAAATAGAGCCCCATATAGCACATGTACATCTTCTTGTGTAAATAGCAATGACAGACACCTGCTGACTGCATTATTAATTAATTATTTTATTAAATCCAATAACATGTGAAAAAGGTCTTAATCTCTTCCAGTACACACTTTCATTAAAACATCCTGTCCCCTATACCAGACAAAACCACCACCTACTCCCAGGATAACCCTGCAACAGATTAACATAGCAACACCCCTACTGATAGCAACTGGAATTGCAGATGGGTAACATGGCTTACTTAAGTCTTTCCAGGATACTACATACAGTTACACACTAGTGCTAGTAGAAAGCAAAGGCATACACAGTCATTCCTTAGGAAGAAAGCACTTATTTTAAGGAAAGGTAGGTGGTTGACTTAAAAATGGTAAAGAGAGGGGCTCAACGTTAGGTAGAAAGGCATCCAGGGAGGGAGCAAGGATCAGGGACAAGCGGTGGTAGAAACAGACAAGTAAATAAAAAAATAACTAGCAGTGGAAATTCAGTAGGTGAGTTTTCTTAGTAGGAACGATGAAAGGAAGAAGGAAATAGTGTGTGAAAAGTTTAACTTGATAGAATACTTTCTAGTGTGCAGGAAAGTTAGCACAGTTAAGAGGGCAACAGCATAAGGGTTCATTAATAGGAAAGGGTACAAGCGGTGTAAGCAGAGAGCTTCAAAGTAAGAAAGTAATAAGAGGGGCACAAAGTTAGAATAATAGACAATGAAAAGTAATGTTTAATAACATTAAAGAAAGACATACAGCAGGCAATCAAGGGGGAGAGTATTACAGAAGCATAAGGGAGTGAGAAGGTGTTAAATAACTGCAGTAGTTCTTTAATCTAATGTTAAATCATGTAAATTTAATACAAAGGTTTTGAGCAGTTCAGTAATTCAAAGCTAAATTCAAAAACGAGGCCAGCAGAATACAAGTCCTTTAAGATGTTGGACTTTATAAGGAGTGCCTTCAACAAGTCAGCCCTCCTTGAAGGCTACCTGTGGAAGAGTGTCAGCTGATCCAGTACCTTGAGCTCAGGGTTGTTGAACTGTAGGAGGAATTGGTTGGCCTGCGTTGTAGTAGAGAATTGGCAGACTTGGCCCAGGTGTCCTTTAAGGAGAAGGTGTGCAACAATAAGGTTGCACGGGAGGAAACTCCAGACCAGAAAGTTAGAGACAGGTGAGTCACAGTCACACGTAGGCGCAATGCAAAGAGTGCACACTGTTTGGGATATTAAACCAAAGAATTGACAAGTCAAAAGTTGCAATAGTGGGGGACTCAGTCATTAAGTGGATTGAATTGCAAGTTTGCTCCAGAGATAGAAAGTCTTGCACCGTGTGTTGCCTTCCAGGTAAACAAGTGGGAGACCTCCCTGGGGATAGACCATTGGCCAAAGCAGAGGTGGATACAGTTATCATTGTCCATGTTGGAACAAATGACATAAATAAGGGCCAGTGTATCAGTTCTGCAATACAAATTTAAAGAGTTAGGTGCCAGGATGAGGAGCAGAACTGACAAGGTAATTTTCTCTCAAGTTTTACATGTATCTACGCCAATCTTTGATAGAATGAGGAGATTAAAATGGTGGCTCAGATCTTGGTGTAGGATAGAAGAGTATAGGTTTATGGGGCACTGGGACTACTTCTGGAAAATGCCATGATGGGTTACATGTGAGTAGGTTTGTTTAAACCATGGAATGGTTGTCCAGGAAGTTTAGGATAGGCCAGGTTTAGAATTGTACATGAAGGGTTAAACTATTGTGTAAAAACAATTTCATAGAGGGATACACATTTATTAGGAAGGATAGACAGAAAAGAAAATTGGGGGAGGAGGTATTTATGCAAAATTTAAGGCATTAAATGCCTTTTTCATTTGGATAATGAGCCATATCTAAGTGAGGACATCTGGATTCGTCTGGAAAGCATTAGGGAAAGAGGCCTTATTATAGCCGTGTAGGCTTTAATTCTAATATGCATTTATTATTTATATTAAAAGGTAAGTTTACAGGGGGATATTAGAGTCATGGGGGACTTTAACCACACAAACATTAACTGGGATAACCTTATAAACAGAAAGTACAAGAGCAAGAATTTTTAGATGTATAGAAGTGTTTTTTTATCACACTATGCTAAAGCACCAACACGAGGTGAAGCCTGTCTAGATTTAGAATCTTGTAATAATCAGGATAGAATTTTGAGTGTAGAGGTGTTTGGACCACTAAGGTCAAGGGCCAATGTGCAAAGTCTAGAACTATTGAGTTTAACTTTGGTAGGGCAAATTTTGAACAGTTGCCACAAAGTTTAAAACGGATAAAATGGAATAAGCTTTTAAGTGAGGAGACAGTTGAGGAGCAATGGAGCAGGTTTAAAAATGTTTTACACATAATGCAGGATATACTTAAATTTGGAATTTAAAGGAAATTTTAAAAACTCTGCAATAGGTTAATAAAAAGTTGAAAAAGAAGCTGCAAAAGAAAAAAAACAGCTGTATAAGGCAATTAAGACTAATAACTCCAATGTGAATTGTATGGTATATTAGAACATGTGGGCAACCGTCAAGTAGGAAACTAGGGAAGCTAAAAAGCAGTTACGAAGGAATATAGAAGATAAGGTGAAAGATGACCGAAAGAGATTCTTTCAGTATTTTAGTAGTAAAAGAACAGTCAAGGAGAAGGTGAACTTTATCAGGAACTAGCAAAATACCCGCGCTTCACAGCGGTGAAGTACTGCTTTTAAATTTTATTAAGAAAAAAGTAAACCTTTTTAAACTAAGGGGAAAATATACCAATAATTATTTGCTAAGGATCTCTTTGTATACCACGTTGTCAGTTCGGCCCTCCGGTTGTAATATGACCAAGCTGTGCGCTGAGCTTACTCTTGAGCATGCAACGTATAGTTGGCCATGTGAAAAGCAATCTTGCCTCAAATCAATGCCAACGTTTTGTAGGGTCTGTCCCTGAGACTTATTAATTGTCATTGCGAAGCAGAACCTTACAGGAAATTGGAGGCATTTGAATTGAAATGGGAGATCAGAGGGTATAACGGGGATGTGAGGAATAAAAACTCTCTCCCCTGAGCCACTGCCAGTAAAAATAGTTGCCTCAATTAGGTTCTTTTGCAGACACGTGACCTGAAGTCTCGTGCCGCTACAAAGTTTCGGTGGCTGTAAGTTTCTCAGTAACATTATTGGTGCCCCAACCTTCAAAATTAGATTATGCTCAGGAGTATGTGGAGGATTCAGAGTGTGGAGAAACTCTAGTGACAGCGTGTCTATTAACTTGTGGATTTTTCTGCGAGTATTTGGCGGCAGCATCACAAAGTTGTTTCCGTCTAGCTGCATCAGAAAATGTACCACGACGTCTGACACACCTCCTTTTTACTGTTTTCTCACAGCTTGGATTGCTGCTGTCATAATCGGTTTCAGTTTCATGGTTTGTTTCAATTACGTTAATTTTTGCAGGACTTGTGTTGAAGTGACATTCGGCATCTGTCAAGCATTGTAAGCATACAACTGGTTTCATCGATAACTTCGCATCCAGCTTTTGAGAGTTGAAACATTCATAAACATCAAAGTGTCCACTACTCAAATCGTCACCTGTGAATCTAAGATGTTTAAGAGGCATTGGCAGTTCTCCAAATGTGTAAAATGTTTGGCCATTTCATTACACTTGAAAGCGACAACCAAACAATTCAGCGGCAGCCCTCAACTCACATGCAGAACCATAGGTGAAGGGCTTAAGCATTTCACTCTTCTAGTGCTACTGTGTAGTATAATTATCTCCTGTACCGTCATCAGTCCACACCTTGAACCTGTCCCAGTCATTCAATACATAAGACACAATGTTCCTCCGGATATGAACAGTGAGCCTGATATGGCCGTGCAATATGTGACACAGAGAATGGAACAGGCAGGTGCCATCTCCGGGCATGGAAACCACTCGGTAAGTGACAGTTCTTTGATCGATGGTGATCACCTCGATAGACATGTTAATGGGTTTACGATTGGAACGATAAAGAAAATGGGTACCTGAACAATGTAAACCAGTGTTTCCCAAACTCGGTCCTGGTGAACCCCTGTGGCTGCAGGTTTTTGTTCTAACCAGCTTCTGTTTTTAATTGAACTCTTGGGCTAATTAAGTGAACTAATATTTCCCAAGTTCTGTGTTTAGGGAACAATATCAAAATTAGAAAACTAAGTTTGCTAAAAAAAAATATTAAAATGTACCAAGCAGTTATATAGGAATAATGTATTTTTTTTTCTTTTTAACAGTATTTTCATCTTGATTTTCATTCTACTTTTCTAGGTCTTCTAATTGTTTAATTAATGTATTATTTAGCTAAAGTACTTGCAGCCGTTGATTATTCAGTGTTGTTTGCCAGCGTGTCTGCTCTGCTCATTTTAAATTGTCATTATTAAGATACAACAAAGGGGGAAAAACTGCACAGAGAAAGGGCAAAGTATAATGAAATCAACAAAAGAGAGTTTTCAGTGTTGTTTGCCAGCGTGTCTGCTCTGCTCGTTTAAGCATTTAAATCTATATAAGGCAGGCTGCCAACTACGTGGGAGGCGTGGGGATGGGGGACACAATATAGGCAGGCAGCCAACCACGTGGGAGGCCGGGGGACGCGGGATGCAACCCTGCCTCACACGGCGACTGAGCTGCAGGCTATGGACGTATATACAGTATGTACATAAGTACAATTCAGTTATGGCCGTTACGCATGGAATTTCGAAATGAAACCTGCTTAACTTTTGTAAGTAACCTATAAGGAATGAGCCTGCCAAATTTCAACCTTCTACCTACACAGGAAGTTGGAGAATTAGTGATGAGTGAGTCAGTGATTGAGGGCTTTGCCTTTTATTAGTATAGATAATATAGGGGAATTAAAATATACAGTACAGACTGTGAAAGAGCAAATGCTCTAACCTCACATTTTTCTGATGTCTTCACATGTGAGGAATTAGATAATCTGCCAGTTTTAACAGGGAATACTAAGTAGGTTGTGAGAGATGTGTAAATTGTACAGGGAGAAGTACTGCTTAGTACAAACAAATCCCCAGGACCAGAACATATTTATTCTTGAGAGCTTAACAAGGTTAGTGAGTACATATATAAACCCTTGACACATATTTTCAGGAAGTCACTGCACAATGGGGAAATTCTGAAGGACTGCAAAATGGATCCCGTTATACAAAAAGAGTGACCGGGCAGATCCAAGTAACTACAGGCCAGAAAGTTTAATATGCCTCAAAGGTAAATTAATGGGAGAAATTATTAAGAATAAGATTGAGCAACACATGGCAGGTACAGATGTTTTTCTGAACAGTCAGCATTGGTTCAGAGAAGGGAGGTCATGTTTTACTAATATTGAATTATATGAGGAAGCAACAAAAGTATACAATCAAGATGGTGCATACAATATTAATTTTCTTAACTTTCAGAAACTATTTAATAAGGTCCCACACAAGAGGTTAGTCATCAAACTAAAAGAGATAGGAGTTCAGGGTGTAGTGTGTTGATGGGTGAAGAATTAGATCTGACAAAGGAAGCAGAAGGTTATGGTGAGAGGAACCTTATCAAAATTGTAGGGGCTCAGTTGTAGGGCTACTGTTATTTTAAATATTAACATAAAATTTGGATAGGAATATAAATAACAAGCTGGTTAAGTTTGCAGATGATACCAGGCTGGGTAGATTGGGAGATAATCTAGAATCCATTGAATCATTACAGATGGACTTTGACAGCATACATCCTCAGTGTCATGTGACTGTAGAGGAAAATGACATTAAAAATAAAAGACTAGGAGCAAGGCTGGACCCTAAAGCAGTTATCAGTCATACAAACTGTCATGATGACAGTATAGTTTTTTCATAAACCCCTTAAAAAGTGCATTTCTTATATAGATTTTATCAGTATACAATTTACATTACCACCAGACATTAAAATGTACCTCCAGTGTCTGTTTGTGCTTGTCTACAAAGCACAACTATCATGAACTGGCTGTTCAAAATAATAATAACCATTATAACAATAATAATACATTTTATTTATATAGCACCTTTCCCATGCTTAATGACACTAAAAGAAAAAGTAAAAAGATGACATGCCCTATTATCATAAAGAATTTTAATGTTATAGCATGATGTTAAATATACAACAGTTTCATGAAGGAAATTGTAAGTGAGGACAGAGCACTTAAGAGAAACACTTACAGAAGACCTACTAAAGTATTCTGCAAAGCTACCAAAGTCCATTGGCCAGGAAGCAAGGTAATCAATCAGTGAGCTTTGGGTAAGACCCTGGCCTTGATAAACATTCATGTAGGAAGGAAAAGTGTTAGAGGCGGTGTTGTGACTGACAGCAGGTGAGCAGTGTGAGGCAGACCTGGTGATGTGCTGGAGCAGATACAGGGCAAGGCAACTTGGAGAGCATTGAATTATATTACAATGGAGCAGCATTGCGAGTGGATAAAGCAGATAGCAGGTTTGAACATGAAGACACCAATCGTCCTTTTAAGGGCCAACCACCATCAGCGATGCAAATTGTTAAGTCTGTTTCTCCTTTTTTAACACTCTCTGGTCTTTATAGTATGATTGTAAAGAACAGAGAAGCACCTGTGTGTATCCTTTATAATGAAAATTTTGTGGTAGTTGTTTACTAATACTGCGGTGGGCTGGCGCCCTGCCCGGGGTTTGTTTTGTTTACAAACTTTTACATGTTTACTTATTGCCCAATGCACACTGACATG
>JANRMT010062857.1:17244649-17275446 GCA_026402145.1 Polypterus bichir lapradei | reverse complement strand
AGAGAGAGAGAGAGAGAGAGAGAGAGAGATGACAACAACACTCATATCAATGACAAAACAATTACATTAACAATCATGTTACGTTATTTTTAAAATATTTCCTTTTCTTTTTCATAACTTCTTTAACACACTACTTCTCCGCTGCGAAGCGCGGGTATTCTGCTAGTACTAAATATAATTCAGTAGTCTTTATGTTTTGGTCTTTGACTGATTTATTTTTTATGCACTATACTTGACTGGCTTGTCCTAAATCACAGTGCCTCTGCTTCCTCCTAAAGATCATCTTTACTGGTATACCATATAATGAAATTTTAGGGTGCAATCATGGATTTTGGTAAAAGTCCTTTAAAGTTAACGGCAAAGTCAACTTTAGAAATATAATTCACTCTTGGTGCAGAGAAAAGGGATATAAGAAACACAGACAGTGCTAAAAACTGATAAAAAAAATCATAGGTAAGAAGGATAGTGAACTGAATATTATATGATTATAGATTGAAATTACATGAGTCTAAATAATAAAAAATAACTTACCAATTCCACCTGTTTGAAACGTATTTGAAGAGTTTTCACAAGTACAGTTTTCAACTGAATGGATTGTATATTTAGAACAAGGGGAAAGATCGGAAAGCTTGTATGTAAAATCCTTATCATGGTGTAATTTTGCAGGTACTTCTTTCCCATTCTCATCTGAAAGATTTACTTTAGGCAAAGTACTGGAGTTTGTTAAATTAAAGGTAATATATGCAGCATAACTTCCCGATGTAATGTAATAGCCTATAGAATTAAAAATAAATAAATAATTAAAAATATATATGCACAAGACATATAGAAGAAGAATTATAGTAAGGTAGACAAAAAATTAACAATCTAATGCTTTTCACAAAGGATGCAGATTATATCAGAATGTACATTATATACAGACATTATCATGTTTATCCAGTTGTGCCATCAAGGCTTTATTGTACATTGTACATTAGGTAGCTGGATTGTTAGTATGGGTTTGGCTATCTTTAAATGCCGCATATAAAAACATGTTTTTGAGCTGTATTAAATGGGAGTGGGCCATAGACAGAGCACTGCTAAACTACCCACTTCTAAACTCTATTGGCCTGGGTTCATGGCCCTCACAAACCAGGGATGTGGACTCTGGCCTTCTGTCGGCTCATGGAGTCAGCAGCAAGTGAGGTTTGGGGTAGGAGAGTGGTGTCATGTATATGCAGCCACAGGGAGGCATTAACCAGGGAAGGGTGGAATCCAGAAGACCTGTGTGGTGTGGAGGAGCAGTCATGAAAGGAGTTAATGGGTACAGTTACTGGAGAAGCCAACAGTCTTTTTCAGGGCCATTGACCACCAGTCTTGCATAAAGTGCTGATTCCATAATTCTGTCTCTTACAGGGAGTCATTACATTGGTGGCAGAAGTGGGACAAGAACCAGCTAATGATCAAATGGAAGAACTGTTTTAACACTAATGCTGGCAGATCCCTCGACCACTCTCACAAAGGCTCACTTTAGGCTAAGCAGATAAGTTCACTGTGAACCCCTTAAATATCCTGGTAGATGGACTTTGTATTAACTTTGAGGACAGGGGTTTTGAGAGGTGGGCAGTGTATTGCCCTGGATCCGGGCCTAAGAGAGACACATTCTTCAAGCAGCTGAGGATTGTCAGAAGGAACAGGTGTAAATGGACAAGCTGGACATAAAATTAGGATCATGAGATGCATGAAGTGGGGGGAGGGGTGAGGTGTTAGCCTACAGTGGATGCCAAGAGGCACTTTGCAATATGGTTCCCTGCTGCTAATTGGCCTAGATGAGTAACCACTGGTAAACCTCGGTTATGGACCCTGGCTTTGGGTTGGCCCAAGAAGCAGGGGGATAGTGTGGGAGATGGTGACCCCAGGTGAGAGAAGTGAGACAAAGCCTGTGGTGTGTATGAACATCCATAGGGACAAAGCAATTGGGGGCATGTAGGGCTGCAGAAGACCTTTAAGGAGCTGCGGTAAAAGGCGGAAGCAGGTCCCGCCACCGAATAAACCAATGGTCATTTTCACAGCTACTTATCCGTGTAAAGTGCTGATTCTATTTCTCTGCCTTTAACACCCATGGGCCCTGGGTCACTATAATATATTTCTGAACTGATTTCTGTTTAGTAGACTATTTAGTATTTTTTTTATTCTTTACTTCCCCTTTTTACAAATATTACATTTTTTGATAATTTTTTTATTATTAGTCATTATATTGAAAAATCACAAACCCTTTATTAGTATTTTCGTAATTTAAGATTTCCAAATATAGTCATGATAAATGTTGCTAAGAATTTCAAAATGTTTCTAAGAAATTAAATAGTTAGGGCCACATGACTTCAAATGCTTGCCTCTAATATTTATTGAAGATCATAGATTTATTGCTGGCAATGACAATGAAAACAAACAAGACCTTCATGCTAAATTTTACTGTCTGAAGAGGAATAAGCAAACATGCAGAAGTGAGTGAGGAACAGAGAAGACCAAATGCAGTCATTGGAGATAAAAAGCTATAAATTAGAATGAGTATGAAACATTTGAGTAGGTAAAGCGTGTGGTTACAAAGTTTGTTTGGAATATATGAATTGAGTTTAAGGACGTGCTTTTAGGTTGTGCCTCTGTATTGCTATGACAGAACACCGAAAGACAGATCAATATGGCTATGATCGGGATATGGGGAACAAGCTACAACAGATTTAAAGAAGTCTGAGATGTTTTCTGAAATGATCTACAAGCCTAATGATGGAACAAAAGCTAAAAACATTGCAGTTCTTGCTTATTTCTCAAAGGGAATTAAATTTAGTCTAGACTTTCAGTAGCATGGTTAATATTTAAAAAAAACTGCATTTCCAAAATAAAGGTATACAGTAGCTATGATTTATGGCACATTTGAATGTAATGGTCGCAGAAACTTTGTATTTTGCAAAATTAAACTTGATTAGTTCAGTACACCAGCCAATCATGTAACAAGTACAAGAAGTGAGATTCCTGAGGACATTGAGCAGACTAAGTGTCAGAGCTTTGAGACACATATGCCTGATTTTATTAAGCATTTTAAGCTCCTTTGTGGTTGTTTAGTGTGGATAATTGGATTGTGCTGTTTATACAGTAAACATTATTTCATCATTAATAAGTTTTACTCTTTTATGTAAATTTCAATAATGAATAAAACTTACCACATTTGTCCTCAGTGGTATCTGAGAAAGAGAAAGAGGCATTAGACAGCATTCTAATAAGGCTTAATATAGTTATAACAAAATACAATCCTTAAAATGCAAAACCTTTAAATATTTTATATTTCTAAGAAGTGCCAGATTTATGACAGGATAATAAATGGGGCATAGATGTTCAGATGTAACCTAACATTTGTTTTCTAAACATTTTTACCTCCAAGGTCTTCAATAGCTAAAATCACCTTAATTAGCAGCTACCCACACTCCCATACTAAATAATTATCATAGCTTTAAACAGCACAACTCTTCAAAGTGTTATATTTTTATGTGACTGCACTTCTTGTATGTATTTTTAATTATGCATTGCTTAAAAAACTTTTTATTTATTAATGATATATCTCTTCTTTAATCTGTTGCTAAAACTATAAGGGCTAATGCAATTAAAACTAGGGAGTTGCTGATCACTACAATGTCAATTAACACTTTTGATTATAGTAATTATTTAACATATTTTAAGCTGTCAAACAGTATATTGCACTTGTAACAATAGGGTATACTTACGGTATATAAAGGTATGATATGTATAATTATGCATTTAAATTAATACAGTGCACACACATACACAAAGACAAGTGGTGACAAAAAAAGTCTGGCCTCTTAAAAGAAACAACAGTAAAACAAAACCTGATTTACTTCTCAACATTATCCCAGTGAACATTTATATACTTGTTATCACATTCACAAAGGTTTTCTAGGCCAATTAAAAGCTTTATAAAGTGTTACCATTCTGATATGTCTTTAGATCTACTTTTCCAAAGGTGCCCTTATAGCACATTCAGTATTAACAGAAACATCATTTTGAAGTAGAAAGAAGATAGTCAAAAGCATTCCCCACTGCTTTTCAATGACTGACTGACACAAATGCCAAAGCTACAAATGGGGCTTTAAAGACCTATAATGAATATGGACAGCACCCTCAACATCTAACTTGAGTTTTCCATGACTGGCTCTAACATCACATGTGATGGAGAACCACCATACGTCCTTTATTTTGATTTTTGTTTGATCATATTGTTATAACTAGGTTTCACGCCCAGTTATAAAATGTTATAAAAGTTCATTAGCTTTAGAATCTCTTTGGAACATTGGATGCAGTGTTGCTTCATTCTAGAAGTCAACATTAATGGCCACAAGCTTTTCTTGTATTTCATTGCTAATGAAGAATTAATTCAATTGACTAATAACTATTCTCTATGACTGATAACTATATAACTATATTAATTATAACTTATTATAAATTATTAATTATATTATCTATAACTATAAATATTAAATGACTGATAACTATATAATTATTCTCTGTGAACTATATTAACTATAACCATATAACTATATTACTTAAAAAAACTATTAACTGTTAACTATAACTGATAACTACAGTATGATATGACTGATAACTATTCTCTAGCTCAAAATCAATAATGTAGAATATCACATAGGCTCAGGCTTAAAATTTTTTAATAACTCCTCATACGCACAACAAACACATAAAAACCTGCCCCCAGTTAAACAGACAGATAAAGATGAGCCTGCATGGCAGAGAGGGGGAGAAAAAAAAGAAAAGATGAGACGAAAAGAAAAAATGGAGGTTAACAAAAAGGAAAAGAGTGAAAGAACCAGCGCGATGGAAAAGTACGGAAATTAACCTCAGGGATACAGCATGTGGCCAGCGCTCAAAAGGGGGCTGATAGTTGCTCCTGCTGAGCCCCTGAAAGGCATCCCCTGCAAGGCTGGAGATGGCTGCGGAAGTCAAAAAATGGAGGCTCGGTGGTGCCCTGTGGAATATCATGGGATGGATGGCGGGGACATGAACAGGAATTGAGGGTTGTCTGTGCATGTTGGATGATGTCTCTCAGTGCTGGAAGATTCAAATAGGATAAGCCGGAGAGACATTAGTTATAAAGGGATGTACTACGGCTCTGTAATTTTAGAGGACAGCTTACTGCTTGTTTTAACCTCATTTTATGTATATTTATTTATTATGGATTTTTAACCTCCACCAGCAATTCATTTTGTGGATTATTTATTGATTGAACATTTGATGTACTGCACTTTCGAACACTGTTTTCCTTGGTTTTAAATAAAAGCACTGAGCACTTTATGCAACTAACGCTTGTTTGGATGTATGTGTCTTTACCTGCCAGGTTAACCTCGGTTACAGTATTGACGGTGGCAGGTTCAAGAAGCCTACCTGCACCATCACAATAACTATGAGAAATTACAAGTCTACACTTCTATACTACAACTGTCAATAATCTTTTCAAAGAGTGTGCTGGTGGTAAAAATGTCATGAAAATATACAGGGTGAAATGTAAGGCATGGTCAGGACCAAGACTTTGGTATGTCATAGACACTCCTGAATCATTGTCTGAAGAAGCTAACAATTTAACCTTGAGACTTAAACGCTTATTTTAACTCTCTATTGTGTATTTCTTTCATAAATGTTAAATGTGAACTGTACTTAGTCAAAGGCCTAACACAACAGTAAATAATAGTAGGACATTAATCAATGCCAGTTTCCCATCATATGAATTGGAATCTGTTGCCTATGAAAGGTATTGATCCACCACAAGAATATTTGTGCACTGTTTTAAGCAAGACATTGTAAAGTAATGTTAAAAATGATGTAGTACACTGACACATGTAATTGCATTCTATAATCATTATTATTTTCACCGTTACAAAAATGTGATAAACTACTCTTTGACAGTTATTTTACAATGTAACTATAATGAAGCCAATTTGCAATAAAGTTAATCAAAAAATTTTGAATAAACATGTACACATGTCTCTTTCATTTAAGTACTTAAATTACTCAAATATTGTGTCTGAGCTATTTTACATTATGAGGTTAATAAAATCTGGGACAATAGAGGTCATATTTATGAAAATGAAAACACTAACGTTTGATTTATAAATATATGGAATTACTTAATTGTTTTAAAGAATGCAATGAATTCCCAAACAGCTTATATTTTCAATTGTTTTTGAATCGTATTAGTCCATTAATTTTATATATATTTCTTTATTTTTCATGAAAGGAACCCATCCATTTTGTAAATTTTATTGGTCTATTACAAAGTTAATGGAAGCCGAGTAGCACTGGGGGCAATGCAGTTAGCAACACCGGAGTGGTGATGCATTACAGTTCACACTGACTCATACATAACAGATTATTTGGAATTTTAATAACCTCAAAACACATGCACACATAACTGAAACAAAAAAACAAAGATAGGACAGGCATAATGTACAAATTGCTTACATTCAAACAGAGGACCAGATTTTAAGGCTGGACTTGTAACACAGAAGAAAAGGTGCAAATAAAATTAAAATGTAAAGAGTGACAGATTATAAAAGGTGCATTTGTGTTATCATACCAACAGATTGGAAAGCTTTACATTTAAAATGAATTATTTTGCATTAGGACAGTTTGTAATTTTCTTTTATGAAGACCTATATATATATATATATATATATATCAAAAAACTTTTGTTTGAATAATCAAACACTAGAAAAGCATTAAACACAGACAAGTAGCGCTTAAATTCCTTTAAAAAGGTGCATCACGTTACTTTTTGTATTGGGTGAGGGAGTGATGACAGCAGTAGTTTTGCTCTCAGTGCTTGAAGGAGTGATAGGTCCTTTAGTGCGTGAGGTAAGAGAACTCTGAGAGGAGGTGTTGTTGAGTGACATCTGCCCTGTAACTTCACCTGAAAGTTGACCAAAACATACTGTTAATTTAAAAAATCAAAACAAATGTCCAGAAAAGGAATAGAAATCCCCTTCTGTTGACTCCATGGACTATTGATTTTCACAACAGTTGTAACAAAGTTTTACATGACTGAAAAGGATTATAAATTGACATCGGCAAAATATCCAATAAATGTAACTAAATTAACTTTATATATGAAAGTCTTTAGATAAAGATACTCATCTTAATACAAGTCAAAGTGAGAAAAAGTCTGAATTAGTATAAGCACACCCAATCTGGAGTTTTTATAAGAAATATAATGATTTACTTCATGAGGTAGAAGTACAGAATAAACAAGAATTGTTGTGTGAAATATTTGAAATATACTTCAGTTTAAATTTTTGAAATCTAAATATTCTCAATTATAACAGAAATTTGCCATTTTCCACTCTCTAACAGAGGTCCATAGAGGACTAGATTCCTAGTAAAGGATCAAAATAACTTTATACAGTATTCATAATCACTGACCTTGAGATAGCCTAAAATGATACTCAACATGCTTTTGTTTTTAACCTTCTGAGGGTGGGTCTTAGTGGGCTAGGACCACAAGTAAAGACTCAAATATCAACATTATCATATTTGTGATCAGCAACTTTGAAATAGCATAAAATGACACTTAACAGGCCTGTATTATGGACACATGCTTTATTAAAGTTTTCTGAAAAGAAGTAACTTTGCCCTTTGTATCCCATTAGGGCATGAGCCCCTTGGATCAGCTGATGTGGCAGGCATAGCTTCAAGTTCTTCTGATCATTTTTGTCGAAGACACCTATTGGTTTACTCTTAATCATAAAGGTGTAATTTCCTGCACAAAATATGGTCCAACAATGGCTTAAAAATAAGGATATTTCCAGTGTAGAGGACCAAAAGTAGTGAGGAATGACAGAAAAACATGATGTCTTCCAAAGCTAGCATTAAGATGATTTGAACATATGTGGAGGATTTCTTGTACCAGTGAGATGGAAGGGGCTGGACAAAACAAACTGAAGTGACTTCAAAGGGTTCATAAGTAATTCTTATGAGCACAAAAAGTTCATCTTGGTTTAATGAGAGAAGCAATCCTTTTAAATTTGACAGCTATAAACAGATGCAAATTAACTGTCTCTGTGGACTGAAAGTATTAACAAAATTCTCTACTTTTCAAGATTAGCATGGAAAAAATTGTAAGTGCAAAGATATGTATAGAAAAATATATAATTTAAAAATAAGAAATTGATAATGACTAATATAATTCCACATAATATTAGTAAAAAAAAAAAGACTTTGCGAATTTCTTTAATAAAAACTAGAAAACATAAGGTTACAGACTGAGCAGTCAGCTCAACCTCCCTAGTAAGTTTAAACTGATTAAATTACAGGTAATCATGCATCTGACATCCAAAATATAACTTTCCATGTATCCTTTAGACAATGCTCTAACTAGTTAACCTGAAAAACCCATGAGCAGCACTTACATAATCAATATTAAACATTTTAAAAGTCATTAAATTACTAATTACTACAATGGTAACAGTTTTAGGCTATATGAAAGGAATCAGATTTGGATAAAAATGTTCTACTTCATATTTTCTTTATAATGATTTATGTACAGAAATTAGTAACCGTACAAGATTAATGTTATCTGAAAATGTAAAATGTAATAATATTTAGCTCATGTTGTAAATTATATTTTAATCTCCACAGCTTCTTTTAACCTCAAGTACTGCTTTTAATATTTTTGATCACACAGGCTTGAGAATTTAGTCAGACTTATGAGGTGGTTGTTTGTTTTTCATTACATTTCATTTGTCTTAACTTTGGGACTGTAATGGTGCACTTCATCTTGTTGCTTCCTTCTGATTCATGGAACACCACTGTTTTGTGTTTTGGCATGGTCACCACAATTTTGTTGATGGTTACTCTGCGCTGTTGATACCATATTATTAGTCTCCGTTTATTCATCTTACATCTGTGAGTCACCTTATTTAAAATCAGCACTACACTGTTTCAAGAATCCACAAATTGTTTGTATGGATTGTAAATTTGTATGGATTGTAATTTTGTATGGATTGTAATAAAATTAATAAAAATTAAAAAAAAAAAAAAAAAAAAAAAAAGAATCCACAAATTGGATCAAAGATAACTTTTTTTCACAAAGATTTTTCGCATTAAGAGTCAAGGAAATGCTATTAGACCAGGAACTTAGCATGTTTGGCCTATGATTCCTATGTTTTATGGTTTTGGAGATTGTTTTTTTGCTCTGAGCATTTTCTAGATCTCATTGGTCCATTACAAAGTAAATGGGAGCCAAACAGCACCTGTGGTAATACAGGAACCAGTACTAGAGGGAGTAGTGGTCCATCAGAATGCACACTGACTCAAACTGTACCAGGTTTTGTAGTATTTTAATAAATGTAATACACATAAACACATATTGGAGACTGACAACAAACATCATGGGGAATAATGTGGAAACCACACAAATTCAAAAGGAAGTCAAGAGTTTAAGGCCAAACTTGTAACATACAATTAAAGGTGACGTTGAACTTAATATGTATAGACTGACAGATTACACAGGGTTCAGTTTTGTGATTATACCAATAATTTTGAAAACTGAACATTTAAAAGCCAATCATTTTTCATTATGAGTTTATATTACTTTCTTGTGATGAGCTGTACATACCAAGAAACTTTTTTCTTAAATCAAATTGCATATATTAAGTAATTTCCTTCGGGATTAATAAAGTATAATAAAAAAAATATGCTATAAAGGGATTATACACAGAAAGGTAGCAATGAAATCTTTTAAAATATGCATCACATTACTTTTTGCAGTGGTTGAGTGACTGATGACAGCAATGGGTTGGCTCTCAGTGCTTGAAGGAGTGACAGGTCCTTCAGTGTGTGTGGGAAAAGAACTCTGAGAAGAGGTGCTTGGGGGTGATGTCTGCACTTTATCGTTACCTGAAAAACGACCAAAACATGCTGTTAATTTCAAATTCAAAACCAAATCAACTGAGTGATAATTATTTGTATTGAAATTCAGAAAAATAAACAAACAAATCTTGTTGATGGTGACTCTCTGAATCTGATTCCAGTTAGGTGCTTGTCCCACCCAATTAGAAAGGATTATTTTGCATATGCTTTTGTTATTAAACAAAGTCATGACTGAAAGAATTCTTTTAAGATTACAGGTGAATCAGTCTAAAAATTAAATTTAATGAGAGTCAATTGACTTTTTGTTTTAGGTCATTTTTTCATTCATGTCGTTCATGTACAGCTGGATAATTTTTGGTTGAACAGTTATTAGCTTTCATGTAATTTAGGCACTTGTACTGTAATTAGAAAAGGAAAGCTTCATTAGCAAACATTTCCATAAAAAGCCCCCAACCAAAAAAGGGACCCCTGAAAGTTTAAAGTGCTGCGTAAACATGAGCTTTAACTGCCTGGGCAGACATCTCAAGCTCAGACTCAGTCCACAGAATTGGACTGCAACAAGTCTTACATTCTCCTGGATGGAATTCCTTTTGCAACAGTCATGTCAGAGATGCCAAGTGTGCAAATATTGGAAGGATCCCCAGAAATAACTATACTGGGGATTACATGATAATAGAAAGGGGCTGGAGGACAGGCAATAATAATAATCTAGTATTCCTTCTGAATGACAGTGAGAAGCAATGTTGAAAGGGACCTTATACTATGGCATTACTCCCCTCTGCAGAGGCGACTGGCCCTTACAGGATAGATTTGGGTTCAGGACTGTGGGTGCACCTCAAGCCACCAGGTGGAGTTTTGTATGGATGGCCCAGGAATTCTATGGGGCATTCTTAATTCTTAATGATTACTCAAGCACTCATAAGTAGTCTCACCAAAGACCTTAGAAACTGCTTCAAGCAAGAAATTTAGAGGGCTTGGAGTTGGGTGTGGAGTAGAGGCAGGGGTTTGCCAGACAAAAAGAAGAAGAGGAAAAGGTAATGAAAGAAGATTCAGGGAAGTGGGAAAGGAGAGTATTTGTGTGGTATGGGAAACAGGTAAGAGCTTTAGACACGCACCTTATAGACAGGGAATAAACTGTACAAGTAGGCCGAGAGGGGCAGTAGGTTTATTGTGTTTTTATTTTTTTGTTTATGTTCTCCTTGAGTTTCAACCCTCATTTGCATTTATACAATTAATAAAATGTCATTCCTTTGGTACTTCTGAGCCTTTCTTTAAGTTTTTTGAGATTTGGGGTCTACTCTGCAGCACCCTCAATAAGAGTTAATCCACTTATATTTTACAACCTTAAGCCTTTATTATAAATTGTTTAAAACTGTTGCTGTTTCAAAATGACATTATTTGAAAGTATAAATATAATTTTAATAAAGTTTTAAAATTTTCAAAAGGTTTTGAATAAACATCTATAAATGTCTATCTTTTATTGAAGTGCATACTGTAAATAGAGCATATAATGAATCCTGGTTTCATTTTTGCAATTTAAATGACATAAAAATATGAGTAGACACAGTATAGCACATATCTATGCAAATGGAAATAGTCTAGTTTGATTTTTGAGAATCAATGAAGTGGTTTTAGAAATGAAATAAGTATGAAAAATCTTTTGCTTTTTAATTTTTTTGCATCTTGTTACTCCTTACGTTTTCTGTCTTTACTTTTCCTGAAAGGCATTCACATTATAAATCTTATCAGTCCATTACGAAGCAAACAGGAGTCAAGCAGCACTGGGGGGCAACACATGAGCCAGCATTGGACAGAGTAATGCTCCATCACAGTGCATACTGACTCATACATACCTGTGTATTTAGAATTTTAAGAAACATAACTCATACACACATATTTGAGAGATAGAACACAGAAGCCTGGGAATAATTTACAAACTGCACACAACCAAAAAGACAAACAAACCTGTGTAGCTGAAATGTAAGGCTGAAAGAGTACAAAAAGGTACAATTTGTGCCATTATACCAACAATCAGGAAGAATTAACATTTAAAAATCAATTATTTTGCATTTGGACAGTTCATATTTTTCTCTTGTGAAGAGTTCTATATACCAAGAACAACTTTTTAAAATCAAACTGAATACACTAGAAAAGAATTAAACACAGAATTCTTGCCACAGAAAAGTAGCAATGAAATCCCTTAAACATGCATTGCATTACTTTCTGCACTGGTTGAGTGACTGATGACACCAATCGACTTGCTCTCCATGCTTGAAGGAATGACACTGCCTTCAATGTGTGGGGTTAGAGAACTCTGAGAAGAGGTGCTTGGGGGTGATGTCTGCACTGTGACTTTGCCTAAAAAATGACCAGCACATATTGTTAGTTTCAAAATCAAAATAGATGACAAGAAAATAAACAGAAATTAGCTTCTGTTGGCAGCATTGACCACTGATCTTCACAGGAAGAAAGTTTCAAATAAAGAGGGTTATAAATTGACATCGGCCATATTCTGCACATCCTTTACAGCCAGCTCCAGTGAGTCTGTTGAAAAGCTCACTTGCAGTAGTTTCACAAACTATATCACACACCATTAGTTAATATTAAGTCATTACATGGCATTGCATCCTACAAATCTGACATTGTTTAGTACCTGTTACATAAATCAGATGTGGATCAGACAGTTCTTAAAAAACTGAAATTTAAATTTTCTTTTTAAAATTTTAGAAAAAAATGTAACTATACAAGAGGAGTTTTAGTTGTATTTTTACTGTATTTAGACCTGGAGCTGAGCCATGAAGCACACATATTACTACTCTGTCCATCGCCATTGCTCATTTTTGTCAGCAAGAGGCAAAAGAAAAATATGTGTTTCACAACGTTAAAATTATCAAACATAAAAAGTACCAGATTTAATTCAGTAAACCTTTAGCATTAAAGTAGCACAAAGATGTACATAATAATATAACATACAAGAAAATGTCACATTTGAATTCATTTTAGGACCAACTATGGTGATCTTCTTTCCTTAAAATCTCAGAACAATTAAAAAGAAAGAAAACAAAAATACTTAGGCTTGTCTAAAGATACTAGAAATCCAGTTTGGTAGGTTACCTGTGATGCCTACAGCTTCTAGTTTCAGAATTAATCTTAGGTGTGGGACTGTATCAAATGATTTTTGAAAGTCTAGGTAAATTATGTTGTATGCTTTGTTTTTGTCAACTAAGTTGTCAACTTAGTATAGTTCCTCTGCATTACAGGATCAGAACAGCCTGTCATTGATGTGGACCCCCAAGTAGTTTTAGCAGTGCACCATCTCTATGCTCACTCCCTGGATAAGGAGTGAACAGATGTAGAGGCTCTTTGGGGTGGTTAAAGTCAATAACCAGTTTCTTGGTTTTAATGATGTTATGTTCCAGACAATTCCTTTTGCACCAAGAAACAAAGTTCCCTACCTGACTCCCCTACTCTGTTACATCTCTCTTGACAATACACCTCATTAGTGTAGAAGATGCAGAGAAGTGACCTATTGTTGTATTTATAGTCCAAGGTGTACAGGGTGAAGAGAAAATGAGACAGAACTGTTAGTTGTGGTGCTCTAGTGTTGCTCACATCCATATACAGTTCTTAAGCCTCATAAACTGTGGTCTTCCCAAATTATCCAGGACTCCATAGGCTCACCCATCTGCATATCTCTGAGATTAACCGTTAACAGAGATAATTCTCATAGTGATGCCAGTTTGTGTAGGCGGGAGTAAGCCTTGTGGATCAGACAGATAATTGAATCTTGGACTCTAATCTTTATTTGACAGGAAAAATACAACAGGTCCAAGTGGTCTTTCACAAGAGAGCTCATATAGTATAGGTCAAGCTTATACTATAGGTCAAAAGTCTTAATGATGTGGGATGTAACTGTCACTGGTCTGAAATAATTAGATGAAGAGGTGTCTGACTTCTTTGTAACTGGAAAAATATAAGGTGATTTCCAAGGCAGTAGTACTTTCTGGATCCTTCTGGACAGACTGAACAAGAAACAGAGGATAGCACAAAGCTAGTCCTCACAGGTCTTAAGAACTCAAAGACTGACTCCATCTGGATTCCATTTTCTTATGTGTCAGGAATCTCCTTATGCAAGCTGTGAAGTGGACTCATCACGTGCTTTACCAATTGAAGTGGTGTAGATGTTGATGCTGTAGGGATGATGTGGGGATACTGGTCTTTGAGAGAAGATGGTGGTGACAACAAAAAGGAAAATATGTTAAAAAAAAACAGTTCAGGGAGTTAACTTTGTCTAAATTCCCTTCCAGCACCTGAGCCCTTGATTACTTAGTCCAGTAATTATACCCAGTCTATGCCACAGAAGTTAATATAGTCTGTGATGCAGTGATGAGTCCCATGATATCTCCTGCATGTGATTCACACATTATTCCCAAAATGCTTTTTGGAAGCAGTTATTCAGAGCCATTTCGGTATCCATGCTCAATTTATTCACTGCCCTGGTGCTAAATGGTGGCCATCTAATAACAGGGTTGTAGGTGGATCAGATTGTGGTCAGATCTGCCCAAAGTTGCCAGTGCCACAGGTTTACATTAAATGCACCTTTAACATTTGAATATAGCAGAGCAAGCTTATTTTTCCTTGAATGGTACATGGCACAAATTGATGGAAGTTAGTCATTTGTTTCAAAGTCAAATGGTTGAAGTCACCACATATTATAACTGCAGGGTCAGAATGATTCATCATTAGAGTGTTGGTAACTGATTTAATCATTTCCGTTTAAGAATCCCCATTTGCAAAAGGAGGAATATAGCCATTAATAAAGATTATGTAACTTATTTCCCTGAGCAAATAACCTGGGTGAATCCCAACAGCCGGAATTTCAACGTCTGATTTACAAGGTTTTTTTTTACTACAATATGCTCCCTTTTGCAACATTCCTCATTCAAACAGATGACCAGTCCCCATGCTGTCTCTTTTACACACTGTAGTAGGTCTCTGCTTGCTCCAATAAGATGGAATCCACCCAGAATTAAAACACTCAGGTTTATCCAATTTCAGCCATTTCTCTGTAATACACTTTAATGCAGCTAGTAGAGCTAACTGCATTCTTGACAGCAGTAACTTGCTGCCGTTCCGCATATTTTCATTTGCTGGCGGCACCCATACTTAAACCAATTACTGTATATACTCGCGTTTAAGTTCTCCCGCGGATAAGTTGGGGCTTGATTTTACTGTATAATTTACGGTCGGTCGAATGCGGTAAACTCACTCTATTGGTCCAAGGGATTATTATATGCTAATGCCCACCTGAGAATGGAAGCATATTAGGGCCATGGAGAATGGAAAAAAAAATACGGACACAGTGAAGAAAACTTTATTCTCAACATTTCCACTTTAATCTCGATGTTTATGTTGAGATTAAAGTTGACATGTTGACTTTATTCTCGAAGTCCATTTTGTCATTAAAGTAGAACATCGTAATCGTCATTTTAAAATCAATGTTTAATTTACTAGATTTTCTCAAACCTCGTCCTAAGTAATGTAGCACATTAAATGCTTTGTGTTAAGTGTTCCCTGACCCATGTTACTCTGTACATGCTTCTTAAACTGACTTCCTCTCTTGACTTTATTCTCGACATATACTTTTTTCTTCATTGTGTATGTATTTTTTTTTCTTCTCCGTGGCCCTAATACGTTTCTGTACCTGAGAGAGTAACTATAGAGCACACTGACTTTTTTTCTTTACATTGTGCCTTCGTGACCACACGGAAATACCCAGACTATTCCAAAGCAATGTTTGCACTGTTTAGTGTTTTTTGTATCTCCCACCCTAATACACCTTTATCATAAGAGCATCCCTTATCTACAATGGAGCGTTCGATCAGAAGAATATATGAAGCTGGTTTTAAATTAAATTAAAAGTCGTTGAAGTGGAGAAAAAAATTGGTAACTGCTCTGCTCCAACAAAATTCGATGTGTCTGAGAAACTGGTGCGAGATACGGTAATAAAATTCTTTTGCATGCCTCTTTTTCAAAGAGGAGGACTTCTGTTTTGCAGTCTTAAAAGTTACTCTTTTTTCCTCTCTTTTCAGTTGTCACCATTGTCTAACTTTGCAGGTAACTCTGTTCATTATATATGTATGAGATTAATTAGCATGGTTCATTTATAATTTCATGTGTTCATATTTCCAAGACGATTGAGATTTATAAAGTGTAAATTGCAAACAAACGTGTGTATGCCAGGTTTTATAAATCAAATTTTTTTTTTGGCATACGCATATTTTCTTGATCGAATACATTCAAAGTGGTTATGATCATATGGCATCTAGTGCACAACTGAAATTGCTACTAAATGGTTTTTGGACTATTGGAGAAAGGCAGCATCCATCTTTAAGATAGGACAAAAGGTCTGGCTCACCTATCTGTCGTACAAATCGGCACCACACTATATTTTTTTTGATGTTTAGAACATCAAAAATCAAAATATAACGCCAGTTTTTCATTTTGTTTCAAATTGAAAAAAAAGAAAATAATTGTTATTTTGCTGCAACAGTATATTTGCTTTGTTCTGTGTTCCACAATTTTTGGAGCAGTTGGGTCAGCCATTACCAAAGCAATCTATCGCAGAACCACCCAGAAATGTGCGATCCGTGACATCATTAAAATAACTACATTAAGACCCTTGCGTTTACGAGTTCTGGAAAAAAAAGTTGTGGTGAAAAGACTTTGTGGTGTTTAAATTGATTTGTTTCTTTTGACCTTTAATTTTGCCTTGCATTTTGAATTTGACTATTGATTTGTTAGCATCTTCCATGATGACTGTGGAAAAATTCCTGACTATGTTCTGATCTCCTGTTCCCTTTCATTAAAATTGTTACTGTCTTGTTTTGAGTCAGTATATGGAGTGGATTCATACTTTGATCATGGATAGGACTCTAGCCCATTGGAGGGCATGCAGAAACACAGCAACCCATGTGTTGTACAAATGTACAGTAATTTAGTATCTCCACTCAACCTTGATAACATGTCTGTGAAAGTACCTGTGATGAGTATACCCAGCCTCATTAAGCAATAATAGAAACTAGCTCCACAGTGACACTGACATTATTTGATTTCAAGTTGTCTTTTGTCTATGGCCTGTACACTTTTGACAACAGGGTTCTAAAGGGATCTCTGAGCCTCAGCATTTTCAACATTATCAGACAGTATAAATAGCACAGATGTACTCTGTTAGCTATTAACTCTGAAAGCAATACCCAGTTTGAACAAGGTGCTTATGTGTAACTGAAGATTCCTCAAGATTCCAACATATCCTGTTTTCACTGAAGCCCTACCTTAAAAAGTCGGTGTGACACCAGACGAACCACCAACATAACACCTGTGGTTTCTTAGACTGTTTCTTAGACTTAGACAAAATTTAGACTTATATCTGAGTTGATAATTAAAGCACCACAGATAGCATCCATAGTGTTCTATTTCCCAGCCTTGAATGAATGAAATTGTAAGTTTTATTTTGCATGTTTATGTTTGCGGGTGCACCTTACCTTTATCAGAAGATTTAGCTGTGGTTGAAAGTGAAGTGGAGAGTGCAGGTGAGGAGGTTACTGCTGTAAAAATGAAATGAGAAAAATTTAGTGATGACTATGTTTACCAGGATAAAAAAAAGGGTTTTATCCACTTTACTCATTGCACTTGATAATTCAGAAATCATACAGTTCACACATGTAGCAGCCTTATTTTTAATCAATACTCCCAATTCAGTACACATAGAAATCCTTGTACATCTTTTAAAAAAAGCTTTAGCTGAGGGAATCAGATGTTTATGCTACTCTCATGTATCCATGACATTGCACCGAAAGACTGTAGTGGTTTAGTTACTTGGCTTTTTTAAAGAAGAGAGCTCAGCTGAAACTAATGTACTTTAACAAGTAAAATACTGTAAGAGGTTTGCAATTGCTAATGTTTTGGAGTATGACTGAAATAAAGAGTGCTAAGCCTACTGAAATAAAGGAATACTCACATAGCCTGGGATGATTCTACTGCTCACTAGTGCTATAGTAATAACTTCCAACCTTCCTATAATAGCGCACTCGTTCTGGTAAATTGTTGTCACATTCTAACATCTTTGTAACAGATTAAAGGAATACTCTATGGAATACCATTTGAACCAAAATAAAATAAATAAAATGGCAATTATAAAATAATTACATGCCACTCAAAAAATGAACTATTGGGAATGTTCAACTTATATATTAAAATTAATTTAAAGTAGTTATATTTGCTGGCATTACTTAACTTTTTCTAGCTACACTGACTTAAATTTCTTAGATGTCACAAAGAGAAAAGTCAAGCAAAATGACACCTTTTATTCGCTAACTAAAAAGATTACAATCTTCAAGCTTTCGAGGCAACTCAGGCCCCTCACTGATACAATTCATTTGTGTTGAAACAAACCAATCATAACATTTTCTTTCAACAGTAGCATAATCTGTCTCAAAGACTGTTGTCATTACTCACTGATTTTATGTTCATGTTACTCAAAATTGATACTTTTCTAATCTTCAAAATGCGGTATTCCCATTTTCCCCTTACTCAGTTAAATTAAGTTGATTAAATTAAAATAACTAAGTTTTATGTACATGACTATCCCAGATTTGGACAAAGTGTGATATTTTGCATAAAGAGTCCCCCCTTTTGTTGACGACACATTCTAAAGGACCCCCACACTTTTGTATATTCGGAAAGAATGTTAAAGACTTTAAGTAAATTAATTTTTTCCCCACATATTTTGTGGGGTTGTGGGAACAAGTTTATATATTTCTTTTGATACATGTTGCCCATCCTACATTAGAAAAATGTCTTTTTCTTGGTTTCCAATTCAACAATATAGTCAACATTAAGATTACATTCAAAGTGCAATCAGTCAAAAAAGGACGTGTTTACTTTCAGTTGTAATAAATAAACCACTACGTGCTTAGCCAGCCTTTTGTGTTCTATGCATTTATTAAATTTCACCACTATCAACAATTTTCATTCATAGGTAGTGAAATAAGGTTTAGTTGGATTGACTTGACACAATGTGACTTTTCCAAGTGTAACATATCCAAATGGCTCATTTAATGTCAATGCACTTTATTTCAAAATGCCTTTTCATGATAGATTCATTATTTCTCCATCAAGACAAAGACCACCTAACTGAACCTTTCTCTTTTGGTTAATGATTTGCTGTTGATTACTTGTCCCTAATTATAGGAGGCAAGCTGCAAAAACATCTAGAGATACTTGCACTTGAATTCCAACTGGCGATACACAGAGGCAGTTAAAAGTTCAAGTGGTTAGTTTGAATAGACAGAGATCATACGACACATGTGGCTGTACCAAGACAAATTAACAATATATTGGAAATGCTCAGACAAAATTGCTCCTGAAAATGCTGATGATGTTGAAGTTGTCATTAGAAATTTAGGACTGACTGAGCATCATGGCAATACAGTTAATGCCCATAAAGAAATCACATGCGCACACATTCATGCTGAATGTTCCAAGGCTGGAAATTCCAGGTGACAAGCTCCCATTTGAGCATTAACAGTTCATTTTAAACTACAGTCATATTTTGGCCAACACACTGCTCATCAGATTGCTGGGGCACTAACTGATTCAAAAGGGAGCAGGGAGGAAACCTCTGTGTACCAATAGCTTTGAGAACATTCAAGACAATAGGTATTGACTTTCAGAGAGAGAATAAATAGCCTCATTTAGGAGTTGTGGGTTATTCTTACTGAACTGGGGAAACTGAAAGAAAGAATTGTGGAGATTGCAAGAGAGATAGATCGCCCCTTAACATTAAAATTCTGAGATTCTGGCATTAGTATTATGTTAAAGAGGGGGGATGGCGTAAGATGGCAGCGAGTCTTCTAGCAAGCACTTACCTTGAACAATGAGAATACATAACTATATTGTTGTGGTTTTAATGTACAGTTTATTTTCATTTGATATATGCACCAGTTGCTTGGTACAGTGACAATATCTTACATTTTATTAGTTTATTTTGTCTGTAAAACTAGCTATCACAACTCTTACTATCTTAATGTTTTGTCAGTTTTAATGTGAGAAAAGGAGCACTAAAAGTGTTTAGTAGTCTACCACCTACAATCAGGCAAAAATAATCAACAGCAAACGATTAACCAATATGAATAGGTTTAGACCATTGGTCTTGATTGATAAGTGACAAAACCTTCATGAAAAGAGGTATTCTGAAATAAAGACCATTGGCAATAAAAAAGCCATTCAGAAATATGTCATTCGGAAAAGTCACATTGTGAAATAAAAATGGCCTTCAAAAATGACATTTTGAAATAAAATCTGTTATAAAAATTAAAGTGATGACATTGTATTTCATAATAATTAGAGAGAGAGAGGTAAGGAGCACACGCTGATACAGCGCATTGCCGCATGCACCACATGACAAACCAACTCAGGATCCCAGATTAGGACCCAAGTGCAGCCATGCAGTGGGTGACACCTCAGCACCACAGTAGTTCAGATGGAATGGAACCAGTGTTAGGTTTTTTTTATGGTGGCTGGAGTGCCAATTCTGCCACCAACCCCCAGGTATTTTCCTGCAGGTTGGAGGGCCTACATGCAGGGCTGAATGCAGATTAACGTCATATCCGGAATAGAGTAATTGCAGGTTAAGGGCCTTGCTCAAGGGCCCAACAGAGAAGAGTCACTTTTGGCATTTACTGGATTCGAATTGGTAACCTTTCGATTACCAGTGCAAATCCCTAGCCTCAGAGCCACCACTCCGCCATAATAATTAGATTAACCTCATTTAATTATGTGGGGTCTTTTTTACAATTTATTGACTCATCTATAGGTGTGTGCGCATTGGAGGCAGCTTAAAGGCTCAGATAATGGTAATTTCCTGCCAGAACGCAAGAGGGCACTGCTAATACCTTTACTCTTCCTCTCTCTGGAGACCTTAAGATTGATGACTTTAAAATCTGGGGGTTTACCTGGGGGTGCCCCAACTCTTCATAGTTGTCTGTGTTCTTTCTTACTATATATATATGTAAATTTGCATGTGATTATTTATTTTATATTTGCCATTTCATTTATGTCATTTTGGCACAAATGGCAATTCCATAAAACTGCACCCAAAAACTATATTTTTTCATTTGTTACTTATACCGTTCAATTTGAAAAGTCAGTCCTGTGTGACTTGTGTTTCCTGTTGCTGATATGTCCAGAAATATATGTTTAACAATATCTTTGCAAAAAATGCATGTGTTTTTCTGAAGACTTTCTTTTTTATTATTATTACCTTGGATGTTTCTCACATTGTTTACCATTGTTCAACATTGGTCACCATTGACTTGTCATATCATAAACTTTTAAAAATTTCTGTTCTTCATAAAAACATGAGCTTATTTATTTATTTATTTGACCATCACTACAAACTACATGGCGTAAATGATACATAAGAAAAATAGAATTTTGTGTGGAGTACTATTTTAATTTTATAAGCTGCTCCCCCAACTGAAATCATATTTGCAACTGTTCACCCTCCAGTGAACCACAATAATCAGAACAATGTCTCCTGATCTAAAGTGATAGAGTTTTAAGATTTGTAATGGTTTAGGGAAATCAGAATAAACTGTAGCTAAACAGGCAGGTAAAAGCACAGGAATGAAGAGTCACAAAATAACCTAAAGCAAGTGGTTATCTGAAAATCATAGTCAAAAATAAGGTGTAAGGACCAAATCCCTAATTACTTTTTTTATTTTTGTGACACGTTGAAGAACTACGCTAGTCCTACTCAGGCTCTTTTCTATCATTTCTAAAAGTTCAAACACATTACCAAGTGTACCTTCACCCTATATGAAGTGACACGATAATATCCCATGTTGTGTGTTGTCAGTAAACATAACTAGCTATAGATTCCATTGTTACAAACGTAGTGGCACCCAAGAAAAGCAATATAGAAAATTGTAATGTTCATAGAGAAATAGCAAACAAAAATAATGAATGTAATAATAATAAAATGATCAAAACACAAATAGCAATAAATATAATCCAAAAAAATGTAATAAAGCCAAATGGCACAAATAGTATTGTGTTCCTAACATCCATAAATATACTCAACTTCTCATTATCTGTGTTTCTGTTTCTGTCTTAGTCTGGAAGTTTCACATACTTCACCTAAGGTTCAAGAAACACATTTTTAAAAAATCTTCCTTCTAATAGGATACATTTATTGGTGGTATAATATTATCCTGAATATAGTATTTCATAAGTGTGTGATTTCTTATGTAAGTGCATACTGGCAAAGAAGCATCATGTTGTGCTGAATAGTGTTTGACCTTTCCAAATAGAAGAATTTATCTTGAATCCATGCATATTTTAACAAAATCACTTCTAAGTATATAGTAATCATATAGCCCTGTGACAATTTCCCTCAGCTCATTTCACAAAACATTCTGCTGTTAATACCAGTGTAGCAGATTTGCTAAAATGACAATTCCCCTCCTGGCATTAAAAATACATCGTTGCTCTCTCTTGCACTTGTGAAAAATGGAGAACAAACCTGTTGAGTTAAAGGGACTTTTCTATATTTAGGGAGACTTCTACTGCTCGTTAATGTATGGATAGCATTGTCAGCTCTCTTTAGTAACACAATAACACTTCAGTTTAATGTTCTGATGTTTAGTTCTATTATAACAACTTGTTTCACTCGTGAAATAGTTGCTGAGAATGGCCTTATCAGTTTCTTGAAGGTCATACTGCAACAGCTTGCTTGTTTTGTTTGTGCTTTTCAGCTTTATCACTGGAGGTTTACAGTAGGCAAAGGTTAAAATAATACGACACGCATGATCACACATACTCACGCACACACACATACACACTTCCACAGCAGGTTAAGGGAGACTCACAAGTTAACTAAGCATGCACAGTTTACCTTTGTGGGAGCAAACTGAGTACCCAGAGAAAACACTCATGGAGGTTATGCAGGCACCACATAAATAATTGCTGTACGATGATTTAAAGAAAGTTTTATAGAGCTATGAGGCAGGATCACTTACAAGTTCACCAATGTGTTCCTTTAACATATACAGAGTAATATTCGTGCTTTGGTCTTTGTTTTAAATTTCTTTACATTTAAACATGATGCCATTATGCTATATAATACAAAAATGAGAACTGGGGAGAAAACTACATTTCTATCAAATAAATATGTCATTAATTACAGAAAAACAAAGGATCGCCATCTTTGAATTCCTTTGAATCTTTGAAACCCATTTGATTGTCTCTTATGGCGTCAGATGATAATCAGATGGCTCCAGCTCCAGAAGAGGAACCAAGTGACATACATACTTTCACGTCTATGTTCAGGATGAGATAAGAATGAAAAAATGTCGACTTGTACAATTAAAGCTTACCTATAGCACTGCTTCGCTTTCTTCTGATCATGTCTTTATTACTTCATAGTGATTTTCAGTTTGGAATTGCATCGTTATATCATGTTATGTTCAGATTCCCCTAATACAATTTTCTTATCACACATTACCATAACAAATAAATACACACATATCAACTGTGTGTATTTATTTGATATTTGATCATGTATGCACTTCAATTTGTCCATCCAATTGATGAGTCTGCAGCGTTCATTACAGGGTAGCAAAGTATATACCAGTCATATTGAATGTAGGACAGGAACCAAATCTACCACAGAAGTTGACACTCGTGCATTTCATAGGTCACTTCAGAAATGCCAGTCAAAGCATGCAAAGCTAAATTTACTCTTGAGCCAAATAAAGTATTATGTATCTATGAACAAAAGAAGAAACTGAAATAATCACAAAAACATAATGACTTGGTGGATAATGTATACTCCACATAGAGAGGGACAGGGAAATCAGGGAAATCCAGGTACCTGGAGCTGTGAGACATCAGTAGAAACCCCTCTGTTTATTTAAATAGATATTAATGCTTTTGTTTATTAATCTGATTGTTCAGTTAAGCTCTAATATATATCAAAAAGCCTCCATCACAAAATATCAGTTTGTGAGACCAAAGAAGAATGAATGTTGTCTACTACACCTGCTTAAAAAAAAGATATTTTGTCAATCTGCATTTTCTTGCAAAAGTTTTCATCTGCACTCTTTCAGAAGCTCTTGTAATCTTTTTCATCAGTACAGAATGGGAACATAGGAACTTCTTGTCTCTGGTGTTTTTGTTCAAACATAGCAATAGTGACTTTTAATAAAGCACATACATAGCACAAGCTATCCAATGAATCTGAAGTAAGAGTAACATTACCTTTATCGTTCTGGTTATTTCCTCCATCGTCAGAATTTCCTGTAAATTCAGAAAAGATTTAGAAAAAAGTCAATTTCAAAAGAAATAAAAACTAGTTTTAAAAAAATATTTACTGTAAAAATTCTCTCAGCTGACTGTAATAGCAACATTACCACAAGCACCCTTGGACCTGGATGGGGTATTTCAAATATTTGCTTTACAAACAGAAAATATTTTTACTTGCTATTTGGGGGAAACCTGTTGAAAAATAAAATGCATAAAAGTATGGGTTAAAACTCTTTCTCTGATGCAGCAACTTAAATGACATATAAAATAGAATTAACAAAATTAAAGTTGGACAGGCATTCAATATGCATAAATCTGTGTTATAGGCAACCAAATTGATTTTCTTTATTTGTTGATTCAAAGAAACCTAGAAATCACAAGTGAAAACTTACACTTTTTAAAATATTTTATGACTGATGCTCTCAGAATGATTATGTTACTGCATAAGGGTCACAGAGTGAGGCAATAGCAGGGCTGAACCTTCAGCCACTGAAACGACTAGGCCTCCTTACACCAGGGCTCAAGAGTTCTTTTGGTTTATTTCTACTGCCTTCATACAAGTAAAATTCAACTAAACATGCTATTTCCATTTCCAAACAATAGCTTTAACGAAAATAGAATGACAACATGTATTTAAATGAGATCAACAACCAGTCTTGATTTTCCAAAGCAGCAAAACCCGAAATTTAATATTATAATTTAGAAAACATTTTCAAACAATTGAAAGATTTAAAATGCTGAAATGATAATACTATTAGTGTCCAGCTTGGGACATGATGGCACACTACATCTTTAGCACAAATGTTATATAAATGTAAACAGAAATACTGCAGGTTAAGTTTCATATTTTCTAGGTCTTATTTGAAAGCTGACAACCTGAGGAACTGAGACATTTTATTGAAGAAAGACCTGCCTATTATTTTGATAAGCAAACAGGCAATTGGTGAGCAGTGATAAGAAAAGGTAAAACTGAAATTTCTCGCACTCCTTTACCCTACTGTGCAATCCACCTGACAAAGTTAAGGAAGACTGATTATGTTTGAAATACTGCTATGTCACACTAGATAAAAGTGTGTACATTAAGCCAGCGAACGTTTTCATCTGAAAATGCCAATCGGTTGTGTTTACATTAGTTATGGTACAACCAGAGTTGCTGCCCTGGTTCAAGTTTAATAATGGTTTATTTGATCTTTTTTGTTATTATTTAAATATATTTTTTAATATGATGCTATTAATTCTGAAAAATAATTTGTTTTGTGTTTGTATTTATGTAATATCATGATTTCTATTGCTATGGTGTTTATTATGTTTGTTTCTTATGTTTACTGTTAATAAAATACACATATTTAACATTCAGTTTTAGTGTTATTAATATTAATCAACATCTGAAAGCTTTGGTTTCAGACAAAGTAGCCAATGTCCTTCCATAAAAATAAATCCAGGACTAGGCTGAAACATGGAGTAGTTCTGCACTTAATTTTACCAAAACTCAAACCTAACATTGACATTAATGAACCTTTAAAACATAAAACACTCAACATTCACAACTGACTTTCCTAACTGACTGATTTATTTCCGTAATTTCTGACTTGAAATCATATCTAACTTGAGTTATTTTCCTACTTCTTTTGATCAGGATTCATATGTAACTGTATCATTTTTGTGAATGAATAGTATTGAAATTTTTGGCTTTCAGATTTTTATTCCTTAACAAACCATGATACTGTTTGTATATAAAAAAAAAATTCATTAAAGAAGCATTTAGAGCACATATGAAGGAATAAACAACATACATCACAAAGAAAAAACTCTCTTCAAACCCTTGTTAAAATCCCCAAATGCAATACTAGGGGATCGAGTGAAAGTTAAGAAATCTCACTTTTAGTTGTGCTTAGTAAGTGTTCATTACTTAACAAATTAACACTATAAAAAATGGTTAGGTACTCTGGCCAACAGGTATCTCAGGTGTCAATGCACCAGTCCAGTTTGATAGAGAGCCACTAAGTAATCCCAAGGTACTCCAGTTTGGCTCAGTACTGTGAATATAAATGTAAGGATGGAAAGCTGGTGAACAATTCAGAGGTTTGTTTGCATCTGAGTGTGTTCGATTTTTCTTTACAATAACATATTGCTGAAATGGTTTATTTAACAATATGTCAATAAAAATCTGCGTGTTTGGGACGTTGTGAGCATACTAATGAATAAGTTCACATGTAGATTATGCAGCACAAGTAACATGACATGTTTTTCACGGACGCTTTTTGATGTTGTTTGCTGTTGACCAGAATTGGTCACTATAGACACCATATTCAGAACCTTTGTTATCTCCATTCTAAATGAAAATGTGACATTAAAATATTGTCTTAGCAATCACTACAAACTGCATGGGGTAAATAATGTATTTAAAAAAAATGGCATGTATTCCTTTAACTATGATCACAGTAGTGATGATAGTCAAACTACTTTTTATTTTTATGTTTTTGTGAAGAAATTAAAGTATCGAAAGGAAAACTCACAAGAATATAGGGAGATTATGTAACATTCAAAAAGGCAGTTATTGGACCAAGACCTGAACCCAAGGCTCTAGAGCTATGCAGCAGCACCACTAACCAAGGACTCCCTATACTGCTCATACTGATTACAAATCTTGAATTTAACAACTCCTAGATGCAAGAGATTTTGCAAAACTTCACAATAAGAGAAAAAAGAAACTAGAAGGATTATTGCTAGAAATGGAACGCTACAAGAAAATCATTCTTAGTCAATGTCTTAAAACAGTAAAGAATTAATCATGGAAAGTTCAAATTATATGTTTTGTTTTCTAATATTATTACTAGTTTAATTGGTTATTCTATCTCTTGTGTTCTTCTTATTACTAATATGTATCAAGAATCATCATTTTTCTGGTGTATTCATCTGATAGTTATTATTTTATTGTGCTGTGAGAAACAACTGAATTAGAAATATAACACTCTGTATTTTTTATTTTTCAGTAGGCCATTCCATACACACCCACATGACCAATTAAGAATCACCAGTTAATCTAACCTGCACGTCTTTAGAGATACAGGAAGAAAACTACATGCAGATACAAGGAGAATGTAAAAACTCCACACAGTTATGGCATTCACACCCATGGTGCTTGATCTGCAAGACTGCAGTGCCAAGTAAAGCACCAGCCACAGTTGACAACATAGAGTAAATCTAAACACAAACTAACCTAGATACAGATTGTGTGTCCGTGAAAGTTTTGCTCATGGACTCCCTCCCTCTTTTTTAATGAGTTCTCCATAGCAAGCAGAACATGACATAAGCTACTAAGGCTATGATGAAATCCATGCTTGGTATTAATATATGAGTTATAATACCAAAAAGGAAAGTTTGGTTTGGATCCACACCTGGTCATTGTCTATGTGCAGCTTTCATGTCCTCCCCATGTTTGTGTGTATTATCTGGGGTGTGCAGACTTTTCTACATCCCCAATAACAAAGATTTCCATTTCTCTATGGCTTTGCTCTGGGGTTTTGCAACATTTTAAAATCATGCATGTTGGTTAAAATAGTAATTCTTTGTGAGCAATCTGAGCTATTTTATCCTGCCTTATTTGAGATATCATGTTTTGGTTGGAAAAGGAAAAATAAGAACAATCAATAAAAATGATTACTTTACAAAAATTACTTTGGAAGGGAGAAAGAAAGAAAGTTTTATATGCTAAAAACTTAAGTATAAATGGGCCACGCACGGCGCCGTGTTCTCACAATTACTTTTGTACCCTTGCTCTCACTTGTGGTTAATCCTGCTTCTGTTTATTTCTTCACTTTGCTTGAGAACTCAACTCAAAAGGAAAAGGGTGTTGTTAACCGAGGTTAAAAAGCTCTCTTTCTCTAAATGGTGTAGTAACGAAGGTTACCATGGCAGCAGCCTGCTCACTGTTTTTCATCATTTAACCGCAGTTTCCCGAATGTGAATTACAAGTTCCTCTTTAGCACATAAAGTTACAACCATTAAAAAAGGCTCCATTTCAGTTTAAGTTCATTTTAAATATGTTTGCATGTGGTAAAAGATTTGCATCATTTTTCAAAAAATTCTCGTAATGTTACCATAATGAATTTGGATGGGTTGCTCTTGATTCTAGTGAAGGCCAAAATAGTCTTCACACTTGAGTCTGTCCAAAGTTTCAGAAAATTATTTTTTTAAATATTTGGCTAGGTGGATAGCACTTGATTCTTGGAATGGTAGCTTTCTATAGCATACTCTGCTTGGGTTCTGGGTTGGTAAGATGACAAAACAGGGGAATGATCATCCAGGAGTATAGGTGTTTAAAGCTCACGTATTGTGTAGAAAGATGAGTGTGATTTGATGTCACCAATTATCTTACATATACAGTAGGTCATTGTGAGAGGAAGGTAAAGCACAAAAAAACTACCCCCATAATGTGTTCAAGATATGGCCCACTAGGAAGAGAGGGACGGGCAGACCTAGGTCAGGTTGAATGGATTATATATGTCAGCTGACCTGGGAATATCTGGAATTTTCACTAAGGGGTAAAATAAGGTATGGAGATATGGTGGCCAGGTCAGCCCAGCTTACCTAGTTGCCCATGTAACCGTCATCATGATGAGAAGAGTGAAAACTGATGATTATCATAGTCAACATTTTTTTGGAAATAATCATTTCCATTATTTTTTGACAAATTACTAGATATTCCAATTAGGGAAAGCATTGGAAAATGTATGAGCAGTTATGGATGATCTGACTTTTTGATTTACCCTCTTTGGTTCTGGTAGATACTTTATAGTAACTAAAGGAAAAATGTGTTACGTAAGAAAAGATATTCAAAGACTTATTTTTTTTGGTTAGCAAAAGCCAAAGGAATTGGGTTTATTTTGCAAACTAGGATGTTATTTCCTAATTTATTTTCCACTTGTATATGATGTGAATTTCTGATAAAATGGAAAGACATAGTGAATGTTTAACTTATGAGGGGCAAAGAAAGGCTTTGATTATTTTATAAAAGATCAAGCCAACGGTGCTGCATGCATTCTTATTGTGTCTCTCTTTTGCTTTGTTTAATGTTTGTCTATTTTACATTTACATTTTATGATTCATATCTTTCAAGAAAAATCAAACTGCATTCATTAAAAATGTCTTTTGAGAATATCAGAGGAAATTTGATATTTTGCAGTAGCAGAAATAAGAATATGCTCTGCTGACTAAAATGGGGAAAAAGCATGTTACTTCATCAAAAAAAACATTCTTCTTCTTGAGCATAATAACTTAAGAGTGACATGTATGCTTCAGTCCACAGTGTTCCTCTGCCTGCAGACAGTCAGGCTTTGGCTCAGATAATAATGAGTTGCTGGTAGGTTATTGAAACAAGAGTAGAAGAAGTAAATGTGTTTGATAGATAGAGAGCACATTTCAGCAAGTGACAAAATTTTATTTACAAATGAAACTTGCTGCCACATGCATGCTGTTTTATATTTTTCTTGTCTCCCCCAAACACAGACATGACTTTCCCTTTACACTTCAGAGTACTATCTTTGCCAGATTGTTGCAGATAAGTACAAGTCTGATGACTGCATTGTACTGCTTAGCATTCTATTTCTGAAATTAAAAATAATGAATCTCTGAGCACTGCCATGTGTTTTTCCCAGCAACACAGATAAGGGGGCCAAAAAGCCAGTGATGACAACAGTTCATGCACTTTGTTGTTGCAAAATCAGCAGAAGATACAACAGCTTATTTCACCATCTCACCATTTGTCAGAAATGGTGTAAAGCTTCAAGTACAGAAATCAGTTCCTTAAATATGTATCTGGATAACATAAAGATCTAATTTATTTGCACATTTAGCTACCACTTTTCTGTAATGCTACACATTATTGCAGTGGTTTCTACAGTAGACTCTGTGATATGTTAAGTGACTTACCCGGGTCACGCAGTGAGTCAGTGATGAGAACTGAACGTTAACTATTGTAAAATTTAAGAAGAAGGAGAAACTGAATCTGTAGGGTTCAGCAAACACTAAGCCAAATTGCTTCCCAAAGTTAAAACAATTTTAGTTTTTTCGTACAATCATAAGTTGGAGAAGAGCAAACCATTCAGTTCTATGTCGTTTGAGAGTTTAAGTTACCCCAGTTACAACTAGCTGTTACACTGTACAGCAATCCATGTTTAGTGTATGCTTATTTACTCTGAGCTCTGCTTATTATTGAAAGTTGGTGCTATAACATTTTCCATTTTCTGTAGCAGATGATGTGTTATTGGGTTTCTATCATTAGAGTGTATGGCAGTTGATGCATTACTTGAACTTTTGCTATGAAACTTAGTGTATTTTTGTATCAAGTGGTGTTTCAACATGTTGTTACAGTTTGTATAAAATCTCTTTTTCATTTTGTTAGAGTCAGTTGTACTATACCATGTTCTTTACTTCCCTGTGAACTTTTCAGAAAGTGGATACCTCTTTCATTTTTTTGTTTCTTTCATCATGTGTGTGACAAAGTA
>JANRMT010062857.1:17233962-17244549 GCA_026402145.1 Polypterus bichir lapradei | reverse complement strand
GGACGCCCCTGCACACTGTATTCAGGGGGAGCAGCCCTAGACAGTGTAATACCTCCTCCTGGACGCTAGATGGCCGCCCCCCCTGGGCTGGTGTAGTGCCTCAGTTTCCCACAGGGCTCCCTGGGAATTGGAGTTGGGGGCAGCCCAGTTGGGTCCCACAGGTACCGCCAGGGGGTGCTGTGTTTGGGACTCCTGAGCCCGTGTGGGCAACAGCTTCATCACACCTGGAAGTGCCGCCGGATCTTGGTGATCAAACACCGGGAGCACTTCCAGGTGACCTATAAAAGGGAGCCAGCAACCACCACTAATCGGCCAGAGTCGGGTGGAGGAAGACAAGGTTGCGAGGGAGGAGTGGTGGTGCCAGAGAAGAGTGTTTGTGCTTGTGCTATACTTGTGTTTGGGACTGTGTTGTGGCTGGGGGGAGTACAGGGAAGACGTGCCCTCCAGTTGAAGAGGAATAAAGAATCCTTTTATTTTACACATGCCTCCCGTGTCCAATCTGTGTCGGGTCAGGCGCTATATAGTGCCTTTTACAATATATATATATATATATATATATATATATATATATATATATATATGTATAGATGCCATGCAAATAAATAAAAATTAGTTTTTACCACAACTTTTAGGAAATGTCTCTTCCTTTGTTGATTCCATTTCTGTTTTCATGAAACCCATTGCCTATAATCCACACAATTCAAAACTGCTACATGCATGTGGTAGAAGCCTCCTTCTTGGTTGTAAAGCATAGCCGCCTTGCTCACAAGTACCCCAGCTGTGAGTGATGTTTGCTGTTGGGGAATTCAACAATAGTTTTCTAAAACAGCCAACAGGTGAAAATCAATGGCAGGCACAGTCTAAAGATTATGTTTACAGACTTGTATGCAGCAATGCTGAAACAAATAGCTGCAAAATGTGTTTGCAAGCTTTCATTTCATCCAATTTCACATATCAATGGGTTAGTCTTACTATTAATGATCTAATTATTTAATTAGCTAGACCTGCTCTCTTATTTTGCATTCAGAAAATGTGTTACTATAATCAAATATATAAAGCACAATGTGTGTGTTCTTTATACATTTACACACCCTTATCCAGTGTCAACAAAATTTTGCACATTTTCGACTTTGACTGGATCAGATCATAGTTTATTTTGAAAACCAAAACTTTACCCAAAGAGGTAACATGGGGGGGTGAGTTTTCCTTTTTACTAAAGTAAATTTTCAGAAAAGTGCCACCTGTTGGCTTTTCAGCATTAACACAGGAAGCAGCAGTTTGCCAGTTCTAAGCCTTTGTGATCACTGGTGTAGAATGAGGTGCTAGAAGTTTCTTTTGAGAGAAGGATTCTCTAAACTCATTGGGAAACTATCACACACCTCAGGCTGGGCAGTCCCCAGTCAATTATGTGCTGCTCCACCATGGTCCACTTGCTCTACTAGGTGTGTGGAACTTAGCACACCTGACAGGTGGATATCTAACCTTACACCAGGTAAGACAAAAAAATCTCAGAAACTCCATGTCCTCAGGATCTGGACTTGGAACATAAGATATATGACACCTGGATGTACAGATGATCTAACAAATGATAAGTGACATATGCAAGACTATGTCATCAATAATACTTTATCTAGGCAGCAGATGGACATTGCTGCTCTCCCGGAAAAACGGCTTACTTCCTCCAAAAATCTTTTAGATAAAGAATTTACCCTTCTTTTGGCAGGCCAATCCACCACAGGAGATCAGAGAACATAGTGTGTGGTTTGTCACAAGAAACGGACAGATTGGCTCCATCATACCAAAAACTGGTAAAACAGAAATGCTGCTAACGATTCTGCTTCAAACATTATGGGATCTGGTTAGCAAAATCAGCACCTACATGCCCACACTAACCTCTACCTTGAAAGCCAAAGACAAATTTTATGAAGATGTCAGTGCACTCATCAGTGAAGTACCTCATCAGAAATCACTGCTTGTCTTATGAGATTTTAATGTTCAAGTTAGCAGTGATAATTACAGTTGGACAACCTTCTTAGGTTATTTTGGAATGGGAAAGATGAATGATACAGCAGTCTCAAAAACATCGAGCTGACTTGCAGCTACCAGAGTGCAGAATGTGACAGTGACCACTCTCTTGATTGCAATAAGGTGAACTTTCAATCAAAAAAACTCCACCACTCCAGAAAGGTGGGAAGGCTACATATCAGTATCAACAAGACTTAAAACTCTAGTAAGGTGGAGAAGTTTGTGTGTGTCCTGTGTTATAACAGCAGCTGCTATATCACTTGTAAATATGTTAGAAAAATACCATTGTATATGGAAAGTATAGAAATAAACAACAGGCCCATACCAGTGCAAAAATCTTATTTACTCTATTGTTTATTGAAAATGTCCCATCGTCTACAAAGGTGAAACATGGAGTTGGATGGCAAATCAGTTCAAGAAACACATTCAACCACTTAAGAACAAAGAATTTATGAAACCTATTGTTGAAAATTTTACCTCCCTTGACCACAACCACACTGATCTCTGACATGTGCTATTTCACAATGGTTTCAAATATACTTTTCAAAGAAAAATAAAAGAAGCTAAGCTCATTCTCAGCCTTGGATAAAGTATTCCTCCAGCTATTAATGACTGACTGACAATTTAAGCTCTCCCTTCATCTTCTCCAATGGCAGCTTTTTTCACTTACTCTTTTCTTTCATTTCTTTAATCCATTATACGATTGTTCGGTCCTTCCCTATTTACATATACAGTTTATAACTTGCTTTTTCCTGTTCAGTTATACATGTAATGAAGACTATATAGCCGAAATGTTGTGACGCTTAACTAATTCTACTTTTCAGCTTGTGTTAATTGATTATTCTTTTATTTTGTCTGTTACCTACAATTTATATTTTGGTTAACAACATCCAGTCTTATTGAGGTAAGTCATTCATACTTTTCTCTGGCAGTATGTTCTTGCCTGTAAAAGGTAAGCATGATGTTTAGAGTGTATGCATTGTACAAGTAGCATGGATGGTGTTTATTGGCACAAAATTAGAACCTGTAATTCATAGTGGACTCATCCCCGTCCACAACCTGTGTGTTGAAATGAACAACAGAAGAAGAAGGGGAAACACTAAAAGAATATGTAGAGTAAAACTCAAGAAAAGCTATAGCTGACTTGCATACCACCAATTTAAGACCACATCTAAAACACTGCATAATGTTTCAACCTCACCATTACAAAAAAGGACATAATAGTAGTAAAACAGTTCAGAGAAGAGCAAGTAGAGTAAATCAAGGATTGTACGAAATGAGAAAAGAGACTGGTCTCTAATGTAGATGTTCCTTTGATTACTCAAAGTTTGGATGTTTCACTGTGTTGCACCACATTCTTTTGAAGTGCAATCAATGAAATTGTAACACACCATACAAGTGTGCACTATGCTTTCTGGAAATTTGTACAATGGCTATGCCTATTGAAGATAAAAAAGCATAAAATATTCTGCTAACATTTGGTAAATAGAAAAAAAATTAATATATGTTAAACAAAACAGCTGGATCTCATCAAAAATGTCTTTGTGTTTTAATCAAGGTCTAGGGTGTGTTATGAAAACACAATAGAATCAAACTTACTGAGTAAGACAATCTACCATATAGGAATACAGTTATTCTGGCAAAATGGATCACTGAGATTCAATTAAATAAAACAAATCCAAGTTATTATACCAGGTATCAGAATTAGCCTGTCTATTGTGCTTGGCTGTAAGATGTGAAAGCCAGTTAAAAAAAATAAATAACCCCAACCCACCACCAGTACCACCCTAACTTTGAGGAAGTTTATCAGCTAAATAATAAATAAGTGATAACTGACAAACACATTTCTGCTATTACAGTATATATATATACATATTTTGCTTTGGAAAAGCAGAAGGACTAATTGTAGTCCTATATACTGTTCCAGAAATGTATATTTGGTTACTTGTTGAATCTAAAGTGACCCAACCTCATAGTGCTGAGGTGAGCTGCAGCCCCCCTTGTCCCTTGATTAAGCAAGTTTGAGACTGCTATTTTGTATTAGTGAAAACCAAACTTCGCCAAATTCATTTAGTCAACCAAATTCACTAAAAAACAGTTAAGCTGTTGAAAACCTTTTATGTTGTTAAATGAACCTACTGATCTGTTTTAGACTGTATTCCAAGAAGACTACAGTGTCAGAACTGAGAAACCAAAATTGCACTTCATTTATTCTGTTACATTTCTTAAAATGCCAGTTTTTTAGACCTTTGGGTGGTGTGGGTTATTATTGCATATGAGGTTATTAATTGATTTTGTCTACTGAAATTAAGTTTTTCTCCATAAAACTCAGACTGGCTAAGAAAAAGCTGCCGCTCCCATTCACAAGTATATTTCAAGAAAGGGCTGATCTTGACATGCAGCTGTAGTGCTAACAGCCAAAAGATATTTATGTAAACATAAATAAACTTATAAAAGCAATTAATTACAGAACATTTGATGCATGTACTGTATTCTGAAACTCAGAAATGTATCAATGTTATTTGAGTGTATTATTAATATTGTATTTAATTTAATAAGCAGCAAATAATAAATATGTATTGCATTATGGTAAACTAATTAAAGATAGAAAACCTTTCCAAGAATAGATACAAAAAGTTTATAAACATTTCTTTATCAGATGTGCATTTTTTATGAATAATTTCATCATTTTTAGTTGTGCTTGCAAGTAATACCTGTCTATCTACATAAAATAACTTGCTTCCCAGGGGACCAATTTTGTTAAAATTTGTCACACTTATTCTCCAAGCAAATTTGTTAAGAAAAGTCCTTTTTTTGTTGGAATATCCTGAAAAGAGAATACTGTACAGAGTTCTGAAATTTTAAAATCTCCCATTAAAAAGCATTGGAATTTTGCAAGCTCATCTCTTTTAAAATAAATATATGCTCCTTCAATTACAGATTAGTGCATTATTTCAAATTTACTCTAAGAGATGCCACTTCCTGCAGTGGGCTGGCACCCTGCCCAGGGTTTGTTTCCTGCCTTGCGCCCTGTGTTGGCTGGGATTGCCTCCAGCAGACCCCCGTGACCCTGTAGTTAGGATATAGCAGGTTGGATAATGGATGGATGGAGATGTCATTTCAACTTGTATATTTTGTATATTTTTCCGTTTCATTCGCCTGACATTCAATCCTGACAGCAAAGCGGATCCTCAATACAAGGTAGTCAAACACTGGGAGTGGTGTATGAGCAAGCCACTTGTACGCTTGAAGTATACTTGAAGTATACTTGAAGTATACAATACTTCTCCTGCTGCTTGAGGTAAATGTGAAGTGTAAATTTGACATGAACTGCATGCACCATGTTCTTTAAAAAAACTAAATCAGAAGATAAGAAAGCATTTATCCTCCATTGCATCGTAATCATTAGTGGAAAGGCTTACTATAAAAATGACAGTTTGTCTGTAAATTATTCACCCAGAGCTAGGATTAGACAATATACTAATATCTGTGTTACAAATGTTTCGATAATCTTACTATAGTGTCTGCCGAGATGTTTGAATTCTATTTCCATAATCAAAAAGAAAATATTTAAGTATTATTTTAGTCAACTCAAGGATTTCTCTTAGTAGGTGTGATATAAATTGATGCATTTTAGACTATAGCCATACCATTTTAACTTCACCTTCTCTCAAATGGAAACAAGAATATAAATGCTATATATCAAATACTAGAATCTTAATACACTACAAATTTTAAACAAAATTACAATATTGTATTCTGAACAAGGTATCATGATGATTTTGTATAGTAGAGTCCATAGCAATTTCCGTCCCTACTATATATATGTTGACGAATCTATTCAACATTTTCTAAATCTTGTTTTTTCATGACAAGCTGTCAGGGAGACCAAGCTATACATACAATATTCTTCTTTCTAATTCCAACACAAATTCACAGGGTATATATAGAAATTTTATCAATTCAAAAACACAAATGTGTAACTTTTTTCGGCATTCAGAGCTTAAGCAGTATAAGTGACTCCGTACTGGGACCTCATTTGCAATAACTTTGCATAGATTCAAGCAACACTAAAAAACAGGAAAATGCGCATGCCAAAAAAAAAATCAGATTTAAAAACCTAGTATACACACGTTCCTAATACTTTACCCTTTATAAATTACAATCACCTGCAAATGAGCATATGTGAAGGTACCTGGAATGCCACCCTATAACATATATGGAGCATTCTAATCAACCTCATACATATGTAATCATAATGGTGAAAAACTTCATTGGCTGGTAGAGCTACCTTCCACCTGTTGCTTCAAGACACTATCAACTGTATTCAAGAGTATCTGGGTGCACTCCGTAACTGAGAGCTCAAGATCACGTATGGCAGTATATCATCTCTCCTCTGCTTTCTGGGGGTCAGGAAAGATGCAAGGTGCCTGCTCCTGAGTGAGTAGTTGCCATTACCTGCTACATGTAATGATATAATTGCTGTTACAATGAATAGTACAGGCCATATGAAAAACTGAGGGTTCAGCCAGTTGTCTGGCCAACAAGCCTGCCACAACATACAGAACCTTCATGTCTGTCAAAGCTACTTTGCCTTCAAATGAATGAATCACAGGTTGAGTCAGGCCACTTATCAACTGGTTTGACTTCACCAGCTAACTGCCCTATATTTAATTAAATTCAGACCTCAGCTAATGACTTTTAATGCTAATAATTTTAACATCCAAAATTATCTGAAATCATTCATTTCCTCATATCAAAGACGTGATATTCTTCTTCAGTATTTTAAATACTATTTATTTTGTTTGTTTCAAAAATATACATTACAATAGAGTTTCTACAATATAACAAAATATGTTTCAGTGAAACAAAATTAAGAAATGTATGTCTGTTCAATCAGAAATACAATCAATCACATATATCTCAAAAGTGTTTAAGATGTGCAATTATAAATCACATTAAAACCCAAGAGCTAAACAGTAATAAAAGGCCCAATGTGTTATACACCCTCATATTAATTTAAATAATCAGAGTTTAGGAAATTAGCTACCAAGAACCCAGCAAAGTTACTTTAGAATAACACTAATGCATTTTTTTCAAATTCCATGTGTAAAAAATGTGATTTTTTCCCAGTTTTAAATAATATATATATCCCCACCGAGTTATGGGGGATGTGTTAGGATTTTTCAAACTGAGCAGAATCTGTCGATGTCTGACAATGTATTGTAGGAAATAACAGCCAGTTTATCACTAGATAGTCTAGATTAACCTGAAATAACTCAAAGTACTGCTGTAAGAGGATTTACAATGATCATACATCTGTCACTATAAGATAGATGAGAAAAAATCTTCTCCAAAAGTATTTTTAATTTTGATAGTCCTAAAACATATGGCTATTTATTCTATAGAAGTTTTCCACATGTCTCTGCATGAAACTCCACCAGGGGTCGTATTCATATCATGTTTAAAAACTTTTCCCAATTGTTCTTAATTGGCTGTGCATTAATTCGATTAAATCTAGATCTAAATCTAGAAATAGATTCTCCATTTCACTGTGCTGATGGTGATTCTGCTACATTGTACTATCGATCTCCACAATGTATGTATGTATCATTTTATGTTTACGTATGTAGGCTTTATCTGGCTTGTTTATTTGCAATTTATCATATACTAGCTGATTAACCAGTGGCTTCGCTCACTGAGTGCAAGGGAAAAAAATAAAATGTAGTACAGTATATAAATTATTAAACAGTAAAACATTAACATGTAAGAAGTAAAGATACATTGAGCAGTACTGGAGTGCTTTCGGGTAAAGTACATTTTAAAGGTGCAATAACACAACAGGTAAGTAGTACTAACAGCAGCTTAAATGTATTTGGATCATCTCTCGGTAGGAGATCCCTTGGGAAAGGCGCTACATGACCGCTGTGGTATAGAAATTACATTTTCTATGCGATCCTGCAAATTTCTGCCAGACAACCTTGCACTATGTGCCTGTGATTTAAGAGAAAAATTATTCTGAGAAATGTGGACGCTGCCGTTCCGTGCTTAACAGGCAGAAGGTCCAAACAATTCCCAAGTCCAAAACTTAACATGAAGAGGTCAGTACATCCTCTTAGATGTAAACCCTCCATCTTCGTAAAAGAATTTATCACAAAAGCAACCTTGAATGTTGCGGGGTTTTAGTGACCTGAACTCACCTTAAGGGACAGTAAGTAGTCGTGAAGCACAATTTGCAAAGAGAGTCCTGCTTCGATGTCGCCGATTACACTCATTCGCAAAGATTTCCACTCTCCCAGGAGCAGACGGGGCACTCGAAGTGTCACAAACAGTGCAAGAAGAGACGATGCCGCCCGAAACTGTGAAGCGTTCGACCCGGCAGAGCAGCCCGACGTTCCGTGCCTCTGAGCGTCCACTTTGTTCTCACGACCCCTCGCCGCTGAAGGCAGTGTCGTCTTCATATTATTTACAGCTCGGCACAGTTAAAAAGTAGAAAGATGCAAAGCTGTTTTCCTCATCTCTTCTACTATCAAGTACTGCCAATTTAAAAAAAGTTATAATGTGGCAGTTTCCGCGATAGTCACGTGGACGAATAAATAAAACTTCTCTGTCAGAACGCGCCTGGCAGCGAACGGGTCAGAGCTGGAGGCAAAGAGAGGAGGGCGATGCGGGGCGCACTTCTATGGGATAGATCAGCGTGTTTGTGTTTACTTCTTTTCAATATCAGTAAAGTAACTCTCACACAAATAATGACAATTCATAAAGACGATATAAAAATGGCACCCACAAACGAAGTGATTAGTTCCTGTATTATGTTCTGTGGTCATACATAATTTCCGTTTCACGTGGTCATACGTAATTTCCGTTTCATACGCGAAAAGAATTTTATATATATAGATAATTTATCTTGACACTATAAAATATATTTTTGTTTCCTTCTGATAGTTCACTCTTTGAAAGGCACAATATACATTTTTTTAGTTAAAGTTAAAGAAAATTGAAAAAGTTTATCTCCAGGAGGTGCCATTCAGTGTCTTTGCTTCAATGACAGGGTGGCTACATCAACATAGCTGCTGTCACACACTTGCACATAGGAGGCAGCTAAAGGGCTCAAAAGAGAATAATTCCATACTAGACCAGGGGATGGCAGAGCTCACTAATCTTTTCTCTTCTCCCCCTGCAGACCAACCATGGGAAATTCCGCCTGGTCCCAAGGACATCACTTCCGGTTCCGATGACATCACTTCTGGTTCCAGGCCCAATGACATCATTTCTGGTTCCTGTCTAAGTGATGTCACACCCTTCCACATGGCTTTAAAGCTGTCATGTTTTGTTTGATGACTCAGTTCTGTCCTGAACTCGAACCTGTAAAGACCTGTTTGCTAATTTTGCCTTTATTTCAGCCAATTTTTCCATGTATAAATGGGGTGACTGCCCCAAATCTTTTTGTGGTGTCTGTTCGAATCATTTCACACTGCACACAAAGAAGCAGCCTTGAGGCCTGCTGTGTTTAATTGTAGGCACAGATACAGTCAGTGTAGCTGCATAAGAAAACATTGACTACAGCTTTATATGATTTTTTTAAAAGTTAGCTCTGAACCTTTGTGTTAATCATTCTTCTCCTAGGATTTTTGCCTAAATGTTTTATACTCTTATATTTACAGTATCCGTTTGTTTGTCTGAATTTTAAATATAATATTCCCTTCTTTATCAGTTAAAACATGGTAGCATCCCACCCAGAGTTAGCTGTAAATAATGAAAGGGCAGCATTTTCACACATCTAAGGTATTAGGCCTCATTGCCTACAAGCTGAGCAACCATAAATGTGTAGAGATCTCTACAGGCAGAGAACAGAATAGTAGGAAAAGAACATATCTAAGTGGCAATGGACACAAAGCGGGAGTCAGTCCTGGATAGATGTCAGTTTAATATGGGGCATGCTGCACATCAACCAAACAATAACATGATCTCTTTAATCTGGTAAATTTTAAATCTAACAAATCAGTTACAGCTCTGGGGCACATGGCAGGAATCAACACTTAATGGGACACCAGTGCATTACATAGCAGACTTACTTATAAGATTTAGAAAGGCCAGTTAAAATAGTGTATGAGTATCTGGGTTGTTAAATTATCTGGATGAAAATACATGCAGGAGAAATACACAAACATGTCATGAGCCAGAATTTATATCTTTGTCCTGAAAGCTGTGAGGAAGAGGCATTAAAAACTGTACAACAATGTCACCTTTTATGCAAATTAAAAGTGTTTGCTGTATGTAGCTTCTTGTACACACTATCCCGATGTGCTTTATGTTACATACACTACACTGGCCAACTGAATGAATACCAAACCATGTCTACTAACATAGTAAATAAATGTACCCACTTTGAAGGACTCCAGGGGAGGACAGGCTTTTGAGACAGAGCTGTATTGAAATCCTTACCCAGCCAGGATGCCAATGGCATGGAAGGACTGGGGAAGGCAGCTTGTTCAGGGTATCCCTGAGCCACTAGATGGCAACCCCTCAGGGTTACCGTACCACAACAGATTCCTACAGGGC
>JANRMT010062857.1:17190059-17233862 GCA_026402145.1 Polypterus bichir lapradei | reverse complement strand
AATATATTTATATATAGTCCAGAACGTAGAGATTGGAATTTCTTTTTATTGTTTGTGCTTTTAATTGCTAATCAATTATCCACTTCAATTTATATGTGGTTTATACATGATTAGATTTTACTACAGCAACTGCTTCCCTAATTGTTCTATTTACTTTTGATTATTGGACACATGGGTACACCCCTAACACCTGTTCTGCATTTAAAGAGTAACTTCTTGGCTGTTTAACCTCTTATAGAAATAATACATTTTATTTATATAGCACCTTTCCCATACTCTTCAACCTTGAGGGATCTTACTTGAGTAGTGAGAATGAAGCTCAGCCTGTAATGATTGTCCCATATTTTACGTTAGTTACACAGAATTTGTATGTTTCTCTGGCCCACAAGTCACTAGTGGCATAAACCCAAAGCAATATTTGGGCCATTTTAAGACATAGCTCCACGAGTTGGTAATATTATGAGTTCTAATATACCTAGCGGTCTAGCTCTGACAACACCAAACTAGAAGTGGAAACCTTACTCAGAGACATGTAGCCCTCTTAACCACTCAATGCATTTTTTAGCAGAAATTGCTAAACCGACTTTACTTTCATGACAAGATTAATTCTTAAAGAACAATGCATGCATAAAGGTTGCATGAAAGTGCAAGCAACCACATGCTGAATCTTATGAGATATGTGCATTTTCTATTTTTTTACCATTTGGATATCGCTGTTGTGAGATTTATTTATATTTATCATTATTTTGGTTATATTCATGCCATTTTGTGGGTAGTTTTCCCATGGGCGCCACCATTGTCTATGTTATTTTCATGGACAAGGCCCTATTGTTATTGGCAGTGATGTCTAATGCTGGCCACATATGTTTTAACATTATTACATGCTACATTGTAAAAGATGCCCACAGCCTAGCATCCAAGTTTTGGATTTGCTATTCAAAAAAAAAAAACAAATTAGTGCATATCATGCATTAAAAAAGATTGTGATTTTAAAACTGTGGTCCAAATGACAAAGCCAAAAAAAAGAATTTCCATACCCTACAACAGTAATATTCTGAGGTATTTTCTTTGTTTATCACAAGGTTATAAAAGCTGGGATACAAACTGCTGCACAGTGCTACCTTAAGTTGTCACGTCACAACAAACAACACCCACGTGACTTGATTAAACACACCCTTTTGCCCAGTAACAGCAGACATTGCCAGCAACATGGATGTGTTAATAAATCAAGCACACAAAATGGCACTGACAATATGAAAAAAATGAACCACAAAATGGTGACATCAAAATTACATTGTCGTAAGATTGAATGTTAGTTAAATGAAAGATACAGTAGTTCATACAAAAATATCAAAGCAAAAGCATAATAACAAAGATAATCATAACACTCTGGACCAAGATGCTTATAATATAGCCTCTAGCCCTACCTTTAGCATGTGTGCCTGGCCGGAAAACATTTAGATTTCTTTTACAGACTACAATCAAATACAGACCTGAATAATCTGGAAATTTTCCGTTTTTAACATTTAACATTTTTAAGAATAACAAAACGTTTAATAAATGGGGAGAGATGATTCAACTAATCAAGCTTTTCAGGCTTACTAATAGCTAATGTATAACAATATCTGATCCAGATACTCTTAAAAGCTGTAAAGCTTTCTGCCTTAAGGTTCATTGTAAATAGAATTTTTCCACTCCGATTTACAAAAATATATTATTCTGTTATTTAGAGGAAAAATACAGCTTCTTTAGATTTCATACTAGTACATACAGTATGACAGACATTACGATTTACTATTGGCAGAGGTTATAATAGCTATACCAGAAACTGAAACTAAAAGAAAAGTGGTTGGTATGAATTTAAGTTTTTGTTTAAAATTATTTTATTATTAATTATCATGTTATTAGTATTACTATTTAATATAGGGTATTATTTTTACTTCAATACCATTTGCTGTTTCTTCATGATTGCAGATATGTTATTTTGGGCAATGGGCTGGTATCTAGCAACTTGACCATTGTTGTGTGTCATGTCATCACAATGAGTGTACCTGTATAAAAGATAGCGGTGCACATACATCAGTATCTAATGTTCTGGCTACACTAAATCACTTCATGAAAAATCATACGATTATTTCAGTTATGAAAAACAGTGCTAGTGAGTGTCTGGACCTGCTTTTGACTCATTTGTTTATTAACCTTTTTTGCCTTATGGTTTGGTCTTGGTTGCTGGTACTTTTCACCCTTTTGGCTTTCATTCCCATTTCTATACTTGACAACTCTTTTTCCTAGTCCTTTTAAAAGTCTTCATATTGTGGTCTCTATCTGGGTTAAAATAGTGGTGAAGTTGATCAACCGGACAACATTTGTTAGAGGAAAGAAAAAGAGTAATAGCTGTAATATCTAATACTCAGGAAGCAGAAATTGTTAAACACTTCTTATTTTTTTTAAAGATCAAGTCTTTCCTTCTCTTTATTTTAATTTAAATTCAGCACATGTTGTGCCTTGCTTTGCTTTTATTAACAAAAAAAAGTAAAAAATATAAACAAAAATGAATAACAATGAAAAAAATATTCTAAACATGCCAAAATGATTTCAAACACAGGCGGATCCTAAAACAGACAGACAAAATATCTATCTATCTTCTGGACTTTTTCTTTGCACTACAAGGGTATTGGGGTCAAGGATGTTACCCAGGCTTGAATGCTGGGCCATTGCAGTTTACATTGTCACGTACCTGGGCAGATTGGAGTCTCTGTTAAACTTAATATATGCATCTTTAAGATAATCCTAAGAAAATTAAAGTGGAAAAAGGGAGACTGAGCTAATGCCAGACAAAGGCAATGGTGGAAGCTGATGCCAACTATCAAGTGTCATGGTTTTGCATGGGTTTTGCCCTTGACTTGTGTTTTTCAATTCTTTTGTATTCTGTCATTTCTTTCAGTTAATTTATCTTCCTTTTGTTATTTTTTAGTTATTTATTTTGTTAATGAATCATCTTTTGCTAAGCTTTTGCAATAGTTTAGCTGTTTTCCTCTGGGCTCTGTTAATATTATAATTAAATCTCAAATTATTTTGATGGTTGTGCAGTCCGACCACAATTAGTGTTATGATGACTCCAATATAAAAATAGACAAAAAGGGCAAAAAGGCCTTAACATAAACCAAAACCTGACCAAGGCTTTATAGGTTTTCCTCAGAAACAGACTTTACCTCAGGCACCCTGACCCCAAACTCAAATGGCAGGCTTTCAGGCCTATACAGGCAGAAAATAAGGCTCAGTCTTTAAAGGTTCACAACTCTCAAAATAGTCAAAGATGCCCTTCAAGGGAGTGGATAACTGTAAAACCTGTGGCTTGAGAAGACAAAGTAATGTTCCTAAATGTAAATAATTTATTAAATAATAAGAGAAGGGATCTAGGCATAAAGGCTGATGACATGCCCTTAACAGTGATGGCATGGAGACCCCGCCTCTTGGGGGGTTCCACCCATAAAACACAGGGAATGTATTAAAATAACATAGATATACAAAAAAATCTTGCCAAATAACATTTAAATAGCACAATATTAAACAAAGCCGTATGGAATAAAAACAACTCATTAAAAAATAACGATTCAAAAACATAAATGACAATAAATAGGAAAATTAATATAAAACAGGTAACAAACCATTTCTGAAACATACAAAATAGGCTACAAGCCCCAAGTGGTTGAACAGGCCACTCAACAAGCAGCAGGGGTCAGTATGTAATGTTAGGGCTTTGCGGAAATGCTGGGTTCTTTCCTGTGTTCATTTAATTACCTTACTCTTTTGAGCTTTTGCATTGTGTTCTTTCAATATCTTTTTTGGCTTTTAAAATTTTGGTTTGTTTTAGGATTCATTTTATATTACAGTTTTGTTTTTTTTGCTTGATTTTTTTTTACATTTTTGCCTTAGTGTTTATTTTCTTTTTGTATTTTGTAGCCTTCTATTTCTAATGTATTATTGAATGTTATATTTTTTTGGATTTTGTTTTCTGTTTGTTCTCTTGTTTCCTTATTAAAATCTCCTTTTGGCATAGACTTTGAGGCAAATCATAACACCAAGTTATGTCAGGCAATAGTGCTAACCACTGTACCATTAATTATATTATTGTATTGTGAAGTAATCATGTATATGATCAATTTTTATTAAACTAATACGAAAATACATTTTAGTGCAAACTGTAAAACACATCATTAAGAAAATCAGCCAGCCCACAATACCATATAGACAGGAAGTAAACTGAGAGGAAGGAGTACACAGTTGCAAAAAAAAAAAAAAAAAATGAAGAACAAAACTGTAGACATCAAAGAACGCCTCCAATGGATGGTTTCTAAAAATCGGAAGACAGATAATCAGGGGATTTCCAACAAGAAGCTCAGGTTAATGTTGCAGCAATTTGGCCCAAAGGGGGCAATCTCTGCTAGAATGAGGAAAGAGAAAAAACAGAAAGGTCTAGGAAAAGGAAGACCAAAGGAGTAAAAAAGAATATCATAGCAAAGGATAGAAGAAAGAAAGTGTGACACAGCTTGCCAAAGGGATGATACTTTAGGACATTCTCAATACATACATCGTATGTCAAAAAGTGCCTAGGGAATTAGAAGAATGACTGGAAAGTTCCATAATGAAATAGTTATGGGGGTGAGTTGCAAGCAATGTTTAGATTTAATTTGGGTATGTTAACGATTTGCATTTTAAAAAGCAGAAGTGATGTTCATGGAAATCAGGTCCCAGTGGAAGATCACATTCTCAGACAGATAAGCCCTAGTGCTTAGAATGGCATATGTTGTTGAAAAAGGTTTCACCTGAGTGGACAGAGAATCAAAGAAAGTTAAAAGAGGTTTAGAAGGAAGTGAAGATGGCAGACCAACACCACAGAACCTGAAACAGATCAGAGTTCAAGATATAAATAAGAAGGATGGAATAGAAAATGTGTATCTCAGTGATTTGAATGTTCTAAGCCAAAAATATCAAAAATATCACCAAAAGTAGCAAAGTTGAGTTGTGCCCAACCTTGGAATGACTTGGGACTAACTCCTATGTGGACACTATGGTTAATAAAGAGAGCTGTGGGAAAGCAGACTTGGGAAAGAACTTAACCTAAGTACTGTGGTACCTTGCTCTAAACAGTCAGAACATACGTATGAGATTAGCAAGCCTATATTAATACCTGCTGTTCAAAAATTGACTGAAGTAAAGTAAGCCAGTGGAAGATATCAGTGGTGATTGAGTTTAGATTAAAAAAAACAGAACATATGGTGTCCAGGAAGTTCCAGCCAAAACCGAACATATTTAAAAGAAAATGCAGAACAATAAGCAATATAGGATTTATTAAAAAAAATAAAAAGCAATTCAGGGGGGCTGTTGTATTTTACAATTCGTTATTTTTAACCTGCTGCCATCTTTAGGACACAAGATCTTTGTTATTCTTTGTCAATGGTTGTGGTCTTCATTTTTAGGGAGTTGCATTTCATTGTGGTGTCTGTTTACCTTAACTCTTTTTGTTTTTACCTTTGGTGTTTTCAAGCATCAGTGCCTTCTTATGATGGGAATGGAATATGTAGCTTCAGCGTGACCCTAGGTGATTACAGTGTGCAGTCAAAAGCAAACTCCTGATTGTGTGGGTGCAACCCACGCAACTTCAGTTGTAACTGCAAACTCATCTGCTAGTACCACATCCTTGCACAGGGCAGATGACAAAGCATCACTGAACTTTGAAAAAGGTGGGCAACGGGAGAATGTTGATCCATGTAATTTCAATCTGGGACAGAAGCACTAAATGAAGCATGAATATCGCCGCCTTTAAAGTAGCAGTCAGCCCCTGACCAGCCTCAAAAGTGCTATCACCCACTCAACCTGCCAATGGAGTTACAGCACCTTGCAGGTTTCAACACACATGGAGGCTGGGGGATGAATTTGCTAAATAATGCAGTGCATGAAAAACGTTTCACTCTCGACTTCGATCAGTGCTTGCTCTCAAGTGCAGACAAAAAAAGCAATAAAAAGTAAATGTAGAGACAGAGCAACCACATCCTGTGACTGTATATTGTTCTTCATGTGCTCTTTTTTTACATGAACAGGCAATGTTTCGTTTAACATCACGATGAGTAGTTCTATGTCATAATATGCAGTAAAGGAATACCACAAGTTGGTCGTGGACAGTGTAAGATGATAGCACCTTGTCACTTGAGGAGTTTGTACCTCTGATGCCCAGCCCTGTGTACCTACAAGAATCTAAAAATAGCCATTGCTAGATCTACTTCTCTCCCCTCATTCAATGATCAAGAGCCCTTCCTTCAATTGAAAAGCTCAATCCTATGCGAATTTCGTTTCCTGTTTATGCTCGGCGCTGATCTATTTTACAATGTTTTAGCAAAAATGCATGCATTTAACATGTTGAGAGTTTATGACAAGATATCTGACATGTGGATTATGGAACATGAGTAATGTAATTTTTTGCATAGACATTTCTGATATTGTTTGCTGTGATCCAGCATTATTCACCACAGAGTACCATTCTATTATAAACTTTTTTATCTCTGTTCTCCATAAAAGATTTTTTCTCTGTTATCACTAAAAAAAGCATGGGGTAAGTAACATATAAAAAATATCATTTTTTGGGTGGTTTGTTCCTTTAAGAACAAACAAAAGGAAAGAAAGATATAGAAAATCAGCCCCAAAGGTAAATGAGCACAACACCTAACATAACTTCCTAAAACTCAATCGAATTTAGGGATTTGGTGTTTGAGTCTGTCAAGGCAGCGCTGGAGCAGAGAAGTAACTCTAGTCCGTCACAGGGCCAAGCTGAATGAGCTCTCACCACAGTTTAATATTTGAATAGTGCTGTGCACCGCTCGTCTACCACATTATTTCTAAACATATTTGTAATAATTGTAAATACATAGACACGGTTCTAAAAACAAGCACATAATTAATTTAAGCATCAATAGCCAAAAATAAATCTAGTTCACTGCTGATTTTGACTTTGCTTTTTATATTAGAACCCCTTTTGTTTGCAGGAAAGAGAAAGAGGCGCCATCAGAGTCTGTTATTATTAATTTTGTGCACCATCAATTTGGGTTTGCTTCGTTTTAGAATATGTTGTAGCAAACTTTAAAATATACTCATGACAACACACATGCTCTACAGCTAATAATTTTATAACTTAAGTACTTTCCATAGTTATAATGTGGTGTCGATTATTGTATAAATTTAGTGCCTCCCAAGTAGTGTACTGAGTAGAGGAATAAATAAAATAGTGCTATGCGTTATTGCATTTTGCTGACACCTTTATCCAAGGCACCTTATAAGTTCTGGTGATGTTATGATGGCACAGACAGCTTGAGTGGTTATGTTGTTAAAGACTAATGCCTTAAAGACTATACCTACCTTAGATAAAATACCTGTACATGGTCTACCTGGCTAAAAATTGCACAGTTTGGTTAATTTATGTAGGGCTAGTAGGCCTTACACGCTAGACGCTCGCTTAGCTTCCCTGCAAATACAAAAAACCTTTAGTCTGCTTACTGCCACCACACAGTTTCATGCAGCAAGTCGTCAGAGGTTCAGTTTGCAGGCTGATTTTCAATTGACCTCACCACATATTCACCATCTTGTTCAGCTGGTGTACTCAAGCACCCTGTTTATTTTCAGTTTTCTGTCTAGTATGGCATAGTACAATTTTTATGAAGTGCATATTGACAGTTTAGGTCTGTGAATGTTAAATTACTTCAGGTCAACTGTTACATCTCCATAAACTCACTACAATAACTCAGCGAGATCGCTGATTTGCCTGCTGGCAAATTCATGCTGATGATACCTGCTTAGCTTGAAGTTAACTGTTCAGGATGAATTATTTTCTAATTGCCTAATGAATCACTGTCCTATCCCAAATGTTCATGTCATACAAGTGAAGATGTATATTTAGCTAAAAAGAGATTTTTTTTTTTTTATCTTCCTGTTTTTTTTCCTTTGCCCTTTTCTGAAAAGTTGCTTCTTGAAAATCTGGCTATGGCAACAGAGAAACATCTTAGATTTTTAAAAACGCATTCAAGGAGGCTGATGTTTCATAGTGGATCTGAGCTCTAATGCTCAAAGGTTTTGTTTGTTTACAGGAGATATTAAAGACAGCAACTGTCAGGGTGTTTCAGGCAGAAAATTGTAAAAGGTTGAGGCTTAGAGCACATTCTAAATGAAACAACTGACAACAACACAATGGCCAGTGTTAAATTAACTTAATAGCGTTAAAGTAATCCTTAAAATTCTATAAATACAAATATTGTTTCCATATACTGTATATTTTACACTTTATGTGTAAGTTTAATACTGGTGATTTTTCTGCACAAAAGTAAGACTAATTTAAGTATTACAGTAATATAAGTGATTGAAGCAGACACCTACACCAAGTTCGGCTCAGTTTTGTTGTTTATTAGCAAAAGAATAGCAAACTGGGTGACAGATGATTGACGCTGGTATAGATTTTGGGCTTTTTGACAGATAGAAGTTGCTTCAAGGATGATGGGGGAAAAAAAAAATCCCCTTGCTGCCTCCACTTTAATTCACACCTTCCCACATCTTAATTTTCACACTTAAAGTCTTACATGATTGTTCTAGTAAATGTTACACAGGTTTAAGATACTGAAATTCAAAAATGCTGTTGCAGCTGTACATTAGTAAAGATGTTAGGCAAAATATTAAAGAAAAGAAAATGCTGTTTTTACAATGTACACATTGAATTACATATACTGTATTATATTCAAACTTTATGTTGTGTGGTCCTCAGGGGACGCTGCAGCTCCCCAAACTACCAACACACAGACTCAGACACAAGTTCACTATTTATAAAGGCTTTTATATGGAGTGAAACTCTTCCCAAAGTAAATGTTTCCCACACCAAATCCTCACTTTCTTCACTAGGCAACTCTGTTGTCTCCCTTCTGTCTCTCTCCTCTGCTTCTTACAGCAAGTTTTGTCCACCTCCTCCCAACTCTGGCTCCCTGATTAAAGTGGGGCCTCTTCTATTATATAACACCCTGAAGTACTTCTGGTGTCCTGAAATTGTGGCTCGGAAACACTTCCAGGTAAAGTTGGAGACTGACAAAGTAGGTTTCTTCTGCACTCTCGGCAGCACCCACGGAACCCAACAGGGCTGAGACAGAGAACTACCATTCCCAATGTGCCCTGTAGGAATCTGTTGTGGTACGGTAACCCTGAGGGGTTGCCATTTAGTGGCTCAGGGGAGGCAATACCCTGAACAAGCTGCCTTCCCCAGTCCTTCCATGCCATTGGTATTCTGGCTCGGTAAGGATTTCAATACAGCTCTGTCTCGAAAGCCTGTCCTCCCCTGGAGTCCTTCAAAGTGGGTACATTTATTTACGACGTTAGTAGACATGGTTTGGTATTCATTCAATTGGTCAGTGTGGTATCTGTACAATAAAGCATATTGGGATAGTGTGTACAAGGAGCTACATACAGTAAACACTTTTAATTTGCATTAAAGGTGACATTGTTGTACAGTTTTTAATGCCTCTTCCTCACAGCTTTCGGGACAAAGATATAAATTCTGGCTCATGACATGTTTATGTATTTCTCCTGCATTTATTTTTATTCAGATACTCATTTAACAACCCAGATACTCACACACTATTTTAACTGCCCTTTCTAAATCTTATAAGTAAGTCTGCTATGTAATGCACTGGTGTCCCATAAAGTGAAGATTCCTGCCATGTGTCCCAGAGCTGTAATTGATTTGTTAGATTAACAATTTACCAGATTAAAGAGATCATGTTATTGTTTGGTTGATGTGTAGCATGCCCCATATTAAACTGACATCTATCCAGGACTGACTCCCGCTTTGTGTCCATTGCCACTTAGATATGTTCTTTTCCTACTATTCTGTTGTGTGCTGAGTAGAGATCTACACATTTATGGTTGCTCACCTTGTAGGCAATGAGGGCCAATGGCTAGGATGTGGGGAAATACTGTCCTTTCATTACTTACAACTAACTCTGGGCTGGATGCTACCATGCTTCAATTGATAAAGAAGGGAATATTATGTTTAAAATTCAGATAAACAAACTGATAAATATAAGAGTATACAACACGTAGGCAAAAACCCCAGGAGTAGAATGACTAACATAAAGGTTCAGAGCTAACCTTTTAAAAAAATCATATAAAGCTGCAGTTAGTGTTTTCATATGCAGCTAAAGTGACTGTACTGTGCCTACAATTAAACACAGCAAGCTTTGAGGCTTCCTCTTTGTGTGCAGATATACTGTACTGATGTAGCCACTCAAGAATACTCACTGCCTGGCACCTCCTGGAGATAGACTGGTCATTACAGTGGGCATAGACTCTGATTAATGAAATACCTGTTGATTAAATTAACACATGGCGTTTAAGAATTCAAGTTGCATTGATAATAAGCATTAATAAATCAATTATAGTCTATAGCCATATGCAAAGTCCATCCATTCATCCATCATCCAATCCGCTATATCCAATGTGCCCTCTATTGGTCAAACACATTTTCTGCTTGTACTTTACTCTTGTTACAATAACTAACATCCATCCATCCATTATCCAACCTGTTATATCCTAACTACAGGGTCATGGGGGTCTGCTGGAGCCAATCCTAGCCAACACAGGGCACAAGGCAGAAAACAAACCCTGGGCAGGGCGCCAGCCCACCACAGCATATGCAAAGTGCATAATAATAATAATGGACCACAAAGAAAAATGACAACAGATGTCATGCAATTTTATCTCTTCAGCCATTTATTTTAATAAACAACTAACATGAAGCAACCTTTTGAGTTTTTCATGTCAATAATTTTAAAAGTAGCCTTTTCTGTGCCTTTATCTTCTCATGCTTTCTCCCTTTTTTAATTATTTCTTTAACTGAAAAAAAAATATTTTTATATTGTGCCTTTCAAAGAGTGCACTGTCAGAAGGAACAAGAATATATTTTACAGCGGCAAGATCAATTATATATGATGAATTGCAAATAAACAAGCCTGAAAGAGCCTACATAAGTAAACATAAAATGATACATACATTGATTGAGAGTATAATTTAGTAGAATCACCATCAGCACAGTGAAATGGAGAATCAGATGCATGTACAGCCAATTAAGAACAAGTGGGAAAAGTTTTTAAATATGATATGGATATGACCCCTGGTGGAGTCTCGTGCAGAGACACACAGAAAAACGTCTATAGGGAAAGAGCCATAAAGTTTGTGTTTTATCTTAGACATATATAATTAAAGCTTGGAGTAGTTAATTTCTCATCAATTTTCACAAAACTCACACTAATGAAAATTATACAACAGACACAAATATGTCTAATTTGAAATTGTCTAAAATATACTGTATATAGGATTGATAACAGTGAAGCTCTGGCCTGTCAGAATGAAAAATAATTTTGGGAAAAAATTTTTCTTATCTACCTGCAGTGTTTCATATGGCCTGTACTATTCATTGTAACAGCAATTGCAACATTACATTACCTGGTAATGGCAGCTACCCACTCAGAAGCTGGCACCTTGTGTCTTTTTCTGCCCCCAGAAAGCAGAAGAGATTTGATATATTGCCATGCGTAATCTTGCGCTGTCATTTGTGGAGCGCAGCCAGATGCTGTTGAATGCTGTTGCTAGTGTTTCAGTTCAACAGGTAGGAGGGGGCTGCTTTACTAGCCAATGAAGGTCTGCAGCATAGTGATTGCATATATATATATGAGGCTGATTAAATTGCTCCGTATATGGATGTTTCAGGATGTTCGAGACACATTCACATATGCACATTTACAAGGTGATTGTGATTTATAAAGGATAAATTATTTGAAATGTGTGTACACCAGGTTTTATAAATGTGATTTTTTTTGGTGTATTCATTTTTTTTTTTCTGGCACACACATACTTTCAAGCTTAAATCCATGTAAAGTTTTCTAAATTACTTCCCAGGAGTGAGTCACTTAATCTGCCTGTGCTCTGAATGGAAAATAAAGTTATGCATTTGAGTTTTTCAATTTCTAAACTTTTTTTGTATATGCTGTGAATCTGTGTTGAAATTAGAAAGAAGGATATTGTTTGTATGGCTTGGTCTTCTTGATACACTGTCATGGAAAAAACAGATTTGTCAGCATATAATAATAATAATAATAATAATAATCCTGTATATAGTAGGGATGGGAATTGCTAAGGATTTTACTATACAAAATCATCATGATAACTTGTTCAGAATACATCAATATTGCAATTTTGTTTTACCTTTTGCAGTGTATTAAGATTCAAGTATTCAATATGTAGCATTTTTAGTATTCCTTTTTCCATTTGAGAGAAGCTAAAGATAAAATGGTGTGCCTATAGGCAAAAATGCATCAATATATATGATACCTACTAAGAAAAATCCTTGAGTTGACTAAAATAACACTCAAATATGTATTTTTTTTATTATGGAGACTATAACCCCATTTTTGGTAGCACAAACATTAGTATATTGTCTAATCCTAGCTCTGGGTGAATAATTTACAGACAAGCTGTTATTTTTATAGTAAGCCTTTCCACTAATGATTGCGATGCAATAGGGGAAAAGTGCTTTTTTTTAAATTTAGTATTTTTAAAGGATGGGTGGCAGCTTGCTCATACACCATTCCTAATGTTTGATTGTATTGTGGATCGGCTTTGTTGTCAGGATCGACTATCAAACAAGTAAAACAGAAAAATATACAAAATAGTGTATACAATTTGAAGTTATATCTCTTAGGGTAAATGAAGACGCATACAGTAGAATGTTTATTTTAAAATAGACGAGCTCAAAAATTTTGCCAATGCTTTTTAAAGGGAGATATAAAAATTTCAGAACTTTGTACAGTGTGTTCTTTACAAGAGTACCTCAACAAAAAAAGGACTTTCCTGACAAATTTAGGTTAAGAATAAGTGTGACAAATTTGAATACAATTGGTCCCCTGGGAGGCATTGTTTTATGCGTAGAGACATACATTACATACAAGCCCAACTAAAAATGATTATTCTTAAAAAACAGATATTTGCTAAAATATTTTTTTTAAACTTACTATATCTATTCTTGGAAAGGTTTGTTCTCTTTAATTAGCTTTCCATAATGCAATCCGTATTTATTATTTGGTAAATTAAATACAATACTAATAATACGCTCAAATATTAATACATTTCTGAGTTTGCAAATACAGTTACATGCATCAGATGTTCTGTAATTATTTACTTTAATAAGTTTATTTATGTTTACTTTCATATCTTTTGATTGTTAGCACTACAGAAGGATATAAAGATCAACTCTTCCTTAAAATATACTTGAGAATGGGAGGAGAACCAAGTAACACTGACACAAATTTCTGAGGAAACACAAACAGTCTAGAAATGTAAACTGTCATTTTAAACATTATTGCTTTTTATTAGCCTGCCTGTTTTTATGGAGAATAAACTCAATTTCAGTAAACAAAATCCATTAATAATGTTATGTACAATAATAACTTGCACCACCCAATAGTCTAACAAGCTGGCATTCTAAACAATGCAACAGAAAAAAACCAATAGCAATTTTGCTTTTTCTTACCTAAAACAGAAGTCTTTTTAGAATAAAGTCTAAATCAAACCACTAAGTCCATTTATCAACCTACGAGGTTTTCAACAGCTTACTGTTTTTTAGTGAGATTGGTTGACTGAATGAGTTTGGGAAGTTTGGTTTTCACTAACACAAAATAGCTGTCTCAAACTTGCTTAAATAAGGGACGAGGGGGGCTGCAGCAAACCTCAGCACCTTCAGAGTCAAGTTAGGAACAACCTCACATACCCACACTCACAAGGGGTCAGTTTAGATTCAGCAAATAACCAAATACACATTTCTGGAATAGTATATCGGACGAAAACTAGTCCCTCTGTTCTTTTCAAAGCAAAATGCATACATACATTCAAAATACATGCGTATAATGGCAGAAATGTGTTGGTCAGCTATCCTTTATTTATTATTCAACTGAGAAAGTTCCTCAAAATTAGGCTGTGGTTGTGATGGGGTGGGGTGTTATTTTTTTAAAACAAGTATAATAAGTTGTATTTGTTGTATTTAATTGAATGTTTAAATTGGATTTGGATGAAAGTGATCCATTTTGCTGGAATGACTTTATTCATAGTTGGTAGTAAGTTTGGTTTTACAGTATTTTCATAACACCCTAGACACTAATTAAAACAAGAAGACATTTTTAATGAGAATCAGCCATTTTGTTTAACATAACATATTTTTTCTGTTTTCCTAATGTTAGCAGAATATTTTGTGTTTTATTATCTTCAATAGGCCTAGCCATTGTGCATATTTTCTGGAAAACAGCGCATACTTGTATGATGTGTTACAATAGCATTGATTGCACTTCAGAAGAAGGTGGTGCAACACAGTGAAGCATCCAGATTTTGACTAATCAAAGGAACATCTTCATTAGAGACCAGTGCTCAAAAGCCATTAGAAAAAGGGTTTCTGGTTTTGAGCTGTGTTTGTTTCATGTTTTTGACTGTGGTTTTATCCCATTGATAAGAAATCAGAATAATAATGAAGTCCACAACCCAACCTTGCTAAATGTTCTCACCTATTTTCTTGTCTTCTAAAATGAAGTTTTTCATATTTCTGCTTCTAAAAAAAAGCAAATACATTGAATATACTGTACATATATTCTTAGAGACTTCATGTCAAACAAGTGATATTGTTCCTCTAAAAAGCCTTCTTCATAAGCATGACATTGAGGGTTGAGAGTCTAACTGTGATAACTGTACTTACACTATTTAGCAATGTTCTACATGTATTTGTAGTTCTCTGTGAGAAGTAATGTTTTTAGATTTTGTATTAAATTTACTGTCTTCCATGTGTGCCATTATCTTATTCAAGAGCTCTGGTATAAACTGAAAAGATTTAATTTTTTCTTTCTTTTCTCCTTGAATTACTCTACTTGCTCTTCTCTGGACTTTTCTACTGCTGCTATGTCCTTCTTGTAATAGCGAGGCTAAAACATTATACATGTTTTAGGTATGGTCTTAAATTAGTAGTTTGCAGGTCAATTATAACTTTTTTTGACTTTTGCACTACACACTCTTTTAGTGTTTCCCTTCTTCTATTGTTCACTCCAGCACATTGGTTATGGACAGCTTTGAGTCCACTATGATTTGCAGGTTCTAATTTTGTGCCATTTGGCACCATTGATGCTACTTGAACAATGGATACATTGCTGCTTAAGTCATTACGCAGATTATAAATGGTAGATAATAGACAAAAAAATGAATAAGCAAAATTTAATCCCAAGCTGAAAAGAAAACATGGTTAAGAAACATACAGCATTTCTGCTCTATAATCTTCATCACATGTTTACCTGAAAAAAAAGCAAGTTTTATATATATATAAAAAAGGAAGAACAGAAAAATTGCAGGGTGGATAAATGAAATGGAAGAAAAGAGTAGGTGTGAAAAGCTGCCATTAGAGAAGATGAAGGGAGAGATTAAATAAGCAGTCATTAAGACCTTGAGGAATATGTGATCCAAGGCTGAGAATGAGCTTAGGTTTTCTTTTACTTTGAGGGGTGTCTTTGAAATCAAGTGAAAGAACACAAATCAGAGATCAGTGGGGTTGTTGTCAAGGCAAGTGACATTTTCTACAAATGCTTTCATAAAACCTTTTGACCTTAAGAGGCTGAATACGCTTGAACACAAAATGATTTGCCAGACCCTGTTTCACTTTTGAAGATGATGGGGCATTACTAATTAGCATCCACACTAATTTTTTAGGTTTTTGATCCAAACTGACGGCTAGAATCCTGCCGACTATGCCAGTATGGACGCTAGGTGCTGTTGCCCCTTGAAACCCAACAGACATACACTCAGGACACAGAGTAAAAGCACTGATAAGTATTTTTATTTATTTTCTTCTCAAAAACAGTGCCCAAAGCACCACAGCTACAATAAACATGCAAATAACACCACAAAGTACAATTTTCTTCTTTCTCTTCTTTCTCCTTCACACCTCCCAGCAAGCTTTGTCCACCTCCACCTGACTCTGGCTCTCCTGCTGAGTCTTCAGCAGTCCTTTAAATAGTCCTTGGCCCGAAAGGGCTTCTGTTCTTCCTCCATGTGACTTGTAGCACTTCCGGGTCAGATGGAGAACTTGAGTTTTTAATCAGCCCAGAAGTACTTCGGGGTTTTCATCCTCGTGATCCACTAGTGACCACTTCTGGGCTAGGTGAGAACTTATTCTCCCATCATCTTCCCACAGCGTTCCCTGTCGGCATCCACAGTACCCTGCAGGGCTGTGTTCCTGAACTCCATGTCCCATAGTGCCCTGCAGGAATCCGGGGCACTGCTGCAGTCCAGGGAAGCTGCCATCTAGCGTCTTGGGGGAGGCAGTGTCCTAGAAAAGCTGCCTTCCCCATCCTTCCATCTCAGTGGCGTCCAGGCCGGGTTGAGCTGCTGACTATCTCTTGCACAACCCTTGGCTCCATCTTTGGACATGTAGCTTTATATATAGATTTATACATAAATACATGCACTCCAATACAGTTAAGAGTTATGGGGAATAGAGACTATCTTGAAATTTCACTCAAATTTTTGTATTTGTTTTACATGTAAATATACTAATACCTTTTCAGAATGCAACATAAGAGAAGAAAAGGTCTAACTAATTAAACAATTAGATCATTAGAAATAAGACTGATCCAATGATTTGTGAAACTGGTTGAAATGAAAACTTACAGCTTTGCTGAATCCAAGTCTGTGAGTGTAGTCTTCAGACTCTGCCTGCCAGTGATTTTGACTTGTTGGCTGTTGTTGACAACTATTCATAAATTCAGCCACAACTAGCATCATTCATGGCTGGGATACCTTTGAGCAAGGTGGCTACTCTTTCTAGCCTAGAAGTTGGTATCTACCTCTGCGTGTTGCAGTTTTGAGTAGTGTGGCCTTTCAACAATGAATTTCATAAAGCCAGAAAGGAACATTTTATCTATTTCTGGGAGAGACATCTCTTATAGGATGTTTTAAAAACTTTATTTTATTTACATGGCTTCTGTCAGGAGAGTCTTTACTTTGTCAAACAAAATAAAAGAAACAAAAGTGAAGGCGATATCCTCTCTCTGAAAATTTCACAGGGAAGTAAAGAATGTGGTGTAACCAAATCGACTCTCACAACAATTCAAACAATGCATAAGCTGCCATAAACCATGATCGCAACTCAATAACATATCATCTGCCACAGAAAATGGCTATGTTGACAGACATCAATGCCCAGACATTGCACCGACTTCGAATAATAAGCAGAGTTCAAAGACAATAAGCACACACTAAGCATGGGTTGCTGTAAAGTGCAATAGACAGTTGTATGCTCAACTTGACGGTATTTTTAAAGCAAAACATGGACAGACCACATAGAACTGAATGGATTACTCTCTTCCCAATTATGACTATATGAAAAAATGTATACACTGTTAGAATACATACAGTATTTGCTTTAGCCTTGGCCAACCATTTAACTTAGTGTTTACTGAATACTGCAGGTTCTGTTTCTTCTTCTTCTAAAGTTTTTTTATAGTTCACTTTCAATTCCCATCACTGACTCACTGTGTGACCCAGGGCAAGTAACTTAACATGTCACAGCTTCTACTGTTGAAACCACTGTAACATTTTGTATAGCTTTACATAAAAGTACCAGCTAGATGTGCAAATACATTAGATTTTTTTCAATGGATAGACAGTGTAGCCTTGTGAGTAGAACTTATTAAGATTGATATATAAGAAACTGATTTCTGTGCCTGTTGTCTAACAGCCTTTAAGACAAGTGGTGAGATGACAGAATAAGCAAATTTTTGGTATCTTCTGCTGATCTTGCAAACTGAACTGTTGTCATCACTGACATTTTGATCCCTGTTCCTGGGAACAGCACATGGTTTGGCAATCCTAAGAGACTGTTTATTTTTAAGTTCAGAAATGGAATGCTAAGCATTAAAATGAAGTCCCAGGATTGCTATTTTACCTCCAAGAAAATGAGCATTGTGAAGAAGGGAAAGTCATAGCTGTGTTTGGGGTGACAAGAAGAACATAAAACAGCATGTTCTATCACTTGCTGAAATGTGCCCTCTATTGGTCAAACACATTTTCTGCTTGTACTTTACTCTTGTTACAATAACTAACATCCATCCATCCATTATCCAACCTATTATATCCTAACTACAGGGTCACGGGGGTCTGCTGGAGCCAATCCCAGCCAACACAGGGCGCAAGGCAGGAAACAAACCCCGGGCAGGGCGCCAGCCCACCACAGCAATAACTAACACTGACTCAATAATATTGGAGCCAAAAGCAGACTGTCTGTAGGCATAGGAATACTATGGACTGAAGCACAGCTAGAAGATAGCAGCAAGAAGAATGCTGTTTTTTTCAACAAAGTAACATGCATTTTCCCCATTTTATTCAGCAGTGCATGTGTTTATTTCTGCTGCTGCAAAAAATCTCATTTTCTCCATCTCCCTCAAAAAAGACATGATTTTTTTAATGATTGCTGTTTGATGTTGTTTATAATAGATAAATATCATAAAATGGAAATGTAAAATGGACATATATTAAAGGAAGCATAAGAGTGCCATGAAAAGAGTGCATGCAGCACATTTTGCTCAGTCTTTTATTATGTAATCAGAGGCTTCATTTAGCCCCCATAGGTTGAACATTCACTATGGCATCTTTAAATTTTATCAGAATTTCATATCATATACAAGAGGGACGAAATTTAGAGAATCAAGTTTCAGTGTTTGCTAACCAAAACCTAAAGTCATGCAAAAAAAAATCCTACTCAACACATTTTACTTTTACTGACTATAGAGGGTCTACCTAAACCAATGAATGAAATTAAAAAAATTAGATCTTCCATGAAGGCTCAAAAGGTATATAATAATTTGTTGGAAATAAAGGAAGTAATTACTGATTACTAAGTATGGTTCTGATTACCATCATCCCCAACACCTTTCTCCACCCTTTCCTGGAAATTCCCAGATACTCCCAGGCCAGCTGACATATATAATTCATCCAGCATGTCCTGAGTGTGTCCCTCCCTCTTCTCCTAGTGGGCCATACTTTGAACACATTATGGGGTGAAGTATCTAGGGATATCCTAACTGCATACCGCAATCACATCCAGGATGCAGTGGTTATACTTGAAGGTTGTGCCATTGTGCCGAGCTTCTCTCAGGAACCTCAATTTTGACTGCTTGTATGCTTACTACCTCTTTCTGTCAGTCAGTTCTCAGAGCTTGTAACCACAGGTAAGAATGGAGATGTAGACTGACTGGTAAAATAAACCTTTGTCTGAAGACATACAGTAGCTCCCTCTTCACCACCATGGTCCAGTATAACTTCAGTAAAACTGTTGTTACTGCACCAATTCTTTGCTCATTCTCATACCTACCTCTGCCCTCTTTTAGGAAAAAGAACTTTAACTTTTCTACTCTGGAAAGAAACACAACATGCCACTCTTTAGCAAAAGGTGACTTCATTTGACCACATTATATTTATCTAGGAACTGTTCCAGTGAGTTCTGAAGGTAATAGTCTAATGAAGCTAAGATAATAACATCCGTGGTTGGTTGATCCATAAATGTCAGTCAGTTTTGAGCTCAGATTGGGCTGATGAGGTTTTCAATTGGATGATTAATTTGTTTTTAGAGTGCTTCAGAGTTTAACAAATATTTTCTTAAAGGAAATGTCAAAAAATGATCAGAAACAACCCAAAATCATGGGATTCAAAACAGGAATAGTTGATGACAAGAATGTTTTCTTTGTTTTTCTCAAATTGAAATGTTATTTGTTATGCTAGTCATCATTTTTTGATGTTCCACTGTGTTCACCACCTTATTTTAAAGTGCAGTTCTGCTGGTGTTCTATACCACACATATGCAGGCTACTTTTTCTGGCAAAAATGTAGAGAATGATAAAATATTTCAAAAATGAGCATAAATATTAATGAAAAAAACGACACGAATATCCAGTGTGTTCTTAATAGTTGGGCTAAATCCAAAACAACATTTGAAGAAGCAATGTGGGCTCACCACCTACAAAATGAAGAATGAACGCCAGGGACTATGTCAATCGGATGATAGCAGGATGGTAGACTTTGGTGATTAAAATTGAATCTTGGGATGTGGACATATATCAAAAAGTGTGGACTCGAAGGATCTTTATTTTTTTTTAATGTAAAATCTCTCAAGATCTTATGTGATGTTGTAAATTGGCAATTCTCTTCAATGGCATGAAATTCACAGATAAAGGGACCCAAGAACTACCCAAAAAAATCATATAAGAAAAATGCTTAAACAGCATAATGATGTCAGGTTCTGACTCACAGCTTCATGAGCCCTGATTCAGTTACTGGCCGTGGCTCTGATCTTTATGGTGTATGCAAGTTTCACTGCACCCCCCACCTCTAATTCCAGATGGGTTTTTCTCAGAGTGGTTTGATTCCCACCCAAAATGAAATATATGTAGGATCATCAGGAACATCTTAACTCATCATTTGATGCAATATGTAAGTTTTAAACACATACTCTCGTGCATGAACATTCCCCTGTTTTGTCATCTTATTCAGATTCAGATTATGCCATAGAGAGCTACTGTTCCAAATATCAAGGGCCCATCAAATGTTAAAAACAAATTCCCAGAAATGTGATGGATGTAATTTATACAAGCAGAATTTGATATTTAATATTTACCTCTGGCTTTAACCAGAATCAAGAGCATTCCATTTAAATTCATTTTAGTAACATTACGAGAATTTTTGAAAAATGATGCAAATCTTTTACCGCATGCAAACATATTTAAAGTGAACTTAAACTGAAATGCAGCCTTTTCTAATGGATGTAACTTTATGCACTAAAGAGGAACTTGTAATTCACATTCGGGAAACTGCGGTTAAATGATGAAAAACAGTGAACAGACTGTTGCCATAGTAACCTCGTTACTACACCATTTAGAGAAAGAGAGCTTTTTAACCTCGGTTAACAACACCCTTTTCCTTTTGAGCTGAGTTCTCAAGCAAAGTGAAGAAATAAACAGAAGCAGGATTAACCACAAGTGAGAGCAAGGGTACAAAAGTAATTTGTGTGAACACGGCTCTGTATGTGGCCCATTTTTGCTCAAGTATCTAGCATGTAAGACTTTTTTCTCTTTTTGAAAATAATTTTAGTATTTTTTTATTTTTTTATTTTATCGTTCTTAGTTTTTTCTTTTCCAAACAAAAGCCTAAATTGCAAATGAGGCAGTAACAAATGAGCCCATCACAGGTCAGCTCATGCGCACTGAGTGACCATTTTAACTAATACCAGTGAAACACGTGGACTTACTGTTCTAAAATAAAATGCTACAAAAGGCAGAGTATTAAACAACAGTAAACTCTCTACCTGTTGTTTACAAATGTAAAAAGTTAGATTTGATTTTGAATTCTGAACACATATGTACAGGGTCCTAGATGACTATCAATAGATGGGCTTGTGGAGACTGTGCTTCAATTACAATGCACTTTTTACTTTAGTGTAACGTTTGGAAATTTAAACCACAAATACATCAACAAGTTTACTAATGTAGGTGATTTTTATCACTATAAAAGTAAGGTAGATCTTACATAACATAAATACTGTACATTCTCAAATCTGCTCAATCCAATTTAGGGACACAGGGACTGGTGCCTCTCCCACAAACCACTTTCACAGTGTGCACCAGTCCATCGTGACCCACAATCAAGCACACACCTGCACTGACATAGTTTAGAAATGTTTTTGGGGTTGTGGGAAAGCCAGTGTACCCATAGTAAAACAAACATGGGGAGAACATGCAAACTGCACATAGATAATAACCAGGTTGGGATTCAAACCAGAGTTTTGTATTTGATATTATAGCCCATATAGCAAGCATTGATTTCATTCAACCCACGCAGCCTTGTTAGCCTTTGTCATGATCTGCTTTCTGGTTGAGCCCACTATAAGACATTAGCAAATGAAAAAAGCCCCTTAGTACTAAGGAGAAGGCCTAAGTGTGTCCATGACCAACAGTTTAAGGACACACAAATGCACGCAATCTGTACCTAGTGTAGTTTATTTTTAACCTTATTTTGTCAGCTGTGGGTGGTGGTTTACTTGGTGTTACTCTCTCAAAGATCCAGCAACAAGGGTGTGTATGCCATGCCTGGGCTCTGTCTGTGTGGAGTTTGCACATTCTCACAGTGCCTGCGTGGGGTTTTCCTCATATATCCCCAAAGATGAGCAGGTTAGATTATTTGGTGATCCTGAAATGGCCGTGTTTATGTGTGTATGAGTGAATTGGGCTTAACTGCAAAATACATATCCATAATTCCAATGCTTGTCATAGTGTAATAAAATATTAATTAGCTGGTAAATAAACTTTTACACCAGCACAGTGATGATTATTAATATTTAATAATATAAGAAGATTATAGGAGAGTCTGTTGGCTGATTAACCAATTAATCCAGTTTGAGAACTTCCTTACACTGGAATTTTGTAAAGTTTCTTGCATCAAGGAGTAACAGTTTATAATTAGAGATTTCTGTTTAATAAGGACAGTATTGATAATGCTGGGTTAATGCTGCTATTGCACAGCTCTAGAGTCCCAAATTCAAATCTTGGTCTACTGCATATATTTGTTTGAGTTTATGTAACCTCCCAATGTTTTCCTAGGTATTCCCAAAAACATTAAAGGTAGCTTGAATGTCACCACTAAGGTTGCCCTGGTTAACTGAGAAGAATATTTGTTTGACTATGCCTGCAATGACCTGGTGCCCAAGTTTGCCACTTGACCCACTGCTGCTGCGCTATGCTTTCTGAGTTCTAAGAATAAGTTGATTATGTTCCTATTGATATAAACAGTACACATGCAACAGTATATGCCAGTAGCAGGTGCTTACAATAAGTAGGCTTTTGCTCAGATATACTGTATATTTATGAGATCATACACTTTTTAATATGCATTTCATGACTTGTGTATGGTATAATCAGTAACAAAATTCTGTCCTGTTTAATGCAAGCTACAGTACAAGTGCTGCAAATGGATTTGCATTAGTTTCTTTGAAGTAATATTTGCAGTCATCCCTCAGAACTGGCAGCTATGTGTATTTCACAATTCATTATGTCTCACACTTGTGTGTTGTATGCTGACTTCAGCCAGTGATTTCAAATGCAATTTGTTACATTTTGACAAGGAAAGGTAACAGTGTACAGCTAGGTACATGAGTGTACATATGCACTTGTATGTACCTTTAGGGGGTGATAGCTTGTCAAATTGTAAATAGCACCACAATCAATTGATATATACTCTATGACAGAGAGAATGAAAAAGAAAGGCAGGGAGAAAAATAAGAATAGAGAAAGTAATGTTGTTTAGATTTACTTAAATGATATTTTGTTATTTATATAAACAACGGTATCTTTATTATATATAGTAACTGTTTCCGTTACTTTGAAGATTTTAATAGGAAGTGCACTATATACAAATGAACTTATGTGAATGAAATTTTTCTAATGGACATTTCAGGGCTCGCAAAATCGCTAGCCCGACGTCCCGGGGCTATTGTGTCTTCCAGTCGGGCTACCAAAATCTATCTCAGCCCTGCCCGTCGGGCTATCATAGGAAGGAAAAATATATGGCAATGCTTTTGCATTCTTTCGCAAATGTAGCTGGGTAATTATGTCATTTACGGGCATCGATAAGCCACTGTCAATATGTGATATATTGAAATCGCGTTTGAATTCGCGCTTGTTTTTTTACTTTCACTTTGCGATCGCGCGAACTGTGTATAGAAAGCGGCAGTACTGATTGGTCAGTGACAGATTAATTGCGCACCAATTCCTCTGACATCGTCTTATCACTCATTGGTTTACTATTCAAAAGTGAGAAGTGAAATATCCCGCAGCAAGCTTTAAACATGTGATAGAGGTTGATTGAGCAGAGAATTTAAAAAATCGCTGACCGTTGTGTGTGCGTGTGTAAAAATAGATGGATTTACGCAGGTATTTTAGTTCTGCTGAGCCAAAGAAGACAGGTCAGGGTGAAGAAGGGACAGCCAAAGAAAAGCCTACCACAAAGCGGAAAAGTTATGACAAATTAGACTATGAGGCAAAAAGAAAGCGCAGCTTTTTGGGTTCATGGACAAAAGAATTTCTGTGGCTGGAATATGACAAGCTAAATAACATAATGTTCTGCCGGGTGTGTCGTGAGTTTCCCTCGATTTCTGACTCGACAAGCGCCTTTGCTACTGGGACCAGTAATTTTAGGAAAGACCCTATCAAAACCCATGAGAAATCTCTGCATCACAAGAAATGCATTGGTGCTCAGTCTGCAGCATCTTTCCCAGAACAAACACCAATTGCAAAAACCATACTAAAAATAAACCAAGCACAACAAGAAGTCTTGAAAAAGCTGTTTAGAACAGCGTACTATGTTGCAAAGAGTGAACTACCATTGGCAAAATTTAGCAGTCTTTGCAAACTTCAAAAAGCAAATGGCCTAGATCTTGGTTCCACTTACCTCAATGACCATGCTTGCAGAGAGTTTATTGGAGCAATAGCACAAATTTCAAGAGACCAGATTGAAAAGGAAATTCAAGAAAGCAGGTTCTTATCCATTCTTGCAGATGGCAGTATAGACACTGGTATAATAGAACAGGAGTTGGTTCATGTCAGGTATGTGAGAGATAATGGTGACATATCCACATACATGATCAAATGTCAGCCAGTCAAGAGTGCAAATGCTGCAGGTATTTTAGAGGCTATTGATGAAGCAGTGAACACCATGGGTATCAGAGAAGACACATGGAAAAAGAAAGTAGTGTGTGCAAATTTTGATGGTGCTGCAGTGATGATGGGTGAGAAAACAGGAGTAGCTGGGAGACTGAAACAGAGGATACCCCACATCATAACAATCCACTGTGTGGCACACAAGTTAGAGCTAGCCGTGCTGGATAGCATGAAAGGCTGTGAGTACCTGGTGAAATTTGAAGATACACTGAAAACCATCTTTAAGATGTACTACTATTCCCCAAAGAAGCGAAGAGAACTGACAGAAATAAGTGAACTGCTAAATGAGAAACTGGCACATTTCAGTGGCCTGAAGAGCACACGGTGGCTTCCAAGCCGGCTGAGATGTCTGAAGGCTGTGGAAAAAAATTACACTCCCACTGTTGTTCATATGGAGAACATGGCAGGAGGAAGTGATGTCAAGTCCGAGGATGCAGCCAAAGCTAAGGGGGTGGTGCAGGAGATGAAGACTGAGAAATTTGTTCGCTTCCTGCATTTCATGTTGGACTACAGTACCATCTTATCCAAGTGCTGTACTGATTTTCAGCATGATAACCTAAACATCACACGAACAAATCAGTTAGTTGAGAGCACCACGTCACGCTTACTCAGCCTAAAAACAAAACCAGGAGAATACCAGAAAACCTTGGACACAAAGTTCACAGCGAACGAGGATGGTAGCATTTGCTACTGTGGAACTCAGCTCACAAAAAGTCAGCGACCTGCTAGAAGAGGTGAGGGTACAGACAAAGACACCTTTGGTGCAGAGATTCAGAAGATTATTGACAACTCAGTCAAGTATATGGACAATAGATTTAAAAATCTGCGTGAAAAGCCTCTCTCTTGTTTCAAAGTTTTTGACCCTTCCACTCTTCCATACCCCAGAGAAGAGCTGGCAAATTATGGGAATGAAGAGGTGGATTATCTTGTCACACATTTTGCCAGTTTGCTAGATGAGGAAGAGAAAGAGAAAATTCCACAAGAATGGATGGATCTAAAAATGTGGCTTGCAGAACACCGGGGTAGCAAGGTAGTTGATTGCTTGTACAGAGATCTCCTCTCTGAGAATCCAGAACACCTCTCTCATATCTTGTTGCTGGTGAAATTAATGCTGACACTTAGTCCATCAACAGCCATCTGTGAGAGAGGATTTTCTTGCATGAACCGAGTGAAGACAACACATCGTACCTCTCTACACCCTGAAACACTGAATGACTGCATGCAACTCTCCATTAATGGGGAAACAATTGAATCTTTTTGCCCTGACAAGTCAATTCGTTTCTGGATGTTTTCTGGAAAAGGTTCAAGACACCTGGATCATAAAACTCCGACAAGAACAAAGAGCAGTGAAATGGAGGCCGATGCACAGGAAGAGAAAGCTGATGGAGGAGATGCTATGCCCTCAACGTCGAGTGGCATTTTCTCATCCGTGACTTCAGTGGAAATTTCAGATTCAGAATCTGACACAGACTGATTCATGTTCTACACAGTTCTTACAAGTTCATAGAAATTTCTGTTCAATTAGAACCAAATATTTGAGTTGATGATTGTAATTTTTATACAGTTGTTGTAATTTGTGTTTTAACAATTTTTTGATTGATGTTTTATTTCCTTTACAATATTATACATTAAAAATAATCTGTTTTATTCGGGCTACTTAAATTTATTTTGGGCTACCAAAAACTGAAGAGTGCCTGCCCGAAGGGCTACCAGGGATTTTGAAATTTTGCGAGCCCTGCATCATGGATTATTCTCATCTATCTTATATTATGTAGGGGGTGCAGAATTATTCCAGGTAGAAAAGGGTGGGCGCAAAATACGAAAGTTTGAGAACCGCTGTCCTAAGTCATTTAAAATCTTACATTTAAGAAAGCTCTCTCAATTAAATAGATTTTTCATACATTAAGAGCAATTTCTAAATTGTGAACAATGTCATCAAATGTCTACCTGGCCAGGTGATATAGTTTGAGAACTGTCATACAATCCAGTGTGGCCTGCAGGGGGCACTCAACTCCCCAAACCCGACACAGACAGATGCTGGACACAAGTTCAGCAACACCCTTTTTTTATTCTGTGGGAAACGCTTCCTAAAACATTTTCAGCTTTCAAACATACTGTAAGATGTTTTGATTCTCTTTGTTAGGTGGATCACCCAACAGGGTAATTGAGTGTGAGGGATTTCAGTTGTTTCTTTGCTTTCCACTGTTCACCAATTGCCTATTTGTTATTAAAATAACAGGTGGGTTTTTCTTCAGTAAAATGTCTTAATTCTTTGGTTGTCCACTTTCAAACAACATCTACCAAAAATGAAACTTAACCTGCAGTGTTTCTGTTTACATTTATAAAACATTTATGAATGGTTATATTTCAGGGCACTGAAAACATTTTGGAAGTATAATAAATGCAGTGTGCCATTATGTCCCCAGTTGGACACTCACTGCTTTGCCCAAATCTTTCTATTGTTATTGAAGTGTGAAATTTCAGGTTTTTCTATTTTGGGAAATAAGGCCTGACTGTGTGTTTTTTTTTTACCTCATTCAAAGAAATTAGTTTTCTACTTTTCCTTTACTATGAGAAAAGAAATTGTTTATTTATTTGAAGATAGCAGAAATGGACCAAAAGAACCCTTGAGCCCTGGTGTAAGGAGGTCTGGTGGTTATGGCCAATCATTGTTTTTTACATATATAAAACTAGTGAATTACAAAAATAAGAGGCCATTGAAGACATCTTGACAGTGCAATCGATTCAGCATACCATTATGTTCCCTGCTGGACTCTTAACTGCTTTGCAAAGTTACTGTAGTAGTTTGGTTTGAAAATATCTCTCTTGCTCCAAACTGCTTATAAATTGAACTGTGAAATTCCAAGTTTTTCTGCTTTGGAAAATCAAGTCTTGCTTGAGAATTTTTCCTCATTCAAAGACATTTTTCTTTTCCACCTTTTTCCACCAATAACCATGAAAATAGAAAATACGGCTGTTGTTGAAGTTTACTTGATTGCAGACAGCATAAATGTACCAAAAGAACCCTTGACAGTGGTGCACGAAGTTCTAGTGGTTTTGGTGTTGGACCTCAAGGCATAAGGCTGTAAGTTCTGTCCAACTATTGTCTCACTCTGTTACCCTGTAGCAGTAACATAATCATTCTTAGTGCTTAAAGAAATGTAATATGTACTTATGTTTTAGGTTGCTTTGAACAAATGCATCAGTAAATAAAGAAAGTCAATTTGTTTGCCTATAATGTGGATAAATATGTTTTGAAAAAATGCTTATGGAGTCCCTCACTTATATTTATTTGGCTAATTCTATTTTTAGTGTCTTTTAAAACTGCTGCATCAGAGGCTTCAGTTTTTAACCTGATCTTTTTGCATTTTATTTTTTCAACAGGTTACTCTGATGAATCAGGTAAGATTATATTTTGTTTATAATGCAGATTTTTAATATATCCTGTTTAAGTCATTGGGAGCTTGTGTGTAGTGCTCTTAAATATAGTAAGCTGAGAAGATTTCTTACAGGTAGATATTTTTAAAGCTGTTTTTTATTTGTTTGCAATGGAGTTTATTCTAAATGTTTTGTGATTCACACGAGACTCTAAAAATGAGACAACCACCTGGAACAAAAAAGGTAATGTTACTCTTACTTTAAATTCATTGGATAGTTAATGCTATAAATGTGCTATATTAAAAGTCAATCTGATCTGAAATATCAGAAGAGAGCTCTGGAATGCCGTGGAGTGCTTTAATTGTACAAATCCAATGTACACGTCAAAAACACTTTACTTTATGTGCAGTTTTCCCATTCTGCGCATGAAAGTATGCATGTCTTTTGGCTTTTCTTTTGTATCTGGAACCATCTGAGGTTCATAGACATAGACAAATAAATGAAATTTAAAGACCAGGCCACTACCCTACTTTCCTAAAACTAAAGGTATTTTTGGTTTATAGTAATCTTTTGATCACTCCATTCCTCATTTTTTACATTATACAGTTGATAGAATCATGTTTAAATAAAAAGAAATCTGAACAAAGACCAAGGCAGGAAAATCACTGTATATAATGTACATCCAAAGGTCTGTACATTGGTGAAGTTGTAAATAATGCAACCTCACAGGTCCATAAAGCAGCCTTTGATTCTTGGCCCCATCATCCTCTATGTGGTCCCTGCACACACTCAACATGAGTGTTTTCTCTGCGTAGTTTAGTTTTGCACCACAAAGGTAAGCTGTGCATGCATAGCTAATTGGTGAGTTTAGCTAAAACTTATGTGAAAGTGTGTGTGTGTGTTTATGAATGTCATATTAATTTAACCTTTATCCACTGTAAAACTCCAATAATGAAAATGAAAAGCACAAACAAAACAGGTAAGCTGTTGCTGAATTACTTTCACCAAAACTGATCTGGCCATATGAAGTAAAAATTACCGAAATGAGACATGTTTTTATAATGGAGCTAAACATTAGAACATGATATTAAAGCATGATTGTGTTACTAGGAGAGAGTTGATATTGCTGTCTCTCAGACTACAGATGTTCTTTTCATTCAGCAGGTTTGTTATAATTTGTCCACAACAAGTACAAGAGAGAGCAAGGTTGTGTTTTTGTTTCCAGGAGAGAAGTGATCATTGGAGCAAATTTGCTACACTGATAATAGTAGCAGATATTTTCTTGTGAAATTAGGGGAAAACTGTCACAGGATTATATAAGGTGGTTATAAATGATGAACATAAATAAGTACCATTTTAGTAAAGTGTAATAAAAGCCTCCCAAGATACTGGAATACTGCATTGAAAAGGCGGAGAGCAGTGAAACTTTTGTAGAATATTTCATTAAAATATGTTTGCCTTCTGTCACTTTAGGTCACACCAGTATACAGCACTACTTGATACAAATGTTTAATGGAAAGGCCTGATCCTGGTTTTGTTCCATCACATCAGAAAGTTCTTAGTCATCTTTTCTTCTTCTGAGAAAATTAGCACAATGTTCTGTGGAGCATTGCAGATTAGATTCACAACTTTTTTTTTTTTGTCTCAACTTTTTTTTTGTTTTTTGGTTCTCATTTTCTGTTAAAACAGCTACTTTGGGATGAATGGTCAGAAATGCAAATGCAAATGTCTTAATTATACTGTAACAAGTTAAATATTAGTACATTTATTGGTGTCAGAAATCCATTAAAATTTGGGTTGTTTGGTTTTATTTATTTTTTTGCATTATATTTATTATTTTGACCAAATTTATTATTATCCAATTTATATCATTATTCGCATGTTCAAAGGTTTGTTTGCTGATTTTCTATGTTGTGTTGTGTTGTTTTTTTAGTAGCAGTTCTTATTGTTAGTCCCATGTGCTGATGACATGTGAATTGTGACTTATAATGTTGCCTCTTTATAAGGTGAAGGGACACTTGGTAAGGTGTTTGAACTTTGAGAAGTCTTAGGAAAGAACTTGTGAAAGAATAGTACTTCAGAACATCATAAAGCAAAAAATAATTATTATGATTTTTGACTACAATTTTTAGATACTTTCTTGGTTTAGGTTATTCGCAGCTCTTCATTTTTATGCTTTGACTTCTGTTTACCAATGATCCTTTCTGATTCCCCTAAAAAATGCAAACAATGCTCTAAATTCATCTTCTAATCTGTCTGAACCTGCCAAAGTCCATTACAATCAAATGACAATATTAAAAATGAGATGTTTTTGGACAAGGATTTTTCCTGATGCAGTATGGTTTCCATCTTTACATAAGACCATGTTTGTTTGAATGCTAGCATGTGAGATTCATACATGACTAGCCACATATTGTTGGGTAACAATATCAGTTACAACATATGCATTGACTATACAGTAAATGTGGACGATGCATTCTAATTTATAAGGTGGCTACAAAAATGTTCCTTTACTTCGCAGACATGGTGTTCATAGTTGTGCTTCACTGGAGAGGGAAAGGTTGCAAGAATGATTTTAGTTAGGTCAGCTTGTGGCATTCATTTGTTACAAAGGTGCTAGAATTTGCATCTTCTTTACTGTAGCAAAATGTAACTCTGGGAATATGCCACTCAATAAAAGAAAGAAGTTATTATCCCTTCACTATTGAGCAGTAGAATCATCCCAGGGTAGAGGAGGATCCCTTTATTTTAGTAGGTTTCATGATATTTATTTCACTCACCATACAAGATGCTAGCAGACAATGGCAAACCTCTCACTGTATTTTGCTTGTTATATTACATGAGATTCAGCTGAGCTAATTTCTATGGAAAAGCCAAGTTACTAAACCACTACACAAAGTCTTTCTGTGTAATGGTATTGATACATGGGAGTAGCAAAACACCTGATTCTCTCAGCTTAAGTCTTTTGTAGAAGATATGTGCAAGGATTTCAGTTTGTACTGAATGGGGAATATTAATTAAAAATGATATTGCAGCACATGTAAACAGTATGATTTCTGAATTGCCAGGAGTCCTGGTTATAGATTATAATACTCATCTCTGTCACCTTGTGTAATGTAGTTATTACTAAAGTTTTCTTATTTGATTTTTACAGCTAAAGCACCATCCCCACCTGCACCCTCCATTTCACTTTCAGTCACAACTGAAATTCCCAAACCAGGTAAGGTATACCCACAAACATATGCACGCAAAACAAAAAAATGTTATTCCATGAAGGTTGAGAAATAGGACATATGGATGCTCTCTACAGAACTTTGGTTGCTCAATCAGTTTCTGGGTTGGAGTCAGCTACAGAGAGAAGGAGAATCAAATAGTTTTGGAACCCTAGAGGTTTTGTTGGTCTGTCTTCCTGTGTCACCCTTTCACAGTTGATGAGTGACTGACTATGTTTGTGCAGTGTGCTAATGACGCAAAACCTGAGGCTCAGAGAATCCCTTAGCAACCCATTATCAAAGTGTATAGACTAAAGACAAAATACAATTTGAAATCAAATAATGTCAATGTCACAGTTAACTAATGCTGGCAGAAAGTAGGTATACTCTTCATAGATACTATCTCAGGCATGCGATTAAGGTTGGCTGAAGATTATAAATTGCTGTACTTTTGTGTATAGCGTACAACTGATCAGCCACAACATTAAAACCACTGACAGCTGAAGTGAATAACTTAGATTATCTCGTTATAATGGCACCTGCCAAGGGGTGGGATATCTTAGGCAGCAAATGAACAGTCAGTTCTTGAAGGTGATATGTTCGAAGAAAATAGACAAAAATAAGGATCAGAGCAACTTTGACAAGTGACAAATTATGAAGGTTAGACAACTGGATCAGAGTATCTTCAAAATGGCAGGTCTTGTGAGGTGTTCCTGGCATGCAGTGATGAGCACCTACCAAAAGCAGTCCAAGGAAGAACAACCAGTGAACCAGCAACAGGGTGATGGGTACCCAGGGCTCATTGATGCATGTAGCTCAAATTAATGAAAATATAATGATGGCCATGAGACAAAGGTGTCTGAAAGCACACTACATCCCAGCTTTCTGCATAAGGGGCTGTGTAGCTGCACACCAGTCAGAGTGAACATGCTGACCCCTGTCCACCACTGAAAACACCTACAATGGGCATGTGAGCATCAGAACTGGACCAAGGAGCAATAGAAGAAAGTGGCCTGGACGGATGAATCACATATTATTTTAGTTCATGTAGACAGCCAGGTGAGTGTCCATCATTTATCTGGGGAAGAGGTGGCAGCACAATGGTAAGAAGGCAAGCCATCAGAGGCTGTGTGATACCCTAGGCAATGTTCTACTGGAAAACCTTGGGTTCTGGTATTCATGTGTTTTTCCAATTGGAGCAGGGGCAGGGGAAGTGACTTGCTCATGGTCATATAGTGTCAGAAGTGGAATTGGAACCCACAGTCTCAGGGTTTGAAGTTCAAAGCCTAAACTACTACACTACACTGCCTGCCAGTGCTGAAAAAAAGTCTGATCCATAGAGGCCCCATCTTTCAACCTACAGAGCAAGGATCTGCTGGTAATGTCTTTGTGCCCAATATAACCGGACATCAAAAAAAGGTCCTGTGGGGTCCATGCCTCGACTGGTCAGAGTTGTTATGGTGGCACAAGGGGATGTACAGAATATTAGACGGGTGGTTTTAATGTTGTGGCTAATCGGTATATGTGTTGCTGTGGCCTTGAGTACAATCCATGGCAAAAGCATGAGTTCACTCCCTTTACTAACTTGGCCAAAGAAATCAATTTGCTATTTCTTATTTAGTAAAAGCACGGTTTTGCACCAGCTAAACAGAAGTCACTAATGCAATCAAAATATTCTTAAAAATTATTGTGAGCTTTATTTATAATTCAGACAAAACTACACATATTTAAAAAATTGAGTTTCTCTAAATATGTTTAAATACAGATAATAGGTTTAGGTGCATTAGTAAACATACAGTAATATTGTACATCATTTCTGACCTTTATTTTATAGATTTTTTTCATTCTGGTTTGTTTCCAAAGTTACTGATAATTAAATGCTCACATGAATTTTCAAATTATGTTGCAATTTTAAGTCAGAAGTCAGTTGCTGTTTGTCTAATTGTTGTCAGGTATGGAAATATTACAAATTAGAACCATGGAAAAATTAATGAAGAGAGACAAAATTTGGCTGAACAGGAGGGCCAAATTGAAAAAGGTTTGGGGAAAAAAGTGTTATTTGAGTGGCATACACTGTACATTATTTTTAGTGAAATAAAATCAACAAAATGATTTTTACATTTACATTGAAGAAGAAACTTCTGTGTGGAATGTATAAATTATTAAATAAGTAAGTAAAAAAGTTTTGCTTTCTATTTAAAATTTTCATGTATAATAAATTAAATATTCCAATGTAATTCAATTTGCTAACATTTTTTCAAAATGTTATTCAATAACTTTCACATATTTGCCTGCAGAAACTACTTAATGACTAAAGTGTACCTTAGACGTGATCTGCTCTGAAGTCTTATGCTCAGTGTTAAAATACAGCAAATATTGTTGTGTTCACCTCAGGACACAGTTTGTCTTCATCCAGTCCTGCTGGATTTTGTCTCACTGTGAAGTACAATATACCAATATACCTAACTCCCACAAAGAGCTTATTTCTGTCGTTCTAGTAAAAGATAACAGAAATGTGTTTCAAAAACAGCAAACTGGAACTTTGCTTTAGTTTGTTTCATATCAAAAGAATCCTTTATCTCAGAATCCATCACTAGTGGGATCTGGTGTTGAATTGAAAAGAGTCAAATTTGTACATCTTCATTTCCTGTTCTGTATGATCATTTATCACATCAATCTTCTTGTTCTTTATTTTTTGTACTATACCATAGGAGCTACCTGTATGGGATGTTTATTACTCCTTTTTTCTTTGAAACTTTATGTGATTTTTGTTACAAAGCTCATGAGCACAGCAGCAAAGTTTATGCATTTCTTTTAATGGCCCAATAAAGATTTTTTTTTTTTACTTTGAAATTAACAACTTTGGGCAACTTTCAGGTCAAGAAATGACTTCCTTCTTACCCACAACCACGACCTCCCAGGGTCTATTCTTGCAAGCATCAAAGAAAACAACTCTCCTGCACTCAAAGAAAGCAAATTAAATGCTTCAGCCCAAGATGTCTCTTCTGTAGAAAGTAATACTATGCACTCTTATAACAATTTCAGGTTCACTTTCATCCAAGAGTTTAAGAAATAATGCATTTGCCTACTGTTGTTGATTACAGGATTGACTCAGAACTACAATTTCAAAACACAAGAAGAAACTTGGAAATTTCCAAACAAATTTAACCTTGGGGGAATGATGTAGTTTAATACAAATTAGCAGTGTATTTATAATAGAGAAATGGCAGTTGCATATTTAAGATTGTTGATGATTAAAAAATATAAACTGGAAATATAAACTGTTCTGAAGAGTTGACAGCATTTTTAGGAACAGGGAGACACTGAATATACAGTATCTTAGATCTTTAAAAAACTTTTAACACTAACTTGAAAAAGAGGAGCTTATAGTTAATGCCACAGGGGTTTGCTTCACCTAGCCCAGTGTGACCTGAAGTGAGTGCCTATTTAACTAAACTAACTCCTAAAACGCATTAACTAGATACCATAATACTTGAAAGAAATGTGCTGTACAGCCCAATATTTGTGAACAAAATGGCCAAATAGTCTGCAGTAGCAGTTCTTAATTCAAGCCATGGGGTACTGCCTTCAGTGCAGATTGTTCTGCCGACCAACCTTGTTTGTCAGAAATGTTCTAGGCATTTATTTATTTTTTTTGTGGCTAATATAATTTTTTTATTTTTGTTTTTGGAAATTTTTTGATGTTATTGCAGTCTGTATTTTGTATAGTTTTTCTGTTTCACTGCCAACATTTTTCAGAGGTTTTTAATGAAAACAGCCATGCTGTATATAGCATTATTGCCATTTGAGTGTAGTGATGCATCTAACAAATAAGCATATTATTGGTTCAAGCCTATGCTTTGTTTTCATTTGATTTTTTTATATAATTTTTATTTTAATGGCATTTTCATTCATGTCATATTAAAATATTTTAAGATTATAGTTTTACAAGTTTTTCATTAATCCTTTTTTCTTGATGTTGATTAAGTGTGTAAGTAAAACAGTCCATTGTTTGCCAAATTATGACTTAGAGTGTCCTTCTGTTGCTGTAGGTAATGGCTTTGGGTGGTTTCAGGATTAGAATGTAATTTCATGGGTTTTAAATGACGCCAATAATACTCTTTTTATCATTTATTTGCAATGTTACAATTATGATGGTGATACCATCTCTTCTGCCATTTTGGACAATAATTTTTTCTCTTTTTTTTTTTTTTTTGCATGGGCATCATCATTTTGTTCTTCTGGTTTGCATGAATGCTCATATTTTTGAGTCACTATGATGTGACATGGTAGCTAGGCACATGTTGCTCATTCCATGTGACCCATAATTTCATGGCAGCCATTTTTTATAATGGTTTAAATAATGTCTCAATGTTATTGTAAACTAAAGGAAAGTGTTTATTCCTGAGCAGTATTATGGTTAGAATATTTTTGCTTTTCACTTTAAATTTGCTTACAAATTTTAGTTTAGAGATCCCTGGTCACTTTAAGGAACTGAGACAAGATAATGCATCAAGGCTAAAACAGGAGCCTCTAACTAAAGAAAAGTACCAATGCTGCTACTAGAATATTCTTTTTTCGGCTCCACTGGTGTGAAGTTATATTATTTTTCACTGTTCTGCTGCAAGGCACAAAAGGGGGCAATGTATGGTAGGAATGGTATAGATTCTTTAAAATTTTACTTATTAAAGTTCCCTAGGTTCCTGTGAGATTATTTTACCTGGGATGTCCAAGGTGCTATACTGCTGTACAGTGCATGTCTGCATACCATGTGCAAAAACATCAGCTGCCATCAGTGTTCTTATGAAGGACCATCACAAGGTTTACAATTTTTGTGAATTGCTAATAGTGACATTTAAAAAATTAAATTCTACAGCTAATTTGAATTATATGAGTTAAGAATTCCTTATAATAGAAATATTAATCTTTGCTACACTTTGTTTTATGTTTATTAGTCATTTTGTTGTCATTTGACTTTTACAGCACCATCATCAACACTCACAGCTTCACGCTTCTCCTCACCCCCAAACACATCTAAACCTCTTGAAGAAGGTAAGACGCATTAACATGTTAATGCAAGAATAAAATATTTATAAACAGAATATTTATGATTGTTCAACAGTGACTCCAGTGAGTGACAGCACAATTAATTGATCAAAACAAGTAAGATGATTTTGAAAGTAAAAAGGAATCTTCAGAAGTGAAAAGGAACAACAAACAATGAAGTGTAACAGGAAAATTACTGCTAGGAATCATTCCATTCCACACCCTGTGTCATAAAATGACCATGATGTGATATATCGGTCCTGTGTAGGTACTGTTATTCAAAGAGACCTGGTGGTTACTTGATGGATCAGAGATAACAGGGGTTGATGAACACTAAGATCACTTCCACAGAATCAAAAGAGTCACGTAGGCCACGTTTGTGAACACAGTTTGCTCTCTAGTGTGTGTCTGAAGAAGAGACTGCATTTCTTGTTCTGCATTCTAACAACTTATACTTTTGTACAGAATGCAAGAAAAAAAAGAGTGTGGTTTTTCTGAATTTTGTGTTTGTCTGAAATGTGATCAACTTTTGTTGAGTGGATTGTTGAGTAGATTTGATGTGCTAATTCTTTCACTTGTAACATTTCAAGTGATTTATTCAAACCTTGTAAATTTCTATCATGCAGCTAAGACATATTTTTACCTAGTTGACTTTGCAACGTATGGCTTTAGCTAATTGCATATACATTTAGTTTTTCTGATGCAATTCATTCATCAGGAAATGCCGCAGAGTCTATGTTGTCCTTTAGGAAATTTTGTTATAAACAATCCAAGCTCCCTCTTTCATCAGATTTTCAAGAAAATGGCTTACCATGGATGATACCACTGCGTTGTTGAAAGCAAACTGATTTTTATGCAATGAATGTAACCACAAACATTTATATGAAAATTATTGTTACGAGTTCCAGACTATATTTATTTTTATGATGGGGAATTAGCTTTTACTGGTAAATCCTCAATTACAAAACATTATGTATTTTTAGTATCTTAACTAGTAAAGAAAACAATATGGACTATTATAAAAATAATAAACATATCAAATGCAATTCATTATTGAGGTGTACAATTGAATTTACTTAATATGTTACTCTTTATTATTATACAATATGCATACAAATATTGTCATGACATATCAAAAATGACAAGGGGGTTTCTTTCCAATCAATATTTGTATTGGTGGTTTAAGTGCTCTACATAGTAGGTAAGTTCACACTGCAATAGTTGATCCTAAAGTGTCTCAAAGTGTGGCATTTTTCTTGTGCATCACATTACTATGCTCAACTCTGTGCTTGTCTTTGTGCTACTTTAGCTTTGGAGATTTACTTACTTACAATTCATACCCTTTATAACTGACAATTTTAATATTATGAAACACACCATTTCCTTTTCCCTCGCACTGACAAAAATGACCAATGGGAACAGAAGGAATAATAATTTAAATATGATTTATTAATTCTTAATAATATAGCTTTTAATATTTTACTAAAGATATAGTTAAAATTGCAGCAATATTAGATGTACTAAACAGTCCTGTCACTGCCATAAAAGGTAGTCTTAATTTAAATGTTGTATATTATTAATTCTTAGCATTTTCATTGGATAGTTAAGCTTATATTGTTTTACCATTTTGTAATGAACATATAAAATTTATTTAAATGAGGATTCAGCAACATTAGATATACTAAAAAAATCTTTGGAACCTTTCTCCAAGGTTTTGTTTCCTCATCGAACAGGAGTTTCATGAATGCTCAGACTACATCACTCTGCTAAGCTTTACCGTTAGCCGGGTGTGGAGGAGGTGAAGTGACAACACTTAAAGTCTATGTCACATTATCCAACTTCTAGCTGTGGGACATACCTGGCTACTTGTGCTTCACAGAATACCCCATCAGGTCTTAATACAGTAAAAAACACAACTAGAGAAAAAATAGTGAATAACTAATAAATCAGTTGTTCTTCATATAAAAATTTAAGATAACATTCCTCTCGTATGGTTACAGTTTATTTTCTGAAACTTTTGAAAACTTTAGAGAGAACTTTCTGATGCAATTTCTGGTTTATGGAATAAACATTTAACAATGTCACTTCTGTAGGATTCAAGGGTCATATTATTTAACAATCAAGTAATAGTGTGTGATATTGGCTGTTAAACTACTGCAAGTATACTTTTGTACTAACTCGTTGGAACTGGATCTAAAGGGTGTGTGGAAGGTTACAGTTTGGAAATCAGACATAAGATCAATTTAAATTTACTTGGGTGATTGTGAAATGGAATATAATACAGTACTACTAGATTAGGAAAATGACTGCTAGTCTTTAATCGTGTATTATTTTCTTTTGTATAAAAGAAATTCATAAAGTTCCTGCTACTAATATTAAGTGGAATTATGTAATTCATTATATGTTTCCTATTGTTAAGTTATCTACATTTCTGAATAAATCCTGAGGGTTATTAATATTTTCATATTTTAATGCTGAAAACAATTGGAGTGTTCCTTGTAGGGATCTTTCTTATAGACCCTTAATCCATAAAGACTGTTAAATATGTGGCTTTACCTTCATTAATGGCTTCCTTATTTAAGATGGCATGTTTTTTTCATTAATCCAAGGTTTACCAACATTTTTCATGTGGATTACCTTTGCTTTAAGAGAAGCATTTTTTCTAAAGTCTCTTTCATTTATGAATTTCAGTTAGTTAAAATTTTTTTAGATATTTGACAGATGTTAATTTGTAACTCATTTCATGTGTAACTTTGTAACACCTCTTGCAAAACTCAGTACTCATTATAGCTGAAACAAGTGGTTCTGATGTGTTCCTTTTTCATTCATCTGTTTTGATTTTGCAACTACCAGTCTGTTTTACTCACCTTTCAGGACAAGAGACCATGCTGACCTCACACACACTAACACCTCCTGTCAGAGCGCTCTTTCCTTAAGCCCTCAAGAACATGCAGTAACAGCACATTGACTGCTTTCATCACTCACTCACCTATTGAAGAAAGAAACATGATACAACTTTTTAAGGATTACATTTACATTTAAATACATTTCTGTATTTAATAAAAAATACAATTGTCAAAATCTTTGATTTTTTAAATGGACAGTTTTCTACATTTTTGGTATGGTAACACAAATTTGCCTTTGTAATCTGTCAGTCCTTTACAGTTCAATTTCAAATACACATTTATTTGTTTCAAATCTGCCCTTAAATGCTGGCCCTATTTCGGCTATGTGGAGTTTTGTACATTATTCCTGTATGAGAAAGAAAAAGAAGTAAAAAAAAATCTCAGTAATGAGCAAAACAGACTGAGAAGTATCAAAATAAGGAGATTTTGGTTGACAAAATAAGCATGCAAAGGAGAAATTATAACCCTGTCTGTCAGGTTGAGTGCCTAAAGTGTTACTTATTTCACAAAAAACACAAAATCTGCGCTAGTCTGTCCTTTCTGATCCTTCTTTCATCATCCCTAGCGTCTTCTTCACCTCCTTGCCAGGAACCTGACTCCGATGTTGGTGAACATGTTACAAGAAGCAGTTTTTAAGGTCCTTGCTTGAACTCCTTATGAGTCTCAGCATTAAGTACCGTCTGTATTTTATTATAAGGGCCAAGCACCTCTGCAGAGACCTTTCTTATCAAATAGGTAGTAGGTGTTCAAGTATAAGGCCCCATTTCCCCTTTGCTGCCCACAGTTAGGAGGACTACTAGATTATTATTACTGACTTTTCCCAGTCACTTTCCATTATCATGTAATCCCTAGAACAGCTACTTCTTGGGGTCCTTTCAATATTTGCATTCCTGGCATCTCTGTCAAGATGTGATGTGTTGCAGAAAATACTTGTCCTGAGCCATCATTATAAATGAAATCCAAAAATGTCCTTTATTTACACCAACTGATGGAATTTCACTATGCGGGCAGCAAAGCTCTCCATAGCAAGTCTGCTTAGTATTAAGAGAGCAGCTCCTGTTATCACGTAGGTTCATTTGCAAATAGTAGCTGGAAAACATTTCAATCACATCAGTGAACACCCAAATGAAAGGTAAATTCTAGCAATACTCCTGCCATTAAATAACATCCAATGGTCTGAATATAGTTAATCATTAAAAGTGTTTTCTAAACATTTGGTTTACAGAATAAGACTTCTTATATGTAAACTGTTATAACAGAACAAAGCACAAAGTTAAATGTTATATATGATCTCATTTCCAAATAAAAAGTGTGCTGGTACAAATGAAGTCAGGATGTCCTAGCATAACAGTCAGGCAGTTTCAAGCACTTTTTTTTCTTTTTCCCTACGTGCTACAAATGGCGTTTTATCCATGAGACTGTGTGACATATTGCAGTGCAGTTTTGCTTATTGAGCCTGAGCCACTAATGTTTCAGCAGACAGTTACAGTAGGGCTCCTATTTACCCATCACTTTGATGTATAGATAACACTTACTTTAGAACACAAATTTGTGCAGCCAGCAAATGCATATATATACCATGTTTGTGAAGAAATATCTTTGACATGTAAGATACCAAACTATTTACTTATTTTATTGGCCATTGTTGTTTGTACACAGACAGCTATTAGCAGGACAATTGTTAGCTTTGATTTTACTTAGTTACTTGTACTGGGATTAGAAAAGGATAAAATAAAGCAAAATTAATTAGAAAATATTTCCAGAAAAAGTCTGCATCAAAAAGGGTCCCTTGTAAACATAAAGTCTCTTAAAATGGCAGAATTTCATAATATTGGCATTTTTTATTGAAAAATGACACATGTAAGCTATTTTAGAATGTGTGTGTGTAATCTCAAGACATAGGTTAATGCTTGATAAATTTCTTGGCTTGGAAATTGTACATATTTGGTAAATTTGTAGGCTTTGACTTTCTGTTGTGCCCCAGGCTCCTATAGCTGCCATTATATTATTATCATTTTGGACTGGTCTTGGAACACTGAGGAACTTTTTAAGAAAGGGCAGAGAAGGCTCTTTTTCCTTATGAAACTGCATTCCTTTAATGTGGGAAATGACATCCTCAACATCTTCTATAACTATGTGATGGCCAGTGCAGTTTTCTATGTTGTGGTGTGCTGGGCTGGTAACATCACTTCAAGAGAGACCTTTTGAATCGACACACTAATTCAAAGAGCAGGCTCAGTTATGGGACGCACTCTGAAAGTAGTGTTGAAAAAGAGAGTTAAAACAAAACTGAGTGCCATTATGAACAATGTTGTACATCCTCTCTGTGACACCCTAACACTGAGGACTTTCAGACAACAAATTATTCAACATTAGTGTGTCAAGAAACACTATGGGGGATCGTTTATAACAACACCAGCACCTGCATAATAACTCACTGGGACTGTTACAGCCAAGTTAGAACTTTTCTTTCTTCCAAAATTTCTTGGATTATAGTCATTCCAGTGTGTGCTCAGGCCAAAGCGTGTGTATTTAATTATTTATTTAAGTTATTTACTTATGTTATGGAAAAAACTTTCATCTTTTTTCAAAGAAGTAATTTTTGGAGACCAGGTGAAAATGCAGAACAATTCTTTATTTGCACATAGATATGAACAAATGTCTCAGTCCATGGAGTGAGCAATCAATAAAACTACTCATTCCCTTTTATACATTTCAATTACCATTACCTTATCTAATACATCACGTCATCTAACTCAAAATATGCAGAAATTCTATCATTTTGGTCAGTTGACTACAGCCACCAGTAACTTCGTATACATGTTGATTCTTCCATTATTGTAAACATTGATTGCTTCATTAACAGGGGTGTCCTGTGGGTTTTCTTATTTATCTTATCACCACTTCACAAAAGGGGTATTTGGGCTTTCTCATTAGTTTGTTCTTGCTTTTTAATGGGATGTTTATTACTCATTTACTTCATTTTAACCTTAGTAATTGCCTTGATGGTTCTTCTTAGGATGAGGCAACCCTCACATGGTCAAGCTTTAAGCCGCATTTATTAACCCCTTGGTTATTTTCAGTCCTTTTCCTTCTGTTTTAATAAACCATTGACACAACTTAATTTAAGTATATATTAAATTGTAAAAATTATTTGATTCAAAATATTTGATTAAAATTCTATACTTATCTACCTATTTATGTATTTATTTATTTATCTTAAGAGCTTCTGTAAAAAGACAGATTTCGCCCTTGGGAAATTATCCAATGAAAAAAAATCTTTGTGAAAGCTTATCTTTGAGCTAATAGATGACTAATAATAATAATAATAATAATAATAATACATTTTATTTATATAGCGCGTTTCCCATGCTCAAATACTTGAAACAGTGCACTGCCGACTTTAAATAAAGTGACACACAGAAGGAAGATGAGTGGCACAGAGTATCCTTCAACAAAATGGCTGTGGCCTAATTAAAAAACAGTGTTGTGCTGCGAACAACAAGGAGGCTACATGACAAACTCACAATCAAAATGATAAAATATGAAGCATTTTCACAGGCAAATGAAACCTACTAAAACTCTGATCACAACAGGTGCCTGACTAAATTCTAAGCCTGTATACAAAATTGCTGTGATTAAAAATACCAAAAGTGACACTTAATATTAAATGCAGCTCTGGAAATTAGAATATCATTTACAACATAAGTAAGCTAGAGCAGTTTGTGTGCTGGGACCATTATGAAAACCACATTGAAATGTTTTATTAATATTATATTTTTCAGATAGTATTAATCTTGTATAGTTGCCATTTTTTTTTAGTTCAGAAATCCTTGAAATGAAAATGTTATGTGAAATTGGTATATAATTTCTAAAAATGTTTATATCAAAGTGGTGAAACTATAATAACATTGTAATAATGAGTGGCAATGCAATTTAATGAGTTAATAAACATATGTAATATTTGTTAAGTAACTGCTGCAAGAGAATTTTTCATGTCAGCTAGTTAGAGCTGGGTCTAAAGAACACGCAGAAGGTTATATTTTGGATATAAGAGGTATGATAAATTATACTTTAATCAATTTAAAGTTACTAGGGTTGATGAAAAGATTAATTTGATATGATGCATTACTATTAGATTAAAAGTCTGACTGCTTAATCTGCATCCTTATGTTTTCTAGATTTTATTTCAGAACTTCATAAAGTCATTATTACTAATATTAAGTGGAATTATGTCTGTTGTTATGAATTTCTTATTGTCAAGTTAGCTACATTTCTGAAAAAGCCTGAGGGTTATTAATATTTTCATATGTTAACGCTGAAAAACAATTGGAGTGTCCCTTGTTCCTTTTAATAAATCTTGGAATGTATTTATATTTCCATCTGCTA
>JANRMT010062857.1:17152174-17188650 GCA_026402145.1 Polypterus bichir lapradei | reverse complement strand
TATGTTTTGATTTTGAAATGAACAGAATATTTGGTCAACTTTCAGGTAAACAGTCAGTGCAGGAACCTCCCGCAAACACCTCTTCTCAGAGTTCTTCTCCCTCACGCACTCAAGAAACTGGCACTCCTGCACGCATTGATGGCACACCGGCTGCTGTCACAAATCCCTCAACCACTGCAGAAAGTAATGTGATGCATCCTTTTAAGCATTCAGTGTTATTTTTCTCTTTTATTTGCTTATCTAGTGTATGCAGCTTGATTTATTATCATTTTTTTTTGGTATGTAGAGCTTGTCCATATGCAAAATGATTGATTTTCAAATGTGAAGCTTTCCAAACTGTTGTATAATAACACAAATGCACCTCTTGTAATATGTCAGTCTTTAGATTTTAACTTCAACTACCCCTTTATTTTTAGGTTACAACTCTGGCTTTAAGGTCTGGCTCTTTATTTAGGTGTGTGCACTTTGCACAATATTCCTCTGCTGTCTTTCTTTTCTGATTCAAATATTAGTTTTATTACAATTTTAAATAACCTGGTATTTGTGAGTCAGTGGTACACCATAGTGGATTACCACTCTGTTCAGTACTGGTTCCTATGTTGCCACAATTGCTGTTCAGCTCCTGTTTACTTTGTAATAAATCAGTAAGATTTGCAAAATCAATTCCTTTCATGAAAAATTTATAAATATTATAAAACTGAAGGAGAAACACAAGGCAAAGCCAAACTTCTTTTTAAGCTAATTTTATTCCTAAAACCAGTTTACCTATTCCTAATATGTACAAATCAAATCTGACTATTTTTATGTTCATAAATACTAATTATTTTATGTCATCTACTATATATTAAAAATGACACCAGGTTTCACTAATGCGAGAACAAATTAAAATAACCCAGCCACAGTGTTTAAGCACTTCAAAATAAAGGTCATTTATAGATGCTTATTCAAGTGGTCTAAACAACTTTAAAAGTTTATTACAAATTACATTCAATTTTACTTATTTTATAAGAGAACAATGTGACATTGTTCAGCTGTGTACATTCAGGTGCAGTTGATGACTTAATTAAATGATGTGAAATTTGGAGTATATTCGGTTTGTATGGTTACTTTGTCAAAGAGTCAGCTATTACATTTTTGTTTATTTAATATTTTTTAACAGTGAATCTTATTCAAATATAATAGTGATAATAAAATGTAACTACATACATTAGTAGACTATTGTACATTAAATATGTGCTTTTTAACTGTTTTTTACACCATCATGTAGTTAGAATTGTAACTCAAATCGACTTATGAGGGCTTAATAGTGAGAGTGCAAGATTGTTCACAGTGTGACAGCACCTCTCCTCTATGTTCTGGGAGTCAGAGAAAGGTGTGAGCATCCTAAGCATGTAGCCACTATTAACTGGTGGCAATGTAATGACTTGATTGCTGTTACAATGAATAGTACAGGCCATATGAAAAACAAAGGGTTCGGTCAGTTACATTACCAATAAGCCGACCACTACATACAGCACCATCATGTCAATCAAAGCTACATTCCCTCAAAATAAATGAATCACAGGTTGACCCAGGCCACTGGGCCATGATGTCTCATATTGGCATCACAGATGACTTGTGCATTAATGTAATGTAATGTGATGTTTGTTAACTACCTATGGTTAACAAAAGCAGCTTCATTCTCTCTAGGTGCCCTTATTACAATATAAATTGCTCTGTTTAAGCTGGGATAACTGGTTACTGCTGCAAATTGCCTTTTTATGTTGGCAAAAACATGTTATGTATGTTCACCCACACCATACGAGAACTGAATGTAGTACTTCGTCAGCCAGTTAATGACTCTCACCTCAAGGGGCATGACGTAGTGAAGTCTGACTGAGAAATTCCTGACCTGTCAACCAGTCTCCTAAGAAGTGGCAATGAGTAGCCGATATAAACTAATGAATAACCAAAAAATGACTCTGTGCAAATACACAGAATTGGCATTCTTAAAAGGGAACTAAAGCACAGTCAGTTCTTCATATTCATAAATACACATTATATTTATGTCTTTGTAATATGAATTATTCTTTGTGTGAGTTGTCATTTCGCTGGTTTTGCTTCATTTCCGTACTTAATCAAGGGTGTCATCATTTACCAGTTTCTATGAAATGCTACGCATATATGGGTCAGAGGTGACTTAAATAGCATGTATACATGTTTCCTCATCACATTTTCTTTTATAAATCTTGATTTTTGCATGGGACGTTGCACACACATTTCAAATCTGTTTTTGTGAGTATGCAAGCTTAATAAAAGAGTCCCCAGGTCTAGAGCTTTACCAACACATTACAGTGTCAGATAAGTACTGAATTATTATAATGTGCAGATAATACAGCCATAGCATTTCTTTTGTTGTAGATGTCACTCCCAAGCACCTCTTTTCAGAGTTTTCCTAACACACGCACTCAAGGAACTGGCACTCCTGCATCTCGCATAGATAGCAAACTGACTGCTGCCGTCACTCACTCACCCACTGAAGAAAGTAACATGATGCTCTTTGCTAAGGATTTCAGTGGAACGTTTTGTATTTATATGTTTTATAATATATACAACTTGGTTTTTTGGTATGTAGAGCTCTTCATAAGAGAACAATGAAGACAGTCGAAATACAAAATGGTCCGTTTCTAAATAGGAAGCTTTCCAAACTGTTGACATAATACACAAATGCACGTTTTTTAATGTATTTGTTTTTGCATATTAATTTCAACTGCACCTTTTTTTGCATTTTAAAAGTCTGGCCTTGAACTCTGGCCCTCCTTTTAGATGGGTGCTGTCTTAAACATTATTTCCAAGCTGTTTTTTTTTTTCTCTCCAATGTGTGTGTGTGTGTTAGGTTTCCTGAAATTCGAAATAACCTGGTATGCATAAGCCAATGTGTACTATATGAGACCACCACTCTGTTTAGAACTAGTTCCTGTTTTGCCCCCAATGCTGCTTGACTTTCGTTTATTCTGTTATGGACCAGAAACATTTAGAAGGTTACTTTTCATGAAAAATAAAGAAATATTATAAAATTAAAGGAGTATTACAAATGCAATTGAAATTTTATTATTATTTGTATTACAATGAAAAATAACTCGGCCCCAGTATTTTATAACTTAAAGAATAGAAATATAGTTTTACATGTTTATTCAAAATTTTTTGAATAATTTTAAAACTTTGATACAAATGACCTACAGTTATACAGTAGTTATAAAATAACTATTGAAAGCAGTTGAACATTCACAGTTTTGTTTAATGTCATTTTGGCCATATTAACAGTTGCAGGCAATTTGTAAACCAGTTAGAAAATGAATGTATCTCATAAAGTTCAGGTGTATTCAATGATTTAATTAACTAATTTAAAAGTTAGAGGAGCTTAAATATTTTATTTACTTCATGAAAAAGTCAGTTATCACATATTTGTTTAACTTTTTAACAATGACACAAACAAAGGTAACAGTGATAATACAATGCATTGACATATGTTAGGAGACTACATGAAATTCATACTTTGTAACAGCATTTTACACTTTCATGTAGTTAAAATGTACCCCAAATAGGTTTATGGTTGGTCAGTAGCTTTTACAGACAGCAAATTCCATTTTAAGAGATATGAAAACAGCATTGACTGATGTTGTGGATGGTCTGTTAATAATCATAGTTCAAATTTCTTAAACCTAACAGTTTTGAAAGTAGTACCCAATGGAGAATTGAAATATCTGTTCAAGTCTCAGTGAAAAAATTGTTGGTGGTTTCTGATGATGGTCCTGATCAAGCCTTACATTACACCCTTTAAAGTTTCTTTATATTTTTACTGGCAGAACACCCTTTAAAAATGATTATTGACAGTTGTAGTGTAATGATGATTTTTTTTTTTTTTTTGCAAATTGCTTTTCCTCTTTTTTAATATATTCTGTAATTGTACCTTCTGTGAAAAGGGCAATACCTAATTGCTTGTTAGCAGAAAATACTGATACAAGTATTAATTCATTTAAAATTAGTATTCCAACACTTAGGAAGACACTAAAATGTACATAATCTGGTAAGTGTTGTTACTTGTTTATGTGTGTATTTATTTATTTTTGCTCCATGAGTGCTGACTAATGATGTATACTAATACCTTTTGTTTCTTCAGAGACACTTTGATTGCCAATAGCTTTACAGGCACTTATAAATCGCTACTTTCTTCGTTGGCTTTTGTAACATCATGCAAGTCATATTGTTGTGGTACAAGGGATGAATTCTGGAAATGCAATAAATCAATGTTTTATTCAAATATCAGAGAGTAGACCTTTATGTCAAACCTCCTTTAAGATTTCCTTACTTTTATCTGTAACCAGGTTGGGGAAAACAGCAGTTGTATGATTTATTTCCCCTTATCCCTGCAAGTAGTTATAAATGATCAAAAACACTGAATATTTGCTCATCTTTTTAGAAATTAACAGCTTATTCCTCTTACCTTTCAGATACTCAGACTAAATCCACCACACTTGCACTCAACTCCATTGGGAGTTCTGACCCCTCAAGCAAAGAAAGTCAAGGTACCAGTGCTTCACGCACAGAATCTACTCCACCTGCTACCACAGTTAAGCAAACTACAGGTCTGTTATTACTGCTGCTTTGTTCATGTATGTGATCAAAGACTGAAGGCATCATGAGGACTAGTCAAGCATACATGCGACATGGATTATGAAATATGTTAACCCTTCAGTTACTACTACTACTACTTTAACAAAGTTAGATTACCGCCAAAAGGTGGTGTCTGAGTTCCATTCATTTTGTAAACGCAAGTTACATTTTGAGCATTAGTGATGTACTCAGCAAATGTTTAATGGTCATGTGATTTTTTAGCAGCATTCTTGCATGGCATCACAGCCACAATTATATTCTCAAATTATTTGAGAGCGAAAGCAGTGAAGCCAGGGCAGGACTTTCTTCTTCTAGCCAATGGGAGTAGTCAATGCTAACCAGCCATTTTGATTTTGCCTTCAAGTGTATTTAATATGTCACTGTCTCTTTCTGCTTATCTGTTAACTCATTTCCTCTTTGTTCTAGTCTATGTTTGTACTTTTTTTCTTGATTTTCCTGGCAATCTTTCACTCAGGAGTAAGGCACTAAGAGGAAGAAAACATTTAGCTGACATGCTACCGATTTGAACACACACACACATACACAAACACAGTATATGAATATATTGAATATTGTATGTTTATATATTTGTTACTGTGTATAAATTTGAGTGTGTGTAAAGAGTTAATTTACACTTAATTTAGAATGTATAAATTTGAGTGTGTGTAAAGAGTTAATTTACACTTAATTTAGAAATTAAGCCTATGACTGAAAGTTATATTCAATAATACTGAGTTTGTAAGAGATAAGTTTTTACCTTTTGTGGTTTATAGTGTATTTCTTGTTTCAGCACAAAATTAAGATGGAAAAAGAAGTATTGTGCTATCAGTGAATTTGTAATGTTAGAAAACTGTACACCTTGATTCTCATGTTGTACCAGGCCAGTCACGTTAATATGTCACAATCAAAGAATAAGTTGCAGCATTTCATCATGGTAGGACAGATCTTAAAGATCACCTAAGATCTTTCAACATTGATGACAGAAGAAATACTGTCACCATTGAACAAATAATAATGGAGAATCAAAGTGTGGTGGTGTGTAAGCTAGCCAACACCACAGAGATTAGTTATCAGTTAGCAGAATCAATTCTGCATTAGTAATTAATTATGAGAAAACTCTGTGCACCATGGGTGACCAGAATTTTACCTCCTGGAATGAAGCATTAAGACATCCAAAGTTACAAAGAGAATTTCTTGCTAATGAACTTTGACTGGGTGAAATTTATGGAGCATTTTATAACTGGGGATGAAATTGGGATACATCAGTATGTCCAAACAGCAATCAAACAATGGACGTATGGTGACAACAAAGAAATCTAAGGTCCAAGCAAGTTATGAAAAACTCAAGTGAACAGTTTTTATGATGTTTAGGGTGTAGTCCAAATTCATCAGAGAATTAGAAGCCCCACATAACCTGTTAATATTATGCTAATTTGATTTGTGTTAACAGCAGTCAGTCATTGAAAAGCAGTGAGGAATGCTGTTGACTGTCTTCCTTCTACACCGTAACAATGTTTTTTGTTCATACTGCCTGGTTTGTACAAGCAGCACTGGAAAACTCAATTCAAGGAGATGTTAGTACAGTAACATTTAAGAAAACATTTCATTTGTTTGGAGTAGAAGACATTTCTGAATGCGATAAGTGTATTAATGCTCTTGGAGATAATGTTGAAAAATAAAGCTGATTTAGTTTTACTGGTGATTCTTTAAAGAGACAAGGCTCAACACTTTTTCATCACCTGTTGTCTTTATGTACAGCATGTGTATATACTGTATAAATATGCATATCATAACTATATATACAGTAAATATTGTTACAATTTGCTGCAATCAAACATGCCAACAGTAAAAAGTATGCACAACAATTCACCTTTATGTCTAATCTAATTAGCATAACACACAGAACTCAGTTTTAAAATGTAACCTTTTAAACATTTTAAAGACTTGTAGCTGAAATTATTTATTCTCATTGTAATGATCAGTGACTACAAATTGTAAGTGTTAATAGCCCTACTTGTCTTAACAGCAGATTAAATAAAAAGAGATTTTAAGCAATACTGTAAATGAATAAAATGGCATGCAAGAAACATGGGCATGTAACAGTATAATGTGCAAAAGTATAATTCTATGTGATGGTGGGTAGCTGATAATTAAGGTGATTTTAGCTATTTAAATGTTTCAGGTGAAGTCCTGGTGAGTTTTACTCTGGACACTTAATGACTGAGATGAGAGGTTTTACCACCTCAGTAAATGTGAAGACTGCCAGGCTGCAAGGTTTCATCTAAACATGTGTCTCCCATTCATTTTTCTCTAATACTTCACTAGCACTTCGTAGAAATAATACTTTTTTTAAGGTGTTACATTTATAGGGATGTATTTTGTTTTGATTATATTAAGCTGTCATAGAGCGCTGTTTAATTTCTCTTTTTCTTTCTCAGGTACCAATGAGGACCAATGTGGTAAGTCTGGTCATTTTTCAGAAAAAAGGTTAAACCTAATTAATGACAAAACAGTTAAAACATATTATTGTCACTAAGCAAACACAAAGGACATTAAAATATTGGAGATATCAGACCATATTTATTACATATAAAAATCAGGCATGTGTTCTGCAAGCTTAGAACTTTAATCTACCAGTCGTCCTCAGAGATCCCATTTCTTGAGTTGCTACATGATTGGCTGGTATGTTGAAGTTTTTGTAAATTACATTCAAATGTGCCAAAAATCATAGCCATACCTTTATTTTAGAAACATATTGATTACTTTTCATCCCCAATGACAGCATGTCTTATCTATTTTCCTCACACATTATGTTTTTGCTTATTGTAGTTCAAGCAGATTTTAGATGAAGAATCATTAATTTTAACAGAAACATTTAGTGTGAAAGTCTTGTTTGCCTTTGTTGTTGTTGCCAGCAATACAGCAACTATATTCAATAAATAGCAGAAGCAGACATTTGAAATCATGTGGTCCTACATATTGAATTTCTCAGAAACATTTTACGTAATGTTATGATTGACTCTTTGGAGCTAATACTATTAAATCTGAAACCACGACAAAACTAATTATAGCTGTAATTATCCAAAATATTTACTAATAATGAAAAAGACCAAAAAATGTAATATTTATTAAACAGAAGTTAAGAAATAACTCAAAGTAATTAAGAATAATCAGACAATGAAGTAATTAATTTGAAAATGAGGAAATCTGGAATGAAACACACACTAAACAATCTAAAACATAATTAGATTGAAAATAAAAGTCTCAATACTAGAGAATGCTAAACTCCTTTCCAAAAAATAAGAACCATTAGAAAATAATTAGAGCATCAATATAGAAGTAAATTGTGATGGCCTGGACCTGGGGGTGCAAGAGGCAGGAGAATGGGATCAGCTCTTTAAACAAGACTGATGGAAAGTGGCCCTGAAAATGACCATTGGCTTTTTCAGTGCCTGGATCAGCTAACACCTTCTGCAGGAGCTCCTTAATGCTGCACAGGTGTTCTGTGGCTCCACAAGCCCCCAGTTGCTTCATTGCTGTGCCTGCGCATATACGCCACTGGTTTTGTCTCGTTCTAATCACTTGAGGTAAGAGTCAGTCACATTATCTCCTGCCTCTATGAGTCGAAAAAGGCCAGGGATCGCATCCATGCCTTGCTGGCAGCTACAGATTCATGCCAATGGAGTTTAGCAACAGGGAGTCGCATTCTGAAGTTCCTCTTTATATGTTTTTTCTGTCCACACTCACCTCATACTGCCAATGATCCTACTTTTATGGCTAGATTCAAGTTAGCTCTGCCACTTCTAACAATCCTCAGCTACTTAAGGAGTTTGTCCCTCTCATGTTCAGAAACAGGGCACTGCACTGCCTACTCTCAAAACCCTTGTTTATGACAGTAACACAAAGTCCATTTGCCAGGGTATTCAAGTAGTTTCAGGAAAACTGGTCTGCCCACTCTGAACTGAGCCCTCGTGAGAGTGGTTGAAGGATCCACCAGCATTAGTGTTAAACTAAATTTCTCTGTCTTGAGTCATTAGCTGGCAATGTAATGATGCAGGTTGGTTGTAAATGGCCCTAAGAAAGACCATTGGTTTCTTAAGCGGCTGGAAAATCTAACACTTACTGAAGCTGCTCCTCAACACCATATAGGCCTTTTTGCGGCTCTACAAACTCCTTGTCGCTTCATCCCTATGCCTGCATATACTGTAAATGTCGCTGTCGTTAGAAATAATAAGAGGCCCTGTCATTTAAGCTCAATTCTTAAACAGAGCCAGGGGAAATATTTAACAAATAAAAGAAACATGAAGAAAACACAGCCAACAAATAAAGAAAAAATAGGAAAATTCATTCAATTAATTAATTAAAAAAAACTTAAAATACAATATAATTAGGAATTACTACTATATACTTCCTGTAACATTAAAGCAACAATTTAAGTACATATTATTCAGTCTCATTTAATACCAGATTTTGTATTCACCTGTAACTGTACTCAAATTGCAAAATATGTGCGAGATATGAATGTCTTATTGCATTGTGTGTATAGTATAGGAACCCAGTAATTATCAACTTAACTAAAATGTCACAATCATTACATACATCTGCCATGAGTGTAAAATTCAAGAACTGGGGGGCATTGAACGAGTAATCATCTAGAATTGGATCCTCCAGATATGGAGGAGGGGGAAGGTGCAGTAACAGATGACTGAAGAAATAGGAGTCTGAGTCAATATGAAAAATGAATTTGCATTCTCCTGTGTTTTTGATGGTCTGTGAGCTTTTCATTAAGGTTGAAGTAATATTGATGCATAGGACTTTACTAATTGCCTACCTCTGTTACAGTTAGCAATTCTGTCATGACCTGTCTGAGCTATTTTCTCAAGGATTTCTGTCACATTGGTCACAAGAAAGAAAGAAAGGTTTGAGTGTTGTTAGTATAGCAGTTGAAAGCAAAATATGTTAAGATGAAAGAAAGTCTGAAAACTGCCAGGGTAGAAGAACTCGTCTGCACTTCACTTGTGTTCTAATGTGTTCATACACTACATCAGGTCAGCTACTGGACAATAAAGCCTTGACACCACATTGCTGAATAAACGTTTGTGTTCTCTCTATATAATGTATAATCTAATTATTTGTAATAACTGTTAGATTGTTAAATTCATGCTTGTATAACTTTGCTGTTTCTATGATTTATGTCTTTTGTGTGTATTTATTAATGTATTTATTTTCCTACAGACTTTTCAGTTACACCAGCAACATATGCTGTGAATATTACCTTCACATCATTAAACTTCAGTACTCCACCTGAGATAAAATATTCAGATGAGGATGGGAATGAAATGACTGTAACTTTAAATGAAACGAAACCTGTATATCAGCTTCATAATCTTTCTCCTTGTACTAACTACACAATCCATTCGATTGGAAACTGTATTTCTAAACAAATTCCATCTACATTCAGAACAAAATCAATTGGTAAGTCATTTTCATTATTTTGACGAATTACATTTTTGTCTAAAATAGATAAATAACATTCAGTACTGTGTCTTTGTTGGCTATCTTTTTTATTATTGGTTTCTAGCACTGTCCGCTTTTAGTTTTCTCCATTTTGTCTGTCCCAAGAGTGAATTACACTTTAAAGTTGACTCTGCCCTGTGCTCTAAAGGAGTTTTACCAAAATCCCCAACTTCACCATAAGATTCCAATATACAGTATGTACCACTAAAGATTTTGTTTAGGAGGATGCAGAGGCATTGTGTTTTAGTACAGGCCAGTGAAGTGAAGAATAGGATGTAAGTTTGATTTAATATTTTTTCTTAAAATGGTACATTTCAGAATAACAGTAGCAACTACAATTTTAGCCATTGTTCAGCTAATCCTTGGGTGTCAAACTCTGCTTAACTGTACGCCAAAAATAACATTTTATGTGTAAAATAAATATATTAGGCCACATTGCTTTACAAACAAGACACACAGGCACATCGCTACTCATCACAATCGTATTTCAACAACGCCAGGGTTTGAGAGATGGAGGATTGGATTAAGCACTCTGGCAACCTTGACAGTAGCTGGCACTTTAAATGACCGTTGGTGCCATTGTAGTCAAAACTGTCACCTCCTTCAGTGACTCTGCAGAGCTGTCTCAATGTTTTGTGGTTCCTTGCGGTCCTGGCTGTCTTGCCCCATGTCTGCACCTGCATGGCCTTCTATAAGTTCTGTACACGCAGTCTCCTCTAAGTGCTTCTCTTAAATTCTCTGTCTGCACCTACCGTCTCCTTCATGAGGCTGTCACATCTTCGACATCATGAGCTGTAGTTTGCTTCATGGGATTCTGGCAAGAGCTTAAGGCATTGAAATGATTCCACAGACAAAATATCTTCATTTTTAAAAGGTTTATTAAAATTTCAAAGTTAAACAGTTCACACAAAAATAGAGAAAAAATTGACATAGCAAAGAAAAGTTATTGTTTAAGAAAAGTTCTGTTTAACGTTTATATATCTTGTTTCATTCTTTAGGTTTGCTTCCTATTTACAAACTGCAAATGGGTATTTCAGTCCCTGCTAGCCATGAGACTAATTCCAAACTGACTTAACTGACACACTGTAACACAGATATAACAAGAAAGCTCTATCTGATATTAACTTACAGGGGGTGAAGGCTATACCATATTCTATAACTACGAAAGAAAATTATATTCTATTGAAATTGAACAAACCCTAATATGAGTTTAACTTAAAGCATTAACTGTCTAAGATTCTTCAGTGGGCTGGTGCCCTGTCTGGGATTTGCTCCTGCCTTGCACCCTGTGTTAGCTGGGATGGGCTCCAGCAGACCCCCGTGACCCTGTAGTTAGGATATAGCGGGTTGAAAAATGACTGACTGAGTGATGTCATCAGTGGTGGAAGTGATGTCATCAGTGGTGCCTGACCCGGAAGGGACATCATCAATGGCACCAGACCCAGAAGTGACGTTATCAGTTGCGCCGGAACCCTGCAGGATTTCCCACGGATGGTCTTCAAGGGATTGAGAGAGACAGTCAGTGCACCCTGCTGCCACCTGGTCTGGCATGGGATTACTGTCATTCAGGCCCTTTAGTTGCCTCCCAATCACATGTGTGTGACACAGCCTTGGGTTAATGAAACTGTGACTGTAAGATGAGTTAAGGGAAAATGTCTCATTAAACAATTAACTCTACACCACGTAAATGGTTTGTAATTTTGAGCTCAATTGTGTTTATTTAATTCATGGTTTTATTCAAATTTGCATTAGCATTTTTGTTTCCTTATTTATATAATAAGATCACTGGCAGGTTATGTGACTTTCTTAGTAAATTGATAACGTCTTGCTTTACAGTCCAGCCCTGCTCCTAGTCTTTAATTTTCTGCTGCCACATCATGGTGGCGCAGGGAAAGTAAACTGGCAGCTCAAAAGTTGTTTTGCTTGACCACCGTGTTATCATCTTTGTTAAAACCTCTTAGAATTCCCTTTCTTTAGTTTTTTGGGATTTCTTTTTTCTTGTGTTTTACTAAGTCAGAGTTTATAGAATTTTCAGTGTTATCAGGCAATGTTGCTCCTTTTCTTGTCATTCCTGTCTTTGACCTTCAGTTTGCTTTTGAATTTGTCCCCTTCTGGCTGCCCCATAGATCTGCTTTTTGAATTTTGGACTTGTTCGCATAAACCCTTTTTTCACACCATCATGTTGCTTCTTTCTTACATTGCAGCTTAACATTGATGGTGTGATCAGCAGTACTTTTCTGAGCAGTGAGTTAGTCGGTGTTCCCCTGGTGGGCTCTTGCCTGCTGCAGATCCGATGCCAGGAGGCCATTTTGTGCACACACCCCCTGTCGGTGCAGCGACACAGCATACAGCTAACAAAATATATATTAAGAAAATTGAAATTGTGTCTGTTTGTTTGTAATTGAATCAGCAAAAAAAAAAGTTTAAAAGATTTTTTTATGAAATTTGGATTTTTTTTTTTACAATCAACATAGGCTCTAAATAACCTTTTTTTTTTTTTTTTTGCTGCTTTAAACCTAATTTGTGGTTTTAAATTCAAACCAATGCAAAAGACAAACTGGTGGGCACATGCTGTGGCTCAATGGATAGTTTTTTTTTAAATAAAATAAACGTTTATTAAAACTAATTGTGTCCCTAAACCTGCTAGCTTTATAAGGCACTTAAAAACAGTAGCCAAATAAATAAAAACTGTAAAATAAAGACAATGGCTTAATACATTAAAAAGTAAATTAAAGCCGTTGTGTGTACTGATTATAGTGAGGCATTGTCCCCCACTCCTGTGTTAGTTTTAACAACTGAAATTAATTCATGTGAACTTGAAAAGTAAATGAATTTAAGATTTTATGGAGCAGAAAATGGAATTCATCCCAGCACTAAGAAGCAGAAAATCATGGCACAAAACTATTTTTCAGCTAAAAGTCATGTCAGAGATGTAATTTTTGACTGCTTGCACTTTTCTCCAATGTCTTTAGACTTATAGCACAGATATTACATGCCATCACAGCTACTCTGCACATATGATGTCTCATTCTCCACCTTTAGTTAGAAAGAACAATATTTCAGACAGAAGTGCTAGTTAAATGACTAGGAAAGCCAACACAATACAGTAGTTCAATAACATTAGTTACAGACTGAGGCGAGTCAGATCAAAGAGCAGTAGCACTTGTTGTTCTGTTCAGACAAGTCTGGGTGTCCCTGTGTCATGATAAAAAGTCGATGTTTTGTGTGTGCCTTTAAAGTCACGAAACTGCCAGAAAAAACATTGAACTGTAATTTTAGTGAAGGATGAAGCAAATCTTGTGTGATGAGCAAACTTGATTGTAGCTTTTATATGATGAGCTTTTTGTTGGTGCAATATTGTACTTAACTTTATTTTTAGAAAACATTTATCTTGACTAAATTGTTTACTTTTTATTGTTTTTTTTAGATTTTACCAATTTTAAGTTGAAGTCTTCAGATGCTGAAAGTAGACATTTGAACGTGTGCTACTCAATGCCAAGTAAAGCAAGGAAGTTTGTTAATGTAAACGTAACGTGCAGTAACTGTCCTGAAAACGAAATAAGTTGTCAGTCTGACTGCTGTCAATGGGAGGACCTGGATCCGTGTATAAAATACAACTTCACACTTAGCGTAACAAGTAAATGTCAGAACAAGACTATAAATATTAGTGCAGAACCAAAAGGTATGTGTGCAATGTCTTTTTGTTTTTTGTAATAAGTTTTTAAAATGAGACATGGCACAGTTGATGCTTTAGCAGTTTTATAAGTAAAATTAACTTGATACAAATGTCTTTTTAATTGACTGCTATTTCCAGTGATTCAAAATAGAAACTTAAGAAAGGGGAACAAAGGTTTTTATTAACACAGATAAATACCTAATGGCCAAAATTGTCCTTCTTTGTTTATTTAATAGTACATTAAAATATAACAATCTATTTTCAATAAAGTATGCTATTTTCTAAGAGGGATATACTGTATATTTTCTTTTGAAATGTTCTCTTTTTTTTAGGGGTGGGGGTTGATTTGTTTTCAGTCATATTCTAGTAAAATTGATCTATTTGTATGGAATGCTGTGTGATATCAATAAAATCAATAAAATTAAAACAAAACAGAAATGTTCTCTTTTTTGAATCAAGCACAGAATTAAACAAATCAGTGGAAATTCTTCAAATTTCTTGATTTATTAGAGAAATAATTTTGGGGAAAGTTGGTGGCATGCAGTTTAAGGAGTAGTAATGGTACCTCTTAGTTCAGGTTCCTTGGTTTAATTACTGGCCTTGTCACTGTCCATGTAGATTTTTTGCACCTTCTCTGTATGAATTTTTCTTACGCCTGTTCCTTCTCAGATCTGAAGGACATGCGTCTTAGTGGGATTGGTGTTTCTCATATTGACAGGTGTCCATAAGTGTGGACTTTGTATGTTTGGAGGTTTGTTCTGTAGTGGACTTGTGTCCTATCAAGGGTTAGTTATTTTCTTATAGTTGTTTCTTCCAAGATAGAATATGGCTAACTACAATGCTGTGCTGTATAAAGCAGGCTCACAGAATGGATGGATGGATGGATGGATTGATTGACTTTTGAACAATATTATTTAAGGTAGATATGTATAGAAAGACATAACTGACAAAAGAAACACTGCTATGCATTGTCGTAATAGAGCATTGGGACACCAAAGCCAACAGAGTGGTTTTAATATGCCATGAGATCAATTCTGCAAGTGTATGGAAATTTTTGGGCATATCACATTAGTTCATGTGTAATTCCAGTATTCTCCATTTTGATTATAGTGGAGAAAAATGCTTTCTCAAGTTCAGCTCCAGAAACCTCTATAAGTATTTATTTGGTTTCCATCAGGATGGAAATTGTTCTGCATCTAGAGCTGAATTTAAGGGTTATGGTTAGTGTCTTTATCAGTGGACCTGAACCATTTCAATTGCACCCCACACCATAACATAGCCAATTGAACCCTTTACGGTGAGAAACACAAATTCTGCACTGTCCACTTCTTAGGAGTGTACCAAATATGTTTATACACTTGTTCAGAAGAAGATCAAGGATGGCTCTTCTCATCAGCTAACATTTTTCTCACTGTTCAGTAGGCAACTGCTCACATTCTTTACAGTCATTTTTTTTTTTTTAAACATGGTTTATGGAGCATAACCTGATCATTGCAACCATCCCTGTAAAGTCATTTTGGAATTTATTGATCAAGAGCTGTTTGTCTGTTTTGATTTAATACAAAGACAACACAGTCAAGGCATTTGTAATTTAACTCACGATTCATTTTGGCTGATGTTAAATTCCCCTCTTGATTTCCTTCCTGACTTCACCTAATCCACTTTTTCTTGTGAAAATGTGCTGAATGATCTTAAGTATGATGGGAAAATAAGTGTTTAATTACCTCAGTTACCTGTATGGCAGCAACTTCTTTTGATATATTTGTATCCCTCGTTTACCAAATTCCTTTCTTTGTTTCTCCTTCTTTACCTGAGTATTGGGATGTCTTTTCTGGTATAGGGAATCAGCACTAATAGATTAATAGTCAAATTCCACTAATAATGAATATCTTTGGTCCTACATTTGAATAATAATATTCAATTTTTCACATTTGCTAATGTTTTACATATAACCTACTGTAGTTTATCTTCATGCAGGTTGTCCTGTTTAATTTTCAGTTGCGAATTCTTTAATTGATTTATAAAGAATGTGTGAAGATATTTACTGTGAATGGCTCTAAATAAATTAACATTAATAATCAAACACATTATCCTTATTCAATCAAACTATTACTTTTATTTCAAAGGGGCACAATGTCTTTATGATACTTTAAGGTTATACTTAAGAATTATGTTAGCAATTTGCATCAAATACCTTCTTTGACTTTTTTCTTTCTGTCTTTCACATAGCAGATACAACTGAGGTTGAATTAGAAGGGACTGCAAATGATTCTTCAGTTACACTTAAATGGAAGAAGTTGCCACAAACCTGCAATAATGTCTCCTTTACCTACAGTGACTCTTCTGGTAATAAAATGTGTTTTAAGTACAACACATGTACTGCGTGAATGTATGTTTGACCTTCTACATCTGCCTTGTCATTCAGCGCTGATTCCCACCTTGTCAGTGATAGGATTGGTTTGTCATCCTATAATTGGTTAGGCAAACTCAGAAAATGGATGGATGGATGAACAGGTCTCGGAACTCTGCACCTTCTACCACACTTCTTTAATTAATTCTGGCACTTCTGCTTTTATGTTTTCAAGGCTTGTTTCATCATCATTTGAATTAATGTGAAATGCCTCAACTAAGCAATGATGTATAAAATAAAGGTTATCATTAGTGCTAGATCTGGTTCGGACACTTGCTGCAGAGCTTTAAACAAAGAAGAAATCCTCAGGGAAAGACAGAAAACCGAGGCATGTTCTACTCCTTCTGTTTAAATTATAGGAATAGACCAAATGAATGAATACTGTGACAGATAGAGGGCGCTATCGTCCTCTTGAACCCTCAGACTATACGCCAGACACCAGGTAAAAGTCCAATAAGTTGACTTTTTATTAATTTTCAGTGCACAAAGCACCCTCCTCTCCACAATACTCATTCAATAAACAATACAATAACAATAAACCAATCCTCCACTCCCAGACGCGTTGCCACCCCTCCACCCAGCTCAGCTCGACGTCTGGGGATTTCCCATAGTCCTTTATATTGCCTGACCCGGAAGTGTTTCCAATCCTTCAGTCCATGTGACTTCCTATCACTTCCGGGTCAGATAAAAAGTACTCTTCATCATCCCGGAAGTACGTCATTTCCCCTGTCTCTGTGACTAAGACGTACTTCCGGGTTATAGGGCACATACGATTCTCTGGGCCTCCCTGCAGCGTTCTCTGTTTGCCTCTGAGGTATCCAGCAGGGCTGTAAAGGAAAACTCCACTGTCCATGATTCCCCGCTGGTATTCGGGGCACCTCCATGCTGCAGGGAGAGCTCCACCTGGCGGCCTGGGGGTATTAGCTGGGATTACAGGCCGGCCATAGTCCACAATACCTTTATTGTCATTGCACATTTCTTTTATAAAGAAATTTGCAGTGCAGTCCCTAGGATGTAGATATATCTAGTCATCCAAAAATTCATCACAATTTACACCAGAAAAAAATCTACACAAAATATTTGTTAAAAATTTACATTAATATATACAAGACATATGATTCTGAGCTGAACTGGAGTTCAGTTCAGTGATGGCTCTAGGAAAAAAAACTGTTTTTAAGCTTTTTAGTACGAGTCTTTAGGGTTCTATAGCGCCTACCTGGTGGTACAAAGGAAGAGAGGTGATGGCAGTGGTGAAGTGTATCCCTCTGGATGTTGCTAGCTCTGTGGAGGCAGCGAGTCTGGACTGTATCCTCCAGTGATGGCAGAGAAAGTCCCATGATCTTCTGAGCTGTATTAATGACTGTCTGTAATGTCCTCCTGTCTGGTGCTGTACAGTTTGCATACCATGGTATAATACAATATATCAAAAGAGCAGCAATAAATGGACATGAGCAGCTCCGCAGCCAAGTTGGACTTCCAAAGTGTCTTTAAATTATAGAGTCAGTGCTATGTCTTTTTAACTAAGGCAGTGGAGCTGGTTGTCCATGTGAGGTCATCAGTGATATGCGTTCCCAGAAACCTGAAACTGGAAGCCATTTCTGCTTCTTCTACTATGATGTTTAAATGAGAGTGATCCTCATGTTGTCCTTGAAAATCAAGAATGATTTCTTTGTTTTTTTTATGTTCAGTGATAAATTACTTGTTGAACACCACTCTACAAGTTTAGAGACTTCATCTCTGTATGCCATCTCGTCTGTACCTGAGATCAGCCCCACCACTGTTGTATCACTTGCAAATTGGATAATCGTATTTGTGGGATGTATGGTGACACAGTTGTATGTGTACATGGTATATTAAAGGGGACTCAGCACACAGCTTTGTGGCTCACCAGTGCTGAGGATCAGACTTGAAGAAAAATTGTGATAGAATCTAACTATCTGTGGCCTTTTTGGGTAAAAGTCCTTGATCCATATACACAGAGGATTACTTAGGCCCAGCTTCAGGAGTTTAATGACTAACCTGCTGCATACAACAGTGTTGAATGCCGAGCTGTAATCCACAATCAGCATTCTCACATATGTCTCCTGTTGTTCTAAATGGGTTAGTACTGTATGAAGAGTTATGGCAATTGCCTCCTCTGTGGAACAGTTTGCCCTATAGGGATATTGATGCTGATCCAGGGTTGGAGGGATAATAGATTCAATGTGTTTTAAGACCAATCTCTCAAAGGACTTTGTTATAATGGGTGCGAGGGCCACTGGTCTATAATCAGTCAGACTGCTGATGTTAGAACAGTTTGGGCATTGGTATGATAGTAGCTGATTTCAGACAGATGGGTATCTTAGCCTGTGCCAGAGACAGGTTAAAGGTGTCTGTAAACAACTCTGCCAGTTGATAGGCATAGTCCTTGAGTACTCTACCTAGAATATCATCGGGCCCAGCAGCCTTCTTAACATTGACAGTCCTGAGGACTTGCCTAACTTCTTGTGCCTTTATAATAAAAACATGATTAACGGAGACAAATAAGGGAGTAATTGTACTGTCTGACTCTTTTATCTCAAAACGGCCAAAGCAGAAATTCAATTCTTCTGATAGTGAGGAACTCCATGGGTTCTGATAGTGAGGAACTCCATGGGTTAGTCAATATTGGTCTTGTAATGTGTAAGATGCCGAATGCCCTACCACACCCGTGTCAGATCCCCGTTGGTAAAATGATCCTCAATCCTTTTCCTATACGCAACCTTTGCAGTTTTAATCCCTTTCCTTAAGTTTCTTCTGGCAGCACTATACCATACTTTATCCCTGGATCTAAAGGCTACAATCCGTTCCTTCAGTAGGTTTTGAACCACTTTTGTCATCCAAGTTTTACTATTTGGAAAAACACGTATGCGTTTATCACTAGGGACATTTTCATTGCAGGTCCTGATGTAGCAGAGAATGGTTGTGTACTGTACTGTATATATATCAACATCCTGATCAAAGAACAAGTTCCAGTTAGTATGTTTAAAAGCAGTCCTGCAATTGTAGAGATGCTCATGCTGCCCATATTTTAACAGTTTTTGTATTAGATTTTACTCTTTTAAGAAGTGGTCTGTAGGCTGGTGTTAAGAAGAGTGATAAATGATCTGATTTTCCCAGATGTGATAGGGTTTAGGCTCTATATTCTTTAGTAGTATTAAGTAGGCACAGTCCAGTTTGTTTTTCCCTTTGTTTGCACATTTAATGTGTTGGTCAAATTTAGGAAGTATAGCCTTCAAATCGACATCATTAAAATCTCCTGCCACAGTAAGGACTACATCGGGGTAAGCTCTCTGTTGTTTTTTTATAGCCATTAACATGCAGCTAAGCACTGCATTAACATTGTCGCCTAGTGGAATATATGCAACAGTAACAATCACAACAGAAAACACCTGTGGCAAGTAAAATGGTCTGCACTTTAATTCTGTCAACTTCAGGACAGGTGAGCAGTGCTTTTCTAAACTAGTACAGGTTGACATTCAAAAATCCGGCCATCGATAATCCGGTTCCTTCAGATTTCCGGCATGGATTTCAGAGCGCATTTTCAAATTTACCTCGTTGGTGCACCACTGTTTTCTGGAGGCTCCGTTTATGTTTTGATGGCGCTGTAGTCGATAATCAGTTGTTGTTTCTTGCTTGCACCTGCTAACAAGCAATCCTGCTCATTCCTTCTCATTTCATCATTTATTTGCTGCTGCATAGCCCCATTATGGATTCAGAAAAGAAAAGAGGTGGCGTAAAACATAAACATTGTGCATTGGCGAATGCAGAGAAAGAATGAAGAGCTAAAATAACTTGATAGTGGCGTATCCATGCAAACCCTTTGCTTTTCATTTAGTGTTTAATTTTCTTTCGTTAAAGGACTGTAAAGGTAGTCATTTTCTGTTAAATATATACAGCATATATAACCATCCAAAATCTGGTGTTTTCGAAAATCCGGCACTCCTCAGGTGCGGAGGTTGCCGGATTTTTGAGTGTCAACCTGTAGTATTTGTACACCAGTGTTTATTTACATAAATTCATAATCTGCCTCTACAACTGTTACTGGAGTCGTTGTTATTAATGCTGCAGTGGGTTGTGTATACTGTACTGCGGGTTCAATAGCTGTATCTGGAATTGAGTCAAGTTTCTGTGATAACCATCACGCACCTGTCCCAAATTGATGTATGCAATGATAATTAAACCTTAGCTTATCTATTTTATTTGGAAGTGACCTGGGATTGGCAATGAAGAGAGTAGGCAGTGGTGATTTATAAGGGGCTTTTCTTAACCTCGCTTGGATTCTGGTCTGCCATCCCCGCTTCTGCCTCCTAACTCTTCATCATCTCTTCTGCCTGCTGCCCGGCACTGTAATCCATAGTGTCCCTGGTGCTCTTATTGTCTCCGCTGGTATCTCCTAATAGAGCTGGAAGGTACTTGTAATGGGAATTTTACATGTTACTCCTATATAAATTAGTTATTTTCTATTGTAGAATAAGTTCTATGCTCTAATGTTAGAACAACAACAACAACAAAAAAATACTCCCATATTAACATGGGTATCTTAAACTACAAGTCTGAGGGTCATTGTGAAGTGTTCTTTGTCTGATGAACTGCAAACTGTTCACCAAGGGAGGCCTTACCAGGAGTACAAAGCTCCAACCAAATTTTGAGCATCCCTAAAGTTCACAAGCCCCATCAACAGGTCAAGGTGTCAGCCCAGGGTGGAGCAAAATGGCAATTATAAAATAAATAATCTCATGAAAAAGTATTGTGACATTTATTTCATGATTGTCATTTTGTTTATTTTACAACTGGTATTCAATTTTTTCTTTCCTTGGATCTACTGTGTAAGAAATATACTTTATTATATGAAATAACCTATATCATATGATTTTATTTTTCAATACTTTATTTTCTAGGTTCTCTAAAAGAAGTAAACGAATCAAAAGTTACTATTACTGATTTGGAATTAAATGAGAGCTATTATTTCTTTGGATCGATCACCTATGGTGTTAACGAAAAAAATAGCACCACGACTGTCAGAACAATTTGTGGTGGTAGGTGTTCTTTTTTATCAGTTAATTATTCTTTATCCTTTATAAAGGTTTGCAATACATATAATAGTTAATAGGAAGCCACAGTCAATAAGAAAACTGGCATTCAGTTAAGATGGCGTTAGGCATCCTGAACACTGTGGAGTTTACTAGGAACAGTGAAGAAAATGCAGGGTATGTTTTTTATTTGGCTCAAACTAGCATATGTTGACATGATAAAAAAGAGATTTGTCATAAATCACTCTCCGTGCTAATCATATTGACAGCTATATATGTGTGTGTGTGATATACAGTATGTATTTATACAGTATATAGTATGTATTGTCTGTGTCAATTATTTGTCGATTACTGTTGGTACGGCTGTCACAAATCTATGGAAATTGGGCATGAAAGGATTACAATTTACTTGGTATAGAAGACAATAACATTAACATTTAATTTAAATTTAGCTCCAGTACATGCACAGTTCACATTTGTCTTTAAATACTTGATGGAAACACTTTTTTATTAAGTTTGGATGATGTGCTTCTTTTTGCAGATATTGTTTACCTCTTTAAAATGCTCTTATTTGGCTAAAGAACTGTTTAGTGAATATGCAATAATTAAAATATGCAAAATGCACACAAACCTCTCATTTACTTTTATTAAATATTTACTTCTTTAAACATGGGTTGAATTTCACAAATTTGTATGTAGTTATTAAAATGTACAAATTGCACACAAATGCAGCTCATTTATCTTTATGAAATATCATGATTTCTTTATACGTGGTGTGAATTATACAAAAGCGGCCATTATTAATGATAATAATATAGTGTTTACTTAGAGGACACCATTGTCACATGAAGTTTCACCTGCCTCTGGACTAGACTGAGTTCTATAAAATTAAATGGACATTAAATGCAGGATCTTTAAACCTCTAATAGTCATACAACACTTTCTCAAAATCATTGTCAACAAAGATCAGGTAACATGTTCTGAGCCTACAATACCCTTTTCTTCTCCTTGCGATCCTCCACGTGGTTCTCAACCTCAAACTGCTCTTCACAGGCCACAGATGGCCTCTGTTTCCTCTCTGTGATTAGAATGGTAGCATATATTTTCAAGTTTGACTCTACAGATACCGATCATGACACTCAATACCTATTTCTTCAGCACTAACAGAGTATTTCTATCATGTGTCGATACTCACAGATTCTCAGTAAGTCTGCCCTCTGATATATAATGAATTGCCATTACCTGGCAAACATTAGAGATGTTCCTGTAGGAGCTCACTTCAGCAGCAATGGACACTGTAAGGAGGATTTTAAAGTCACAGTGCTTATGTGAAAATTCAAGACATTACTGTAGAAAAAGGAATGGGAAGTTAAACTAATGCTAAAATTGAACACATTACAAAATGGTTTAAATAGACTTATAAGAGTGTTATGACCAGATATGAGGACTACATTTTTGGATAGTTTTTGTATCCAAAGATCTTGACTATACCTTGTTCTCCTCTCATGCTAAATTAATCTTAGGCTAGAGAGGTCTGTTCATTTTTGACATTGAAGATGATCCACTTACAGAATTTCAAATGCTGTTTCTTTCCTAGTGTACATATAAACACAGGGAACTCCAGTTTCTGTATTACATCTTGTCTGAAGAAGGGGCCTAGACTGCCAAGCTTTCATATTGTAATCTGTTCAGTTAGCCAATAAAAGGTGTAATTTTGCTTCACTTCTCATTGCATCCATATTGGCTAATACAGTATGTCACCCTACTACTCTAGCCCTACTGGAAGAGAAAATGTTAAACACACAAAATAAGATGGTCTTCAATTGACATGAGTGGTCTAAATTAATATCCCAATGGAGGAAATTTGTGTTGTTTACTTTAATCATGAGGTTTGGTCTTTTGCTTAGTCAGCATCTGTGTCCTCATTTTGTAGAAATAGCCTGTGGTCCTCTCCATGTTTGGTTTGCTCTCCTCATTTCTTTATCCTTGGTTACTCGAGCCAATAATGTTGGCAGTTGTCCGGCCACATCACAGGTTTCTCTTAATGCTATACAACAGAGCAGCTTCACAAGTATGTGACAAGTTGTTAATCCCGAGCTGGTTGATGTCTTACAATAGATGTCAAATAACAAAAGGAAAAGGAATGCATTTGAAAATTTGACAAGGCCATAGTCCCAAACAAATACTTCTTGCTTATTGGCACATAACTTTTTTACTGTCAATCTTTTGATAACTTGACTTATATAATCGATATCCCACCTGTCCTTGCCTTTGTCTTAAACACTCACATCTTTCAGGAGATTTTCATATACTTTGGCCTACCTTCAACCTAATGAGATCCAAAAATAAAGCAAACAGACTTCTAGGACAGGGATTCCCAAACCCGGCCCTAGGGACTCCCGTGGCTGCAGGTTTTTGTTCCTCTTTTTAATTGGACTCCTGGGCTAATTCAGTGAACTGTTATTTCCCAGATTCTGTGTTTTGTGAACAATATGGAAATTAGAAAACTAATTTTGGTAAAAAAAAAAAAAAAATTAAAATTTACTAAGCACCTATATGGGAAAAATGTATTTTTCTTTCTTTTTAACATTTTCATCTTGATTTTCATTCTACTTTTACAGGTGCTCTAATTGTTTAATTAATCCATTATTTACTAATTAGTGGGTCTGACACTGAAGTAGTTGCAGCCTTTCATGATTCAGTGTTGTTTGCCTGGGTGTCTGCTCCGCTAGTTTTTAATTGTTATTATTAAGATACAATGAAAGGAGCAAACTGCACAGAGAAAGGGCAAAATATAGTGAAATCAACAAAAGAGAGTTAAGCTTTTAAATCTATAGCAACAATAGAAATATTTCTAAATGTCTTATAAATGTAAAAATCACAAGGTGGTGCTTTTCTGAATGTAGAATAAGAGAAGAGAAAAAAAAACCCAGCTAATTAAATTTGATCAGTGTGTTATCAGTTGTTGTCACTGATTATGAATCTGGTTGGAACAAAAACTTGTAGCCTCAGAGGGTCCCCAGGACTGAGTTTGGGAATCCCTGTTCTAGGGTATCCCCATATCATGAGTTAACTATATGACCACAGCCCAGATGCCATGCTTCACAGGAATGAACATTTTGTCTGTGTTATCACAGCACAGCCTTACCAGATGTTCGTTTAGTCAGATTTCATCTTTATGCTAAAGGAGTCTGACCATTTAATTCCGAAAGTGCCTGAGCTGTTCAGTTCCTCAAATGTGGACCCCCAATATCTTCAGTTTCTCCTCTTTGATTCACACACAACTGTGCATCTACAATGCCTGCTACAGAACCCCAGGAGAAGAATGTAGTCCACCATGTAGTAGTGGGTACCTTCAAGGCTCAATGCACATAATTTCTTCTTTCTTTGTAGAATAATTTAATCTCACCTGCCCAATGTTTATGTGATGCCATCTTTAGCAGCATTAAAAATTTTCTACCTACATTGCATGAAGCATACTTATTATGTGTCCCATGCAACAACAACCACTGAGCACAAGTATTAGATTGCTAAATATGACACTCTGCTATGGTTTTATGCCTGTAAGTACTTGGAAAGAGTAATTATAAAGCACATATTTGTACTCTGCACATGTTATTATACCCTTATTACCCCTCCTGACTACCACAGGCCTCTGTCCAGTCCTCTTTACAATTAATTACTCAAGTGGATCGAAGACCTTGAATCTCAAGGTCATCCCATGGAGTTTGTTTGTCATTCACAATCTGTAAAAGTGGTTGGCTGCTCCTTGCCAACAGCAGGAGCTGAGCTAACCCAGTTGCTGCATTATAGGGAGTACAGGAATTACAACAACCATTGAACGCAGGTTTGCTATTCAGTCTTCTTCATGCTTAAATCAGTGAAAGTTAAGTGCCTTTGGTCTTCAGATTTATTTAACCATTCGACATTGCAACTTGTGTATTCTTCATTTGACATGATATCTTTATTAGAATATATGACCTCACTATAATTCCTGCCGGGCTGCTGAACTGCATTTTAGCTCTGTCTTATATACAACTACTATGATGCTGTGAATGATGGTGCTATGAATGAGTCTAATACTAATATACCAGAACTGAATGAAACATTGAAGATCTAATCAGGAATAGTCAAGTTTATAATGCAAACTGGTCTGATCTTTTGTTAACCACTATAGTTGTCACCTCATAGTTCTAAATTGGCTGACTGTGTGTGTGTGTATGCAGGTAAGCTCTCAAATAAACTGGCACACTCTCCAGGATTTTTCCCGCATTGCATCTAATGCTGTGAAGATAGGCTCTGGCCACCCATGACTCTGAATTGGATTTCAAAGTTTTCAAAATTCTGTATTATTTTATCTAGAAAAGTGTCATTCAAGCCTATTTAACCTTTCTTTTCATACAAACAATCAAATATTCCTCCACTACTGAGTGACCAGATGTGTCACAAGGAGTAGATCATAGCCTTTGTGATGGTTGGGCAAGGGCTACAGCTGTTCGTAAGGTGGTTATGATGTATTATTATGTCTGTGACTGCATTACTATTGTAGAATGCCATTGTAGAAAATACAAAAGGGCATGAAGAAAAACGCGGGTAAAATCTAACATGTTAGGTAACCTCTGACCCAAGTGTGCTATTAGATACAAACTAGAAGACTCTGCCATAGCAATAATATAAGAACATTGAGCATGGGAAAGGTGCTATATAAATAAAATGAGTTATTATTATTATTTACTGTTTGCATTCAGAGCATGACAACTTGGAAGTCATTCTACAATTGCTTGTCAGTTGTTTCTGGGGAGTTTCTCTTGTTATTTGTAACTTTCAACCAACTGACTAGTGTGCCTGCACACTCACAACAAAATCTGAGTCTTTTTCAAGTATTTTGTCAAATCCAGCCTGCTTTTCATGAGCTTCTTTGTCAGTGCCACCCATTGATGATCTGCAGGAATCAGCTACTGCAGTTGTGGTTGTCATTGGTCTGCCTTGGTTTGGGGCTGTACATCATTAACTATAAGGCTTTCAGACTGTAATTTACCTTGAACAAGCAAAGTTTTTTAGGGGAAGGTTGAATAAAGCGTTGGATTGTAGCATTTCTAGTGGCACTGTTAGCCCTAGAGTGTTCACCTGGCAACAGAAAAAAAAAAGGTCATTAAATGTTTTCTGTCTTGATCATCAAGAAGTCTTAAGAGTTTCATTGCTTGCTCTACTGAACAACTATTTTTTTAATAAATGTCAAAAATCTTTTTAATTTTTGCAGATTCAAACCTAATGTTTAAAAGTGAAGTAACAGAGAATTCAATCAAATTGAATGGAACTTTTCAAAGTGAATACTGTGAACGCTATCCTTTTACTTATGAATACACATGTGAAAAAGGTAAGTGTTAAACTATCATTTAAATGTGTTGTGCAGACAATAGCGTAGTCTTACAATGCTGTGTGACTAGCATGAGGGAGCGAGTCGCTCACATTAACACATCACATAGGATTACTAGAGAGAGCAGTACAGAAATAGAAAAAATACCACTACACCATATAAGAGACATGTGTGAGTCTAGAAGTCCTTCTCTGCAAGTGCAGCTGCTGGGGTCTTTCCCTACATTTCCAATATCAACCCTGTCTTTAGCTGTTCCACTTCTCTCTGGCATTTGCTCCTCTTTTGCTCAGAGTGGTAATGATTCAGCACCTCCTTAAAAATATTTGTCTGCCAAAACGAAGAGAATTTGTCATTTCAACAGATGGTGTGTCACAAACATCTGTGGTAATAAAATGCATTGCATTTGTCATTCCAACGGATGACCCATCACAAACATTTATAGTAATAACATGCATTTGCATTTTTCATGACATATGACAGAGGCATAGGAACTGGACAGACACATGCATACTTGTCCTTTTATTAAGGTGGATAGGCTGATTTCTGTCTGTCTGGCAGTTAACCTCTGTTTGATGTATTCAGCGTTATCGTTTATAATGCAGTGTCTCCATCTCTTTGCTATTTCTCTGTTATATGTTATTTGGTATGGGAAAAAAGTGCCAATGTTTGTGATGCACCATCTTTTAGATAACAGAGACATAGCAACTGGATGGACACACAGATACACAGAGGCACACGCTCATTGTCATTTTATTAAGGCGTATTACTGTCACATGTACAGAGTGCAATGAAATTCTTATTTGCATATGCTAATCAGTGCGCAACATATCATCACTCTCTAGTGCTATAAATAACAGAAAAGAAACCACAGCTATAAGAGCCACAGAAAAATTCTTCATGCCTTATAAATTGTATTTAAAATTTAAGTGAGAATGAAGTTTAGTCGTAAGCTCGCTGAATGATACAAGACACACATTACATAATATCTATAAATAACAATGGAAACAATTTAAAGAACTAACATTTAATTACATAAATCCTAAATAACCTTTGTCTTTAAATAGTATCTATCTTGAATGAACAATATCCCAAGTGAAAGGAACAATGATACTGACAGATATTTAAGTATGTTTGACAACAAGAGCCTACACTTAGGCACAGTCAGTGTTTTTGCTTTTTTAGCCAGTGAGCCATCCAAATTATTTTTAACGCCATGAACTTTATTTTTCACAATAATTTTCACACTAGTGTTTCAGATATATATTAACCAATCCACTTTTCTATGTAAAGATAATGCCTGGTTGCTTTTTTTCATTAAGTTAAAGAAATAATGAATGGCTGCTTTTTTTTGCTGTATTTTATTTTTAATTTCTCAGCTTCTTCTTAATGCCTGGCATTTCACTTTTTGTGTGCATATCCTTTGTGTGTGCATACATGCACAGCTTTGAGGGAACATGGACATTCTGTTGTAACCTGCTTGCTACATGTACCAAAGGAACTTTTTTATCAATTAAATTCTGAAACTAGACAAACCTGAAAGTGAAAAAAATATTCTGGGTTCAGATTTGAAACTACAAAGACCCATTTCCTCGCCAAAGTCACAGAATCTTCAATCTTTACACAGTCTTTGGTCTTCCCTATGACTTTTAACTCCCTTTTCGGACATTGTCTCTGTCTTATGAGTGAGTTACTGTATAAAACTGTTAAAATGTCACATATAATCCTTTAATTTACCATATTTAGAATGGTTGCCACATTGCTGTCATGGAATAGCACTTAACAAGGCCACAAATAGAATCCCATAGTTGATTTACAATCACATGTAAGCGTATAAAATACATTTTTAAGATGATGAAATTCCAGGTATCTGGACTTAGCATGGTGTTTATTGGCTCCATAATACCTACTTGTAGCTGGCCTGCTGCAAACACTCTTCACTCAGTCAATGTCCTCTTAATTTGTGGCCCATTTTATTACCATCCCATGGCATTACATGAAAGCATATGACCACATTCAAACAAAATTTTTCTTTACAGTCTTTCTCTCTTTTGGAAGTAACCTGAATATGAAGGATATTTGTGTGTACTTTAGGTAGCTGTTGAATCAAGGTCTTAATTCATGGACCTTGTGAGAGTAGATGCTAAGAGATTCCAATTTTAAGCTAATTTTCATTATTCAAGTGCTCCTTTCTCCTTCATTTCCTGCTCCTTCCATTGCTATTTTTGTATATCTCTTCACAAAAAATCAAGTCTGAAGGTGAAGTGTCCCTTGATGAATCATGCGTTAGAAATGCGGGACAGTATATTGGCTAGAGATAATTCAATTCAATTCCATTCAGTTTAATCTTGTGCAGAATTCTCAGCTAAAATGCAAGTATAGATTTTACAAATTATGAAATACCAAATTAGCACCTAAAAAAAGATACAGATTGGTTAAGACGCACAGAAAACAAAGTATTAATGATTAACATAAATGGAACCCAATGCCCAGCCAGTGAAGCTGTACTGTGCTCCTATATTATTTTAGCAGTAACTCCCGTTGAGTCTTACCTGAACCACTGCCCAGGAAGATGGGTACAAATGCTATATTCTCCACTCCCATGGTTCTCACATTTTGGTAAAGGGCTGTTTTTCCTTATGTTGTAGGACTTCATTTAATTAAGCTCCCTTTTGACCTCTGGTTATCTACTTCTCTCTCCCATACTAGTATGTTTTATTAATAGTTGCAAAAGATACAAGGTGAGTGTAGCAAACAACCCTAAATAAGACAGACCCTATGTTTTTTCATCACCTGGTACCTATACAGTACTTGCTATTAGCTAGTTCTTATTTGGAAAAACTGTTCGTTGCCTTTAAAGGTCAACTAAGGCAAATATACTGAGCTACATTTTTGCTACTACTATACTAACTGATTACTTTGTACTTTTAGGTCAGAAGACAGGTGAAAGTACATTTCAAAACCTGGACCCTTTTACAAATTATACATGTTTTGTTTATGTCTTGTATAAAAATCGAACAATTTATATGGATAATACCTCGGTGCAAACAGACATGGGAAGTAAGTGTGTAATATTGATTTTTGTGTTTTTTAAATGTACATTTATGGCGATAAAGAATATTATATATAAATTGTGTAATAATGAAAACTCCCTGAACATATTTTTAAAATGTTATTTTAAAGAAAAAATATTTTGCTTTACAAGGGTTTAAGAACTGCAATGTTATGAATTAATGTATTTGTTTTGCCTTGCCCTTTCTTGCTGATTTACTGTCAGTTATACAATTAGCAGGACAATACATAACAATACCTATATAGGAGTTGATTTTAATTTTAAGGTTTTTATATTGTCTCAATTATAAACATTCATACTTCATGGTTGCAGAAAAAGCAGTGCAGTAACACACTAATTGTGGTTGACATGATGCCACCAAGTATGCAATGACAAGAGCAATGGTGGAGAGGTGACCTTCTAAAGTTACCTTAACACCAGGCTACAACTGCCTCCGGTGGCCACTGACATCCCTGCACTCTGAATAGACTTAATGACATCCTTTGAGGTGGCTACTTTCTTAAAAGGGCACTATATGTGTATTCTTCTAAAGTAATGACAATATGCCATCCCCTATTAGCCTGAAAGGAAGGCATTGGTGTCCTGCCATCAACCATTTCTTCTTTAGTATAGAACATGTGCCACCTCCTCTCCAGCCAGCAATGGTAACACTAGCTTCCTGAAATGACTACCTTCTTCATAAAAGGGACAAGTATTTTCCCTTAGCAGACAACAATGACATCACTGGCTTCCTTTTCTACCCTTGGCCTTAAAAGGTCTCCTTCTTGTAACTTATGTAGCACCCGACACTGTGTTTTTGTGGCAGCGGCCTCCTGACAATACTCTGTGACCACTATGAGTAGATTGAAAAATCAAGTAATCAGAGCATAAGCTGTACTGCTTCCACTCTTGGGATCTTTATTTGGCTTATTGTTATGGCACAATGAATACTGGTCTGCTGCCCACTTGGGGGTCGTCAATTCCCAAACTGGTATGTAAAGGTGCCCTATGATTGGTGGTGTGGTTTTTAGTCTTTGGAGCCATTTTGTGACAGGAGTGACATATGCTGTTTTTGAAGTACTTGTGGCTTCTGACAAATTAATGCAACTTCACAGAAAAGAAACAGTGAAAAAAATATTTACATAACATAAAAGAAGACATTGAGTTAGATGACACATCAGCACAAAAAAGATATGATAAAGTTGAAAATTGCTTGAATTGTAAATTATTGCAAAATTAGATTTAAAAAGCAGGTGTTTAGTGAGAAGCAAACAAGTGTATGAAGAATGGACTTTCTTTTACCTGAGTATGAACTGCCAAATTTTAAAGTCTTCAATAAACATTACTTTAAAAATTGAATTGAATGAATACATTGATTTGATAGATAGATAGATAGATAGATAGATAGATAGATAGATAGATAGATAGATAGATAGATAGATAGATAGATAGATAGATAGATAGATAGATAGATAGTTAAAAGAAACTCAGAAGAATTATATGAGAACATTGAGAAAATGTTAGGAAATGAGTAAGAGAGGAGAAGCTACATAACAATGAGGTGGTAAGAGATGAGAGACATAAACAGTATGAAGAATAATCAGCTGTCTAGGATAGAAGATATTAAACAGAATAAAGAAACAACAGATGATGAATGATAATGTAGTACCACTCATGGGACAGTAAATTCAGACATGTCACAGTGTAGGCTTATAAGAATTGTAGCAAACAAAAGAGAGGGGTTCACAGCAACAAAGAAAACTAAAGTACATTTTTATCAAGGAAAACAATACCACGTCATTAAGCATAAACATATGATGGAATAGAGGGAGATGGACAGTACTAACAGAAAATAATTCTTTAATAGATTAGTTCTAACCAGAAAAAGAATAGATGAGAGGTTTGCTTAAATATGAGATAAAGGCAGTAATATTGAAATTGTAAAAGAATAGTAAAATAGAAATAGTAGACTTCACCGGGTCAAAAAGAGTGGTGTTTGAAAAATCAAATAAAAAAAACAAATTGAATGCACAGGTCATAAACTGTCTTACTGGTTACATGAATATCAATGTAATTACTTAACAGGCTCTTCAGAAGGTTAGGCCAGAGGACAGTCTCATTTTATAAGTAAACATTAAGTTAAAGAAAAATCTCAAATGAGAGAAGAAATTAATAGTAGCAGTTACACTAAGAATGTGATGAGTAACTATCCTGTATACTTCAGATACTTTGGTAGAATCTAGTATAAATTATGAGGATAGAACAGTTGGGTGGAAAGTAATGGAGGTTGTGAAGTAAATTTCAGGGATGAATAGAACAGGTGGATCAGATTGATCAATTTGGTTTATTTATTTCAGATCAAAAATGGTTTGACTGCGGTGGGCTGGCGCCCTGCCCAGGGTTTGTTTCCTGCTTTGCGCCCTGTGTTGGCTGGGATTGGCTCCAGCAGACCCCCGTGAGCCTGTAGTTAGGATATAGTGGGTTGGATAATGGATAAATGGATAAATGGTTTGAATGCTGGAATTGCAAAGGCAGTTTCATCAGAAATAGTGAAGTGTTCAGTAAGTGTGCATAAAGGTATTTCAAGAGGAAAATCATTAGAACGCTATGAAGTAACAGCAAGAGGTTAGGGGGAAAATTTTACTGAAAGGAGTATATTAGAGTGCAAAGGAAAAACAATGAAGGCCAATTATATGAAGTGATGTGGTAAGTAAAAACTCCTTCACAGAAAACTAGAGACAACCCCTTTACAGAAAGAAGTGGAGCAAGTAAATGCCTTGAACCTGTAATTCATAGACCTGTTGAACCTTAAGTTATGTTTTAAACATAAAATGTTAGATTAAATTACAAGAGATAAAATGTTCATAGATATAAGATTCCCTGCTATTTAATGTGCTGTATTTTTTCATTTCCTTTTCACGTTAGAACCAGAAATGGTCTCCAATGTTAAGGCTCACATTATAGACAAAAATTCAGTAAATATCACATGTGATAATAATACTATGCATGGAGACAAGAGACGCTTCGAAATATTACTTGATTCTCTAAATCAAAGTGATGAAAAATGTGTATTTCAAAAAAAGGACCTTTCCTACCTAACAACCTACCATTTTCAGGTAAAAAACACTTTTTTTGTTTCATATGCTGGACTAATGCTGTGCATTTTCATTAACAAAAATTACATTATTACCAATTATTGAACTTTTAAAAATCCAGTGTTTAATACACTTTCAGAGTTTCAAAATACTAATTATTATATTGGTTAGATTTTTAATTTCTATATTCAGAATTGTAAATTAATTGTCTTTGTATGGTTAGAATGTTCTCCCAGTGCTCATCTGCATTTTCTCGAGGTAGTTGTGAGCATGCCTTGTGACAGAACGGTGTCCATTGTAGAGTTGGATCCTGCATTGGCAAACATGTATTGAATTATTTTATGTTAATTTATTTTGTAAAATATTTAAAATATACATAAGTATAGTTTGTCCTTCCCAAAAGTGTGAAGAGGACCAGGAGATTAAATTTTTGTCAATCCAGATGCGAATCAATACCATAAAACTATTTGTAATACTCCGAAGCCAAATCGTAAAGCAGAAATTAAGGTCAGAGAAAGAAACTATAGAATCGGAAACCAGAATACACATTTCACTTGCTAGAGTTTTTATCCAAATTAAAGATACTGAAAGTCAAAGCGAACTTTATAGTCATCTCAACCATATACAAGTATACAGATAGACGAAATTGCGAAGGTTGCACTGAAGGCACAAGGCGTGCCATCATGCTACACAATTTTCATGGCAACTGGGAGCTGCCTGCTGGTAATGGAAATAATAACATGGCGGCATCTGATTGTAAACAAATAATATCATTATACACTTTGTATAATTAATCATTACATTGAGGAAAAATATAACTGTGAAGAAAGCATCCCAAATACCCACTTAAATTATTGTTCTAAAAAATTTTAACAGAGAATTTTTTTTTTTTTTTATCAAACTACACAACTATAGAATACAACTGAAAATAAGTTCTGATATAGGTGAGAATGCAGATTGGTGGAGAAGATATTAAAGAACATACCCACACACCTGAAATAAGTAATTAAATAATTAGAAAGAAATTATTAATCCAAGATATTAATGAAAACAAAAGGTAATGATTAAACAATAAAGCTCAAGACAAATCAACCAAACGATTTCCCAATCAAACAAACCAATAAATAAAAAATAAACAAAGGAAAATTTTCAAGAACAAATACTGAGAAAATTTAAACTGATTAAGCATAAAATGGCACTAGAATTTAATTACCATTCCTATAACTTTATTCAAAAAAGAAACAGGAAGCTACTAGCAAATAAGAACCAACTTAACAAACAGTTTAGTCAAACTCTTAAACGTGAAGAACTGACTCTGTGCCCCAGCAACATGAAAACAGAACCAGAAAAGCTTCAAAGACAAATACCCCCAAAGATGGCAAATAATAGTAATAAAAACGGAATAGTGCAACTAACAAAGAATAAAATTAATCCAAGTTAATTAACAAAACCGAAAAGTAAGCAAAAATGTAAAACAACAAACAGATACCAAAGGAAGAAAAAAACAGGTACTTAACAAAATCAGACAGAGAGCCCCAGTTAAACGTTTTTCATGTGTGAGAATGTATCCACTTTATGGCAGACCAAATATCATCAGAGACACCAAAAAGAGAAAACATAAATGGAAACAGCTTAGCCATGTAGAATTAAAAGAAATCATTACATTCAATATGATTATCTAATGTAAATATGGAAGGTCCAAGGAAATGAACCCCTTTCATAGATACTATGTAGATGGAGAGCATTGTGTGGTCTTACTAAGAGACAAACTCTGGTCCAAAACCAAGGATACTTACATATTTTAGAGAGGATAATTAACATGGGAAGTGACAGGCTATTGTGGTGACCTTGGACTTTAAAGATTCACCAATAATTTGAAAAGGCACAGTGATATATTGTTTATGTGCTGGCCTTATTTTGTTTCCTGCTTTGTTTATTGCCTTTGTTTGTTTATTTGAGCATTTATATCATCAAACCCAATGGTCCTTTACTCACTGTGTGGACATTTGTGAAGATTTTATAAGAAACATTGTGCATGCAGTCCTTTAGTATATCAGTCAAATCAGCATGTTGAGGCCATCATCATAATCTTTTTCTTTTTATATTTTCTTTCTAGTTAAGAGTGTGCAATAAGAAACATTGCAGTGAATACATTACAGAATCTTTCCATACGGGATGTAAGTTATGTTATATTTGATCTCTTAAGTAAAAAAAAAATCTTATTTCCTTCTATGTTCTATAAAGACATCTGTAAAATTAAAAAATGTAAAATGTTAATTGAGAGCGAAAAAATAAAGATAGAGCAGTAAAGCCAACAAAGTTCAACCAGTGTGCCAAATGGGTGTACACTTTGAATTCAATAGATAATGTAGATGGAAAAAGTAAAAAAGGCAACGTAATTAAATCAGTCAGTTCATTAATAATACTTTAAATATCTGCCCATCTGCATAATAGACTACTCATTGTGTGAGCTTCTCAGTCCATTTAATAAAGAGTTAGAATGAAGGAGAAAACCTTTTCAGAGTAAAGATCTTTCAAAAGATAATTTATAACAAAGCTGTAGTTGACATGGGATTAAAAATCCCTGTGTCTCACTTTCAGGATCTTGCTGAGTCCATTTATTGGTGACTGAAAGCTCTTCTGAAAGCCAGCTCCTTCTTTGAGAGTGTAACCAATAAAGTGGTATCTCAGTATATTACATGTTATAATTAGCATAATCACAATATTAATGTAACAGGTTAGACAAGATATGTATGGTGTAACTTTCAGGTTCTTTTGAAAGTTTGTTTTGAGTCATATTTAAATATTACAGATAATAGAATGTTATTAACTGTATTAATAGAGCACATAAAATGCATGTTTTTTAAATAATATTTACTATATCATATAACTAAAAACTGATATGTGGCATACAGGCTGCATTGGTGGTTTGTGGTCACTTAAATAGCTGTCAACGGTCTAATTGCAGTTAATTGCAGTTTGTATTTCTAAACTTAACATTTAGTACTTAACAAGTATTCAGAGAAGAGGCATCTTGGGAACTCGCCATCAAGTTAGTTGCTTACACAATTTTAATGACGTTTTAATAACTTGTATTGGGTATTTGTTTTGCTGTTAGGAGTACTTATTGTTTTCTGCACAACAAGAACAAATACATTGGAATTACCTCTATCAAGTTAAATTTGAAAGAGTAAATAAATCCATAAATAATGCTTCTTTGTTTTTAGATGTATGAACATTTGCCAGTGCTTTTAAAATGGGAGTTTTTGAAATTTCAAAAACTTGGTGTAGTGTGTTCTGTTTGAAGCATCTGAACAAATATTGAACAATCCCAATAATAAGTGTAGACATTTTCAGCTGAAATTGGTTCACTGGGTGATAAGTTGTTTCATTCAGATAGACAGACAGCCATGAAGACAGCAGTAGCTGTTTTTGTATTTTACGTAAATGCACCTAAAAATCAATGGATAGAGAAATATTACGCAATAAACACAAGCTATGCAGATGAACTCACAGTTAAGTAGCCATTGTGTGTCTTTGCTCATTCTCAACACAAATGCTAATTAGCACAGCTTTTAAACAAATGTTTATTAGCCAAATTCTGTAATACTTGAGAATACATGCAATAGCTTTAAATATCATTTGTTT
>JANRMT010062857.1:17130373-17148378 GCA_026402145.1 Polypterus bichir lapradei | reverse complement strand
TATCTATCTATCTATCTATCTATCTATCTATCTATCTATCTATCTATCTATCTATCTATCTATCTATCTATCTATCTATCTATCTATCTGTCTGTCTGTCTGTCTGTCTGTCTGTCTGTCTGTCTGTCTGTCTAATTCAACCAAATTAAAGAGATACTTTGAGTCAACTAATTAAACATAGACCGTCCAGCTCAGTAGAGGTCTTGATTATTTTCATCCTTACTGTGACTCAGGTTGCCAGCACAAGGATGCAAAGCACAAAGTACCACAATCAAAGGACAGTGATGAAGAGATTGGAAATCTTTTAGTTTGGAAAGGGCTATAAAGTCATTTCTAAGGCCCTGGGACTCCACCAAACCACCACCAGAATCATAATCTCCACAGAAGAAAAATTGAGAGAAGGTTTACTACTGTTTCAGGTGGTTGGCCTACCAAAACTACTCCAAGGGCACTGTAGGAAAATCCTTTATCCAGGAAATTTCAAAGGACTACACACAAATAAAAATATATCCATAGATCTGCAGGTTCTCTTGCCTTAGCAAAGGTCAACTCCCAAATCAGATAGGCACAGGTAAAATGTGCTTCAATGGAAAGTATCAAGGCTAAAGTTTCTGTTAACTAGGAAAATAAAGCTTCTCTCCTTTCCCAGGACGTATCTGTATGATCCTCCAAGCCATCCGAGAGAATTTGTCCAATGTGATCATATGACAATGTTCTTCTGCTTCTATGCTTGGCCAGGTTATGTGGATTCCCTGACCACCAGGTGCTTGCCAGTGAATCCAATCCTGAGGCCTGGCACTGTTTTTTAATGTGTACCATCATGAGGGTCATTGTGAACTGTTCTTTGTCTTACCTTTCAACATTAAACTTGTTCACCAAGGTGCCTAGCTCTGAATGTCTAAGGTGCACAACATGTCAAGGTGATGATCAAGGGTGGTCTAAAATAACAATTATGAAATATCACATGAAGAAGTATGGTGATATTTATTTCAAAATTAACATTTTATTTATTTTACAACTGGCATTCTATATTTTCTTTCCTCAAGGCTACTGAACAAAAAATATACATTTTCATATGAAATGACCCATCTGATATAAGTTTTTCATTACCTTATTTTATTTATTTCTTTATATAGGTCATTCTCAAATACAACATGTAAATGGACCAAAAGTTACTATTTCTGATTTGGAATTATATAAGAAGTATAATTTCTCTGGATCAATCATCTATGGTATTAACAAAGGAGAAATCAATAGGATTCTCAATACAACTTGTGGTGGTAGGTGTTAATTTTTACATTTTTTTAAACATTATTTTAGAAAGGTGTGTAATACTTACAGGGCAGCATGGTGGCACAGTGGGTAGCACTGCTGCCTCACAGCTAGGAGACCCGGGTTTGCTTCCCGGGTCCACCCTGCGTGGAGTTTGCATGTTCTCCTCATGTCTGCGTGGGTTTCCTCCGGGTACTCCGGTTTCCTTCCACAGTCCAAAGACATGGAGGTTATGTGCATTGGTGATCCTAAATCGTGCTTGGTGTATGGGTGTGTGTGTGTGCGCCCTGCGGTGGGCTGGGATTGTTTCCTGCATTGCGCCTTATGTTGACTGGGATTGGCTCTGGCAGACCCCCATGACCCTGTAGTTAGGATATAGCATGTTGAATGATGGATGGATGGATGTAATACTTAAAATATTTGATAGTAAATGTAATTTGTTGTGTAAACTACTGTACATTCAATAAGAAAATTGTAGACACTACAAATCTCAGACTGGAATAGTGGATTAAAGATTTAAAAGTATTAATTTGCCCACAATGATGTTGTCTACTTTTCCTCACCAGTGCATTAGCTATAATACACTAATAACATAAGGAGTTCATAATAGTTGTGTTTTATTAAAAGCAGTAGTTTTAATTTAACAATAAATAAAATTTGATCCATCTATCTATCTGAACAAATTTAATATAAAAGTTGAATGGACCTCAATCAATTAATAGAAACCAGATTTAAAGGCAGCAGAAGAATAAAAAATGAAAGCTTGAACTTGTGACAGCAGCAGCCACTAACAGTATCCTGAATTAACTGCCAGTAGTGCAAATTACTGTGTAAGATATTGTATTATTCATATTATGGACTGACCTAATAAGACAGGAAAATCATTGAGTTATATTACAACATTAGTCCTGGGTGTTTTATTGTGTTCACATTCATATTGGTCATTATGTGAGAGTCAATGGAAATGACACCTATTGTAAGCTATTTAATAAATCTGCTGTTATTTTAGGCCCAACCTACCATATGTTAACATGAAAAAATGAGATTTGTTATAAAACACACACTTTTAATCAAACTGACAGCTACATTAGTGTTCGTGTGTGTGTGTGTGATACAGTGGTGTGCAAAAGTATTCAGTCCCCTTGAAAGTCATCTTAATCTTCTGCATGACAAAACATTTGTACACATATTTATCCATTCAGTATTTTTAAATGTGAAGTCTTCATGCTCAGAACGTGTTTGTGTATGCATCATGGTGTCCACACGTTCCCAGTGTTCATTGACGCGTCCTCTGAGGACGTCTTCATAAATTAACATGTCGCGAATGCGAGTTGCAGTATCAGCGCAGTGTGTTCAAGCTGGAACGTGACATCACAGTCTCTGTTTATGGAAAGCCCCTTCGCAGATAGATCCTAAAGGATCAATGTGCGTGCTTCAAAGGTTGATGAATCGTTCGATGTGGTGAACTAAAATACTTTCGTGGTGCTTTTATATTCAAGCATCACATATTCCCCAACATAATGACACAATACATGTTAAAGTTCAAGGCATATCATCTTCTGTGCTGTCTTTTTTTTTTTTATTGCACCTTCAGAACAGCATCAGAATGTATGGCGGCATATTTGAGCCACAGAGAAAAAAATGGGGACACAGAAGAAAGGTCTATCTGTGATTAAATGGAAATGTCAGCTTTAATCTCAAAATTGTCACTTTAATCGCATAGTTTGTTTTATCATTAAAGTAGGCCGTTGTAAATGTCATCTTAAAACCGACCCACTTGCTAATCGTTATGTGCTTCTGGGGCTCCCTCCTGAACTGACAGCAGTGGCAAACAGCAATCGCCACACCGAACACATTAAATGTAAAATATTCCAGCTCTCTTTACACTTAGAATCCTTAGATTTATACTTAATAACACTTTCATGATGAAATGCATTAAAGTATGTATATTACATTTTACAGATAATCATTAACTTCATTTAAGTAATGAATACTGTTAATTACACATGTCAGGGCTGCATGGTGACGGAGCGGTAGCACTGCTGCCTCACAAGGAATCACGTCCCTGATCTTTATTCCAAAGACATGAAGGTTTGGTGATTTGGTGACGCTAAAATGACGCTAGTGTATGTGTGTGTATCCTTGTATTCACCTTGCAATGAGCTGATGCCCCATCCAGGGATTGTTTCTGCCTCATGCCTGAAGCTTGCTGGAATGGGTGCGTCCCTGGATTGATGGATGTAATCAATAAACATCCATCCTTTTCAGGGATATTGTGGCAAGGTGTCCTCTGAATTTAGTGGATGTTTCGGGCAATTCACAACACAGCGCAGCCAAATGTTGTTTTCTCACCATTATAATATCTGACACTGCCACCTGGTGGAATCTTCCAGATTTACGTAAAATACACACACAAGTATAAACAGTACTGTACAATGCTTGGTATCAAGGAGAGGAATGCAGAAGGTCAGATGGTAATGGATTTTGTGAAAAGGGTGTACGTGGCTGTGGTGAATACGTATTTTAAGAAGAGGGAGAAACACAGGGTGACATACAAGAGTGGAGGGAGATGCACACAGATAAATTATAGTCTATGCAGGAGGGTCAGTCTGAAGGAGACTGGAGACTATAAAGTGGTGGCAGGGGAAGGCGTAGTTAGGTAGCATAGGATGGTGGTCTGTAGGATGATATTGGATATCAAGAAGAGGAGAAGAGTGAGGACAGAGCCAAGGATCAAATGATGGAAGTTGAAAAATTAAGACTGTAAGGTTGAGCTCAGGGAAGAGGTAAGAGAGGCACTGGGTGGCAGTGAAGTGTTACCAGATAGCTGGGCAACTACAACAGAAGTAGTAAGAGGGAAAGCCAGAAGGGAGCCTGGTGTGACATCTGGACAGAGGTAGGAAGAAAAGGAAACCTGGTGTTTGAAAGGGGAAGTACAGTAAAGTATATAGAGGAAGAGGTTTTCGAAGAAGTGGGATAGTCAGAGAGATGCAGAAAATAGACAAGAGTACAAGGAGATAAGATGTAAGGTGAAGAAAGAGGTAGTGAAGGATAAAGAAAAAGTGTATGAGAGGCTGGACACTAAGGAGGGAGAAAAGGACCTGTACTGATTGGTTAGACAGAAGGACCGAGCTAAGAAATATGTGCAGCAGGTTAGGTCTCCATACCTATGGGGACCGATACAATCCTCATAGCCAGCCCTGTCAGTGCAAGTGGTTGCATTGAAGCCACCCATGACCAGAAGAGTGTCACCTCACAGGCACCCATCAACCAACAAGCGCTGTTCTGAATGAAATGTCTCCCTCATCACTCACTGTGGTCAGAGCATACACTGAGACAATAGAGAAGGCACCCAGAGAGTGTCTTAAGACAGGATTGGAAATGAGTACATTAGAGGGTCAGCTTAGGTTGGACGGTTGGGAGACAAAGTCAGAGAGTTGAGATTGTATTGGTTTGGACATATGCAGAGGAGAGATGCCGGGTATATTGGGAGAAGGATGACAAGGATGGAGCTGCCATGCAAGAGGAAAAAAGAAAGGCTTAAGAGAAGGTTTATGGATGTGGTGAGAGAGGACATGCAGGTGATGGGTGTAACGGAGCAAGATGTAGAGGACAGGAAGATATGGAAAAAGATGATCCGCTGTGGCAACCCCTAATGGGAGCAGCCGAAAGAAGAAGAAGAAAAAGAAGACTTTAGCACCACTAAAGCTATTGAATCTAACATTGCATGTAACTTGCTCATTATGTGTCCCATGCAACAACAACCACCGAGCACAAGTATTAAATCGCTGAATACAAAGCTCTGGTATGTTGTTATGCCTGTGAGTTTTTGGAAACTGTAACTATAAAGAACATGTTTATCTTCTGCATGGATCATCTTACCCTTATTACTCCCGTTGACCACCACAGGCCTCAGTCCAATCCTCTCTATAATTACTGAAAATGGACAAAGACCTCTAAATCTCAAGGTCATTCCAAGGACTGATAAGGGATTGGCAGAGTTTGTTTCTCATTCGGATTCTGGAAATATGGTTTGCTGCCCCCTGCAAACACCAGAAGCTGAACTAACTCAGTTGCTGCATTATAGGGGGTGCAGGCATTACATACCATTTAATTCAAGGTTGCATTTAGAACCACTAAACACAAGTTTGGATGCTTATGTCAGTGAATGTTAAATACTTTTGGTTTCCATATTTCTTTATCCATTTGACACCGTAATTTGTGTGTTGACATGATACTGTCATTAGAATATATGACTCCACTATAATTCCTTCCGGGCTGCTGACCTGCATTTTAGTTCTCTTGCATGTGTACCTCCTAGGATGCTGTGAATGATGATGCTATAAAAGAGTCTAGTATTCCAAAACTGAATGAAACACTGAAGTTCCAATCAGGAATAGTCAAGGTTATAAAGCACACGTGTATGATCTTTTGCTAACATCTAGTCTAGCCTTTCTGGCCATGGCAAATAGACTTTTCCCATTGTATGTTGTGGGTATTTTCTCTGAGTACTGGGGTTCCTCCTACATGCCCAAAGATTTGCAAGCTGGGTCACCTCATAGTTCCAAATTTGTTTACTGTGTGTGTTTGTAGGCAGGTGAGCTCTGAAAGAAAAGTTTTCAGCTATGCATCTAATGTTTCCAGGATAGACTCTGGCTACCCTTTACCCTGAATCAGATTACAAAGTTTTGAAAATTCTGTATTATTTTACACCAAAAAATGGCATTCAAGCCTATTTAGCCCTTCTTTTCATACAGCAATCACATATTCCTCCACTACTGAGTGACAAGATATGGTGCAAGGAGTAAATCATGGCATGTATGATGGTTGGGCAAGAGCTGCAGTTGTTCCTAAGATGGTTATGACCTATTATTATGACTGTGACTGCATTATTACTATAGAATATCATTGCAGGAAAAGCAAAAAGACATGAAGAAGGATATGAGTAAAACCTAATATGCAGAGGTTACCTCTGATGTAAGTGTATAATTAGATACACACCAGAAGTCCTTGCCATAGCAACAATATTTTCTACAGGTCTGCAAAAGTATACTTCATTTATTGTTTGTATTCGGTGAGCATCATGTTGGAAGACATTCTGCATTTGTTTGACAGGTGTTTCAGAGGAACGTCTCATATTATTTGTAACTTTATATTGATTGACCAGTACACCTGGACTCCCACAACAAAATGTTAGCCCTGTTGGACTGTTGCATTTATAATGTCAGGGGTGTGAGTGTTAGCAGAAAACAGAGCTAAAAGTTTGCTGTTCTGGTCATCAAAAAGTCTCTTGAGTTTTATTGCTTGCTTTATTGAACGATTCAATTTTATGAAATGTACAAAAATCTTTTTTGTTTTTGCAGATTTACACCTAATAATCAATGATGAAAAAACGAATAATTCGATCAAATTAGAGGAATATTTTAAAACTAAGTATTGTGCAAGCTATAATTTTAGTTATACATATGGATGTGGAACAGGTAAGTGTTAAACTATCATTTAAATGTGTTGTGCAGACAGCAGCGTAGTTTCACAATGCTGTGTGACTAGCATGAGGGAGTGAGTCACTTACATTCACAAATCACATAGGATTATTAGAGACAGCAGTCCAAGAAAAGAGACACGTGTGAGTCTGCAAGTCCATCTCTGCAGGTGTAGCTGCTGGGGTCTTTCAGAGTGGTAATTTTTTTCCTCCCCTCCTTACCAATTATTTGTCTGCCAAAGGGAAGAGAGGCATCCTACTTACTACAGTTACTTTTTAACTATACCAAAGTCACATTTTTTCACCTCATTATTGGCAGTATTTAAAAGTCTAGTGAGGTCTTGGTTTCCAAGTTTCTTATTCCAGTTAAGGAGACATTTACCAGCATCACAATAATTACATGTTGAAAATGCCAGCTATTTTCAGCAGGAGTCGAATTACAAATTTGGTCCTGACACGTCATGCATCCAAACATTTGGTAAAAAAGGTGATGAAAACAAATTTGCACAAGATTCTATATAATAATAAGAATTTGGTCTAAGTAGGCCCATTTTCAACATTGTTTCCTAAGCCCTGCAATAGTATGTCTAATTTTTGGCAACATATGCGGCATTGCTTATCTCTTTTCATTTAATTAACATTACAACATATTTTTGAAATCAACAGAATTCTTTATTCAATGATTGCCAAAACCTGCACATATGAAGTGTGCAAATATCTTACTGATATTTGACAATTAAAATGTAATATTAATGTAAAAGAAAAAAACAACACAATTTGTATTAAATGGTCAAGCTCAGGACAGGTACTGTCCATCTGGAAATGCCTTGCAGCTGCACTGCATATAAGATAGGAGCAATAGCAGAAAATAAATAAATAAACAAAACCCATCTGGTTTTAAATTGTTAACTTCGCTGCTATGCTCAAGGACAGAATTTGTGTTTGACAAACAAGATCCCTGATGGTTGAATTGGCCTTTACATATGGTGACCATTCAGAGACTTGTTGCACTAGCTGTGCCACTGGTTGAAATGTTAGCAACATAGACTTCAGCATTAATGTTTATGATGTGTGGAATGAGCCCCGGACACAGACAGACGGACAACCTTTGGTCACCCAACACACACATTTTTATTTGCAATGATATTTACAAGTCCGTGCACAACTCAGTGCCTCCAGCACCAATTCCCCAAAGTCCAGGCCTCTCTCTACAGTACCTGCCTTCTTCAGGCCGCCTCCACTCCTCTCCAGCAAGACTTCGTCCACTCCTTGCCCTACTCCAGTCATCGTCTGAAGGGAGGCGGCCCCTTTTATACAAGCCCGGATGGGCTCTAGGTGCTTCCCGACACTCCTCCACGGACACTCCCCTGTGTGGTGGAAATACCGGCTGCGCTCCTGGAAGCACTCCGGGTGTCCCCAGTTTTCTTCCCCCCAGCACTTCCGGGTGTGGCGGAAGTGCTGAGGTCCACCAGGGCTCTTGTGCCTGTGCATCTGTCTGGTTGCTATGTCTCTGTTATATGTCATTTGGCATGGGATTCGTTAAAGCAGCGCTAATGTTTGTGTTGAACAATCTATTGGATAACAGAGACATATCAACTGGATGGACACACAGATGCAAAGACATACAGACACGTGTTCTTTTTTAGGTGGATTGCTGTCACGTGTCAATATGCTACACATCACCACTCGCTGGTGGTATAAATAACAGAAACAAACCACAGCTATAGGAGCCACAGAAGAATTCTTCATTCCTTAGAATTGTATTTAAAATTTAAGTCAAAATGAAGTTCAATCTTAAGCCCATTGAATTATACAAGATTCACATTACATAATATTTATATAAATAACAATAGAAGCAATTAAAAAAACCTATCATTTAATTTTATATATCATAAAAAAATAACCTTTGTTTTTATTTACTGTCTATCTTTAGTGAACACCATCCGAGGCACTTTACAATCATAAAGTGAAAAGAACAATGATATTGGCAGATATGTGTTGACAACAAGGGGCATACAAGTCAAATCAAGTCAAGTAGCTGTTATTGTCATTACAACCCTATACAGTTACATAATGAAATGAAACAACATTCGTCCAGGACCTTGGTGCTACAAAGAACACAGGACTACAGAAAAAGCTACACATTAGAATATATATTGCATGTACAGAAGCATGTTCAAACATTGCAGGACAGTGCAAAGACAGACAGTGGTACAAATGAGGACAGTACACATTTATGATATCTACAGTTAGATAAAAAAGAAGCAAGTTGTGCCAAAATGTGATAATATCTTAATAGAAAGAACAGATGTAAACATGACACTGGATGTAGGAAGAAGAAGGTGACAGTATAATAATAAATATAAAGGCATATAAATATAAATATAAATATAAAGGTTGGGTATTTGCAATTAGTCTAGTCCCTGAGTGTTTAGGAATCCTTTGGCTTTAAGGAAGAAACTATTACACATTCTGGTAGTGAAGGCCTGAATGCTTCAGTGCCTTTTGTCCAGTTGGCAAGAGAATGAATAGTTTATGTTAAGGGTGTATTTGTGTGTGGTGTACATATTTGTGATGCAGGGAAGATAGATTCTGATGATCTTCTCAGTTGTCCCCACTATCTACTGCAAGGTCTGGCAATCCATGTTTGTGCATTTCCCAAACCAGACAGTGATGCAGCTGTTCAGGATGCTATCAATAGTTCCTCTTTAGAAGGTGGTGAACATGGGTGGTGGGAAATGGGCTTTCCTCAGCCTCCACAGGAAGTGAAGACACTGCTGCATTTTCTTGGCTATGGAGCTGGTGTTGAGGGACCAGGTGAGGTTCTCCACCACGTGAACACAGAGGAGTTTGATGCTGTTTACGATCTCCACAATTGGGCCGTTGATGTAGAGCACATGGTCACTTCTAGTTCTTTTGAAGTTAACAACCATCTCCTTTGTTTTGTCTACGTTCAGAGACAGATTGTTGGCTTTGCACCATTATGTTAAATGCTGCACCTCCTCTTGGTATGCTGACTCATTGTTCTACACTTATGCATAGTAAGTTTTTTGGCTAAGTTGTATGCTGGCTAGTGAACCATCCAAATTATTTTTAACCACATCAATTTTGTTTTTCACACTAATGTTTCTTCATGACAGATATATCTTTAGCAATCCACTTTTCTTGGTAAAGATAGCAACTGTTTGCTTTTTTACATTAAATTGGAGAAATGTTGTATGGTTCCTTTTTTATTTTATTATTTTATTTTATTTTTAATTTCTTGCCTTCTTTTTTGGTACCTTTTTATAGAGTGACCTTTCACTTTTTGAGTGCACTTCCTTTGTTGTGCTAGCTTGTTTGCCTGTCTATGGAAAAGTCATTTCAGATAAAGGAGCACTAGAAGGGTCCTTTCATGACATTGGCTGGCCCAGCACTGACTCAGCTATTGAATGGCCAGTGTGTTGGGGGGTGGCTTGTTGGCTGACGATTCTGACTGTGTCAGGCTTGTCTGGCTCCTTTTCTTCAATCTGGCTGTGGTTCTACAAACAGCTGATGTATTTAAACAAATCGGTATCCTTATGTGATAGTTCTGTATTTAGTGAGTGATATATATTCTTGGATTTTGTCTTGTAGTTTGTACTATTATATTACATTTCTCAGGTGGCAATTATAGATTTGCCATGTAGCTCTGTAAAGAGGAGTACTTGTGTTCTGTTTTGTATATTGTATTGACCCCATCTTTTGATACCCATTGCACTCCTATCCTACCTGGAAAGGGGGTCTCTCTCTGAATTACCTTTCCCAAGATTTCTTTCATTTTTTTTGTCTTCTTGGGCAGTCAAAGGTGGGCACCTGTAAAAAACAGGGCCTTTAAAAATCCCATTGTGGCATTCCTTGTGTGATTTTGGGCTGCACAAGGAATAACTTCTTGTTGCAGAGCTTTAGGGAACTTGGTCATTCTGTTGTAAGACCTATTTTCTTGCTAGAGTCACAGAATTTTCAGTCTTTATGCAGTGTTTGGTCTTCCCTATGATCTTTAACTATCTTTTTGGCCACTATGAATGTCTTATGTCTGAGTCACTGTGTAAAACTATTAAAATGCCACATATAATCTTTTAATTTAGTATATTTACTATAGAATGGTTGCCACATTGCTGTCATGGAATAGCACTTAAATTGCCACAAGTGGAATCCTGTGGATGATTTATAATTACATGTAAGAGTATGAAACTCATAGCATGATGCATATGGCTCCATTATACCTACCTGAAACATAGCCTGTTGCCCAAACTCTTCTCTCAGTCAATTCCACTCTAATATCTGGCAAATTCTATTGCCACCCACTGACCTTCCATGAAAGCATATTCAGGAACAGTCCTAAAATGTCAAAGCAAAATGTCATTTTAGTATCTGTCTTTCTCTCTCTGTCTTTCGGCAGTAACCTGAATATGATGGATGACCATTAAGCTTATTTTGGTGTGTTTAGATTGCTGATGAATCCAGTTCTTAATTCACAGACCTTCAGAAAGTATGTGCTAAGAGTTTGGAATTTTAAGCCATTTTTCAACATTCAAATGCTCCTTCTTCTCCTATTCCTCCTCCTCCTTCTCCTTCCATTGCCATTTTTTGTATAACTTTTTCGAAAAAGAAGGTCATTCTGAAGGTGAAATCTCCTTTGAGGAAACGTATGTTGCAATACAGGACATTATCTTGGCTAGAGATGATTCAATTCTGTTCAGTTCAGATTTGTTTTTGTATAGCGTTCTTAACTGAGTGCATTGCACAGTAACAAATTCTTGGGTAAAATACAAGAATAGATTTTACAAATTATGAAATACAGAATTTGTACACATAAAGACACAGATTTGTTAAAACAAAGTAAAAACTGATTGACATAAATGGAATCCAACAATAGCTGTCAATTAATTAATTATTGAACTATGGCCAGTTGGCAACTGACGAGAGGAAACACAAACTCTAGTCAGTAGTATCCCTGGAGAAAACCAACATCTGTGAGTGTCCACAGTCAATTGTAAGAGAAAGAATAAAAGATAAAGTCTGTCACAGTCATAGTCCCAGAGACCTAGACTATGATGATGACGACTTGATATTTTCTAAGGTAGGCTTCCAGGGTGTCTTAGACCTGCTTCCTTCTTTCTCCAAGGGTATCCGACCTTGACTGAGCTAGGAGTAGAGGGCTTGTCTCAGGAGATGGGGTTCTGGTAGTTCTACAGAACAAAATGGCAGCATCTCGATTGGTTGTTCACCGCTGTGCTCTTATATTATTTTAGTAGTAACTTTAGTTACTACTTTAGTTATGTGAACCACTGCCTAGGAAGCCAGGTACAAAAGCTATGTTCTCCACCCTCATGGTCCTCATATTCTTGTAAAGGGCTGTGTTCCTTATATTGCAAGACTTCATTTAACATAGCTGCACTCTTCCCCTTTTGACCTCTGGTTATCTATTTCCCTCTGCCATACTAGCAGATACAGATAAAATAAGACAGCCAAAATTCTTGCTTTCATTCAGGTTGTTTCAAGTTTAATATATACTTAATTACATTGTACAACTGAAAGTGAATTTCTACAATTTATGTTAAGATTAGTTATTTCACCACCTGCTACCTATACCTGCTTGAAATTAGTTCCTATTAGGAAAAAAATGTTCAGTGCCTTTTGAGATTAACTATGGTAAATATAAACTGTTTTCTTTGTACTTTTAGGTGGGATGACAAGTGAAAATACATTTCACCACCTGGAATCTTATAAAATGTATAATTGTTCTATATATGTGTGGTATAATAATGAAATAATTCATACAAATGATACCTTAGTGCAAACAAAAATGGGAAGTAAGTGTCCAATATTGATATTTGTGTTTTTTAAGTATGCATTTGCTGTGATAAAGAATATTATGTATAAATTATATAATAATAATGAAAACTGTCTGAACATATTTAAAAAAGTTTATTTTAATGAAAAAATATATTGTTTTGTAAGGGTTTAAGAAATGCTGCGTTATGAATGAATTTATTTTAGCCTTGCTCCTTCTAATTGAGATTTTTTTTGGATATACTTTGTCAGTCCCCAAGGGAAAATTGACTTTTTGCCTGACCTTTGGAGTTCATAGTGCAGGGTCAGCCATTGTACAGAACCCCTGCAGCAATTTTCAGGTTGAGTGCGTTGCTCAAGGACCCAACAGAGTAGGATTCCTTGTGGCTTCTGGCTTAATGAGATTTGAATGGGGAGGTTCCAGATCCCAGTGCAGATTCTTAGTCTCAGAACCATCACTACACCCTTACTGCCAAGTATACAATTAATAGGACAATACATAACAATACTTATACAGGATTTGATTCCATTGTGATTTTTAGAGGGAGATGGACAGTACTAACAGAAACTAAACTTTTAATAGATTAGTTCTAACCAGAAAAAGAATATATAAGAGGTTTGCTCAAAAATGAGATAAAGGCAGTAATATTGAATAAATTAAAGACTAGTAAAATGGAAGGAGTAGACTTCACCAGGTCAAAAAGAGTGATGCTTGAAAAATAATAATAATAATAATAATAATAATAATAATAATAATAATAATAAAATCAAAGTGAATGCACAAGTCATAAACTTTCTTACTGTTTACATGAATATCAATGTAATTACTTAAGAAGCTGTTCAGAAGGTTTGGCCAGAGGACAGTCTCATTTCATAAGTAAACATTAAGTTAAAGAAATATCGCAAATAAAGAAGAAATTTTCAAGAAAAAAAAATCAATTAAATTAAAGAAAACTTTTGAATTTTCAATTAAAAAATAGCAGTTACACTAAGAATCTGATGAGTAACTGTTCTGTATACTTCACAGACTTTGGTAGAATCTAGTATAAATTATGAGGATAGAACTGTTGGGTGGAAAGTATTGGAAGTTGTGAAGTAAACCTCAGGGATGAATAGAGCAGGGGGAGCAAATTCATCAGTTTGGTTTATTTATTTCAGATCATACAGTAAATGGTTTGAAGTGCTAGAAACTGCAAAGGCAGTTTCACCAGAAAAAGCGATGTATTCAGTAAGTGTGCATAAAGGTATTTCAAGACGAAAATCATTACAACACTATACATTAGAGTGAAGTAACAGCAAGATTTTAGGGGGAAATTTTACTGAAAGGAGTATATTAGGAAAAAACAAGAGAACAATGAAGACCAATTATATGAAGCGACCTAGTAAGAAAAACTACTTCACAGAAAACTAGAGGCAACCCCTTTAAATAAAGAAATGGAGCAAATAAATGCCTTGAACCTGTAATTCAAAGACATGTTGACTCTTAGGTAATGTTTTGAACATAAAATGTTAGATAAAATTTTGAGAGATAAACTTTTCACAGATATAAGCTTCCCTGCTATTTAATGTGCTGTGTTTTTTAATTTCCTTTTCACATTAGAACCAGAAACTGTCTCCAATGTTAAGGCTCATGTTATAGACAAAAATTCAGTGAATATCACATGTGATAATAATACTATGCATGGAGACCTGATTAAGTTTGAAGTAGAACTTGATTCTCACAAGGGATATGAGGGACAAAAATGTGCATTTCTAATAAAGGACCTCTCCTACCTAGCGACCTACAATTTTAAGGTAAAAAACACTTTTCTTTGTTTAATATGCTGGGCTAATGCTGTGCATTTTCATTAACAGAAATTATTTCAGATTATTTAGTTTTTTAAAAATCCAGTGTTTAATACACTTTCAGAGCTTTCAAATACTTGTTATTATATTGGTTAGATTTTTAATGACCATATTCAGAGTTGCAGATTAACTGTCTTTGTATAGTTAGAATGTTCTCCCAGTGCTCAGCTGCATTTTCTAGAGGTAGATAATTTTATTTCAGCATGCCTTGTGACAGAATGGTGACCATTGTAGAGTTGGATCCTGCATTGGTAAACCAGTATTGAATTATTTTATGTTAATTTATTTTGTAATATATTTTAAAATATACATAAGTATAGTTTGTTCTTCCCAAAAATGTGAAGAGGACCCGGAGATGAAACACTTGTCAAACCAGAAGCATAAAACTATTCATAATACTCCAAAGCCAAATTGTAAGGCACAAATCATGGTCAGAGAAAGAACCCATTGAATCGGAAAGCAGAAAGTCGAGAAAGAATATGCATGCCGCTTTTTAGAGTTTTTATGCAAATCACAGATACTGAAAGTATCTTTGTGCTGGATTTAAAGGGTTGCACTGAAGACACAAGGTGTGCTATCATGCTACACAATTTCCTTGGCAGCTGGGAGTCACATGCTGGTAATGGGAATAATAACATGGCGGCATCCAACTGTAAACAAATAATATCATGGCACTTTGTATAATTAATCATTGCTTTCAGGAAACATATAACTGTGGAGAAACCACACAGAACGGTGCCATAGAAAAACCATCCAAAATACTCAAGTATATTATTGTTCCAAATAATTTTAAGAGAGAAAAAAATATATATCAAAGTACACAATTCATAATGCAGTGTGGTTTAAGTCCAATTTCCAACTGTCTCAGGTCAGCTGAATTCTAAAAATGATCTAGAAAAATAATTATAATTTAATTTGAATAGAATACAACTGAAAATAAGTTCTGATAATGGTGTGAATGCGGACTGGAGGATATAAAAGAACCTACCCACACACCCAAAATAAGTAATTAAACAATTAGAAAGAATTTAATAAATTTAAGATTTTAATTGAAAACAACTGGTAATCATTAAACAAAAAAGCTCAAGACAAAGCAAGTAAATGATTTCTCAACCAAAGAAACCAATAAAAATAAACAAAGGAAATTTTTCAAGAACAAATACTGAGAAAATTTAAACAGATTAAGCATAAAATGGCACTAGAAATAATTTACCATTCCTATAATTGTCCAAAGACAAATAACCCCAAAAGATGGAAAATAATAGTAATAAAAACTGAATAATAGAAGAGTGCAAATAACAAAGAATAAAATTATATAAAAGGTAATTAAGAAAACTGAAAATGAAATAAAAAAATGTAAAGCAACAAACAAATACTTTACCAAAGGAAGAAATAACATGTACTTAGCAAAACCTGACAGAGAGTCCCAGCTGAACGTTGACAAGTTTCTCATGTGTGTTCATGTGTCCACTTTATGACAAACCAAGTGCCATCAGAGACACCAAGAACAGAAAACAAATGGAAACAGCTTAGCCATATAAAATTAAAAGCAATTATTACATTCAATATGATAATCTAATGAAAACATGAAAGGTCCAAGGAAATTAACCCCTTTTTCATAGGTACTATGTAGATGGAGAGCATTGTGTGGTCTTACTAAGAGACAAACACTGGTCCAAAACCAAGGATACTTACATATTTTAAGAGAGGATGATTAACTTGGGTAGTGATAGGCTCCTGTTGTGACCTTTGACTTCCAAGTTTCACCAATAATTGGAAAAGGCACAATGGTACATTCTTTATGTGCTGGGTTTATTTTGTTTCTTGCTTTGCTTAGTGCCTTTTTTGTGTGTTTATTTGAGCATTTATATCATAAAACCCAATAGTTCTTTACTCACTTTGTGAAGATTTTATGAGGCACCTTGTGTATATATTCCTTTAGCATATCAGTCGAATCAGCATGCTGAGGTCATCTTCATCTTTTTCTTTTTATGTTTTCTTTCTAGTTAAGAGTGTGCAATACTGAGTATTGCAGTGAGTACTTCGAAGAATCATTCCATACAGGATGTAAGTTATGTTATATTTGTTTTCTTGAGTAAAAAAGTGTTATTTCCTTCTATGTTCTATAAAGGTGTCTATAGAATTTAAATATAAAAATTAAAAATTTAAAGTGAAAAGATAAAGGTACAGCAGTAAAGCCAACAAAGTTTCAACCAGTGTGCCAAATGTGTATACCCTTTGAATTCAATAGATACTGTAAATGGAAAAAGTGAAAAAAACAAAGTAATTAAATCCATCAGTTCATTAATAATACTTTAAATATCTGCCCATCTGAACTTCTCACATAATTGGCATTCAGTGATGACATTGTATGAGCTTCTCAGTCCATTTAATAAAAAGTTAGAATGAAGGAGAAAAGCTTTTCAGAGTAAAAATCTTTCCCCTGATAATTTATAACAAAGCTGCAGTTGACGTTGGAGTTACATTCTCTGTGTCTCACTTTCTGGATCTTGCTGAGTCCATTTATTGGTGACTGAAAGCTCTTCTGAAAGCCAGCTCCTTCTTTAGAGAGTGTAACCAATAAAGAGGTAGCTCATTATATTACATTTTATAATTAGCACAATGAAACATCAAATCACATTATGTACATATGGTGTAACATTCAGGTTCTTTTAAAAGTTTGTTTTGAGTCATATTTAAACATAACAGATAATAGAATGTTATTACCTGTATTAATAGATCACATTTTACTGTATCATATAGTTACGTCTGATTTGAGGCACACAGGTAAAATTGGTTTGTGGTCACTTAAATAGCTGTCAACCACCAGATCCCAACGCAAGTCATTTGAAAATTGCATTGATTGATAAACTGCTGTTGGTAGTTGGTTGTGGATGGCCTAGTTATAGTTAATTGCAGTTCATATTTCTAAATTTAACATTTTTCAAAGATGTACTCAGGGAAGAGTCAATTTGGGAATTCACCATCAAGTCAATTACTTTTAATGACGTTTCAATGACTTATACTGGGTATTTGTTTTGCTGCTAGGAGTGCCTATTGTTTGTATTAAATGAGAACACTTAAATTAGAATTAACTCTATTAAGTTAAATTTGAAAGAGTAAATCAATCAGTAATTAAGGTTGCAAGGAATGTTTCTTTGTTTTAAGATGTATGAACATTTGCCAGTGTTTTTTAAATGTGAGTTTTTGAAATTTCAAAAACTTGGTGTAGTGCATTCTGTTTAAAGCATTTGAACAAAAAATGGACAATCCCAATAATAAGTGCAGAAAATTTCAATTTAAATTGGTTCACTGGGTGATAAGTTGTTTCATTCAGAGAGACAGACAGCCATGAAGACAGCAGTAGCTGTTTTTGCATTTTATGCAAATGCACCTAAAAATCAATGGATAGAGAAATATTACGCAATAAACACAAGCTATACAGATGAACTCACAGCAAAGTAGCCATCACGTGTCTTTGCTCATTCTCAACACAAATGCTAATTAGCACAGTTTTTAAACAAATGTTTATTATTAGCCAAATGCTGTAATACTTGAGAATACATGCAATAGCTTTAAATATCATTTGTTT
>JANRMT010062857.1:17088505-17113858 GCA_026402145.1 Polypterus bichir lapradei | reverse complement strand
CCCTTTGCTCTGATTACTGCTTTGCACACTCTTGGCATTCTCTCGATGAGCTTCAACAGGTAGTCACCTGAAATGGTTTTCACTTCACAGGTGTGCCTTATCAGGGTTATTTAGTGGAATTTCTTGCTTTATCAATGGAGTTGGGACCAGCAGTTGTGTTGTGCAGAAGTCAGGTTAGTTGGACGATCATTTATTTTTCAACAGGACAATGACCCCAAACACACCTCCAGGCTGTGTAAGGGCTATTTGACCAAGAAGGAGAGTGATGGAGTGCTGTAAATGGAATAAAGGAAACACATTGAATGAGGAGGTGTGTCCAAACTTTTGGCCTGTACTGTATATACAGTGATCCCTCGCTATATCGCGCTTCGACTATCGCGGCTTCACTCCATTGCGGATTTTAAATGTAAGCATATCTAAATACAGTATATATCACAGATTTTTCACTGGTTCGCGGATTTCTGCAGACAATGGGGCTTTTAATTTATGGTACATGTTTCCTCAGTTTGTTTGCCCAGTTGATTTCATACAAGGGACGCTATTGGCGGATGGTTTAGAAGCTACCCAATCAGAGCACGTATTACGTATTAAATAAAACTCCTCAATGATATACGATATGCTTCTCTCGCGGTGCTTGACTGTTTGCTTGTCTCTGCCTCTCACTCTCTCTGACATTCTCTGCGCCTGAGGGAGGTGGTGTGAGCAGAGGGGCTGTTTGCACAGAGGCTGTTTGCCTAGAGGATACGGATGCTCCTGTAAAAAATGCTGAAAGACTATCTTCAAATTACTCCCTTCTTCGCAGCCGCTTTATCGCAGTACTTCGGCATACTTAAAAGCCCAACAGCACGTATTGATTTTTTGATTGTTTGCTTTTCTCTCGCGCTCTTTCTCTCTCTCTGACATTCTCTGCTCCTGACGGCGCTCCTTTGAAGAGAAGATATGTTTGCATTCTTTTAATTGTGAGAAAGAACTGTCATCTCTGTCTTGTCATGGAGCACAGTTTAAACTTTTGACTAAAGGGTGTTATTTCATGTCTAGAGGGCTCTAATAATGTTAAATGTTAACAGGGTGTGAGAGTTTATAAGGGCTTAAAATATATAAAAATAACCATACAAACATATGGTTTCTACTTCTCGGATTTTCACCTATCGCGGGGAGTTCTGTAACGCAACCCCCGCGATCAAGGAGGGATTACTGTATATATATTATAAAAAAAATCTTGGAAGGCTTGGAAGGAGACTATACGTGATTTTCTCTGAGACACTTTAACGTTCCGTGAGACAAGGCAGTGAGACAAAAGAACAGCTGCTGCACAGGCTTTTAAATGATCGACATGCAACGTGACAAGCAGAACACACAGCTATTGTTCTGCTCATCTTCTGACTTCAATTTCACTGGAGGCCTGACCAGTCAAGGACAACATCGTGGGTCAGAAACTTTGTAACTTCTTCTAATGAGTCTCAGCATAACCTTGAAGGACTAGGCTTCCTTTAAGTAGCCTGGTTATTATAATACAAGACGGGAAGCTGAATATACTGTGACATATTTCTCCATTTGCCACATATAAATCTGGAGATCATCATTTAGAAGGGTAAAAGGTCTCCATGGTCTTGTACCTATCCTTGCTTCTTTAGCTATCTCTGGAATACTTACTTCTGGAGCAACCTTGCAAATATATGTCCTGCTTCTCTTCGTCTCGACAGTGTTTTAAAATTCACTCACTCTGTGTGTGTGTATATATATATATATATATATATATATATATATATATATATATAAAATCTTGGGAACAGACACTTCCCAGTCCTGAAGGACGGAGACCACACTTTTTCAAAGAGATAATTTCAAGTCCTGCGAGACAAGACTTTGTGCCAGGAGATTTAACCATGTCCACAGTCCACTCACCTCTCATTTGTGTGAATGTTATTGTCACACACAGTTCCTGTGCTCTCAGATTTTATAAGGTGCAGGCGGAGGTGGAAATAAAAGACAAAGAATAGAAAACAAGGTAAAACATCGCAAAGACATTGGCGCAATACACATGCAGAGCAGGTTAGAGATTATGAAAGTACTAAAATTCGAAAGTCTCAAAAAATTATACTAAAGATCGCATTAGTGCTAACAAATGGAAATTATTACTCGGTGAGATAATGGTACAGCAAAAAGAGATCGAATATATGGACATATTCAGACCTTACTTTTCTTCTATGTTAATTACTGTTCCCTAATTCTATTTTCTTATTTATTTTATCTTTTTTCTCTTTTCTTTATCATGTAAAGCACTTTGAGCTACATCATTTGTATGAAAATGTGCTATATAAATAAATGTTGTTGTTGTTGACATAGGTGATATATCAGAAGTATGTAGATATTGTTTGGCTTAAAAGTTTAAGTTGGAGACTTGTAGATTGTCTAATTCGTGTTGCCATCACGGAAAAGCAATGTTTCTTCCCAATGAAGAGGAGTATCCGCGAGAAATAAAAGATTTGTTATTTGGTGAAAATGAAATCTACAAACACTACAGGCAAAATATCCGCATCTATAATAATCTGTTCGCGTTCACATTGTTCAATGCTCAAAACGTAGATTTACATGATTCAGGACCATACGCTATGAGAATTTGTGGTCCCGCAAACAATTGAAGTACTACAAGTTTAATTTCAAAGAAACCACACATCAGTTAGGATTATATTTATGATTACGGAGAAGCAATGCAGCAGAGAATCGAAAGAGTCAAACGGTCGGACGTATTAAAAATTCTACAGCCAATAATGGATACAAATCCATATGTCCAAAAACTATTGCACTTTAGATGAAATTTATCTGAATAACATGGACAAAGAAGTTTTCTTGGCTTTCTATATGAATCCGAAAGATCATGGTTGCATTTTTAATAAACCAACATGTGACGAATTGTCAGCGATAATAGTTTCGAAGGACAGAGTTATCAAAGACACAGTTGATATTCATGTTTAACAGAAAGCACAGTAGGATTTGTCGCAAGCGGCAGATCTGGGAAATGACAAGCATGTAGGGCCCGGCAGAGCCCCCTAGTATATATATATATATCTTAAACAGTACAACATACTGTATATCCCTATGTTTGCCCTACCAGTCCAACTAAAGCACCTACTGTAACTCCATTAAAAGAAGCTATCAGAAAAAGTAAAAAATAGATGAAAAATGGTACAAATATTGAGTTGCTAAATTTTATCAGTTCACCTGAGAAATAAAAGATTAAAGATGCTCAAGAAGAGAACCATCCTTCTGGACTCAGTGGGTCAAGCCACTGGGCATCTCTGACTCTCAGAACAACCTGATTGAATTTGACTCCTGCCTTAGTGAGGAAGCACCTTTTGCTGTGCAGTACCTTTCAGAGTTTTGCTGGGTTGCCGTGTCTTTCCTTCTGTACTGAAACTTGAAGCTCCTCCTGCCTTTCCTGCTCCTCTGTTAAGTTTAAAGTGAAGTTTAAAGTGTGAAGTAAACAGAAGTTACATTCAAAGTATTTGAAGTCAATGTTGCTGACTCATCCAATTCTCAGTCCCCATCATTGTATATATGAAGTGCTCACATTCTTCTGTGTTTGTGTCGGATTTTTCCCTAGGCCCAGAGATGTTATTAAGCTTATTGTAGTAAATGTTTTTTATCCAGTTGATACTTCTTTGATTACAAGTGTGACTTGTCTTCTCAGTATCTGGACCATTGTACTTACCAGTGTGGTCCACAGGATGAGAAGTTCAATCATTTATGCTATTTATACATATTGTATAATAATAAAAGGTGAAACCTGTGAGTGTCCCCTTATGTCAAAATAAGCACATTACAATTTATCAAGTGTATTATTCTCTTGCTGACTTGATGAGACTACAATAATGTGCTTTGTGTTTGTCTAAAAGGCAGGAGAGTACAAAAATGAGATATTAGCATTTAGCTAACCAAAACAGGTTTGATGGTCTGAATGGTCTACTCCTTTCTCAAACTTCTTATGTTCTCCTTATGCTCTTATGATGCTTACACCATGATTTACACTATAGCATGTCTTTCCCAGTAAATTGAATTATAGGAATGGGAGTGGATTTAGGTGCTGAATAATAAAATGTGTGCAGTAAAGGTGTTGACTTCAACTTTTACCAATACTTGTAAACGAAAGGACTTTTGAATATTATACCCCTAATTTTTCATCTTTATTGATGTTTTGGAATATCCTGAACATAATTTTCTGAAAAGAAATCATGTCTGTCATGTATGCTATTTTTAGTTGTATTCAAATAAAACATATGAAACAAATACAGGTACATGATCACTCTAACATAAAAATAATGGAAAAATATATCCATTATGCAAAATATATAATTAATTATTTTGCTTTTGTGTACCATTAAAAACATTTAATGAGTGTGCTTATTTCAAATGATACCAACATTATTGGTAAGATGCTACTGCATAGGCATCTTATCCACTCCACTTGGACTTGTTTTAATAAACAGAACAAAGTCATCCATTAGCTTAAATAAAATTTACTGAAATCATTGAATTCACAAAGCTGAGTACTGCTTTCAATGAACATGTGCTTCTGATGGAGCGGCCATAGTTGACCGTTGACTTGTTTGTTTATCTTTGCAGTGCTGGCGTTGGCAGAACAGGCACCTACATTGGAATTGATGCCATGATGGAGGGCCTTGAGGCAGAAGGACGTGTCGATGTTTATGGCTATGTGGTCAAACTTCGTCGTCAGCGTTGTCTCATGGTTCAAGTTGAGGTAGGTTACATTTTTTTGTAGCATTTGTAACCTGCCTGCCTGGCCCTTGAATATTATGTTATGTGTTAACTTTTAAATAGCTAGATAGGGGAAATTTGGCTCATCATAGAAGCTCATTAGATAGATAGATAGATAGATAGACAGACAGACAGACAGAAAGGTTAAATATTAATTATATATATATATTTTTTTTTTTATTAATTTTATTACAATCCATACAAAGCAATCAAGTTTTTACAAAGAGAAAAATTAAGTAAATTAATTATATTAATACATTCACATTCAGCGTTGTCTCATGGTTCAAGTTGAGGTAGGTTACATTTTTTTGTAGCATTTGTAACCTGCCTGCCTGGCCCTTGAATATTATGTTATGTGTTAACTTTTAAATAGCTAGATAGGGGAAATTTGGCTCATCATAGAAGCTCATTAGATAGATAGATAGACAGACAGACAGACAGAAAGGTTAAAAATTAATTATATTAATACATACACACACTGTGATCTGAACACACACCAGAATGACTAAAAAAAGAAAGAACACTTCTGTTACAGTCTAAGCGAGGCCTTTTGCAGGCATGTTGCTGTTGGTATAAATGAGCCCCTGTAATGTTTCTTTACGCACTTCTGCTGAATGATTTGTTGCTCAGTATTGCTGTAAGAGAGAGAGGCTGTGCATCATTGATGTGCAGCATTGTCCATACTGTAATGGCACTCAGTTTTGCTTTAATTCTCTCCTCCACTACGACCACCAGGGGGTCCAGAGTGCATCCCAAAACTGAGCCTGCCTCAGCTTGTTGATTCGGTGGGCCTCTCTTGAAGTGATGTTACTAGCGTAGAACATCACAGTGTCGAAAATCACACTTGCCATCACAGAGTTGTAGAAGATGTGATGTAAAGCTAATTTATCAGGATATTAAGTATGAACTACTTTGAAAATCACCTATTTTAACATAGTCTTATTATAATGAATTTGTATTTCTCATTAGTTTTTAGGTACTTTCTTGTGAAGAAGTTGTGAGCTCCTGTGGTCGGATATTTCATAACAGAGTTACCGTGACATGTACAGAGCAGATAGATATTCTTACTTGCAGATCGGACTAACATGTAACACATTGCCACTATCTAGAGTTGTGGACCCTAACTAAAAACATCTGGATTTTTCCTTTCCTTAATGGTGATTTACAAAGAAAACTGATAATTCAAAGTTAACACAGTTTACTTGCAATCAAAAATAAACACCAGCGACACTAGTCCAGTATTTGTGCCAATAAAAGATTCTCCTTAATCAATTGAGTTCACTTCAATTCCATTTTAATATTGCCCTCTTCATTTTTGCTATTTCAGATTTCAGGATGAAATTTCAAAATGTAACGAAGATTTGAACTTAACAAACTGATAATTTGCAAATATGAATTCAAATTCTGTACTTTTAGCATTTTTTTTCAGGTAAATTCAAGATCACATCTTTCCACAATTGAATGTTTTTATCATCATCATTTTACTGTTTATTTTTTAGGCCCAGTACATCTTAATTCACCAGGCACTCATTGAGCACAACCAGTTTGGAGAAACTGAACTTCCTCTGTCAGAACTTCATTCTTCACTGAACAACCTAAACAGGAGGGAGCCTTCAACAGAGCCTTCCCTGCTCGAAATTGAATTTCAGGTCTGTCCTCCTTATATCAAACCTATAAATGAGCTTTACTAATTATTTGGTAGATTTCTGTCAATGTAGTTTTGTTTATTTATGGATACCCCAAAATAAATGTGTTCACTTCCATTCATTATCATTAGATGTGTTTCGCTTATATATAGTGAAATGCTGCTGGCACAGAAGTTACACCACAGTCTGATTCACCACTAGTCGGTCTTGAGTGTCCTCGTATATTCTTGTATATCATATTGTAGAACATACTTGAATTTTCTAGGCCTTTAATGACTGGACAAGTTAATTTCCGTTCATCCAAGCTGTTCACTTGTCCATGGGAAAAGACACCAGCAATGCTTGGGAGCCTTGACATTGAAAAAAAGAATCCAAAAAGTAAAGGATTCTGTGATCTTATTAGATTGTATAGTTTGTAATATTTGTAATTTGTATATTATCTGTTATTCAGTGCTCTTACCCTGCACTTAGTAAGGATAGCTCTAAACAAAAATAAATTAAACTGAAGCTGAGCTGAATTTTTAGGAAGCCATTCAAAATGTAAAGAAAATTTGAACTTAAGAATCTGATAATTTGCAAACATGAATTCAAATTCTGTACTTTTAGCATTTTAGCATGTCAATGTCAATGTCAGTTTATTCATAGAGCACATTTAAAACAACATCAGTAATGCTGTATCCAAAGTGCTTAACGTTAAAACATACAATGAACATAAATTAAATAAATAGACATAAAGTACAATAAAATAAAACACAGCCAGTGGTGAGTTAAAGAAAAAGAAAGAGGATGACCAAGAGTAGGGAATCCAGCGGCGTCAGTGAAGGTAGAACTTTCTTACCCCAACCAAAAAACGAGCAGCAGCATTCTGAATGAGCTGCAACCTGCATATCGGGGATCTGCTAATCCCAGAATACAATGAGGTACAGTAATCAAGCCGAGAAAAGATAAAAGCATGAGTTGCTTTCTCAAGATCCCTAGGAGATAAATTAGGTTTGACCTTAGCTAAAAGACAAAGCTGGAAAAAGCAACTCTTGACTACAGAGTTAATCTGTTTCTCAAAAGAGAGGTTACTGTCAAAAATGACACCAAAATTACGGATTTGAAGTTTGCAAAATGCAGAGAAAGAGCCAAGAAGTTCAAGAACAATTTGAGCAAATATCTAATGACCTTCATAGGTCAGAAGCTGCAATGTACTGTCTTCTGTTATTCACAGTCAAACCATCCTGATATTTAAAGACACTAATGGTTACAGCGTGTAAGCAAATCGTATATTTTGGGTGGTAGTCACGTAACATCAGCTTGTCATATTATTTCAAATGTTGTCGATTTGGATATAATAGCTTTGAAATATTTTATTTTCAAAAAGCCATTTAGGGGCAAACAAACAATGTGTTATTTACATATAAGTTGCCTTTTTAAATATGTGCATATTTTTTCTTTATAGAGACTTCCAAAGTACAAAAATTGGAGGTCACAAAATAGCGGCAATCATGAAGACAATGTGCCTAAAAGCCGTGACTCTAACGTGATTCCATGTGAGTATGTCTCCTTGTCATTTGGTAACATTTTAAGGGTACTTAAGAATAAGAACTTTAAAGAGCCTGCCATAGGGTATCGTATAGTGACTTATTTGAAGTGGTCTTTTTGCTAACTGAATAACAGATCCATCGTCGGGCGACCCTATTTTTAAGGATGCTGACACAAGTGCTTTGTGTGTCCTATTATGATGAAACAGGGCATTTCTTAAGAGCTTGTTACATAACAGTAAGTGGCTAATTGCTGCGCCATAGGTCGCTCTTATTCTGATGTGTCATTGGTGCTTTGTACATCTCATTAAGACCAAACAAATTGTCTGGTAAGGTCTTACCACATAGCAGTAACTGACTAATAGAGGCCCTATTCAAATCCCCAGTTCTAAAGTGTTGACATTGGTGCTTTGCCAATCTTAAGACCAAACAAAGTGTTTATTAAAGCTTTATTACACAGCAGTAATTGATCAATAGATGCACCTAGGTAGCCCCAATTCTAATGTTTTACCATGTGAAGCCTGGGGGCGACTACAGCCATCCTAACCCCGACACAGACAGACTGGACACAAGTTTCAGCCCACAGCTTCTCTCTGCTCCCCACAGCAACACAATAGCCCCAGCCCAGTAAAACACAGTCCCTTCTCTCAGCCAGTCCTTCCGACTCCAATCCTCCTCACAAGCTTCGTCTTCCTCCCGACTACTGGCTATTGAGTGGTGGTGACTGGCTCCTTTAATAGGGCACCTGGAAGAAGTCCAGGTGCCCACCCAGCTTCTTCCAACAGCACTTGGCAGAAGTGCTGCCAAATAGGGCCCTGAAAATGTCCAGATGCCCCCTGGTGGTGGCCATGGGCCCTAGCAGGGTTGAGCTTCCATGCTCATAACCTCTGGAAGCAAGGGGGGGCTACCCTCGGTCAGTTTGGGGGAGAAATGGTCTTAAAAATACTCTGTCCCCCGGTCCTTCCATGGTCGGGGCATTCCGGCCATCCGCCACAACCACTTTAAGTAAAATACCTTCAATTTGATCTGACAGATTACTTGAACATTATAAAGACTAATTTTTGTATTTCTAAAAATTACACAGTTGATTCTGTTTGAAATATCTGACTGAATGTTAAACACATATTTCTTAGACACTTTCTACCTGTTATGGGTTTTGAGAGATGGAGAGTTCAATTTTAATAACAGTTTTTGTATTCAGCAATTATTTACACTCGTTGAAACTCTTTTGTGATGCTGTCTTGTTTTGTAAATGGGTGCTACGTGATCTTAGAATTGACCTTTTACATCGTTCATGTGAGAGTTTAAGAGGACACCAGTGTTGTATATTTTTCATCCGAGGTTGCGGATAACTCAACCTTTGCTTGCAATCCCTTTAACAAAGAAATATTTCTGGTTACTGATTATCAAGCCCTGAATATTTGATTACAATTTCTTGTCCTTCAGTTTTGTTTTGATGACTGCAAATTTGATATTCCAGTGACAACCCCAGCTTTGTTTTAACTGTGTCTGTTCTTTTGGTTATTTTCTACTTTACTCTGTTTTCCATTTCAAAACAAAACAAAACGTCTAGCAGTGGTAGATTTTATAACACAGAAGTTCTAAGTAACAAAAGAAATTGGGTTATTGAGACATGATTGAATAATTACAGCAAAATGTATACACAAGAGAGTAAAAACAACAAAGACTGAAACCCCAGGGCATAAATAAACAATGAGGACCCTAACTGCCCCTTTGGGTTGCTGGCCCACGCGCCCATTCTCCTTTTTCACCACTGACCCTCCCTCCACCCACCAGCTGAGCCCTTGTCTGCCACCACTTCCTAATTTCAAGCTCAGAAGATTATTTTAAGTCTGGGACCATAATCATTTCCCAATAACTCATGGTAAACACTTTCAAGTTATCCAGTGAGCACTCAAAATCATGTGTCAGCCTGTCTCAGGGGTGGGCAGTGTCAGTCCTGGAGGGCCGCAGTGGCTGCACATTTTTGTTCCAACCCAATTGCTTAATTAGAAACCAATTTTTGCCAATCTCAGACCTTATTTAATTTTATGGCTTGTTAGTCTGCAATGTTAGGTTCCTATAACCAAATATCATCCAAATGATTTGAAACCTAAAATGGATCATTTTCGGTCTGTCTCATTTTTCTCTTAAGTGTTTTATTAAACCAAATAGTGCCTCATGAATCCACACAGGTGTAAATGGAAACAAGTTAGATGACTCCTTTGTCATTTACATCTTATTGGTAATAAGGAGCCATTAAAACAGTGAATGCAGCTTTTTAAGACTGAAATAAGCAATTAAGTGTGGGAAACCTTAACATGTGAGACCACTAAAATGAAGCATCAAAATGTCACTTGAGCAATAAGTTATTCATCAGCAATAGCTGACTTCTCATTAAGAAACTGGGTTGGAACAAAAACTTGCAGCCACTGTGGCCCTGCAGGACCGACATGGCCCATCTCTGACATAACTGAATAGGACTCCTCCTAGTGGTAGTAGATGTTCTTGTCTGCTGCTCTCCCCACAAAGTTGCACTGGGGAGCACCAGACTGGTCGTCTTCCCAGTATTCCTGCAAGGCGCAGAATATTGCCCTGTAGTGACTTGAGGACCCAAATCAGGACAAAAAAACTTTTTCTATTTATTTCTGGGTCTTGGACAGCCGAGGACTGTATCAGTAGAGTCCCATGATGGTGATAAATTGTGTTTATACCTCCCACTGCTCCAGGATACTGATCCCATTTTGAATAGTTTTGTTTTCACATTTTCTTGTATTTCTGCAGGTGACACTTTTTATCCAAATTATTAACATTGTTTTACTCTTGGAGGTTTGCTGGCATGCTCACAGGAAGCTGCTGATGGGCATTGAGATGTCACCATGTGCCTGAGCCAGTGGGTTGCACTAAACATAACTGTTGATAACATTCAAATGTTTTCTTGATGGTTACTTGTAATTTAATTCATATTCTCATTCATCAAAATGGCTAAAACATGTGTATACTTGCATATTGGTTAATGATATATGAGAAAGGTACATGGAATTTGAGACATGAAAAGTAAATCTTTCACCAAACGAAAATATGTCTGTTAAATGTGGCACGTGTTTAATAATTCCTAGCTTATATTGTCTTGACTGTTTCGTGTTTTGTTTTTCAGATGACTATAACAGAGTGCACATTAAGATCAATGAGGATAACAGCCAAGAGAGTGAACAAGAGGAAGACTCTGATGATTCCTCTGATGATGACAGTGATGATGAAACTGAAACCAAATATATTAATGCTTCATTCATAGATGTATGTAGTCTTTCTTTTAACAAGTTATTTCAACTTCCATTAGAGGCTCTGTAATATGTTGCAATGTGGAAACACACTGTGAAAAACGCAATCTGCTTAAACTAGTATCACACAAACAATTGGATGAATTCTTGTCGATAGTGAACAAATCATTTAAATATTTACATCATTTTTCATACCACTATTGTAAAATCCAATCATTGACAAAACTCACAAGCACAGAGAAATGCATAGAGCGGCAATGTAGACGATGAATGGGACAGCCAGAAATGACAACGGGGTCAAGATTCAGAAAATGCCTAAACATTTGCTTTGTTACATTAACCCATTGCACAAATATACTCGGACATTGCCCAGTACAGGTTGACATTCAAAAATCCAGCCATCGATAATTCGGTTCCTTCAGATTTCCAGTATGAATTTCGGAGCGCATTTTCAAATTTACCGCGCTGGCGCGCCACTGTTTTCTAGAGGTGCCATTTGTGTTTTGATGGCACTGTAGTCGATAATCAGTTGTTGGGTCTTGCTTGCACCTGCTAACAGGCATTCCTGCTCATTCCTTCTCATTTTATCATTTATTTGCTGCTGTATAGCCCCATTATGGATTCAGCAAAGAAAAGAGGGGGCGTAAAACGTAAACATCATGCGTTGTCGATCGCAGAGAAAGTGGAATTGCTAAAATACTTGATAGTGGCGTGTCTGTGCAAACCATTTGTGAAACATACGACATTGGCTCTTTAACAGTGTATGATATTAAAAAACAGAAAGAAAAACTGTTAAAGTTCTTTTCTGACAGTGGATCAAAAAAGCAAATGTTTGTAAGGAAGTATATACAGCATATATAACCATCCAAAATCCGGCATTATTGAAAATCCGGCACTCCTTAGGTCTGTAGATTGCCGGATTTTTGAATGTCAACCTGTACTTTGGCTAGTTCTATAAACGTGATGAATTATGGGAGCCACTACACAGAATATATTTTCATTATTTTTTAAGGAAGAATGTCATTTAAGGAAAACAGCTTATTTGAGAAGCAGCAAATCAGCGCTCCAATGACCCAAGTTAGATTCCTGGCCGTGTCCACTGTTTGTGTGAAGTCGGCACGTGATGAGCTTTACTTGGGTTTTGCTGTCAGGTATCCTGAAGACGTGCAGAGCAGGGTAATTGGTGAAACCAAATTAAACCAAAATGTGTAAGCGTGTCTTGTGATGGACTAGTGTCCCTGTTTGCATCCATAGCTACCTGGTTAGTCTTTGGTTTTTTGCAACCCTGTAATGAAGAAAGTTATGGATAAATGCATATTTGTAGTCTAACAGTTTAATATTAATTTTTCAAAGTACTAATAGCCTTTTATGCTACTGGCTGTCTGTATCTATAAGTAGAGAATAAGTGGATTATAAGGGAAGGACATAAAAGCTGTGCCAAAATGCATAAATTCATATGAAAGCAAAGAGCAAGAAGTAAATCTTTAATAAAGTGATATATTCTGGAATTACCTTCCCAACATGTGATACAAATCACACAGACATATAATAATAAAAATATGTAAATGGTTAAAGAATACTCTTTTCTGTTCATTCTTAACGAATGGACTAAAACACGCAAAACAGTTTTACATTACAAGGAAAAAAAACACTGCTCTCCAATTCCATTTGCAATTATGTATTCTCTAAGTAAGTGTGATCACAATTAAAATTCATGAAAGTGCTTGTGATTTTTCAAACTTTTCACTTATTGTTATTTCAGGGTTACTGGAGCAAGCGAAGCCTCATTGCAACTCAGGGACCCCTTCCTGAAACCACTGAAGATTTCTGGCTGATGGTCTTCCAGCGCAAAACAAAAATCATTGTGATGCTTTCTGAACTCAAAGAGGGAGAAAAGGTTAAAAACTGACACAAATTATTATGCTTAAGCTTACCTGCCATAGTGGCCATTTAACTCACAGAGCATTAATGCTGCTGTACACTGCCCTCTAGTGGCACATCTAATGATTCCATTCCCAGATTTTCTTTTCTAAATATTTTGGCAAAATATTTATTTTCCATATTGCTTTTTATGAATGTATGTATTCTACTGGTACTCACTTGATTATTTACAACTGATAAACAATCTCAAATTAAGTTAATACATGTAAACTTTTGTTAGCATAAGCATGCATTTAAATACAGGATAAAAAAAAATGATTGCAGCTGTAAGAAAACCTACAGATTAAACTAACTTGTAACTGATGCTTCTGTCACTTGTAGGAATTCTGCTCTAAATACTGGAATGATGAAATGACGACGTATGGAAATATGCAAGTAAAAGAAACAGGATGCAATACATTCCCTGGCTTCACAGTCCGTGCAATTGAAGTTAGACACTCAAAGGTAGTGGATTGTGCTCTTTAAATTGAATCTGAATCTGAATCTGCAGTTAATAATGATAAGAACGAAATATAGGAATATGTGTGCAATTTATTGTTATATGTTACACATCACTGTTGAGCGTTTATGTAAGGATACATTAGTAAGTAAAATGTCTACCTGGGTGGAAGGACACACATTAAAAGAGAATGCATTTTAAGCCCTGATAGAATTCAGCACAGGACACACAGTATGCCTACACATGAGTATTTCATTTAATCAGGGCACAAGAACAGTTAAACATGTTAAAGCTTTTCTTTTGTAGAGAACATAAGCCAATACTGTCAAAAACATAACACAAATAATAATATATAATTTATAATAATGATCTTTATTGGCTCAGGAAACCTTCCAGATCATCAGCAATCACAAACACAGCTCAGCATGATCTGCCTGAAACTGAAAAACTAAATATTAAAAGCAAATCCTTCTTATATAGATACTGTATATTCAAGACTTTATAAAGATATTTATTTAGTCATCAATTTACAGTCCCCAAATGTTCAATAAAAACAGTCCATTATACCAAATCTACACCTTCAGATTATATAGACATCCACGATAAGGTTGGATGCTCCACATTCTGACGCCTTACCAGACCATCAGTATCTTCTTCTTAGCCAAACATTAAGAACTGTTTGAATATGTACATATAAAGTAAACAGTATTATGAATACATAAAACCAGTTTGTAGCTTACATCCATACAGTACTGTTGCATGTTGCAACCACCTCAATATATGAAGGTGAATTGCTGATATTCTGTTACCTGCTGGTGCTATTTATTTTTAAAAATCCAGTTCATTAACCACATTGTGGCCAGTGTCCTCATGTTATAAGTTGAACTTGCCTCACGATGGAGGATTTACTAATTGGAATCTGACATTTTCCAGTCCTATTTTTATTTTTCCACCTTATGTCCCGTTATGAAATATTTAGATAGATAGTGTGGAGGCTGGCCCGGACACAGACAAGCAGACACATTCATGTCACCCACAAACACATTTATTTACACTATTTACACAGTTCAAGGTACACCACAAACCCCCAAAATCCCCAAAGTCCTGTCCACACAATGCCTTTCTTCAGACCGCCTCCTTCCCTCTTCTCCAGCTCAGTCCACTCCACTCCCGACTCTCGCCCTCAATGAAGGGAGGCGGCCCCTTTTATCATCACCCCGATGTGCTCCAGGTGGGTTCCGGCAATCTTCCACGGACACACCCCCGTGTGGCGGAAGTGCCGGCTGCATCCCCAGAAGCACTCCGGGTGTCCCTGCTCCTTTTCCCCCCCAGCACTTCCTGGTGTGGTGGAAGTGCTGAGGTCCAGGGCTCCAAAGGCATGGGGACGCCCCCTGGCGGCGACCACAGGCCCCTACAGGGTGGAGCTTCAAAGCTCTGTACCCGTGGCCCCCAAAGGAAGCAGGGCGGTCGCCCCCAGATGGTCTGGGGAAGGCGCAAGCCCTTCTCCGGTCCTCCTGGGAGTCCTGGCCAGGTCGCCACCCCAGCCACCTCTGACAATTGATAGATAGATAGTTAGATACTTTGGTAATCGCTACTGGATATTTTAATCCCCATTATAATATTATTTTTATGCTCATTAATTTATGAGTGTAATTTACTAGTTATTTTCTCTAAATACTGTTTGTGCAAAGGCACATATGCTACCCCTTTGGAACTGCATTTCCAATGTGCTGTGAATACAAAAGGCACACAAGAGTTGAAGAAAAAATAAGTAAGAACAGCTAGTGCTGTCTGGTAACATCTTTTCAAATGTGAGTCCAAGTTTTGACTGCCATGCTAGGTGGTGGCGTTCTATTTAAGGTGGTCTCGCAGGAAGGAGCGGGTTTAAGGTCACCAGAACCGGAATTGACATTTAGGAGTTCCTCACACCATCTCTTTTCTGATCTGAGTGACAGGAGACAGAAGAGCCAGTAAGTAACAGTGCCATCCCTCGACTTGGGGTGGAATTACCACAATAAGCCCTGAAGTTGTCTCCTATTCTCGTGTGTGTGTGAGTGTTAACAAAACTGTTAATTAGTTGCACTATTGTACCTTTTAAAAACATTGTTGCAGATTCTTCACCTTAAACAGGGAACATGTTCTACTTTCTCTATTATTATGTCAGCCCCCAAAGTACGTGTACTTATATAAGTAATATTATGTTTTACAGTGAAATCCTTAATTTTCTTATTGTGCGTAAACCCAAATCGCAGTACATTTTGGAAAAAGCTGAAGTTCATGTCTGTGTTTTCTTCTGATATATTTAACTACATTTGAACATGAAGAATATGTTAAAATCCATACAAGTTTATTTTGTTCAAATTTTTGGTTTTGTGTTTTTAAAAAACTCTCGAGATAGGAATACAATGCTCTTTTATATTCTTGTTTTATATCTGATTTTTATATCCCATTTACTAAAAAGTAATTTGCAGCTCATGCATATAATGTGTATATGTGTGTGTATACGTGTGTGTGTGTGTGTATAATGTGGACCTTATTCAAACAGATCTGCTGAATATGCATAAATTGCGATACGGGTAGATTACTCATCACAGGTCCAGGATGAGAACAGGACCCAACTTTGCTTTTCTCTATATCTTCATCTGCTAGATTGCATATCTTTAAAAGGCTCAATCCATAACAAGCTAAGAGTGGCAGACCAGACTGTCAAAGCCAACAGATTCTACTGCTTCTGATTCCTGAGAAATATGCAAGTGTTTCCAGATATCTTGTTGCATACAATTTTTAAGGAATACTCACATCACCTCTTATTCAAATGAGAAACAGCAACACATTTTTTACTTTTTTTATTTATTAGATAATATTTGAACCAACAGTCATGTGTTTAAAGATATGTGCGCACTTATCAGTTTTTTGCCACCTATTCTTGTACTGAATAGGATGTATTTATCATTTGCCAATTCGAGATCTATAAATCATTAGGTTACATGTTAATGAGTATTTTTGTGTTTTTGCAGTTTTATTCTTTATTTTAGCTTGACTGTGCTTGCATGCTGAGCATATTAGGACAAATTGTAACTAAAGTCAGAATATTGTTATTATTGTTCATATAATAAATATTCATAGATTATTAGCATTCCTGATGTTATAGGTACTATATAACTAGAATGTATTATTATTATTATTGAATACAAATTGCTGGTATTATTATTATTATAAATTAATTATGTTGTCATAGATCATCAGCATTACTGTTATTGTTATGAAATATTTTTTGGTGACACTAAATTGGCTCTGTGTGACTGTGAGTGATTGCATGAGCTGGTTCAGTGATGGACTGTTGCCCTCTTCAGGTCTGTTTCCTGCTTTGCACTCAGTGTTGCCAGGGTAGACTACATCCCCCCATTACCCAGGACTGGTTTGAGAATGTTGTGCTAATAATTGGTTTTCATGTTGCCTTAATAATAATCATATAATGATATTTTATTTTGTGAATTTTTAAGGGTTATGACACTTTTTGCCATCTTTTCATTGCAGAGGAAAGAAAGTCGGGTAATTTCTCAGTATCATTTTCACAAATGGACTGGTCAGGATCTTCCAGAGAAGCCAGAGGAGTTGGTTAACATGATAAGAAAAATGAAAGAGAACACGCCAAAGAGCTGTGTTAATGAGGACTCCAAGCAGAGTAGCAATGGGCCAGTAGTAATCCACTGCAAGTAAGTGGACATGATGCTTTTGAAAATCCACTGTTAGATGTTTTTATTCACAATGTACATAAAGTCAAGATTTAATCTCTGAAATCAATAATGATTCAAAAGTTTATCAAATCCATTCCACTATCAAATCATTTTATTTTCATCATGTAATAGTTAACACATCTTTCCAAAAAACAGAAGGCTTGAAATAAATCACTTTATTTCCAAAGGTTCTTCATAAGCAGGGCTTCAGATTGGTGCCGAGTATCCTACTAAAGCTTCCCAGTGCTTGTCTTTGCCTCAAAGTTTCAATGTCTACCAAGTCTGTTTTCTCCCAGTGTTCTTCTGCATTTTGTCTTTTTTTTTGACTTCCTCTCATAATGCAAAAACAGTGGGTGGTTTGGCTGGTGTCTCTGTGTCCAGTCTGGCCCTCTTTGTGTGCTTTGCTAAGCCTTGATCTGACTGAATAACTGCTCTACACCCCGTCTCCCTTTGCTCACGTCAGGTAAAGAGAACAAGAGGCTACATTTATTTTTACACCTACAGTATTTGTGTGTTAAGAAATTACTGCAAACCTACAAGTCTAGACTACTACTGTACATATAAGCATCCATTAACAAAATATTATGTTGAATTTAAGTTAACTTACTTTTCTCTTTTCCTCTTCTTCTTAGTGATGGCGCAAGCAGGACAGGTGTGTTTTGTGCCCTGTGGAATGTACTAGACTGTGCCAATACAGAAAAAGTGATTGATATTTTCCAGACTGCAAAAGCTTTGCGAAAAGAAAGGCCTGGAATGCTGATGTCCTTTGTAAGTAGCTTCCTGTTTGTTCAAAATGCCAGTATTGTATTGGTGCCAAGCACAGGCACTCTGGCCTAAATAATGAATAAAAAAGCCAAGGTTAACACATTAATGATGCAAATGTACATGTAATGCACACCAGCGTACTACTGTATCATTAAAAGCACTCCGAGGGAATTTCAAATGAAAAAGGTGCGGCATAATTTTATCACTGGATTGAGAACTTGAAAATTCATAGCTATTTCATTTTCACTTGGATCTTATTTGTTCTAATTAACATACTTAAGTCAACAAAATAACAATTTTATTTTTATGTATAATTTTCCACATTAAGCCATAACTCAAAGCGTTGAATTGATCACAAAAGAAGCAGGCACAAAACTAATGAGTTTAATGATGGAGTTCATGCTGTACTGAGAGGAAACCATATAACATTACAAGGAGAATGTGCTAAGCCCACATAGATTGTGACCTGGCATTTCATTCCAACTCTGGACACTTAGGGTGGCATGGTGGTCGCATTACTGCCTTGTAACAAGAAGACCAGGGATCACGTCCCAGGTGCTCTCAGGTCCAGTTTGCATGTTCTCTCCATGGTCATGTGGATTTCCTCTCACAGTCCAAAAATGTGCAGGTTAGATGGACTGGTGATGTTAAACTGGTCCTGGTGTTCAGTGGTGTGGGAGTGTGTTTACTCTGCAATGGACTGGCGCCCCATCCAAGGATTGTTCCTGCCTTGTGCCTGATGTTTGTTTGGACAGACTCCAGCAACCTCATGACCCTGCTGTAGATAAGTGGGTTTATAAAATGGATGGATGAATGAATGGGCACTTATTGACTCACCTGCTTATGGATCTCCTACATTATGTTAATATGTGTTGGGTAGTCTAATAAAAAGACCAAATCCTTCCATTTTTGAATCTTAATATTGTAATGTATAGTCTGTATGTAAAGAGAAGTTCATATAAGTCAAGTAAGGCCTACAGAAGGCAATTTAAGGCTTTATATGTATGAGGAAGGATATTGAAATTAATTCTAAACTTAACACTAGAATTACCAGAGTCTACGAAAAAACTCGTCGTAATAAATGTTACAAAATGAGTCAGCAAATCTTACCGGTACACCACGGAAGCTGTTGTATTGTTCTTGAACCTTTTGTGAAAGTGTTTATTTGATCTTTGGACTTCACACATTTTATAGTTTATGCCTACATTTTGTAACATTTATTACTAAAATATGAAAAAGTTTCTGTTTTAACAATGTGTTTACACAGATTACTGTAGAAACGGAGCAGACATGAAATGCGTGTGTTCCAAATAACGATCTATTATTTCCACTCTAAAACTCCACTTCACTCCCAGATAATCAATCAAGGCATGAGCTGGGAGAAGTTCGTGCATGTTCTAAGTTGGTGGGGGGATGGAATAGCCGGCTGCTTACAACTTGTCTGTATCAGCACATTTAGATGACAACGCTGGCGGAGAGGTGCGAATGGATTTAGGGTGGGCCAGATCTACAAGTTTTTTCGTAGGCTCTGATAATTCTAGTGTTAACTGGAAGCCATTACAATGACTTAAGGACATGAGTTATGTAGTCGTACTTTCTAGTTCTAGTAACAATTCACTGAATTAATTAATAAACTGAAAGCTTCAAATAGAGTTAAACTGAACAGTCACACATTGGTAGCAGTCAATTCCAGCAGGAGTAAATGCATAAATGGATTTCTAAGTATCCTCCATATTGAGAAACTGTGTTCATTTTTTATGTGTGTTTGAAATGACAGACTGGGGTCAAATATTATTCTAGCATATTTAAACATTACAGAATGTCCAAATAAAGGACCCAGAATGTTTATCTATTGATATGAAACTAACTCACACTGGAGACTTCTCTCACTAGTTTTTCTTATATGTTTAGAAAATAAGAAAAATTAACTAATATTGAGTGAAGTAATCAGATTATTATTATTATTATTATTATTATTAGTAGTAGTAGTAGTAGTAGTAGTAGTATTAGTAGTGCATGATGATTAAGCTTTTCAATTAAGTATTCATTTTGATGTGTCTGTAAAAAGAAACCAACAATTCTATTTTCCAGTTAATGCTTGAATTCATTTCACTGACAAAGGCAATTCATTGTGTTACAGAAATGTCTTGTTCATATTTTTCTTCTGTTTCAAAAGGTACTCCAAACTGTATGTATCATGAGAATGTAAATCCTTCAGCCTGTGTAGGTTTACAATACCTAGAGTACCTCTGCATTCTTTTCCTATTGATTGTTTCTTATATAGCAATGCAGTTTACTTTGTGACAGATATGTAAGCCGCACTGGAAGTAACAATCTTGCTTCGTTCTGTGAATAAAGAATTTGCCACCTTTTGTGCTTATTTGCATACGTATTTATCAGTCAATGGTAGACGAGCTATTCATGTCATTTCTACTATTAGGGAAAGGTTACTAAGTTGTCATTTTTAACATGAATAAGATAAGGTGATGAATGAGTAATGTATTATAACAGATTTTTGCAATGCAATATTTTTCCTCTGGACACTGCCATTAAATGGATTAAGACTGATACTGAGTCCAGTAACGTCTTACAGTTATGCAAGTTTTTTTCTAGTGCGGTCTGAGGATGACAAGGCCCCAAAATGTGTCTGGGCGGGGCAGGTATCCGATGACATCACACACAATTAGGGTGTTAAGGTGCACTTGAGTCAAGATAAGATGAGGTCAGTTCATGATTTTTGGTTGAAATACCTCTTTGCACAAATTGATGAGGAGTTTATATTTCCAATGACTATTTTCTGTCTGTAAGAATGTATTCTTAGTACTCATGATATGTACTGTACACAGATAGATATTTGATGATATATAGTTAATATAGGTAAGCACAACCGTTATTACTGATAGCTTACAATAGCTCACCCCAGCCTGTCACCTAATTTCACACTAAATTCTACTACAAACAGTAAAATAGGCTCAGTTTGTTTGTAAGATATAAGGCAAGATATAAGGCCATACAGTACATGTGTTCATTAGGAATATAATGGATTTAACATAATGAATATGACATAGATAGAAAAGCATGAAAATGAAACTTCACAGAGTAGTCTTTTCTTTTTTTGCTATTAAGTCTCCCCTTCATTTCTTGTGATTTGTTTTAGTTTGAATTTTATTAATAGTTTGAAAATGCAGTTGCTTGTATCATATTTAATGCACTTTTGCTATGCCAATATCTGTACTATCATGGAAAATTTGAAGAAAAGCAACTATACAATCCTCCATCTTTTTAAACTCTGACTGAAAAGTTGCTTTTCTAATTCTGTCCCAAGATACCTAGGGTTGAACTTTTTGAAAGAAAATCTTATATTGTAGTGTTAGTTTCTATCACCAGTACTGAAAGATTATTGAAGCCTGGCTGATATCTTTTAAAAATGCTTCTGACTTGCAGGCAATAAGTGAAATGGGTTGCTGAAATATTCAATTCAACATTTAAATTGTCCAAAGGCCTATAGTGCTGTCCCGTAACAAGGAGTTTAGGTCCCAGGTGCTTCCTGCATGGAGTTTGCAAGTTCTATTGATGTCTATTGACGTGCAGGATAGGTGGAGTGGTGATGTTAAACTGGCGTGTGTGTGTGTGTGTGAGTGTATGTGTGAGTGTGTTCACCCTGCAATGGGCTTGCAACTTGTCCAGGGATTGTTCTTGCAAAGTTTGCTGGGATAGGCTCCAGCATCCACTGCAGCTCTGCTCAGGATAAGTGAGTTTGAAAATGGATGGATGGATGAGTGTTTGTTAAAAAGATGTAAACTATACCAGCTTGGTTAACTATGGAAAAGAAATCTTGTTCCAGCTCCTCTTTGTATGGCATTGCTAACTACCATGAATTTAGAAGATAGATGAACACTCACACAGAATATGACACCAGTATATTCAAGTCCATGACGTTCCTGTTCATTATGTCTGCAAGTGAAAATCATCTTTTCTAAATGCATGTTTTTTTTTTTCTTTTTGTTCTTTATATAATTTTTTATATTAGGAATTTGCTAGTGTTCACATATCCCTTGGGGTTAAAGCGCAAGGTCAGCCATTATAAAACACACCTGGGAAAATTGCAGGTTAAGGGCCCAGCAGAGTCGAACCAGTAACCTTCCAGATATCAGCACAGATCCTTAGCCTCAGAGCTACCACTCCACCCTAAATACATAATGATCAATTTGTGGAATATTTCTGGAATTGTTACCACTAGAGATCTTTAATTTTGGCCCCCATTAATGCTGTTCACATTGCACTGTTGCCTGTGTCTTCTCCATACGTAACAGTGGTCCACAGCCCCTTTTCTTAAGATGTCTGCAAATAGCCAAGTCAATCAGTGAGTCAATCAGGAACATTTACTGTATTTACACCAACATAAATAAAGGGTTTGGAATACCTCAGTTTTTCTTCACATTTAATCAGTTGAAATGTAGTGAATGACCTGAAAATGGTGAAAAAGTAGGCAGTAAACTGGCAAAGGTTTAAATTTATAGTTCTGTTTAACAAAAACTAAAAGACATATCAGAATACTGTATTACAAATGGGCGGTACGATGGTGCAGTGGGTAGCGCTGCTGCCTTCGCTTCGCTTCCCGGGTCCTCCCTGCGTGGAGTTTGCATGTTCTCCCCGTGTCTGCGTGGGTTTCCTCCCACACTCTAGAGACAGGCAGGTTAGGTACATTGGAGATTCTAAATTGTCCCTAGTGTGTGTGTGGGTGTGTGTGTCTGCCTAGGGTTTGCTTCCTGCCTTGTGCCCTGTGTTGGCTGGGATTGGCTCCAGCAGACCCCCGTGACCCTGTAGTTAGGATATAGCGGGTTGGATGATGGATGGATGGATGTATTACAAATAGGCCTTCTTCAGGGAGCAACTAATAGGTTACAACCTACACATATTCTGGAGCCATTAAAGTAAATTGAGCAAACAATTTGAACAGGTGTCCCAACTTCTGTTGATTACTTCAAAACCCTCTTTCTGTCTTAAAGCGGAGCTGGAACAGACTGTGTTACTACACACTTTAAATTCCAGTGATAATGACAAAAACATGACAATTGACAAATGAAATGAAACGAGTATTCTTACCCTTAGCAGTGTAGGCTTCATGTACAGAAACTGTCAGTGAGTACAGTGGCGTCCCACACAATCCAAAGGTAATTGGAAACTGAAAGAAACCCTGCTAGGAAGAGATCTGGAAGACCTAAAGTGACAGCCCAATCAGGACACAAGTTTGTCAGGGTCACCAACTTGCATGATAGGCGCCTCACAGCACAAAAGCTTCAACCACAACTTAAGAATGGTTGAAAAAAGCAAGTGCCAGTTTGTACTGTGAAGAGTGGACTTGACATGCCGAGTGGCAGTAAGAAAGTCATTCCCTAAAGGTCCTTGAAATGCAGGCTGTGGACTACTGCAGATGGAAAGAAAGTCTTATGGACTGATGCATCGAAATTTGAAATCTTCAGTTCATCACGCAGCGTGTTTGAACTTCGTCAAGTTGGTGAAAGGGTGGTCCCCCAGTGTGTGACAGCAGCTGTCAAACATGGAGGAGGAAGTGTAATGGTTTGGGGTTCTTTTGTTGGAAGCAAAGTTGGTGACTTGCACATGGTGACTGGTATTCTGAATCAAAAGGGGTTACCACAGCTTGGCTGTTATATCAGCAAAATGTGGCTACTTTGATAATTCAAGAATTGGAATAACATTTTGAACACTTAATGAGTCCTTCACTTATTTTTTACTTGCCATTGTTTATTTGTTTTATGCCAGGATTTCATGAAACATTTAGACATTAAACCGAATGCATTTTAATAAAAACTGAAACATGGTGGTTAAAAGAACATGGACGTCCACTTTGAATGCATAAAAAACCCTTCCATCTGACACCCTGAACCTCGTATATTCCCCATTCCTGTGTGTGTTGATTAGAACTGTTGCATCTTGGCATGAAAGATTAATAATTTAACTCACTAACTGTTTCTTTTAAAGTGCATGTCTTCAACTTAATGTCCTTTAGTGTGGCCAAAGTTTGTATTAATTACGGAAATTGTCATGCAAAAAAGCATTAATTTAATCTTTTCAAAAGTATTACTGATTATATGGTATATCTTGTCTGGAATGGAGTGCATTCTTTGCACTCTAAAGTTTAGAAATCTTGTAATAAAATTGTTGATTGTTTGTATCCCTTTTTTCCTTTTATAGGAACAGTACAGCTTTCTCTATGATATAATGGCTCAGACATTCCCTGCTCCTCAGAATGGAGATATTAAAGCAAGCCCTTGCAACACAGAGGACAAAATTGAGGTGGTCAATGAGCAAAAACAAGAAAACGCCAATTTAGAAGAAAAGCAATCAAACAAAGAGCCTGCTTTAAATCAATCCAATGCCCATCCTACTGCTGTACCACCCAAGGAAGAAAAGGAAGCAAAGTCACAGAATGACGCCCCCAAAGAAGCCGAAAAGTCCTCGGCAGAAAACCCAGCCAATGGCCCCACCGTAGCCTCAGAAGTTCAGTGATCTGAAAATTCAAATTCACGTGCACGCAGTGCACTAGTATGTTTGGGCTGCAATTCTCTGAACAGCTCTACCCTTGGAGCAGCCAGTAGCAGATGCTGAGCGAGGGTGTGAATGTATTGTAATCTGTGTGATCTGTGCCATCGTCCAGTTCCACTTACGAGCCACACATCACAGCTGGGAAGGGTTAGGTATGGAATGGCATGGGACATGTTCTTTCAGGTAACCTTTTTGCACTTCCCAAACGTGCTTCCTTTGTAACAAACTATTTTTTTTTTGTTTTTGCACATTTTAAAAGCTTTTCTTTCTAAAAAAAAACATCAAAGAATAATCATGCTGACCATCATTGTTTTTTTTTAATATAGTGCCATATAAAATATTTTTCTGTGTGATCCATGAAAACACGAGTTTCAAAAATTTGCAGATCTTTATGTGTGTTACAAAATAATTTTCGGTACTTAATGAGAGTAACAAACTATTTCTAGCAACATTTCTGAGCATTGTATATATAGGTTTAAATGTTTTATATGAAAATTACATTTTTTGTGTCATGGTATATGATAAAGTTGAAAATAGCTTGAATTGTAAATTATTGCAAAATTAGATTTAAAAAGCAGGTGTTTAGTGAGAAGCAAACGAGTGTATGAAGGATGAACATTCTTTTACCTGAGTATAAACTGCCAAATTTTAAAGTCTTCAATAAACATTACTTTA
>JANRMT010062857.1:17034128-17088273 GCA_026402145.1 Polypterus bichir lapradei | reverse complement strand
AGATAGATAGATAGATAGATAGATAGATAGATAGATAGATAGATAGACAAGTTTGTATGAACCATATCACTGTAAATCAGCTGGTCATTTTGTACTGAGAAATGTGTCTTCGGTGCTCTAAATTTGCCCCACAATGAACCGGTGACCCGTCCAGAGGTGTCTCTGCTTATACTTAGCACAGTCAGGACAGGTTCTGGCTACCGTGACCATGACTTGGACATGTATGCATTGAATATGGAGATGAAGACTTCCATCGTGTAAGTATGGTTCAAGTGCACTCGATGTAATAAGTAATTACAGTAGATGATGCATAAGTATTATTACAATGTTTGTGTTGCATTGCTTGATGCAGACATTTGTCTGGTGAAACACTAAAGGGAAGGTGTTAGAGGCCGGCTGAAAACCTGCAAACTGTGCAGAAATCAGAGAGAGTCAAATAAGTGATAAGTGATTGGGAAGCTCTGAGTGTGTATGTGTGATTCATTAACCATACATTTACAAATATAAAACTTGTCAAGCACCTTGAAAGTAACCTTTTAGGAGACATCACACTGGCGATGAGGATGGTAACATATGGAAAACTAAAACACATCTGACCTAGATATGGACTATTAGATGCAGTATGTAGAACTTATGAAAGTTGAGTTTGAAGCTAATGATACTGATAAAGACAAACAAAAGAGCCCATTTTTTTTCTTTTATTTTCAAAATGTCCATCAGAGTTTTGTCTGTCTGAACTTTTAGACAAATTGAATAATCTTAATGCCAACTCATAATTCAGAGCTTTCAATTTCATTTGAAGGTGTGTTCTTTTGAGCAGATACTTGCATTATGTGAGAGTGGCTACCTCTCCAGCAGCTCCATGTACGATTTTATTTTTTCTACCTTTTTTCTCTATTTTTCTCTTTTTTATTGATCACTCCTGTCACTTTATTTAATGTGAACTCGTTCCCTGGACATTTTTACTACTTGGACATGGAGTTTTACACGCCGAGACTCGTCTATTCAAGTAGTCAACTTCAAGCGCTGAGAACAGAGGCCTGTGTCGATGCGGTTCCCTATTTACCGGACGAGGTAAGAAGGCGCTATCGGGGCAGCAGAGCCGGAGCTAAGTTAAAAATGAAGCGGCTTGCTAGGAAGTGGCGCTACAAACCTACGGTGCCTCCTGTAATCCTGGGAAATGTGAACTCAATACCAAATAAGATCGACGAACTGGCCGCACTGGTGAAAAATATCAGGACCTACAGAGAATGCAGTTTGTTGTGTTTTTGCGAAACAAGGCTTACAACTAATATCCCAGATGCTAACGTGGAGCTACCAGGGTTTAGCACAATTAGAGCGGACAGAGACGCAAATACCTGTGGGAAGCAGAAAGGAGGAGGACTCGCTCTCTATCTCAATACAAGGTGGTGCAACTCTGGACATGTAAACGTTAAAATCTCCACTTGCTGCAGGGACATCGAACTCTTGGCCGTAAGTTTGCATACCTATTACTTACCCAGAGAGTTTGGACACGTCATTGTTGTTATTGTTTACATTCCTCCTCGGGCGGACGTGGAGATAGCGAGTGATGTCATCCATTCTGCAGTTGCTAAGTTACAAACTCAGCACCCCGAGGCGCTTGTGCTAATTGCTGGAGACTTTAACCATGTGACGCTGGACAAAACATTACCTGCCTACAGTACTGCACCCTCCACCCATCCTTCTGATGATACCAGCATAGGAGAGATATCCCCACCCACAATTACAGCAGCCCATGTGAGCAGAGAGCTGAGGAGACTTCGTTGCTAGCAAAGCAGTGGGTCCAGATGGAGTATCACCACGACTGCTGAAGGCCTGTGCGCTGGAGCTGGGGAGTCCTCTACAGCGCATCTTCAACCTGAGCCTGGAACAGTGGAGAGTCCCGAGGCTTTGGAAAACATCTTGTATCACCCCAGTCCCAAAGGTATCACGTCCTGGTGAGCTGAATGACTTCCGGCCTGTCGCTCTGACATCACATGTGATGAAGACCATGCTTCACCACCTGAGGCCACAGGTCCGCCACGCCCTCGACCCTCTGCAGTTTGCATACCAGGAGAAGGTGGGAGCGGAGGATGCCATCATCTATATGCTGCACCTATCCCTCTCCCACTTGGACAGAGGCAGTGGTGCTGTAAGAATTATGTTTCTGGACCTCTCTAGCACCTTCAACACCATCCAAGCTGACAAAGATGGGAGTAGATTCACACCTGGTGGCATGGATCATGGACTGTCTTACAGACAGACCTCAGTATGTGCGTCTCGGGAACTGCAGGTCTGACATTGTGGTCAGCAACACAGGAGCTCTGCAGGGGACTGTACTTTCTCCGGTCCTATTCAGCCTATATACATCAGACTTCCAATATGACTCGGAGTCCTGCCACCTGCAAAAGTTCGCTGATGACACTGCTATCGTGGGCTGCATCAGAAATGGGCAGGAGGAGGAGTATAGGAAGCTAATCAAAGACTTTATTAAATGGTGTGACTCAAACCACTTACACCTGAACACCAGCAAAACCAAGGAACTGGAAGTGGGTTTTAGGAGGTCCAGGCCCCTCATGGACCTCATGATCATCAGAGGTGACTGTGTGCAGAGGGTGCAGACCTATAAATACCTGGGAGTGCAGCTGGGTGATAAATTGGACTGGACTGCCAATACTGATGCTCTGTGTAAGAGAGGACAGAGCCGACTATACTTCCTTAGAAGGTTGGCGTCCTTCAACATCTGCAATAAGATGCTGCAGATGTTCTACCAGAGGGTTGTGGTGAGTGCCCTCTTCTATGCGGTGGTGTGTTGGGGAGGCAGCATAAAGATGAAGGACGCCTCACAACTGGACAAACTGGTGAGGAAGGCAGGCTCTATTGTAGGCATGGAGCTGGACAGTTTGACATCCGTGGCAGAGCGACGGGCGCTGAGCAAGCTCCTGTCAATCATGGAGAATCCACTGCATCCACTGAACAGGATCATCTCCAGACAGAGGAGCAGCTTCAGCGACAGACTGCTGTCACCATCCTGCTCCACTGACAGACTGAGGAGATCGTTCCTCCCCCACACTATGTGACTCTTCAATTCCACCCAGGGGGTAAACGTTAACATTATACAAAGTTATTGTCTGTTTTTTACATGCATTTTTATTACTCTTTAATATTGTTTATTTATTTATTTATTTTTTTGTATTAGTATACTGCTGCTGGATTATGTGAATTTCCCCTTGGGATTAATAAAGTATCTATCTATCTATCTATCTATCTATCTATCTAGACAGTGTACAAAGGATAGAGAAAGTCTTAGTTAAACAGATGGGTATGGTGGCATAGAATTAAGAGAATACATAAGGATTCATTTTGTTCTTTTTGCTACAATCATCAAACTAAAAACATAATACAAAAATTGTACTTAACAAAATGTAAAGCAAAAGTCAGTAACCAAGGACTCTTGAAAAGGGATTAATGAACGAAAACATGTAAAGATTTTAATTAGAATCAATCAGACTTGTCCTGCCGATCTTTATACTGTTATGTCGATAAAACAAGTCACGTAACCTCCGGCACTGCCCTCCTTGGCAACCACAGATGTGAAATGGCTGCCGTGACACAAAATGGCAGCAACTGGAAGCAAACCAAAATAACAATGGTCCCCTTCAAAATTTACAATATGCATATGCAAACAAGAGCAAAATCAACAAATACAAAGAGAAACATGAGCCAGGGAAAGAATCAAGACAGCACATTCTGAAGACAACTTCCCGGCTGCTAAAGCAGATCAGCACTGTCCTGTTAGAGGGTGTGTAATGGCGATTACAGACAACTATCTTTAATCCAGGGGTCTTTCTTAAGGTTTTGTCTAATGATGGAATTGTATGGATGGGTAATGCAAGTGTAAGCATTTGTAAATAATCTGGAGCTTTGAGAATATACGTAAATCAAATCAGGGTGAAAATGAATCAAGAAGTTTAATATGATAGGAATACAAAGGATGGAATTGGGAAGCAGGAATGGGTGGAACTTGGTTTGGGAATAGCCCACCACATTTAAAAGCCTTATACGTCACCTCCAGGGGGATTTTGGAAGGAGATCTTCATTTGAAGCTATTCACCAGTAGTTGGAGACTTTGCTGGAAGACCTCAGTATGTCACCTCCACTGTTTTGGGATAAATTGGACCAGCAGAGGAAGAAGACGACACCTAGTAGGGCTTTAAATGGACACTTTTTTGCTCTAAACTGAACCATAGAAGATCATTGACTGTAGTACTGATCTCGCCCTCAAAGTCCCACTTCTTCCTACCAGGGTCTTCTATAAGAACCACCAATGGAAGAAGTCATTTATTTTGAGACTCATCACTTCAACTGTTGTTGAAAAACACCTTCTTTCTTCCACTGGTGATTGATCTTCTACTTAAACAAGGCTCCCCTTTTTGTCCCAACCCTTTATGTTTGTCTTTTGCCTTTGTTACACACTATCTGACCAAAAGTTTGTGGACACCTGACCGTCTAACCTATGTGAGTTTAATGGCCGCCCCATTCCAAAACCTTGGGAACTACTATGAAGCTGGACCTCCCTTTACAGCTATAACTGCCTCCACTCCTCTGCATCTGTGAGAATTTGTGCCGATTCCACCAAAAGAGCTTTAGTGAGGTCAGGTACTGATGTTGGATAAGAAGACCTGGCTCACAGTTGGCATTCCAAGTCATCACAAAGGGGTTCAGCAGGGCTGAGGTCAGAGCTCTGTACAGACCACTCCAGTTCTTTCATGTCTTTGTGGGCCTAGCTTTGGGCACAGGAGCCTAGTCATGATGGAACATAAAAGGAACTTCCTCAACCTGTTGCCACAAAGTTGGAATTGCAAAATTATCAAATGTGTCCTTGTATGTTGTAGCATTACCCTTCAGTGGCACCAAGGGGGCCTATCCCAAACCCTGAAAAATGGCCCCAGACCATTATCCTTCCTCCATCAAACTTCACACTAGGCACCATGCAGTCCAGAAAGTAGGGTTCTCCTGGCATCCTCCAAACTCAGATTCAGACTGCCAGATAATGATCCATCACTCCAGTCGACGCTTGGCATTGCACATAATGATCTTAGGCGTGAGTGCCATGGAAACCCATTTCTTGAAACTCCTGATGCCCAGTTCTTGTGCTGATGTTGTTTCCAGGGACAGTTTGTAGATCTGTCGTGAGTGATGCAACATAGGACAGGTGATTTCTACACCTCCCCCCCCAATCTGTGAGTTTGCATGGTCTACCACACAACTGCATGTCTGAGCTCTTGTTGCTCCACTTCACAATACAAGCACTTACAGATGACAGGGCAGAGCAGAACTTTCCCATTATGACTTGCAGCAAAGATGGTATCTTATGACGGAGTCACACTTAAAGTCACTGAGTTGTTCAGTGTGACTTAGTGAGATTCCATGGCCATGTTGTTGAGTTTACACACCTGTTACCAACAAAACAACTGAACTCAATCATCTAGAGGGCTGTCCACATACCTCTGGCCATATGTGTCCTGTAATTCATGTAACAGAATAACTTTATTGAACACTGATAATACAAGGTGTGATCAAAAAGTAGGGTGAATATTGATGCAGAACACATCCAAGAGCAACGCAAAACACTTCAGTGCAGGTTCTGACATGTCCATCCTAGAGCCGAGTTTGTGACAAGTTTCAACTTGTGTGATACTGTCAGTTGTTTGTGAGCCACTGTTGAGTTCAAGTATGTTTTTCAAGTTTGCCATTAATAATGAATATCGAGCAACGCATTAACATGAAATTTTGTTTCAAATTGCAAAAAGCCCATCAGAAGTTAAAATTGGTTTATGGTGACACTGCACCGACAATTAAGACTATTTACAAGTGGTTTGATTGATTTCGTAATGGATCTGACTCGGTTGAAGACGAGAAAAGATCAGAACATCCTTCAACATCAATAACCGAGGAAAATGCTGAAATGGTTTCATTTTTCATCATGACAATGCTCCTTGTCGCACATACCTTCTAGTACAAAAATTTTTGTCAAATAAAAACATGACGCTGTGTCCGCATCCACCTTATTCACCGGATCTGGCACCATGCGACTTCTGGCTGTTCCCTAAATTGAAAATAACCATGAAAGGGAAACGATTTCAATCCATTGAGGACATCCAGGCAGCCACAACAGCCCAACTAAAGACACTCTCGAAAGAAAACTTACGGAACAGCTTCGCAAAGAGTTAGGAGCGTTGGGATAAGTGCATTCGAAGTGGAGGAGAGTATTTTGAGGGTGACTAGTAGTTGTAAATCTTTTACTGCAATAAACGTTACTTTTTTTAAATATTCACCGTATTTTTTGATCACACCTCGTAAGTTACAGTAAATTCCTAAAACTTCTGGATCCGGCTTGGCCGTATGCACAAAGAACAGACGGATGGGAATTAAGTTTGGTTGATGAGGCTCATGAAGCTTATTTCTGTGCTGTGTCTGGGATGACTTCCATTCAGGTTCTTAGAAAGTCCGTTACAATAGGAAGGCACTCAAACACCTGAAAGATAAAGCGCATGCAGGAGTGAAATAATCCCCTTGGGTGTCTCAGAGGTGGGCTGTCTACCCCCTACTTCTTAGCTAAGAAAAGAGGAGAAGAAGAAGAAGAAGAAGAAGAAGAAGAAATTGAATTCATGGGACTTTTAGTTACGAGTACATTGGTGGCCAGAGATCTGTGACATGTTTGGTTGTTTGAATGCTTGTGCTTTGTTGCTTGGCATGGATGTTTACAGCAGTAGCAGCAGAAACGTGATGTGTAAAGAGTGCTGAGATACTCTGACGTGTGTTTCTGACCAACATGCAGCACTCTCCAATATCATGAAGAACACCTTCATTATGGATACTTCAGTCTTAGTATCCTGCTATCTTTACCAGCCCTGTTTCAAACCAACAAAGATGCCACAGTCGCCATGTCCTAAATGCGCACACATACCAATGTTCTACACAGACATACCCTCCTTCTCGTTGGCGCTCACGCCTCGCCGTTCCTGCCTGCTGAACACCTGTCTCCACCTTATCTGATGCTGCCACCCAGAATGTGCCTGCTGTCTACTAAAGAGACGGCGTGTGGCAGAACAGTGTGTGGAAACGGATGGCCCTCGGCTTCCTGAGCACCTGCCGTGGTCACAACCGCATGGCACATGAGCCTCAGAAACTGCAGGCAAGCAAAAGCGATCATCACAACGGGCTGGACCGTTAGATCACAACAGCAGCTCTTCTGTTGGTCCTTGTGTGGTATCTCTGGCACTTCTCTGCATTTACTCTTTAACAGATACAAATCATGGCATGCCAACTGGCCACACATTTCAACGATTTATTAATGGAGTGGTATAGGTGCTTTCCATTAACGTTAATCAGTTTCTACTTTGTTTTTTAAAAGTCTGTGTCTTTATGCGTACTAACTCTGTAATTAGTCATTTGTAAAATCTATTCTTGCATTTTATCTGAGAACTTGTCATATCACTCTGTGCCTGCACTCAGTGAAGAGCACTACACAAAAATAAAACTACTTGAAATAAGACAATGACTCTTAAAAGCACTTAATGCAATTCTGGGTCATGGAGCTCTGGTGGATGTTACTGCTCAGTTGGGTACAAAGCAGAAGTTGTTGCTTACACGGCTCACTCACATTTAGCGTCACCAACCATTTGAAGGCCGGGTTTATACTTCACACGACGTGATGTGTGCTCCTCCAGATTCTACTGCTATGACAGTGTTTTACTGTTTATACTCGCGTATGTACTTTAAGTAAATCTGGAAGATTCCACCAGGTGGCAGTGCGAGATGATATCACGGTGAGAACAGATTTGGCTTCACTGTGTTGTGAATTGCCTGAAACATCAGTTAAATTCCGAGGACACCTTGCCACAATATCTCTGAAAAGGGTGTTTAATGATTAAATCCACCAATCCACGGATGTGCCAATTCCAGCTAGCATCGGGCGCAAGGCAGAAACAATCCTTGGACAGGGCATCAGCTCATTACAAGGCGAACACAAGCATACACTTACACAATCTAACGTCATTTTAGAGACACCAAATCCTCAAATCTGCATGTCTTTGGAAGGAAACCAAAGCACATTGTGGAGACCCACCAGGAAAATATGCAGACTCCTGCAGGGACCATCAGGGACGTGACTCCCTGAGAGACAGCAGCTCTACCGCTCCACCACCATGCCACCCCCACATGTGTAATTATTGACATTATTCATTATTTAAATAAAGTTAACAATTTATCTGTAAAATGTAACATACATACTTAAATGCATTTCATCATCAAAGTGATATCAAGTGTAAATCTAAGGATTCTAAATGTGCAGAAAGCTGGAATATCATAAATGTAGCGTGTTCTCTGTGTGGTAATTACTGCTGTCAGGTCAGGAGGAAGCCCCAGAAGCACATAGCAATTAAAAACTGGGTCGGTTTTAAGATGACATTTATGACGGTCTACTTTAATGATGAAGTAAACTACGAGGTTAACGTGTTCATTTCTTGCTGCTTATCCACACATTTAAAGGACTAAAGACGCTGACGGAGAAGTGCGAAGCAATTTAAGGTGGGATGGATCTACAGTATGAGTTTTTTCGTAGGCTCTGGTAAGTCTAGTGTTAAATGCGCCACAAATCCCAGCAGATCTGGTACTATTACACCATTGGGCAGCTTCAGAGTGGCGTGGGGGTTGCTGGGAAGAAAGATTTTTAAAATGGATGCTGAAGGGGAATCGAGATCATCTGTGTCTATTATATTATACACTTCACACTTTATTGGATTATAATTACAACCACCGTGGATTGCAGTTTTTTTCCGGATGTATTTGCTTGTCCATCGTTGTTGGATACGTCTTTGTCTGGGGAGCCAAATCTTCATGCAACAACTGGAACCTGATTGGTCACCACTGCACATGTCATTCTGAGGGCTGTTCACAGGGGCTTTTCCTTCTACTCACCATCATCCATCCCCTACACCTCCTGGACTGGGCTGTTTTTGGATTGTACTGTAAGTGTAATCAGTTATCGGTTATCGTGTAGTGCCTTAGTGTTTCGCTTGGTAAATAATTTTCACCTCCAGGGAAATTTGGGTGGGATTTTGCATACATGTTGTGTATTGCTTGTTTTTTGTTTTCTTCATTTAGTTAATATATTCCTTATCTATTCATTTTGAGCTGCTTTGTCACTTGGCTGTGTTTGTGAGGGTCAAGGTTGAGTGTAATCCTGGGGTCCGTGAAATAAAATCAACAAATTACTGTTTAAAAACAGTGACGATCTGAGCATCTTCACAGCCGCTACAGCACTGTTGTTAAGTAAAACAGGCACATTGCTATGGACCGTGAATTATTATTCATTATTAATTATATATTATTAATTATTATTCATAATTATGAATTAGAGGATTATTCCAAAGGGAGATCATGCAAGTCCCACTCAGAAGACTAGAAGCGAGATTTGGAGGCCAGGAGGTGGGATCCATGAGGCAGCAGCTCTAACCACTGCACCACCATGAAAACAAAATTATAAATCAGCCCAGTTCACTTCAGGGCCGTGTGTGTGTGTGTGTGTGTGTGTGTGTGTGTGTGTGAGTAGACCAGCACCCGGTCCAGGCTTGGGTCCTGCCTAATGCCCAATGCTGTCAGGTTAGGTACAGGCTCCCCGCACCTGCATATTCATAAAGTGCATTTATGCATTTAAGCCAATGCCATTTGGATCAAGTCAAGAACCAGCCCTGGATGGGACTCCAATCCACCGGACGCCACTCTGCACCAATTCTGAGTCACGAGTCTTTATGGTCTGGGAGGAACCAACAGTACCAGACGGAAGAAAAAAATAAAATAAAATGAAATAACTGATTCCTCACAGCAAGTGGTCCACTGGGAATCAAAGTCGCGGTTTAAGGAGTTCCTTGCCTCACCCACAAATGATTCAAACTAATTAAACTACTCAAGGCTCTCAGTCGCACCCTGATGAGTTGCAGTCTCACAGTTAATCTCCAGCTCTGGATTTAATTCTGTGGCCAAAGATGGAATTGCTCAGCAACATTACATGTTTTAAATGCATCAAATTTATTTCAATGGTTTGAAAGTCAGCTCTCCTTCATTTAGACTCCCAAAAAGAGTGGGGCTTTCCAAAATCGCATAGCAGCTGCCCACCTGAATGAAGAGAACCCACCCAAACCCCAGCCTAGGTGGCAGTGCCCACAGCCTGCCCTGTCCACATGACTTTGTGCTTTCAGTTTCCACACTTGGACTTCTTCAAAAGAGCAGACCACTGGTTTTAAGTTTTATTTTGTGCAGCTACCAGAGTGGGGCAGTGGTTAATGCAGTGGGCGTGTCATCATCTGCATGGCCAGCTCTTCCTCTTTTGATGTTTAAATTTACATTTATTTGCTTAGCAAACACTTTTATGCAAAGAGACCAACAGAAATGCACCAAACGAGGGTCTCCAAAAGCTTCTGAAAAACACATTGAAGGAGTCAGAATTATGAATGGAGATGGACAGCTAGGAGCTACACATGAAAAGAATCTGGATTGGGATTCGATGCCACACAAAGGTGGCATCACGGAATGCTGTTCATCACAGACCTGAGTGGACCTCACAAGTGTCTCCTTATATTCTGTATGCGGGGGCTCACCCATTCACTGCTCTATAGCCAATCAGCAAGTTAATATGTGCCGCTTCAGGTGCCAGTGTGTGACCTGAAAAGAGGAGTGACGTGGTGTTGAACGCCAGATGTTGCCGCTGCATTTTGAATCATCTGTAATGGCTTAGTGACACGTGCCGGTGCTCGTGTCGTGCTCAAGTTGCAGTAGTCCAGACATGACAAGGCCAAAGCCTGGACCAGGAGTTGTCAGGTATGGTCTTGTTTAGAGTGAATCTTCAAGGCTAAGAGACTGTTAGTACATAGTCAGTGAAGGACAGCTGGCCATCGATCAACGCTCCAAAGTTGCTTACTGGCTTACTTGGCGGGTATTAGCGAGTATGAGCCTTGCTGAACAGAGATGAGGTGCTGAATAGATAGATGAGCTGGGATAACAAGAAGGTCTGTCTTTACCAGGTTGAGCTGGAGATGGTGCTCCTTGATCCGGGTTGTAACATCAGTCAGACATGCAGAGATTCTCGCTGATACTGTGGGGCCTTATGGGGTGAACGACATGTAGAGATGTGTATAAAAAGCATGGCACAGAGAAGATAAAATATAGGACATGAGGATAGGGCCTAGTGATGAGGTGCAGAGAAACAAGTGTGGAGGACCCAGCAGAGGTTCTTGGAATACCCCTGTGCTTACCCTTGACAACAGCAACAACAACAACAAAGTATTTCTTGTATAGCCCAGGAATGGCCGGCTGAGTTGGATGGACTTCTTAAGGGAAATATCATTGAGCCTGTAAAATTCTGTGAATGGGCAGCATCAATGGTTCCTGTTTTAAAGCATGATGAGGATCCGTGGGGACTACTAACTTACTGTCAATTTGGTGTCCAGACTAGAGCAGAATCCAATTCTGAATAGTAAGGATTTATTTGAAAATCTTTCTGGTGGTTAGAAATTTAGTAAGCTGGACTTAAGTGATGTATACCAACAGATAACTCCGGATGAAGATTCTAAACAAGTATATCGCCATCAGCACACATAAAGGATTACACTGGTCCACAAAAAAATATGTTTTGTTTGCTATTGGGAATGAATAAAGAATGGGACCAAATCATCCTGCGAGAGGAACTTCTCCCAACCATCCACGAACAGTTTGGTGACCAACAATGCCCTTTCCAGCATGATGGAGCACTGGGCCATCAGGCAAAAGTGATAATTAAGTGGCTTGGGGAACAAAACAGCGAAATTTGGGGTCCATGGCCAGGAAACTGCCCAGATCTTAATCCCACTGGGAACTTGTGGTCAATCCTCAAGAAGCGGGTGGACAAACAAAAACCCACCAATTCTGACAAACTCCAAGCATTAATTATGCAAAAATGGGCTGCCATCAGTCAGGATTTGCCCCAGAGGTTGATTGACAGCATGCCAGGGTGAATTGCAGAAGTCTAGGAAGGGCCAACACTGCAAATATTGACTCTTTGCATAAACGTAATGTAATTGTCAATAAAAGCCTTTGAAACTTATGAAATGCTTCTAATTTTACTTCAGTATACCATAGAAACATCCGACAAAAAGATTTAAAAACACTGAAACAACAACTTTTGTGAAAACCAATACTTGTGTCATTCTCCAGCCCTTTGGCCACGACTGTAATATACCAACACGATGTCTGGAGTTTGAACTGTGTTCCACCAAAATTGTTTTAATGTGTTTATTCTGATAATAAACCAGAAGACGATACCAGAGACACATTAAAAGATATTTGTGTCAATTTACCTCAATATAAAAACGAAGTCTGCGTGCTCAGAAATGTTTCAGGCGCTCGCTTTTGTTCTTGTACTGCACATCCGTCTCTCTTTGCCAGAACCAACAGTAGTTACCCATCATGCTCAGAGTGAATTTTCCCCGATATCGGTTTTCCATCACCTTTATATCTTGATGATGCTCATCTCTGACATCGCTTAGATTTGGTGGAAAAAAGTCAAGATGAGAATGTAAAAAATGTGTCTTCAGTGACATTCTGGTGCCCATAAACTGATATGCTTCCAGCGTGTTCTCCACAAGCTCAGCAGAATTCTCTGCTCTGTGGCTGCCAAGGAAATTCTGGACAACCCACACGATTGCTTCCCATGCTGCTGATTCAGTTGGCTTCCGTTTCCTTTTGGACTCATCATCAAGCGTCAGTACACGGATTTTAACACCTTCCTTCATTTTGGCTTCACTTTTCTCGAGACCAAACTTATTTCTTAAATGCTGAAACGCATCACTGTGTCTGTCCATCGCCTTAACAACATTTTCATAGCAATGGTGAATCTAACTGTCCTGAAATGTGATGTTACGTTAAGGTAAACGGACTACTTACTGCACCATCAAGTCTGAGTTGTGTCATTTTGCTTTAGAGTCATATAAAACTTGGCAATCAGTAAGAAATATTTTTTTCGCTAACTAAAAATTCATGTTTCTTAAATAAAATTATTAATGACAAGGTAAACAACTCACAGCTGTTAGTAACGTGTGGCGAATTTGTTTCTCAATGGTACCCCTAGTGGAATTACCGGTATTTGTCAAAATGGTTATCCGCCTTTACTGTCCAGTCACCCTAGTTGTCCAAGACCTGGAACGTCATGACTAAAAAATGGGACGTGCTGGACGAAAACGGTTTTCACATTTGGAGTCAGCAAGTGAAATTTGTTAAAGTACTGGTGAAAGAATCTCAGCGGCGAAAGGCTTGTTGACCAGGTGTTATTATTTGAGGCGTCCTCCAGTCTCACAATTATTCAAAGAATCTTGCAAGGACTTAAACACGTAGCTCTTAATCTGGACGCTATCCCGGGGACAGGCCATAATGATCAGGAGCGTCTGCTAACACTGAGCAAAGTATTTAGGAGGCTAGAAGGAGCAGGCTTATGGCTAAAGAGAAGTAAATGTGCATTTCTAAAGGGAGAGCGGTTGAGTTTCTGGGACATCAGGTGGACTCTACAAGGCGTCACCCCTTCAACTTCCAATAAAGTAGAAGCTAATCACAGGACCAGCAGCACCAACTAGTATAACTGAGCTGAAATCATATTTCGGATTACTGAACTGTTATAACAGATTTCTGCCAAACCTTTCAACTTTATTAGCCCCACTACATAAGCTGTTGAAGAAAGAAGTTAAATTGTTTTTCGGGGAAAAGCAGGAAGCTCCTTCAGTCCCCCTATGTGGTACTGGTACATTATGACGGTCAGAAAGATCTCATTTTGGCTTATGTGGTGGGTGCTGTCCTGTCATGCTGGATGCCTGATGGACATGAAAGACCTATAAGTTTCATGTCCGGAACTCGAACACCAGCTGAACAGAACAATCTATCCTCAGCTTGACATAGGCGGCCTGGCAGTGAGGTTTGATGTTTCCACAAGTATATCTATGGTAGGAAATTTACACAGTCCATAAACCTGTTCTGGCCCATGTTCATGAAATGAGGTTAGCCCATTCAGAGGTGGGCAGCAACCTTACGAGCTGACGAATATGAGATCATACAGCGGCCTGGTAAGGATCATGGAAATGCAGAAGCACTAAGTCATTTAACCTTGCTGGCCACAGGTCAACCCAAAGACCAGGACAACAGATAATAGAAGACATTCTGCTGGTATCGCCAGCAAGTTGTGCAGATGGCCAGGCAAAGATCCAGTGTTGGCAATGGTAAGCAGGTTTATTTGAAAGGATTGGCCACAGCAGATGACAAAGGCCCAAATTTTTTTGCCATATATCAATAGGAAGTCTGAACTGAGTGTACAAGACAGTTGCATTTTATGGGGGGGTCTCGTGTCCTTATTCCAAAAAAGTGCCATGAGGCAGTGCTAGCAATGTTACCCCAGTGTCATCCAGTTATTTCGCGAATGAAGGCTCTGGCTTGGCTAGATTTAATTTTGGTGGCCAAACCTGGACAAGGATATTGAAGCACATGTTCAGTCATGTGCCAAGTGTCTAAAACACAGCAATGCTCCGGCCACAGCCCCTCTGTATCCCTGGAAATGGCCTAGCAAACCATGGCAGAGACTGCATAATGACTAGGTGGGTCCACTGATGGCTCAAATGTTCCCAGTGGTCATAGATGCTCATTCAAAAATGGATGGATGTGAATTCTGTATCTTCTTCCAGTGCAGTTGTTACTACTGACTGCTTGCAAAAACGATTTCAGTATTCAGGAGCTGCCAGAGATGGTAGTCTCTGATAATGGTTCTTGTTTTGTGAGTTTAGAATCTAAAGAATTCACAGAGTAGAATGGAATTGTTCATGTGACCTCAAATGGTTTAGCTAAGAGAGCAGTGCAGAATTTCAAAGCAGTGATGAAGAATTTAGCTACTAAAGTGGCAAGAGTGCTGTTGAGCTATAGGATTACACGTCAATCCACTACTGGGCTCTCTGCGACAGAGAAGATACAGCTGGGGTCAGCACTTCACCAGGCATGTCCTGACCTTAGGAAAGAGGTGGAACACAGACAAAGGAAGCAAAAAGAAAATCATGACAATCACTTGAAGAGTGGAGGGTTCTCTGAAAGAGACTGGGTGATGACAAGAAACATCAGAAGTGGATGAAAAGGGTTATAAGTAAAGGGGACTGGTCCTGTATTATACAAGATCAAACTTGGGGATGGCAAAATTGTGAGGAGACACTTTGATCAGGTTCTTGAGATCATTAGGTTGGAGGACATTGGGGAAGATGTGCCTGTAGGTATATGCCAAGCAGCAGAGGCAGCTAATAACCTAAAGGTGTTTCTCCAGATTCTACAGATATGGTGATGGACCCAGTGGTCTTGGATGTGGATGGGACCTGGTGTGATGAGAACAAGTGACATGGACGCTCAAAGCATAGCTATATTTACTCGTTGGTCCCAAAGGACTGTTAAGAAACTAAGCTAACTTAAGGACTGCGGGCTATAAAACCAGAGAAGATGCCAAAGTGGTATCAGACAGATTTATCTACTTACAGTATATAAGGGATGCAGTTCCTGTTTATTTTTGTTTAGTTAAGTATACATTTATATATATATATATAAAATCTGGAATAGCCTGCCAATAGGAATTCGCCAGGCAAATACGGTGGAGCACTTTAAAACACTGCTGAAAACACATTACTTTAACATGGCCTTCTCATAACTTCACTTTAACTTAATACTGATACTCTGTATGTTCAATTCATCATAATAACTATTCATGGTGGCTCTAAAATCCGTACTGACCTCTACTCTCTCTTCTGTTTCTTTTTCCGGTTTCTTTGTGGTGGTGGCCCGTGCCACCACCACCAACTCAAAGGATCATGATGATCCAACAATGATGGATGGATTAAAAACCAGAAGTCTACATGAACATCATCATCAAGTCCTTCCGTGAGAACCCTAAATCCAAAGAGGACTGTTTCATTTATGTTAGGTAGAATGCCCAGAGGGGACTGGGCAGTCTAATGGTCTGGAATCCCTACAGATTTTATTTTTTTCTCCAGCCATCTGGAGTTTTTTTTTTGGTTTTTTTTGTCCACCCTGGCCATTGGACCTGACTCTTATTCTATGTTAATTAATGTTGACTTATTTTATTTATTTTCTTACTGTGTCTTTTATTTTTCTATTCCTCATTATGTAAAGCACTTTGAGCTACTTTTTGTATGAAAATGTGCTATAGAAATAAATGTTGTTGTTGTTGATATATATATATATATCTCCCATGGCTCCGCCCACGTAGTAGTGAAACAGGACAGTGAGAAGGACCCCGCCCACCTCCCCACTCCTGATGTCATGCTTCCCTCTCTCCTCGACCTGCAGCCTCTGTCTCAGATTAGTGTAAATATACCGCTCCTGCAAACGAACTGTGATTCTTAGCACGATGAGAGAAGTTGTAAAATCAACCGGAATGTTCAAGCAAACTATAGAAAAAAACCTGATCTAAATCCGTTAAGTAGTTCTCTCCTGAAAAGCGAACAAACATACAGACAGATGTAGTATTTTTATGTACTTATTATTATTATTATTGAGTTCTCTTAGTGAAATCATATCAAGGGTTTACGGTAGTGGTGTCCAACTCTGTTCCTGGTGGGCCACAGTGGCTACAGGTTTTCATTCTAACCCTTTTCCTAATCAGGTTTCACTGCTAATTAACTCATTTTCCCTTCATTTTAATAGCTTTGTTTTTAGGGATTCAGTCTTCTGAATTGATTTGTTTCTTCATTAAATGGCAGCCAAACGTCAAGCTCCAGCCAGTTTCACTCCAATTCAAGGGTGTCAAACTCCAGGCCTGGAGGGCCGCAGTGGCTGCAGGTTTTCATTCTAACCCTTTTCCTAATCAGTGACCAGTTTTCACTGCTAATTCACTTCTTTTCCCTTCATTTTAATAGCCCTGCTTTTAAGGATTCCATCCTCTAGATTGGTCCTTTTCTTTATTAAATGACAGCCCAACAAAAATGACATGTGAAACAAGCCAACAGATGACTGTTAAAATTGGAGCTTCAAACTCCAACCAATTTCACTCCAACCAATTTCTTAATGAGAAGCTGATTCTTGCTGTTAATTAAACCTGTTATTTAATTCCTGTGTGTGCTGATGCTCTCATTCTGCCACAGCAGACATTCCTAAAACTATTGATTTTCTGTTTTTTCTAAGAACACTGTCAAATTGTTTTGGTGACTTGAGAGGTCAACTTTACCAAGATCATCACCTTTCTTTATTTTCAGATACTGTGTGATGGGCACAGGTGAGCTGGTCATGTGGCAGCTTGTTTTGTATCTCGTTACTGTTTGGCTGCTAAATAAGGAAAAAGAAACAACTAAGGGGCCTGAATCAAGTTAATTAAAATTAAGGCAAAAGAAGTTAATTAGCAGCCAATTAATTAAGAAGATGGTTAGAATGAAAACCTACAGCCACTGCGGCCCTCCAGGACTGGAGTTCGACGCCCTTATTCCAATTAGTTTCTTAATGAGAAGCCGATTCTTGCTGTTAATTAAAGCCGTTATTGAATATCAGGACTTGTTGCTGCTCTCATTCTGCCACAGCAGACGGTTGATTTTCTGTTTTTTATAAGACCACCGTCAAGATGTTTTGGTGACCTGAGCACACCAACATGACCAAGACCTTCACCTTTATTTATTTTCAGTTTAACTGGTCATGTGGTGGCTGGTTTTGTGGCTCCTTATTGTTTGGCTACTCATTAAGAGGAAAATAAACAACAAAGGGGTCTGAGTCATGGGTGGCACGGTGGTGCAGTGGGTGGCGCTGCTGCATGGCTGTAAGGAGACCTTGGTTCGCTTCCTGGGTCCTCCCTAAGTGGAGTTTGCATGTTCTCCCCATGTCTGCGTGGGTTTCCTCCCACAGTCCAAAGAGATGCAGGTTAGGTGCACTGGCAATTCTAAATTGTGCTTGGTGTGTGTGTGCCCTGCGGTGGGCTGGTGCCCTGCCTGGTGATTTGTTTCCGCCTTGTGCCCTGTGTTGGCTAGGATTGGCTCCAGCAGACCCCCGTGATCCTGTAGTTAGGATATAGCAGATTGGATAATGGATGGATGGATGGATGGATGGTCTGAGTCACGTCAATTAAAACTAAGGCAAAATAAGTTAATCAGAAGCAAAAACAGCTCAATAATTAAGAAGATGGTTAGAATGAAAACCTGTAGCCACTGCGGCCCACCAGGACCAGAGTTGGACACCCCTAGCTTAAGGCAGTGGTCTCAAACTCCATTCCTGCAGGGCCTTAATTAGCAGCCAAACAATAATCCATTCATCCATCCATTTTCCAACCCGCTGAATCCGAACACAGGGTCACGGGGGTCTGCTGGAGCCAATCCCAGCCAACACAGGGCACAAAGCAGGAACCAATCCTGGGCAAGGTGCCAACCCACCGCAGCCAAACATTAATGAGAGATAAAATAAGCTAAAACATGACCAGCAAATGGTATCCATCATACAATATCTGAAAATAAAGAAAGATGAAGGTCTCAGGAATGTTGCTCTGCTCAGGTCCCCAAAACATTTTAACTGTGCTCTTAGAAAAGAGAAAATCAACAGTTTCAGAAATGTCTGCTATTGCACAATGAGAGCAGCAACAAGCCATGGAATTAAAGAATGAGTTTAATTAACAACAAGCCTCTGCACCTAATTAAGCAACTGTTTGGAGTGAAATTGGTTGGAGTTTGAGGTCCTGACTTAGTTTGGTCCTCTGTTGGCTCACTCCTGTCACATTTCATTTCTTTTTGGGTGCCATTTAAGGAAAGAAATGAAGCAATTCACAGGAACGATCAGGGGAACAAATCTTAAAAAAAAATAAAAAAATCAATTCAAATAAAAGAAAAAGGAAGTAATTAGCAGCAAATACTGGTCACCAATTAAGAATAGGGTTAGAATGAAAATCTGCATCCACTGCAGCCCTCCAGGACATGGAGTTTGAGAGCCCGGGCTTAAGGGGTGAGCAGTGTAGTATTATTAGGTTCTCACTAGGGGGCATTAAAGTGTAGGTGTAATAACAGATCATTATCTGATTTTGCTCTTTATTATTTGGGGTTTGTCGTTTTTCTCTTTCTTGGGCGGCGTGAAGGATAAGTTCCGGTGTGGTTGAATATTGCTTGGGAGTGCTGCTGTGTTATGATAAAAAATAAATTTGCTTGAAGCCTTTTGGTGTCCCTTCATCGTTTGTCTTTGTGGAGGATATCACACATAGCATAAACATTGGTCGATCGATTGGGCATTTCATAGAAAGAAAAAGCAAAAAAACAAAAAAGTGAAACGTTTGACGGAGCAGCCTGCCATAAGCGAGCTGTTCTGATCTGCGCTTGCGCTTGAAGCAGACGAGCAGCAGGGGGCGCGCGTGCTGCGTCACTCCGGCCTTTTTATTTGCGCAGCTGGCCGCGCGCTCGCTAGTCGCACCATGAAAGGAGAGAAGCCGCGCGAAAGTGGAAACAGCTGGTAAGGATGGAAATTTACCGGATCGCAGTGCGGTGGGCTGAGCAGACACAGTAGCCTGACATAACCCCGCAGTCGCTGCGGAGCTCCAGCGTGATGGAGGATTCTTTAAGGCAGTTTGAAAGGCTGCTGCGCGCTCGAGAAAAGTGCGGGAAAACTTTCTAAGGCGGCGATCGGCCGCAGGCTCAGAGATAAGAAAACAGCAAGAAGTCAGTCAGGCATTTAACGAGGAAGGGCCGAAAAGTAAAAGAATAAAAACAAATAAATAAATAAATAAATAAATAAATAAATACAATAAAACGGCAGGGGCGCTGCTTTCGTTTGAAAAATCCTGACTTTTTCAGATTTCATATAAAAATAACTCCAAAGATTTCAATTAAAATAGAAATACTATGATACACATAATTAAAAGCTATGAAAATAGTTACATGTATTTTGTCTGTAAATTCTAGAGTGGGCAGATCCTCTGCCTATGTGGGATTTGCACTGTGAACACCTTAATAATAATTATTATTATTACTTACATTTACGGTATATAGTGATTCTGTAAACTAGTACTAGTACTTTGTGTGGAGAGTGGGGAGCCACCTGAAGCTCCACCAAAGGGCAGCATCCACCTGGATGATGTGACAGCAGCCATTATTGTGCCAGTTGCTCCTCACCACACATTAGCTGTTAGGTGGTGAAGGGGTGAGAGATAGTTAGCCAATAAGGGATCAGGGGATGTTTATTGGGGCAGAATGACCAGATCATGGTGGGCAGTTTAGCCAGGATATCCAGGGACACCCCACTCTTTTTTGAAATATGCCCATGGATCTTTGCTGGCCACAGAGAGTCAGGACCTCAGTTTAACATCTCATCTAAAGGACAGCATCATTTTTACAAAGTCCACGGGGTAAGCAGCCCCTGCTAGCCTCACCAACACCTCTTCCTGGGGGGGGGTCTCCCATCCAAAACTGGCCAGGCCCAAACATGCTTAGCTTCAGGTGGATGACTTGTTCTGAAGTGCATGCGGTATGGCTGCTGTGCCCATTACCCGGTGAGTGTAAACACGCTCTGGTGCCCCGTGGATTGAGTGCTTTTGCACCACCCAGTCTGCCAGTCCGTCAGTCAGAGGCGTGTAAATGAGCTCGCCATAAGGGCTCAGGAGCAACAGCAGACGTGTTACAGCAGGCCCTTGGACTTCTCGGGGCTTCACTCAGACTTCTTGTTTTTCCAGTTTCTGCTTTCTGCACACTTCCTGATTTGAATACTCATCATCTGTATTTTCAGATCACGTGTTTTCTTACCTGATTCTCATCAGTTAAGATCTCAGGAGGCTGGTGGAGCCTTTCTTGGTAACTGTGAGTGTAAAGGCAGCAGACATCACTGGAAGGGATGACAATGAGGCCTTCCAGAGTGCTCTGTTCAGCAAATGGCCCGCCTTTGGAAGAAAAACGGAGGAAATCACCAGAGCAAAGTCCAGTGTGGTAGTGTGGCATAGCAGTTAAGGACTTGGACTTCAACCACTGAGGTGGTGAGTCACTATGTGACTTCATCTGCCTGTGCCCTGATGGGAGAAGCAACAATAATGTAACCAAGTGTGGCTTGCAAGTCAGCCAAATAATAAGTGATGATGGTGATGATGCTGCCTGGTCACAAAGTAAACTGGAGTCCACTGGATTGCCTCCTAGTTTTACTGGCGTTTTCATTTACCCATTTGGCAGATGGTTTTATCCAAAGCAACTTTCAAAAGAGATCAACATATTGAAGTAAACATCACTCTGAGGAACTGTTTAGGGGCAGGTGTGACAGTTACAATATTCACCACCACCAGTGAAGAGCGGCAAACAAAACTCAGGACTTGTTACTCATACCTTAGCTCCTACGAACTGAGCATCAAAAGCATTTGTCAGTTAGACAGATAGTCACAGAATATGAGAGTCTTCAAATTGAACCACCTTAATTAAAGAAGTGTCTGAGTGTGTCCAATTGCTATGTTTCTGTCATTCCAACACATGGCGCATCAAAAACATTTGTAGTAATGAAATGCATTGCATTTATTATTCCAACAGTTGGCACATCACAAAGATTTGTAGTAATAAAATGCATTGCATTTATCAATCCAATAGATGGCGCATCACAAACATAAACACTGGTGTTATGAGTCCCATACCAAATGGCATATAACAGAGACGTATGCTTTGCATTTGCCCTTCCATTAGATGGTGTATGCATAAAACATTTGAAATAATAACATGCATTTCATTTGTCATTCTAACAGATGGTGCATCAGAAACATGTGTAGTAATGAAATGCATTACTACAAATGTTTGTGATGTGCCATCTTTTGGAATGACAAATGCAATGACTAGGTTTCTGTAATATGCTATTTGGCATGGGATCCATCAAAGCAATGTTAATGTTTGTGATGCGCCATCTGTTAGAATGAAAAATGTAATGTATTTTCTTACTACAAATGTTTGTGATGTGCCATCTGTTGGAGTGATGAATGCAATGAATTCTATCACTATAAATGTTTATGAAGCACCATCTGTCGGAATGGCAAATGCAGTACATTTTTTACTACATGTTTTACAAATTACAATCTAGTAGCTGGTGCACTACACACTTTAGAGCTGAGGTCTACGTTGATTACTGATATCTCAACCCATTTTAAATTTGTAGCACAGCTAGTTTATTAAATACATTTTTAGGGGATTAAATGTAAAAATAAAATATGAGCAAATGATTCAATTCAGTTGCTACCAAGAGCAGAATTTTTTATATCCAAGGTCAGGTTTTTGTATTTCTGGGTGTGATGGGTGTTGACATAGTGGCCCGTCCCATGTGTCACTTCAACATCACGGACTCCCCAGACATCATCCTTCACTTAGCTTAGCCTTTGTCACATTGTATTATTTTTGATTCTGTCTCCTCTGTCAATATAATGCCAAGTTGGGACTTGCAGGTCCTCAAGGTAAAGGAAGAAAATAATATATGGTACTCCAGTTTAATTCACTCCTACATGTAGGCATCTTCATGTCTTCATTAAAAATATCATCCAAGAACAACTTCATTTAAAACCCCCAGTACTGCTGCATCTCAGCTTCAGAGTCCTGGGTCCAAGTCCTGACCCGCCATGTGACTGTGTGGAGTTGGCATGTTCTCCCTGCTGCTCTGTGGATGCTTTGGCTTTTCTCCTTTCCTCCGCACATGTTTGGTAAAATGGAGGCTGTAAATTATAAATGTCTGATCTTTAAAAACATAAATAGTAATTAATTTTGTATTTTTCTTGTGTAAAGCACATTGAACACCAAATACATGTATTCTTCTTCTTATTATTATTCTCAACTATCCAGGGTTGGACAGAGTGTTGACGCACCCACCACACTGCAAACCGCCTGGTTTGGGACCTGACCTTAATTCTTCTAAAATAACATCACGTCGAGTTATGAAAGTCCTTCAAGTCTTACTGTCTACCACACTACTTGGTCGCTTATTCCAACTGTCTATCGTTCTTTGTGTAAAGAAAAACTTCCTAATGTTTGTGCGAAATTTACCCTTAACAAGTTTCCAACCTTGTCCCCATGTTCTTGATGAACTCATTTGAAAATAACAGTCTCGATCTACTGTACTAATTCCTTCATAATTTTAAACACTTCAGTCAGCTCTCCTCTTAATCTTCTTTTGCTTAAACTGTAAAGGCTCAACTGTTTTAATCTTTCCTCATAACTCGACCCCTGTAGCCCTGGAATCAGCCTAGTCGCTCTTCTCTGGACCTTTATGTCCTTTTTGTAGCCTGGAGACCAAAACTGCACACAGGACTCAAGATGAGGTCTGAAAAAGTGTGTTACAAATTTTGAGAGTAACCTCCTTGGACTTGTACTCCACACATCAGGGTGCTATATAACCTGACATTCTGTTTGCCTTCTTAATGGCTTCTGAACACTGTCTGGAAGTTGATATTGACAAAGCCATGACTCTTAAATCCTTCTCATAAGGTGTACTCTTGATTTTCAGACCTCTCATTGTGTATTCAAACCTAACATTTTTAATTCCTATGTGTAATACTTTACATTTACAGATTTAAAATTTCATCTGCCACAAGTCTGCTCTGTAACAATTCAGCGGATTCACGATTATCTGCCATTCCACCTAGTCTGGTATCATCTGCAATCTTAACCAGCTTGTTATTTATATTCCTATCCAAATCATTTATATCTTTTAAAAATGTTTGCTCTTAGGGTGTTGATGGAGAAGAATAGAGAAGGCCAGAAGGAGGAGCATTGCGTCTTTGTGGGCCTGGAGAAAGCATATGACAGGGTGCCTCGAGGCGAGCTGTCGAGAGTGTCAGAGAAGTATGTAAGAGTTGTACAGGATATGTACGAGGGACAGTGGTGAGAACTGCCGTAGGAGTGATGGATGCATTCAACGTGGAGGTGGGATTACATCAGGGATCAGCTCTGAGCCCTTTCTTATTTCCAATGGTGATGGACAGGCTGACAGATGAGTTTAGACAGGAGTCCCCATGGACTATGATGTTTGCTGATGACATTGTGATCTGTAGCGATAGTAGGGAGCAGGTCGAGGAGACCCTGGAGAGGTGGAGATATGCTCTAGAGAGGAGAGGAACAAGACAGAATACATGTGTGTAAATGAGAGGGAGGTCAGTGGAATGGTGAGGATGCAGGGAGTAGAGTTGGCGAAGGTGGATGAGTTTAAATACTTGGGATTAACAGTACAGAGTAATGGGGATTGTGGAAGAGAAGTGAAAAAGAGAGTGCAGGCAGGGTGGAGTGGGTGGAGAAGAGTGTGAGGAATAATCTGTCACAGACGGGTATCGGCAAGAGTGAAAGGTAAGGTCTACAGGACGGTAGTGAGACCAGCTATGTTATACGGGTTGGAGACGGTGGCACTGACCAGAAAGCAGGAGACAGAGCTGGAGGTAGCAGAGTATGAGGACATTAGAGGGTCAGCTCAAGTTGGACGGTTGGGAGACAAAGTCAGAGAGGTGAGATTGCGTTGGTTTGGACGTGTGCAGAGGAGAGATGCTGGGTATATTGGGAGAAGGATATTAAGGATAGAGCTGCCAGGGAAGAGGAAAAGAGGAAGACCAAAGTGAAGGTTTATGGATGTGGTGAGAGAGGACATGCAGGTGATGGGTGTAACAGAACAAGATGACGAAGACAGCAAGATATGGAAGAAGATGATCTGCAGTGGTGACCCCCTAATGAGAGCAACTGAAGGAAGAAGAAGATGAAAAAGAAGAAGAAGTGGAGCAAAAAAAAAAGCAAACCAATCCAATAAACAAAAGCTAGAAGCAGAAACATTGCGGGAAAACTGGGGTCCAAAGTCAAAGATTCCAATTCACAAAAACAAAATGGAGAAGCACTACCATTATACTGAATCATTAGACGACTTTAAAGCTTTGTCTTAAGTGCTGCTGGAGTCAGTTGTGAGACCAGGTGGCCCGACCTCCCTAGGCTCCACATACAACACTACAGGCAAACACAATAACAGGTAAAATCATAAAAGTACCAAAATACGGAGACAAAATCAGAAGTAATAACATTTACATATTTAAGGAATTACATAAAAAAAAATAACACAAACACTAAATGAACAACAAAAAACTTGAGCCTGTGCAGAAGACATAGTTTTGGTCTCAGTGCTGACAGGCTGGGCTTTGGCTCTGTGTCTCATAGTTGCAGTTAGCATATTCAGAAGAGTAATAATAATAAAAATTACCCTTCAACTAACAATTCCAAAGTTATATCCCGAGTATTTTTCATTTATGCTGTTTTCTGCTCCTTGTGTACTACAGACCCTCGTTATAAACAGCGCCAGAAGAATCACAGGACCACCGCGCTCTAATGAGACTGCGAGCACCTCAGCTCTTTAAGTCTTCGTCTGGTCTGCCTGAACTGGTCTGACAGGAGCTGCCCCCATGTGCCTTACCCTCCTTATCAGAGAGTCTTGTAGCCTTGAAGGCAAAGAGAAATGCAGGAGTTATGATAAACACATTTCTGACAGCGAAAAAATACCTACCTGCAAAAGATGGGAAGGCTTATACACTGCCATGCAAAGAAAGGCCCTGCAGTGGCAGAAAGGTATACAGCTGGGTATGGGGTAGGAAGTGTGGCCGGATAGTCATGGCGTTAGACTGAATCCACAAGGATACAAAATCATCTGATCAGCCTGAGCCCACAGTGTAGAAGGTGTGTGGAGCCACTGCGCTGATATTCACTTTATAAAGGGCCTTGGCATGACATTCTTGGTTAAAAAAATATATATATACTGTATATATATAAATAAACTGTTGACTTCAATATGCAACTAAAGTGCATATGCTAATGAAGTAACTAGATAATGCATGTAAATTTAAAGTATTACAAGTGGGACATAAAATTGTTTGATTGGAATACACAAGGTCTCAAACTTGAAAGTGCACCTTGTGAGAAGGAGCGAGGAGTCATAGTGGACTCATCATTTACATCTATCATCATCTACATCAAGACAGTGTACAGAGGTGATCAAGAAGACGAACAGGATGTGAGGTTTGATATCACGATGTGTGGAGTACAAGTCAAAGGAGGTTACTCACTTAAGCACTTTGAGTATTGAGACAAGTGCTATATACAGTCAATATTGTCACACACATGCGCATGGGAGGCAGCTAAAGGGCCTGAATGAGAGCAATTCCAGGCCAGACCAGGGGTGGCCGAGTGCGCTAACTCTTTCTCTCACTTCTTTGCAGACCTGTTATGGGAAATTCTGCCTGGCCCGATGACATCACTTCTGGTTTCAGCCCTATTGATGACGTCACTTCCTCTGCTCTCCTTTAAAGCCGCCATCTTTTTACAAGCAAATCAGTCCTGTGTTGGACTCAAACCTGTACAAGTCTATACAACCAATTTATTCTTTTAAAGCCAGGAATATTATATGGATGATTGTCCCAATTATTATTATTAGGTTCTTTTTTATTGATTTTATTAAAAGCACATAACATTCCATACAAGCTATAGTATAACAAAACTAGGTTTCAAGCATTAAGTTCTAAAACACGGCAGGTACCTGGAGTACTGTGTGCACTTTTGTTCTTCATATAACAATAAAGCCACAGCAATGGTAGAGCAAGTCCAGAAGAGAGTAACTAGGCTGATTCCGGCACTGAGAGGTGTTTGCTATGAAGATGATTGAAAGAGTTGTAAGTTTTTAGTTTACGCAAACAGAGATTTAGAGGTGACACAATCAAAGTGTTCAAAATGATGAAGGAAATTAATACAGTGGATCCCAGTGTTTTTTCTTTAAAATAAATTCTTCAACATAAACATGGGGACATGTTTGGAAATTTCTTAAGGGCAAATTTCAAAGAAATGTTAGAAAGAACCACAGACACGTGGAATAAATGACCAAGTAATGTGGTCAAGCGCAGGACTATTTTGGACAGTCAAGATAAACAGGATGGACCAGCTTGTAGGGCTAAATGGCCTGTTTGTGTCACAAATTCTAATGTTCTGTTGATCTAACATGCTTTAGTCCTGAAATGCACTTGGTTTCTTTCTTCTTCACAGCTTCAAGTGCTGCTATGTCTTTTTTGTTATCTGGTGACCCCAGCTATGATCTCACTAGTGATTTAGAACATAAAACATTTGACAAACGAGATTAGTCCATTAAGCCCATCAAGCCTGTTTGTTTATCTAATAGCTGAGATGTCCCAAGATCTCACCCAAATTATTCTTAAAGGTTGTCAATGTTTCTGCTTGATCCCCATGTCTCACTAGTTTGTTCTGAAGTTCTAAAACTCTTTGTGTAAAGAAGAGCTTTCTGGCTATAGTCTTAAATTGCATTTCCTTGGGTACTCAATTAATAAATATATTCATCCAGTGTTGTTGCAGGTTTTATTTCTATCTTCTTGCTGCATTCCCAGTTCAAGCCAACTGGTGTTTGTTAGTTGTATGTGCAGGTGGGTGGATTGTGCTATGCACTAGCGCCCTCTTCAGGGCAGTTTCCTTCCTTACATCCATATGGAGTGACATACTGTAGTGGTGCTGTCACATGGATCCAGAATCCACCTGGCCATAGTGTATCCAGACCATGCACTTCTGAGAGGGTTTTCCTGCACGGGTAGATTGATAGATAGATAGCACTTTTCATAACTATTGTGAACAAGGGTGGCTGAATGCACCACAAGGAGACGGGGTTGCTCCTCCAAAACCCCCTCTTAAACGGTGATTCAATGGGAAACAAATACAGTTTTTTATCTCCTTTTTGCTCGATCAGCTGCTGGCTTGATGAAAATCATAATCTCCAAGCTTTTCGTTAGGCACATTTTACAATCCCCAGACAAATATGGGATGGCGATGGCTGCCCAGGTTCGTATATCCCAGCAGGGTGTGTTCAGCCCCCCTGTTCTTCACACCATCTATCTATCAATCTATCTATCTAATATAGTGCATTTCATATCTATCTATCCATCTATCACATATAAATGAGAGAAGATGCAAACCGCACACAATGAATGAACAAGGCCATGATGGCAAGTCTCCGGTGGTACCCACTGTGCCAGCGGGCCGCCCTCAGACATATTTATTTATACTTTCACATGGACTTATGTAAGCAGTGCTTCTCTTTCCACCATCTTTTCTTCTCTGTTAGGTCTGAATGTGCAGTGCTGTGTGCCACCAGATGGTCATAATTACAGCGATTAAGACTAAAAGCTTTTCTTGGCTCGGACACAATGTTTTTTTTTTTTCTTTCTGTTTAACCCGAGTTAAACATTTTACTTTTATGCTGCAGCTTTTTCCTTTTTTCTTTCTTTTTATTTCTGTTTAAGGAGCGGTGATTACAACCTCAACCAACTACTGCCACAGATGTGTGCAAAGATTCCATTGAAATAACACACATGTAAAGTGAAATGGCATGTGCTGTAATTGTGAGGCACATAAATGACAGACCGAGCCATCAGCCAGCTGGGAGCGTCGCACGCAACGGCCTGATAGAAGAGACCCCCAGACTGCAGAGGGTCCGGCTCAGTTATGATTAGAAGGAAAATGAATCAGACTTTTATATAGCACCTTTAATGGTGACCCCTGCATGGCTGAGTGCTTTTCATGGACTGTAGAGCACTTCTCATTTGTATTTATTATAACAAATAAATGTGCGCAATTAAGGTACACTGATACTCAGGTGGGCTCAAACTTGTAAACTTTTGCTTTTCAGGTCTGTATTTTTTGGATCCTGGATGATGTACTTTTTGAATAAATAAAAATAATACAAACTAAAGTTCAGCAGAGGGTTTGTGTTTCTTGTAACCTGTTTTAAAATGTCTGAAAGCTTACAGGCTTCTGATTACTCCATCCATCCATCCATTATCCAACCCGCTATATCCTAACTACAGGGTCACGGGGGTCTGCTGGAGCCAATCCCAGCCGACATAGGGTGCAAGGCAGTAAAACAAACCCCGGGCAGGGTGCCAGCTCACCTCAGGGCATTGATTACTCTATAAAAAATTAATGAATCAAGCAAACAATATTATTTCATACAGTGGCATGATTTTTATCACACTACTTTTTATTCTGTAAGCAAACATTCTGAAGACCATCTAATCTGGTTCAGAGGCCGGAGTCATTCCTAGCAGCACTTGGTGCAAGGCAGGAGCCAACCCTGAATGGGGCGCCATGCTATTGAAGGGTTCACTTATGCAAAAACTCATACAAGGCCAATTTGAACAAGCAAATAGCCTGAAAAATGAAATGTGGGGGAACACGGGCAGGAGGTGTTGGTGAGGCCATCATGGGCCACTTACCCTGTGGTCTGAATGTGGATCACAATGCCACATAGCAGCAACAAGGACAGTATGATGTAAAAATGATGCAGCCGCTCGAAGGAGATGTAAAACCTGAGGTCCTGACACTCTGTGGTCATGAGAGATACCTGGGTGTCTTTCGAAAAGAGTAGACTGTACCCTGATGTCCTGAATTAATTGTCCATGAAGGCCTAGTCATTCTAGTCCCCTCATCACTCACCATCTCTAATTGCTCCTAACTTCATTAACTTATAGCTAATGTTTGATGAGCGTATTGGTGCAAAATGGCTGCCGTCGCATCAACCAAGTGGTGGTGGTTGAAGTGGCTCCCTACTGTCAATTTTGAGTGTCTAGAAAAGTGCTTCATCTATCTATCTATCTACATTGGGGAAAACCCCACACAGAGGTCACTAGTGAGACCACATCTGGACCCACCAGACAAGAAAATAGACATAACAGTACTTGAAGCTGTGCAGAGGAGAACAATCAAGTGCATTTCAGGACTAAAGCATGTTAGAACATTAGAACCTGTGACAAGAACAGGCCATTTAGCCCTACAGGGTGGTCCGTCCTATTCACTTTGATTGTCCAAAATAACACCAAGTTGAGATTTTAATTTTTTTTTTTGAAGTCCTGCTCTTTAACATAATACTTATTCTATCTGTTGTCACACACGCATGATTAGTGAACAATTAAAGGGCCTGAATAGATGTAATTCCAAGCCGGACCAAGGGGTGGCGAAGTGCACTGATTCTCTCTCTCTCAATTCCTTGCAGACTATTTTCGGGAAATCCCGCCCAGTTCTGGGGCAACCAACGACGTCTCTTCCGTTTCTGGTTCTGACGACATCACATCCTATACGTGCCTTTAAAAGCTGCTATCTTAAGACAACAGTTAGTTCTGTTTTGGACTTAGTCAAGTGAATGTGTCTGTTCTATTTAATCAATTTTGCAGCCGGGAAATATTATATAGGTGGCTGCCCCAAACCTTCCCAATGTCTCTTGGTCGTTCTTGTTACACTGTCTGTCTATTTGTGTGAAATTTGCCCTTAAGAAGATTCCAACTGTGTTTTCGTGTTTTTGTTAAAGAATTTATTTTAAAGTAATCAAAGGGATCCACTGCACTAATTCCTTTCACAATTTTAAACACTTTGGTCGTGTCCCCTCCTAATCTCTGTTTGCTTAAACCAGTGTTTCTCAACCTTTAAGTATTTGCGACCCGAGTTTTCATAACAGTTTTAATCGCGCCCCCCTAACATTTTTTTGAAATGTAGATGCATATTTTATTATACCTACTTAACTTTTATCGACATTTATCTAACTCTATATTTATTGTTCTAGTATCAGAATGTATTTAAGTTAATTTGTTTTGGTTTCAACAGATGGTTTTTTCATATTTTTGATTCTTGTTTTCCTTTTTTTCACATCTTCGCGCCCCCCTTTTTGTTACTTTGCGCCCCCCTAGGGGGGCCCGCCCCACGGAATGAGAACCACTGGCTTAAACTGAAAAGGCCCAACTCCTTCAGTCATCTTCATAGCTCATACTTCTCAGTCCTGGATCAGCCTAGTCGCTCTTCTCTGGCCTTTCTCTAGTGCTGCTGTGTCTTTTTTGTGATGTGGAGACCAGAACTGCACACACTACTCCAGGTGAGGCCTGACTAGTGCGTTATATAACTTAAGCATAACTTCATTTGAGTTGTACTCCACACATCCATGATATCTCTTATTAGCTTTCCTAATCACTTCTGTACACTGCCTTGATGTAGATAATGATGAGTCCACTACGACTCCTCACTTCTTCTTATAAATGTGCACTTTAAAGTTTGAGACCTCCTATTACATTAAGTTAGACTAGATTCCATCTGCCACAAATCTGCTCAAGGCTGAATGCTGTCCCCTTGTGATGATTTAACTGATTCTCGACTATTCTGCCTTGTTTGGAATCATTATAACTATAGAACCTTAGACAAATTCTGATCTGAAGGCCATTCTGCCCAAAGAGCTTGCTTGTCAATCCTATTCACCTCGATTTTCCAAAATAACATCAAGTCAAAATTTGAAGATCCCTAAAGTCCTACTCTCCACCACACAACTTTGTACTTTATTCCTTATGTCTAGGATTCTTTCTTGAAGAAAACATTTCTAACATTTGTGTGAAATCTGCCCTTAAGAAGTTTCCAAATTTGTCCCTGTGTTCTTTTTGCAAATGTGTTTTTCAAGTAACAACTAAAATCTACTGTACAAAATAATTTCAGAATTTCAAACACTTTAATCATGTCACCTCTTAATCTCTGTTTGCTTAAAAAATGCTAGCAGGTGGTATAATCTATATAAACGTAACCACCTTATCGACTATATTCCTGTCCAGATCATTTAAGTATACGGAAGGGAAAATAAATATTGAATGCGTCAATGTTTTTTTCAGTAAATATATTTCTAATGGAGCTATTGACATGAAATTTACACCAGATGTAGGTAACAACACAAGTAATCCACACATACAAAGAAATCCAAACAAATATGTCCATAAATTATGTGTAAAAAACTGGAATGACACAGGGAATAAGTATTGAGCTCATGAAGAAAAGAAGGAGCAAAAAGGCATGGAAAGCCAAGAAACCAGATGAAATCTGTTAGTATTTAGAAATCAATCCTGCCCCTTATCAGTGCAAATGAATATCAGCTGGTTTGATCCTAATTGATGGCCTATAAAAAGGTTTCTCATTATCAAGCGTTAGGGTTAGAGGTAGGGTTAGGGTGTAAAAGTAAAGAGCTCTCTCAAGACCTTCGCAACCTTATTGTTGCAAAACATACTGATGTCATTGGCAAAAGATGTGTTTCTAAACTTCTGAATATTCCAGTGAACACTGTTGGGCCCATAATCTGGAATTGGAAAGAACATCATTTCACAATAAACTGGCCACAACCAGGTGCTCCTCGCAAGAGTTCTGACAGAGGAGTCAAAAGAATAATCAGAAGAGTTTTCCAGGAGCTAAGGACCACTAGCAGAGAGCTTCAGAAAGACCTGGAATTAGCAGGTCCAGTTGCTTCAAAGAAAACAATAAATAATGCACTCAAGTGCCACGGCCTCTATGCACACTCACCGCGCAAGAGTCCACTGCAAAAGAAAAAACACGTTGAAGCTCCTGTGAAGTTTGCTGCACAACATTAAGATAAGCCAATGTAATACTGGGAGAATAGAGTCTGGTCAGAGGAGACCAAAATTGAACTCTTTGGATGTCATTGCACACACCATGTTTAGAGGAGAGATGGTACTGCACATCACCCCAAAATACTGGCAGACTTCATATAATTGAAGGAAGGATGAATGGAGAAATGTAGCGGGACACTCTTAATAAGAATCTGCTGCCATCTTCCAGGATGTTGAAGATGAAACGAGGGGGGACATTTCATCAGGACAGTGATCCCAAGCACACAGCCAAGGAAACTCTCAAAATAAAGCTGCTAGAATGGTGCAGTCAATCACCCGACTTGAATCCAATTGAAAATCTTTAGAAAGAACTGAAGATCAGAGTTCATAGAAGAGGCCCCCGGAACCTTTATGATTTGATGACAGTTTGTGTGGATGAACAGGCCAAAATCACACCTGAGCAATGCATGAGACTAGTTTCTCCATGCAGGAGGCGTCTTGAAGCTGTTATTACCAACAAAGGCCTTTCTCCTAAATATTAAATAAATTTCACTAAGCGTCTTCAATACTTATTCCTCGTGTCATTCCACTTTATTACACATAACTTCATTTGTGTTAATTTCTTTGTATGTGTGGATTACTTGGGTTGTTTCCGACATCTGGTGAAAATTTCATGTCAATAGCCCCATATATTTACTGAGAAAAACGTTGACGCGTTCAATATTTATTTTCCCCGCTGCATTTTTATTAGCAGTAATCCCAGCACTGACCCCTGCTGGAAGCCATTTTTAACGTCACCTAATTCTGATTCCGCCCCCCTCCCCATAACCCTCTGCTTCCTGTGTTTAAGTACTCGCCTGTAGACTGCACTCTGAATTTCCATTTGTTTTAGTCAGACATGAACACCCTGACTGGCTCTCATGTAGTTAAACATCGTGGGCCAGGAGCATAGGAGGCTACTCAGGTGGGGGGGATTAGGGGGGTCCTACTCCAGGTCTTACAAATTCTTAATAGTATTGATAAATTTGATTGTGAAAAACTGTTTCATTTAAATACTCAATCGCATACTGGAGGATGTGGTTGGAAATTAATGGGGAGTGCATTTAAGCCTGAAGCCAGGAAACACTTCTTCACACCCAGAGTCATGGTAGTTTGAAATAAATGGTGGAGTCATTGTGTTGAAGTGGGAATACGGACAACTTATAAAAAATAAGTCAAGGAGATGTTGGGACGACTTAGCTGTTAGCAAAATAATGGAGCCTGACGGACTGAATGGTCTCCTGTTATTTGTCAAGTTTCTTGCAGTCTTATGTAACATGTACACTCCACTAAGACACCAACCAGGCTTGAGTCTCACATCCAGTATGCTGCTCACTGGGACACGATGGTCGCCTGGTGTTATAAACGCCACCATCAACTCATAAATAACAGCAAAAGTTACAGTTTTAAGAGATGATTTTTTATCACTGCTATGATTTGTCATGATGATGGACAGTTAGGGGTCTGAGGTAATGCACTAGTTGTTAGCTAGAACTAGTCAAATGCGTATTTTACAGTTTATCTTTTCCCTGACGTAGCTGCCATTTCTTTGACTGTGGTAGTGCAGCCGTTGCTGAGAGTGACAGACTCCACATACAGGTACAGACGGCAGCAGTTCACTTTTACGACTAGCCCAGTGACGGCCTTGTATGCCAAAGTATGCGTAATTTGGTGTTAACAGGAAGGTTTTTTCTTTGCAACAGGTTTTGTTTATTTTTAACACATGTAAAGAGTTCTCTGCACACACGACAAACACATTTGGATGTTTAACAGCCACAGATGATTATCCATCATGACCACAGTCAGTCGGACCAGGTTAACAGGAGCACATTGCCCTTTGCTGTTTAAATCGTTGCTCTTCTCTGAACTCTGCTTTAATGAGGAGTTGGATTGGTTTAGAAACTTCGAACTGAGCAGGCCGTCTAATTCTTTTCCCCCAATTGGTCACTTCTTTGTAATTTGACGTGTCTGCTTTCTTGGGTTTTCAGCCTGCCTTTCTCCATTGCTTGGGTCATCAGAGCCTTTTTATCGAATGTTATAACCTTTGGGTGCCGTTGGATGAGCTGCGAGTGATTGAGCTGGCAAAGAAAGGCAGAGTAAGACAATACTAAAAGAGACTAATACAAAACAATATAAAAACAGATGCACTTATTAATTACGACATAAAGCACGGTGGCTGGTGTCACTGAGCCAACGAACTGAAAACCTCCACTCAACAAAACGTTGTCACTTGTCTGCTGGCAGATTCCGCCAGTTCCACCACTGAAAGGCCGTCATCAGGAAGTATTTGCTATGCTTTTTTTTTTTTTTTTTTTTAACTAAAGAGTGTTTTGGCTTCCAAATGAAGAGTTCAAACTCCTGTCAACCTAAAACAAAATCTACAGCACAGCCAGAATTGGGGGCACTTCAGTCATCACTCTCTTATAAAGTGTATTTAGCAAATAAAGGGGCTGCCAAGTTAAGACTAGAAAACCTGTGAAAAGATGAGAAATGAAGCCTAAGAGCCCTGCTCCTGCTCTAGTGACACCACAGAGGGTGGCCGTCACAATGTCAACGGCTCTCGGATTTGTTCAAATGAGGCTGCTGCTCGGGAGAATCAGATCACTGCAAAACAACACTTACATGTTATTTGTTATTTCTAGTCCAGTTATAAACACTTTAGTTTTCATCACCTTCTCCATTTCTAAGGGCAGAAACTTGAAAGACATACAGCAGCTCCGCTTACTTCAAGACACACACAAAAATCTCCTTTCAATGATTACCTCCATTGTGTGCCCAGGAACTGAGAGCAATGCAAGAATAACCAAATCAGAAGAGGACTGCCTGCAAAACTGTGTCCACATCTGGAGAAAGAGCAATCTTCTGGAAGCGTTCACTCAGTACTCCCTACTGGATATGCAAGAAATATCACCGAGTCTTAGAGCAATCTCTGAAAAGATCTGATAGACAGACATTTGGATAAAAGATATACATACAAAAGGTGCTATATTAGATGGATAGATATGAAAGGCACTATATAAGAGTTAGATAGATAGATAGATAGATAGATAGATAGATAGATGTGAAAGGCACTGTATGATAGATAGATAGATAGATAGATAGATAGACAGATAGATAGATAGATAGATGTGAAAGGCACTATATAATACAGTGGTGTGAAAAACTATTTGCCCCCTTCCTGATTTCTTATTCTTTTGCATGTTTGTCACACAAAATGTTTCTGATCATCAAACACATTTAACCATTAGTCAAATATAACACAAGTAAACACAAAATGCAGTTTTTAAATGATGGTTTTTATTATTTAGGGAGAAAAAAAAAATCCAAACCTACATGGCCCTGTGTGAAAAAGTAATTGCCCCCTGAACCTAATAACTGGTTGGTCCACCCTTAGCAGCAATAACTGCAATCAAGCGTTTGCGATAACTTGCAATGAGTCTTTTACAGCACTCTGGAGGAATTTTGGCCCACTCATCTTTGCAGAATTGTTGTAATTCAGCTTTATTTGAGGGTTTTCTAGAATGAACCGCCTTTTTAAGGTCATGCCATAGCATCTCAATTGGATTCAGGTCAGGACTTTGACTAGGCCACTCCAGAGTCTTCATTTTGTTTTTCTTCAGCCATTCAGAGGTGGATTTGCTGGTGTGTTTTGGGTCATTGTCCTGTTGCAGCACCCAAGATCGCTTCAGCTTGAGTTGACGAACAGATGGCCGGACATTCTCCTTCAGGATTTTTTGGTAGACAGTAGAATTCATGGTTCCATCTATCACAGCAAGCCTTCCAGGTCCTGAAGCAGCAAGACAACCCCAGACCATCACACTACCACCACCATATTTTACTGTTGGTATGATGTTCTTTTTCTGAAATGCTGTGTTCCTTTTACGCCAGATGTAACGGGACATTTGCCTTCCAAAAAGTTCAACTTTTGTCTTATCAGTCCACAAGGTATTTTCCCAAAAGTCTTGGCAATCATTGAGATGTTTCTTAGCAAAATTGAGACGAGCCCTAATGTTCTTTTTGCTTAACAGTGGTTTGCGTCTTGGAAATCTGCCATGCAGGCCGTTTTTGCCCAGTCTCTTTCTTATGGTGGAGTCGTGAACACTGACCTTAATTGAGGCAAGTGAGGCCTGCAGTTCTTTAGATGTTGTCCTGGGGTCTTTTGTGACCTCTCGGATGAGTCGTCTCTGCGCTCTTGGGGTAATTTTGGTCGGCCGGCCACTCCTGGGAAGGTTCACCACTGTTCCATGTTTTTGCCATTTGTGGATAATGGCTCTCACTGTGGTTCGCTGGAGTCCCAAAGCTTTAGAAATGGCTTTATAACCTTTACCAGACTGATAGATCTCAATTACTTCTGTTCTCATTTGTTCCTGAATTTCTTTGGATCTTGGCATGATGTCTAGCTTTTGAGGTGCTTTTGGTCTACTTCTCTGTGTCAGGCAGCTCCTATTTAAGTGATTTCTTGATTGAAACAGGTGTGGCAGTAATCAGGCCTGGGGGTGGCTACGGAAATTGAACTCAGGTGTGATACACCACAGTTAGGTTATTTTTTAACAAGGGGGCAATTACTTTTTCACACAGGGCCATGTAGGTTTGGATTTTGTTTCTCCCTAAATAATAAAAACCATCATTTAAAAACTGCATTTTGTGTTTACTTGTGTTATATTTGACTAATGGTTACATGTGTTTGATGATCAGAAACATTTTGTGTGACAAACATGCAAAAGAATAAGAAATCAGGAAGGGGGCAAATAGTTTTTCACACCACTGTAGATAGATAGATAGATAAGAAACACTACATTCTAGATAGATAGATGTGAAAAGCACTGTATGATAGATAGATAGATACATAGATAGAGTGGATTCAGAAAGTATTTAGACCCATTCACTTTTTGCATACTTTATTATGTTGTAGATTTAATTCCAAGCGGATAAATTTGCCATTTTCGCCCTTCACTCTACACTCAATAACCCATAATGACAAAGTGTAAACATGTTTTAGAATGGTTTGCAAAATTATTTAAAATCAAATGTCTCATTGATGTCAGTATACAGACCATTTTGGTATGGCTCTCCATACTGTGCTCAGGTTCATCCTGGTTGCTTTCATTCTCCTTTAGATGTCTGAAGAACTTGATTTGAATTCTCCTGTGACAAACTGAACTGACTGGACATCATTTAGAAAGGCACACACCTGTGCATAGAAGGTCCCACAATTCAGACTACATATCAGGATGAAAAATCAAGCCCATAAAGTCCAAAAAACTTGCTGCAAACCTCTGCAATCGAATTTTGATGAGACATAGCTCAGGGAAAGGGCATAAAACAATTTGGAAAGCTTTGTGTGTTCCCAGGAGCACAGCGGTCTCAATAACTGTGAAATGGAAGAAGTTTAAAACCACCAGGACTCTTCACAGAGTAACCAAGCAAAAAGGGCCTCAGTCAAGGAAGTGACCACAACTATGCAAAAGAACAACCATCTCAGCATGCAGTTTTCCATCAATCAGGTGTTTATGGTAGGATGGTTAGACAGAAGACAGAAGAGAATATTTAAAGGACACTGACAGCATGAAAAAACAATTGTCTGGCCAGATGAGACACAAACTGAACTTTCTGGGCAGACCTCCAAGCACTTTGTTGGTGAAGACCAGGCACAGGTAACCAGTGCAGTGACATCACAACTGGAGAGATGTGCTCGGATTTTCTTTTCCTAGTTAAGATTCTAGCAGCTGCATTCTGCACGTGTTGTAATCGATTGATGTCTTTTTCAGGTGGTCCTGAGAGGAGTGCGCTACACTAATCTAGTCAACTGAAAACAAAAGCATGAACTAATTTTTCAGCATTTTGCAAAATTATAAGGGGTCTAATTTTTTCTATATTTCTTAAGTGAAAAAATGCTGTCCTGGTAATCTGATTAATTTGTGATTTAAAATTTAGGTCAGAGTCAATAGTTACCCCTAAATTCTTTACCTCTGTCTTGACTTTTAAACCTAATGGATTTAGTTTATTTCTGATACCCTCATTATCTCAATTTTTGCCAATCATTAAGATTTCTGTTTTCTCCTTATTTAGTTTGAGAAAATTACCACTAAAAATAACATAATTGGCAAAGTGGACATCGTACTACCAGAACACATCTGTTTACTGAACAAAATGTCTACACGTAACAGAAAATAAGCCTGGTGATTTTTTTTTTTTTTTGGAAGTCTTTATTTAAGTGCAAAATGACAGACAGACTCATGAAGAAAAACACCTCCAGACAATTACTAAACACCTTTCTTTCTGCGACTGTGACACAGATTTTGCTGAAAGTGAAATGCCATTTGTTTCACATTTATTTAGCAAAGTGAAAAGCTGAGTTTCACTGAGAATTTAATTTTGTGAAAATCATTTTGCTACTACTATAGCCTCATCTTTCCATTCCTTAGCAGACAGGACTGGATGCCAGTATGGACTTCTGCTGAAGTAGCCCACCCACATAAGGGGCAATACATTGTAGATGCCCACCTGCGCACCACTGTTATAAAGAGCTCTTATTTGATTGTTTGTAGCCTCTCCGTTAGCTTAAGTCTGCCCATTTGCATGTGCTCTCATTCACCAATGACTTTGTGTGAGGCAGCCCAGTAGCATTGCAGGGATGGATAGCCTTTGAATAATTTGCAATTATGTAACACTATGGCAGCACTACTTAAATTAACTACAAATCCCAGCAGCCCCAGTAGTACTTCACCATTTGTTAGCTTCGGGTGTTGCCACTGGGGTTGCTGGGGGAAATAAAGTATGGCGCTGACTTCAAAGGAGCCAACAAGAAAAGGACGTTTGTCTGAGTTTTGTGTTTCTATGCTTCATCCCAGTTCTGGATTACAGGTCAACCATTGGATTGCAGTTTCATCCTGGACTCGTGTGCTTGCCCTGTGCCTGATTGTTTGTGTGATTTCATCTGGGTTGGTAAAAGTCTTTGTCCGGGGAGCACTCCCAGCTTCTACAGTGCGTCACTCAACAACTGGAACATGGTAGAAGAAAACTTACTGAACATTTTGGAAGTTATTCACTTGGCATCTCAATCCATTTTCTCCACTGCTAAATCTGTGGAACCGGACTTTTTGTGGACAGTATTGTGAGTGTTTATCATTAACTGCTTGGTGTTTAATAATTTGTCAGGTTTTATTGTGTGTTAGTTAATTAATTTTCACCGTCAGGGTATTGGGGAGGGCTTATGCAAACAACTTTTAATATTTTTTCCTTCTTTATTTTCTTAATGTATTCTTTATAATTTACTCATTTTGGGCTGCTTTTTCATGTTTCTGTGTGTGAGTGTACAAGCCAGATCAAGGCTGGGTGTGTTCCTGGGGGTCATCGTAATAAACAAGTCACTGTTTTCGGATGGTGTGAATCTTAGTGCCACGTAACCACTACAAGACTTTATTTTAAAGTGTTCTTTCTAACCACACCAGTTTCCTGGCATGAAACTGCTTAAGGGGCCACAGCCAGAGGAGTGCATGCAACTCTGTGCTTCTTTGGATGAAGCCATTTTGTGTGGATTTCTGTGGGCCATTTGGCTCCTTGTAGAAAGTAAGACGACAATGGTATCCCTAATTTTTCTGAACCCTCCTTTTGTATTTTTATTCTTCTGACGTTAGGCTGATAGTGAACGACATGACACATTTTTGCTCTCACGAGTCTTTGACCTTCTTCAGGTTTACACTTATTTAAATTTCAGAGGTATCTGTTTCACCACTTTCTTCTCACGCTGGAAGTTCAATTTTCAATGCACTCAGAGCTGCTTTTAGTTGTAATCCACTACCTTCACATGCTTCTACAAAAAGCCTTGGCCAAGGTTAATCCCAACCTGTAGGGACCAAATATGACTTGACAGTGCCACCCTTGACATCCCACACTGGTTAGACAGGTTGGCGTTCCACTTCTGTCAATCAGAATTGGTATGAGCGTATTACCTTGGAGTTAAATACTAAGAATGTGTGTAATACTTCATTCTTTAGTCAAATCCAAATACTTAGAAAAAAATTTGACTGTTCAGTTGTTTCTATTGGATGGGCTGCTGTCTGGTAAAAACATTAGAATTACTCGATGATGAAGAAATGTGGATCCCTTATCTCAAAAGCACAGTGAAGACAGTCGAGTACATTTACGATGGCTCTTTACCGAAGAACTCAGGCTCAGATAAGAAGTCTTTCATTAGAAAATCCTCCTCAATAAATGAGCACAACATAAAACAGGTGAATGGACCAGTGTGCATCAAAGGCTGTCTTCTGGGAATGGGTTGGCTTTAATATGCGACCTTTTCCATCCATTCTCTGGCCATCTCTCGATCCAGTTTATGGTCATGCGGGCCACAGTAGCTCTGAGTTCTAACCCTGGAAATGGTGCTTGTCTTTTCCTGGGCACACTCACACAACCACTCTGAATCATCCTAGAATTTCTTATCCACCCAACCTGAAATTAGGAAGGAATACTGAAGCAGATGAACAAAAACTTTGATGGGCCATCATACTGTTCGATATGACAATTTGCACTTTGTATACTGAGAAACATTATGTCATGAAGGCACCATGGTGCTGCAATGATGTGAATCTGCACCAGTCCCTTTCTGAGTGGTGTATGGACACTCCACCCATGTCTGTGCTGGCTTTTCTTCATGGGCTCTGGTGTACACTCCAAAAGATATTACAAGTAACTGGTGTCTTTGTGCTTGCCCAGTACAAGTGCTGATGTGCCCAGAATTGGCTCTTAACTTGTATCAGGAGGTAGCAAGGATAGGCTCTGACCTCTGTGGTTAAGCAAGTGGGTTCTGACAATAGATGAATGAATGGATTGCTGACAGACATCAGAGTGACACAATGCTTAGTGTATCTGCCACACCTACTCCTAGGTTTAATTCCTCTGCCTTTTAACAATTCCTAAACACTCTTAGACTATAAAGTTTCTCTGTCTGTCTGTGTTTGTGTCTGTGCCACACTCATAACTAATAACTGTACCACAGCATGTTGTAGCGGACTAAAAATCCCAACTAAGATTCACACCGCCTTGGATGGTGATTTATTTATTTTTTCGGTGGGAATCCCAGGAACGCACCCAGCCTTGGCCCGACTCACGCACACTCCTTCACAGAGACAATAAGCAAACGGTAGTAAAACAGAAATGGCAGAATGTATTAATCAATAAATAACGAAATATGACTGCACAAACTACAACAATCCCACCCCAGTTTCCTTCCAGCAATTATACAATAAACACAAATGAAGCAGCCACAAATTACTAACAAATATGACACACAATGAAGTCCATGAAAAACGGCAAGTGACGGAATGAAATGATGGATATAGATAGTCCAGAGATCAGCTCGCTGTATGTGAATGTAATGACAGTCCTACCGGTAATTCCTGAAGATGACAAAGACCTTTCTTCGATGGTCGACACAGAACCCAAATCAGTCCTCAGACACCAGGCAATCCATGCACACGCATGGGAGATAATCCTGGACAAAACAAGAATCCACAGGTAGTGAAACGGGAAGGCAGACAGACAGGCAACTCCAGACATGAAAAAACAAGAGACTTCTCTCTTTCTCTGTATGACTGGCACACTGTTAAATATTGCACCAGCCTCCTTGTCCCCAGCAACCCCTGCACCCTCAGCATACAACCAATCAGAGTCACTGCAGGGACTGCTGGGAGTTGAAGTGTCTTTACCTAGTAGCGTCGCTAGAATGTGAATGCAGCATTGAATTGTGAGAATGACTGAAACTGTGATCGTGCATCAGCAACATCCAGCCCCACCTCAAACATCCAGTCATATCTCAAACATTTAGTCCCACCTCAAACGTCCAGTCCCATTGCAAACATGAAGTGCTTTGTTCCACCAGCTATAACGAGGTGTACATGGGAAGGCGGTGAAAATGATCATCCAGTGATGTGTCTTTAGCTGTGTTTCAGATGATACTGAGGACTTTATTGGACCTTCCTATGTGCTGGAAGCAAAGGCAGCTTTGGATCAAAATTGTACTTCCATGTCACTTATCTCCTGACAACAAGGGAAAGTGACAGGTAAGGATCTTCCAGTGAGCACAGCAATTCCCACAAATCCTAGCGTTGCACTACTCAAAACATTTTGTGAAACAAATTGTGTTTTGCCACAAGTGAAATATGCGCCATTAGCACATGCTATATATTCTAATCTTCTCTGCAACCTCTCTCTCCGAAAGCATAGAACAGTTTATTTTCTTGCAGTGGATGGAAAGGAGATGGAACACAGCTAGAGAGATCTTCACACCTGATTAAGTCCATTGGCCAGATGGCTTATGGATTTGGGGAAATGAGTGCAGATGATGCTACCTCTGACCCAAATAAATTGTGCAAGGTAGACCTGGCAGTGTGAATGTGCAGTCAAGCAGTGTGATGATATTGTGTGGAGCCACATGGAAGGAGCTGTGGAGTATCTGGGCGGCACTGGAGGGCAGCTAAGGAAAGTGAGTGATTGCGGCTGCAGTAGAACCCTAAGGGAACAATATTCCTTACTTTCCACTCCACAAAATCTCTTTTTAGTGAGTTTTATGTTTTACAATTGCAAAAATCACATGCCAAGTAAATGATAGGGGGGATGTTGTGATACTATGCGAAAAGAAATTCTGCTCTTTCATTCATCACTACTGATAATTTTTTTATTTAGAAAATTCTTGCCTGAGGTTTTATGATTTATTCTGTCCCATAGAGGTCAATTTTAATGCATTTAAAAACCCCTGCCCTGTGCAGGCCAGGCCTATGAAGCCTGCCGTTTGAGTTTGCGGATGATACGACGGTGCTGGGACTGATAAGCAGGGATGGTGAAAGAGCACACAGAGATGAGGTGAAACGGCTGTCCGCATGGTGTGAAGACAACAATCTATCTCTCAATGTCGACAAGACAAAAGAGATAATCGTGGACCTCATAAAATCACGTCCTGCCCACATCCCACTCAGCATCAACGGTTTAGATGTGGAGACTGTTAGGAGTACCAAGTTCCCCGGTGTGCACATAACTGAGGAACTTACGTGGACACATAAAACCTCATCACTAATCAAGAAAGCCCAGCAGAGACTACACTTACTGAGGCGGCTGAAGCAAGCACATCTTCCCCCTGTTCTACAGAGGCACCATTGAGAGCGTCCTAACCGGCTGCATCACTGTCTGGTATGGAAACTGCAACATATCCGACCGCAAGCGCCTGAAAAGGATAGTGAAGACAGCAGAGAACATTATTGGGGTGCCTCTCCCTTCACTACAGGCCATATTTTACAAACACAGTGTCCACAAGGCCTGCAGCGACCCCTTACACCCCTCACATGGACTTTTCACACTTCTGCCATCCAAGAGAAGATATTGCAGCATCAAAGCCAAATCTGCCAGGCTGCAGGAGAGTTTTTACCCCAAAGCTGTTAGACTCCTTAACACCAGGCTGCCCCCTGGGACCTTCCACAAAGCCTCAACCACCTCTAAAAACAGAACTTTTATACATAAAACCCACTGTCCTGCAAAGATGAGTATGCATGTAGAAAAGAACTGAAAATCTTATACGGACTTTTAAGTATTTTGACACTCTTGATATCCTTCTGCTGTGAAACATTCTGACTTGTCATTGTTTACACACGTCTTAAACAACTATTATCATACACTGATAATTTCTGTATTATTTATATCTATTATTTATTATTTATTTATTTATTATATTACATATCTTACACATCAATATTGCTGCTACTTCTTTGTCCTGTCTTTGTACAATGTCTTGTCTTGTTTGTGTTTTAATTTTTAATAATTCAATTTTTAAATTTCAATTCTATTTTTAATTTATTATTTGCACATCATGTTGTTACACTGTGGACCCTGAGCTTCGCAATTTCTTCTATCTGTATACTTGTATATGGTTGAGATGACAATAAAGTTCACTTTGACTTTGACTTTGAGGCTGCCTGGGTTGAGGCCTATTTCAGGGTCAGACTCAGTGATGTTCTGGTCTGACTGGTTGTATTTGGAGGCCTGGTCACAATCTTGGAGCTGCTAATTACAGCAAATTATTTTAATTTTGAACTTGCTTATCCAATTTGTTACATTTTTGGAGTGTCTGTATGTCTATTTCAGTTGGTTTATTCAGTTTAGCATTATTCTTGTGAAGCCATTCCATATTCTGATTTTTGTTTAGTTTCATCCATTTAGTGACTATCATTGCACGGCTGTGACCTCATTAATTACAATTGCATTTGATTTTTTTTATTTTGACTTTGATTTCTATGTAGTCTTTTGGATCCAAATGATTGATTTTGTTTGTTTCTTATGGTTTCCTGATCCTGGCCTCTTCTAAGTCTGTGCATTTGAGAGCTCAATTTGTCATCTCATCTTTCTTGGCCACAAAGTAGTAATTTTGACCAGCCATCCTTGCCAGATGTTCATAATACTATTTAGCCAAAGTTCAGCTGATCTTCAGTTTTTTAAATGGCAGTGGCTAATCTGCCAAGCCATGTACTGTGTTATCGCTCTGCTGCACCACTTCCAAACTTTAGGCTACCATCTCTTCCACCAGGGCCTTGTCATCTTAGGCCATATAAGTATGTACATCAAAAAACTCTCATGACCTCCAGGCCACACTGCCATCTGTGGACCACTGGCACCATTGCATCGATTTTGTCATTTTTTGAGACCTGCTAACTCCAATTCAGGGCAAGACACAGACTCAGTGCCAATGCGTAAACTCCACACAGACAGTGCCCAGGTCTGGAAGTGAGCACAGTCTACTGGAATTTTAAGCCAGCAGCAGCACTAATGACTGCACCACTAGACATTATATCATCGTTTCTGCAGTCATAAGAACATAAGAAATTTGACAAAGAAGAGCACAGCATTCTGTTGATCAAGGCCATTTGTTTAGCTAATAGTTAAGTCATTCTATTAGCTCATCCAAATACTTCTTAAAGGTTGTCTGGTCCCATCTACTTATCACTGGACTTCCAATCTGTTGCTTCTGTCTGCTAAGGTCAGTTACTAGGGCCTACACCTTTGATTAGCCTGGGGTTATAGCTTCCGAACCCTTGAAGCCTACCGACTCCCCTCTAGATATTGCTTTTGGACTGGCTGACCATTTATATTTGAGGCCCGGGTTTAGATTTTTCAATATCACTTTGTTATGGAGTTATAGTGAAAGTGTTGTATGAATATGGGGGAACAGTGAGGAAAGCATAGATATCCATTGTATATTGTTGGGGAATTAAGAACATAACAATATAAGACACGTAATAAACGAGAGGAGACCATTCAGTCCATCAAACTTGCTTGTTTAGCCAATTGCTTTGCTGTCCCAATATCTCATCTACTTCCTAAAGGTCTTCAGTTTCTGCTTCAACTACATGTCTTACCAGTTTGTTCCCAACTTCCATAAATTTTTGCATAAGAAGTTCTTCCTGTCTTCAGTCTTAAATTCACTGCCTCTTAATTTCCTATAAGAACATAAGAAATGTGGTTTTAAATAATAAGTGAGAACACCATGGCAATGGTTTCAATGTACATCCTATATTGAACAGATCTGAGGGAACTCTGCCATATGGAGCTTGAGTTCTGTATGACACATGCTAACCAATATGAAAGTGGGAGATAATTTGCATAACACAGTTGTGTAATAATTTAACAGTTTGAAAGTGGCAAAATAGCTTATCATTGAATAGATTCTACTTATGTAGGTACCACAGTTAATCTTCTTCTTCTTTCGGCTACTCCCGTTAGGGGTCGCCACAGCGGATCAACTTCTTCCATATCTTTCTGTCCTCTGCATCTACAATTAATGAAAGAGTTACATATCATCCAACCTGATATCATCATCTCCATCTTGGATATGGTGGACAAGAAATGTAATGTTTAAATATATTACACAGAAAACTTTCCTTACAATATCAATCAATTATTCAATGGATCAATCAATCAATTATCAATTCTCAGCATGCTTAGTTAGAGCTCAGGGTGACAGGGCTAATGTATCAACCAAGCAATTGGTTGTGCATATAATGGGAAAAGCACCAAATGTAATAGCCATGTCTGTCTGTCAGTCCACATGAAATAGTTTGGCTCCCAGTGGACTAATTTTGTTGAAATTGCAACACATATTCTGTCAGGAAATTTGTTAGGCCAATTCAGGTTTTATTGAGTACGGTGCACTCTACACATTTTTGAAATTTCAAAATACAATACGATACAACACAATGAATTTTTGTTTAGCCCAAAATCATATGAAGTGCTGCAATGGGCTTTAACAGGCCCTGCCTCTTGACAGCCCCCCAAGGCCTTGGGAAAGGCAATTCAAAGAGAGACCCTTTCCAGGTAGGTTGGCCGTGCAGTGGGTGTCAAAAAGAAGGGGGTCAATACAATACAATACAATACACAGAACAGAACAAATCCTCAATACAGCATAAAAATAAAAATTTTACAAGTACAGAGCAGAATTTAACAGTAGATGATATCACAAAATATGATTTGGATTTGTTTAGAGTCCTGGAGACTTCAGCCATCAAGCTGCCTCCTCCTATTGGCCATTCCACAGCTGAAACAGCGCTGGGCCAGCCAATCCAATGAAAGGACCCCTCTACCCCACAACTCCTGCGATCCTCCATCAGAGATGACTTTACCTTAGGCAGGCAAAGCAACTTGGCAGGTGGGCCGTGGCACCAAGTGCCACAGTTGATTCCCAAGAAGAGAAACAGAATAGGTGAGGGTTAGTAACAAATTATAACGATCATGTTACTTATGTTTTAGTGCTAATGACTAACAACAGAGATGCAGTCTGTACAGTTAATCAGCAGCTCTAGTCAGGGTGTGCTAAACTGAAGTAGTGAGTCTTCAGTCAGGATTTAAAAGCTAAGACCGAAGGGGAATCTCTTATAGTAGCAGGCAGACCATTCCACAGTTTAGGGGCCCTGTAACTAAAAGCTCGATCTCCCACTGTTATTTTATTAATCCTTGGAATCATAAGCAGACCAGCATCTTGAGATCTTAATGTGCGCTCTGGTTTGTAAGTCATGATAAGTTCAGACAAGTAAGTCGGACCTTGGCCATTTAATGCTTTATATGTTAAAAGGAGGATTTTGAAATCTGCCCTAAACTTAACCGGGAGCCAGTGTAAGGATTTAAGAACTGGAGTTATGTGTTTGTATTTTCTGGTTCTTGTAATAATTCTTGCAGCAGCATTTTGGATTAACTGGAGGCTGTATAAAGAACACCTAGTGAACACCGCATTGCAGTATTCAATCCTACTGGGAATAAATGCATGTATTAATTTCTCAGAATTCTGTTTATTTAGAAAGCACTTTAATTTCCCAACATTTTTAAGATAAGACAACATGATTTGGATAACTTTGTAATATGCGCATTAAATGACATGCTAGAGTCAAAGAGAACTCCTAGATTAGGAGCTGATTCAGTAAAATTAATGGTGATTCCAGCTGAGTTAAATGATGACAGAATATTGCTGTGATCAGCGTCATTCCCTCCAACAATTAACATCTCTGTTTCATCTGTGTGTAAAGACAAGTAGTTCTCATCCATCCACTCCTTTAATTCACTAACTCAACTAATTAAAGACAACATTGGAGAAACTTAATTTGGTCTAAAAGAAAGGTATAACTGGGTGTCATCTGCATACGAGTGAAAATGAACATTATGTTTCCAAATGACAGATCCCAGTGGAAGCATGTAAAGTGAAAACAGTAAAAGTCCCAGTACTGAGCCCTGTGGGACACCATATCTCACTTCTGTGTATAATGATGGAGTACTGTCAGCACATTTCTGTACATATTGGAATCGATTTGTTAAATAAGAACCAAACCAAGCGAGCACAGTGCGTGTAAGTCCAACATCATTCAATCTCCCAATGAAAATTATTTGTGAATTTGCAAAGTCATCTCTCACAAAACCAAGAGACATTTTGTTCACCTTTAACTGACAAGTAGTTTACTGGGTCAGTTTAACCTTGAGACTGGTTACTTCATCTTGTACATTTTATGATATTTTTTTCTTTTACTCATTTGACAGCTGCTCTTGACAACAAAACAGTAAAATGCCTGCAGCTGTGTGTGCTGAAGCAAGTACACCTCACTTCAGCACACGGTAGGAGGCAGGGTTAGGGTGTCTTCATATAAAAAGGTATGATGTTAGATTTGTTTTTATTTATTGAGTCCACTAATTATGATATTCTTTATTGATTCAATACAGACGTAATGATATTGTTTATTTACTCACCATTGTTCCTTACTGTACAAATGCAGTGATAGGTCTTGTTATATATGCTGTTTTGTATTAACATGTGTTTTAATGTTTTTATTTTCTTTAAATTCATATTTTTAGGATCTTATGTAATTTCTGTTACATTTGTTTAGTAATTTTGCACCATCCTGTGAAATGTTCTGATGTTCTGTGTGCTTTGTGGGGGGAGCCACAGGGGGTGGGGCCACCCAGACATCACAGCTATTGGATCCTCCTTTCCACTATAAAGGGCTCAGAACAGGCGAGATGCAGTAGTGAATTATTGAGTTCTATTTGGAGTATTGTATTTAGACTTTCTGATATTTCTGATCGGGACTTGTTCACTTTAAGTTAAGACTTTTGCCTTATAAGCAAGTTCTTTTTGCACTTATGAGCATTCTGCTATATTTTTCCATTTTGTAAATGAAATCCTAATTTATAAAGATTTTCTGTTTGCCCTTTTATTTATAAGCTGAAGAGTTACAGTCATCCTTCTCCTTGTGGGGCTTTTAGATTTATTTGGGGGCCGTTCTATTTTGTCAGCTCTACTTCATCAGGGGCCTGCTAGGCTGGAAGCCAGCAGTTACAGTGAGGAGTAGCTGGATCTGAGGTGAGTCTCCTCAGGCAAGCCGGAGAGATACCTTACTTGTCTTCATTATTCTTTTAGGAGGCCTCACACTTGTTCTGTCATGTTTGAGACTCCATCACACAACTCTAACAGTCTGGCTTCTGCCTCCAACCCATCCTGTGCTTGTTTCTGCAGCTGAACAGCATCTTGTATGAACCTGAGACTCAGACACTCATTTCTCCTGCTCCTTGTAACTGACATGTATGTAAGTGACATTAAAAGTAAAAACTTGCAAGCATCTTATGTAAAAATGTATGAAAGATGACTCGGTGACACTTTACATGACAAAACGTGTACTCCGTATTTCCATTACACGAAAAACATCGACATGGCTACATTATGTAAATATTAAATTGGTTCAGTATTTCTTGACAATAGATTATCAGCAGAGCACTGCAATGATCCGCTGTCTATCATGTTTGGGGGTAGCCATCAATTCTAACTTGAGACTTTAGCACTGATTTCAGCTCTCCATCAGGTACTGCTTTGAAACATTTTGTGTTTAAGAGATCTGAACGACAATTAATAGCAGACCTACCAGACTCTGTAATTGATGACTTTTTCAATCATATGAGTTGGGATCTGCTGTCTGTGAAAGTGATTTCAGCAAATTGATATTGAAAAATGGCACAAAAAAACATTTATCTACACCATTACTACAGTCCTTATCATTGTTATTTTTGAACATGACTCATTGTTACACAAAAATGTAATAAACATAATTGTGCAACCAAACTTTTTGATGAAGTGGCTCTCAAACCAGCTAGCTAAGTCTCTGAACGCACCTGAATGTTAAGCCATGCGGACATTTTCATACTTGTTTAGTTTACTTACTCCAAGCCCATAAGTCAGAGAGCAATTCGGTCAGTCAGAAAATCACTTTATCAATCACTCAATCAATTATTCATCCATTTTCTAAACTCAGGGTAAATCAATCAATATTACAATTATTATTTTTTTTACCATACCGACCGATTGTTATTTCAATGGAAAGCTTGCAAAGCTTCCATTCATTTTCTGCATTTTCTTTGTTCAGTTTGCAGTGACCCAGGGCCTTTCCAGATGGCTGAGCCCCTTCCACTCACACTGAACTAGATTTATATGCAAAGCTCACACGGGCACTGACCAGGCCTAGAAATGAACCCATGTCTCCTGAGCTATAAGCAAGTGCCCTGTAACAAACTGCAGGGTTTACATGATAGCACATAAAGCGAAAAGGCAATGACAGGCAAAAGCGTCCAAAAAAAGAGCAAACTTTTGAGTAAGAAGGACAGTTTCAGAAAGAGAAACCGTAAGCCTGAATGCAAATGTAAAGATGGCACGAAATTCAAGGACAGACGCACAGAGACAGTTTCAGAGACGACACATCACAATGCATAGTTGCTCTCTAATTATACAGGAAATTACAGAGCAATTGCTATGTAACTGCACTGTCATTAGAGAGACCTAAAGTGCAGCTCAGCACTTCAATAAGTGAGCAATCGGGGACAATTAGTGCAAGGATTGAGTTCCGCTGGGCCTGATACCCTGGGGACAGAAAACACGAAGAGCAGACTGAAAGAGAAAGAGTCCTAAGGGAGCAAAACAAGATAAGGACCCACCTTGGGGTTCTTTATTCACCCCCTCCCCACCTCATGCTACGTCACCTGCACCTCCGCTCCTCTTCCTCCTCCTCATCTGAGTGTTCAGCCCCTGACTGATCCTCTCACTTACAAGGCACACATTTTCCTGAGATGCCGTTTTCCCTGAGGTTTCAATTATCCTCACTTAGGAAACGGCAGCGTAATGACAATCTGTTATCCAGCTTAACCAAAGGTGACATCAGTCACAAGAGCAGGCAGCTGTGTGCTGACGCATGTGAGAGTGAAAGATGGACAGAAGGAAAAAAGAGAGGGAAAGACAAGCAGAAAGGGAGAAAGGTGGATGGGGTGGGAGCACAAGACAGATATGCAGACAGAGAATGGGAAAACAGAGAAGGGTTAGAAAAAAACAACTAAAAGGGGCAACAGGTTTCTTATTTTGCCGTTCATAACTCAAGTGCTTTCCTATTTATCCCTAAAATAAACAAAACCACCAGCTATTGAGATTCCTTATTATTGTGTCTGCTGCGTGAGAGCCTCATTTTTAAGAAGCCCACATGGGTGATCATTCCTTTACCACAATTTCGACACCTTGTTGAGCCTGCGTCTCCAGGTAGGTATGCCAAATGAAGTTAGCACTTTATGTGATCGTCATTTTATAGGCAGGCTTACAAACACTATAAACTAGAGAGAATATGACAGAAGAGGACACTTCCAATGCTAAAGAAGACTTGAGAGTCTACATTGACAAATTCTCTGTGCATCCTTCCATTATCTGTGTGCATATTATCCAGTTATTTGAGTTGTGATGTCTGAATGGATTTGTTTTATTAAAACACCTGTGAGGTCTTTGACGTAAAGGATGGCACTTTGGAAGAGCAGGTAGCATTGCCACATGAGAGCACAGCAATGGGGTTTGAGTCCCACCCACCCTGCTCACTCTCTGCGGTGGGACTGTAGTTGTTATTCCAACCTTAGATTATCAGAGTCCTGGCTTTAAAACCTTTGTGGAGATTATACGTTTACACTCTCTCTGTGTGTGTGGGGGGTTTCTCATAGAAAAAAACACAAACAACAACAACATTTATTTCTGTAGCACATTTTCATACAAATTATGCAGTTCAAAGTGCTTTACATGATGACGAAAGAGAAAAAAGACAAAATAAATAAAAATTAGAATAAAGGAACACTAATTAACATGAAATAAGAGTAAGGTCCGATGGCCACGGAGGACAGAAAAAACAAAAAAAACTCCAGACGGCTGGAGAAGAAAACAAAATCTGCAGGGGTACTGAGGCCACGAGACCGCCCAGCCCCCTCTAGGCATTCTACCTAACATAAATGACCTCAATCAGTCCTCATGGTATTCAGGGTTCTCATGGAAGAACTTGATGATGATGGTCATATGGACTTTTGGCATTTAATCCATCAATGTAGAGACATGACGGTGCTTTGATCAGGTGGTGGTGGCGCAGATCGCCACCCCAGAAAACCGGAAAAAGAACAGAAGATAGAGTAGGGATTAGTATGGATTTTGGAGCCACCATGAATAGTAATGATAATAAATTGAATATACAGAGCATCAGGATTAAACTAAGATGAAGCTATGAGAAGGCCATGTTCAAAGTAATGTGTTTTCAGCAGTTTTTTCAAGTGCTCCACTGTATTAGCCTGGCATATTTCTATTGGTAAGCTGTTCCAGATTTTAATTGCATAACAGCAGAAGGCCGCCTCACCACTTTTTTTAAGTTTAGCTCTTGGAATTCTAAGCAAACACTCATTTGAAGATCTAAGGTTACGATTTGGAGTGTAAGGTGAGAGACATTCCGATATATAAGATGGGGCGAGATTATTTAAGGCTTTATAAACCATAAGCAGAATTTTGAAGTCAATTCTGAATGACACAGGTAACCAGTGTAGTGACATCAGAACTGGAGAAATGTGCTTGGATATTCTTTTTCTAGTTAGGATTCTATCAGCTGCATTCTGCAATCATTGCAATCGATTGATGTCTTTTTTGGGTGGTCCTGAGAGGAGAGCGTTACAGTAATCTAGTCGACTGAAATCAAAAGCGTTGATTAATTTCTCAGCATCTTGCAAAGTTTGCAAAGTTATAAGAGGTCTAACTTTTGCTATATTTCTTAAGTGGAAAAATGCTGTCCTAGTAATCTGATTAATATGTGATTTAAAATTCAGGTCAGAGTCAATAGTTACCCCTAAATTCCTTACCTCCGTCTTCACTTTTAATTCTAATGGATCAAGTTCATTTCTAATAACCTCATTATATCCATTATTGCCAATCACTAAAATTTCTGTTTTCTGCTTATTTAGTCTGAGAAAATTACTACTCATCCACTCAGAAACACAAGTAAGACAAAGACATGTTGGCTATGGTTAGGGTTATGGACTATTGAAATCCCATTTCAGAACTGGTTCCTGCCATACATCAGATGTTGTTAGAATATTGTAGCAGTACTACCGTGGGGAGAACTTCACTTCCCATCAGCCCAAGGGGGTTGCCTGCAGAGGATGTCGGGAACGGAAGTAGGGGCTGCTGGGGACGAACAAGGTCAGCGGGAAAGTTAAAAAGGGAGGCCTGATGGAGCAATTGGAGATTGGTGTTTTGTGTATCCTGTTCAAAGTGTCGTCTAAAAAGTCAATTGTGCCCTGGATCGTTTCACGTTAGATGAATGGACTGTGTCACACACGTGCGAATAGGAGGCAGCTGAAGGGCTTAATGAATACTGTTAACACGTCCGCCACGGGGGCGGCAGGGTACACTGACTCCTTTTCTAAGTCTCCTGCAGACATTTTCCAGGAAATCCCGCCGATAACTGGTGCCTCAGCTCAGAGCACGTCACTTCCGGCCTCGGCCCCAAGGACGACATCACTTTCCCCAGACTCCCTATTAAGCCTCTCTCCCCTCCTCTGGATTTCAGTTCTGTTTTGGACTCAGTCTTGTAAACTACTCTGGTCTTACAATTCTTTACTTTTGCAGCCAGGAACATACAGTGGTGTGAAAAACTATTTGCCCCCTTCCTGATTTCTAATTCTTTTGCATGTTTGTCACACAAAATGTTTCTGATCATCAAACACATGTAACCATTAGTCAAATATAACACAAGTAAACACAAAATGCAGTTTTTAAAT
>JANRMT010062857.1:17004246-17016012 GCA_026402145.1 Polypterus bichir lapradei | reverse complement strand
AGAGATAGAGAGAGAGATAGATGTGAAAGGCACTATATAATAGATAGATAGTGTGGTGTATGGCTGGCCGTTTATCCCGGCCAATACCCCCAAGCCGCCAGGTGGAGCCCTCCCTGCAGTATGGAGGTTCCCCGAAGACCAGCAGGGCATCATGGACATTGCAGTTTTTATATGCAGCCCTGCTGGATGCCATGGGGGCCACTAGGAGACGCTGCAGGGGGGAACAACAGTTATTTACCCTACTCCCCGGAAGTACGTCCAAGTCACATGGACAAGGGGAATGACGTGCTTCCGGGGTGAAGAAAAGGACTTTTTACCTGACCCGGAAGTGATACAAGATCACATGGACTGGGGATTGGGAACACTTCCGGGTCAGGAAATATAAAAAGAGTGTGGGAGCTCCCAGGCGGCGAGCTGAGCTGGGTGGTAGGAGGGCAACGCGTCTGGGAGTCGGAGGATTGTATTTGTGATTGAGTATTGTGATTTATATGAGTATAGTGGAGGAGAGGGTGCTTTGTGCACGGTGGCGATTTAATAAAGTCAACTATTGGACTTTTATCTGGTGTCTGGAGTCTTGGACAGGGGTACAAGGGAGCGATAGCGCCCTCAATCTATCGCAATAGATAGATGTGAAAGGCACTATATAATAGATAGAGAGATAGATAGATGAATGTGAAAGGCACTATATAGATAGATAGATAGATAGATACTTTATTTGACCCCAAGGGGAAATCAAAACTTTACAGAAATTCAAGAAAGAGAGAAAAAAAATGTACATATAGTATATATAAGTAATATGACAAACAACAACCCCACAAACACAGAAGAATGTCTGGCTTGGCTACCAGAGAGCTGCTGCTGACGATAACTGGCCTCTAAGTCACAGTAAGATAGTCAGACCTATCCAGATGTACATTTGAAGGCATTAAAATTTGAATACAGCCGGTCCAACTTGTTGTGTCTGCAAAAGAAACATGCCATTAAAAGTTTGCTCAGGATAACTCAACCTAGAATCTTTATATCAGAGTGAATTATATTTCATCCCTCTTCTAGGCAGTAATGTTCATGAATTCAGTCTGCATTTCAAAGTCTGGATCACTTGTGTCGGCTTTAATTGTATAATGTTTGCATCTTATATTTCTCATTTACGTAAGTTTCCAGAACAGCTCCTGCTTTGACCCCTCCATCTGATTATACTAGATGATCCCATCCAGCCTGAAATAGCATGAAAAAGGAGGTTTAAGCTGGTTTGCCACCAGAAACACAAATGCCACAGTACCTGAATTTGGTGTAACTCGCCATGAGATGAGACACAGAAAGCGATTGACCTTTTCTCATTATATGAAGGTTGGCCAGTTTGTCCACCTTACTTTTATCCTTGCACTCTAAACATTCTTGGATGAGCTGCACCTCTGATAAGGTATGAAATAACTCCTTTGGCACTAATGATCACAGTGCTACCGGCTAAGTATGGGAATATTTAAAATATCCAAGTTCACATTCCTCAGAGTCTTACATATTTAGATGTTGAAAATGTAAGGTAGATCCACTGTGCTCACCCTGTGACATCCCTCAAGTTTGCAGCTCATCCAAAAAGGCAGATGAGACAAGCCAAAGCTTGGGTCTGCAATGTCAGCAGCATACAGTATCTTCAATTCAATTTAAAAATCAATAAAAAGACATTGTTTAACATTATTATTAACATTATTAATTAATAACATAAAAAAGACATTTTATCAAACAAAAAAAGAGAGAGAAGAGCGAGAGGGAGAGAGATCGTGTCAAAAGGCTGACACATGATGCAGCATCCAGAAAAGTACAATAGCCATTTAAATATCATTTCAATTAGTATGTAGAAGGCTCTTGTGAGTAATGCTTTTACCATTGAATTATGTACTAGAAAGATTTTAAAAAGATAAAAATGAAAAAAGAAATGCATTTGCACAAATAGAGAGAAAACACAGAGCTATGTAATAACAGGGTAGCTGGAATGTTTAGCGGGCCCTTATGTTCAGTTCCTCTCAGAAAGCTCCATATTAACATGCGGGTTGTGATTGAGTGCAATGTCTTACGATTTGTTGGATATAATGGCCATTAAATATAAGGTCTGATGAGCCTTTAATGCTCCAGCACAAACTACTCTCCTCTGGCTAACACTTTGTACTGGGGGTGTCTTTGGATTTTAGGAGAATGGCTAGTTGCAGAGCTGGTACAATATGTTGCTGGATGATTTTGTATTGAAGTTACATATGTATGAAAACTGGAGCTGATCTTGTTTTAAAATTATTAACATCTTGGATGCAGGGAAACACGTCTTTCACAAATAACAGTATTTAACATGTCTAAACAATTATTTTAAGATTTTGTTTTGGGGTGGGCCTGGTGCATGCAGGCCCCCTCGTGGCTCTGATCCTGAGCAATGGATGTTGTTGCTGACAACAATATGGTGGCACTCACAAACATAATATAGAAAATGGTGGCTGCTGTAAGAAAAATAAAGGCAAAATAGTAGTGCAGTGACGACACAAAAAATAGTGAAACAAAACATAAAAATCATAGCTCCTGTTTAAAGAAGGCTAAGAGAGATAAAGGTTTGGGTGAGCCCTTATAATGAAAATACTAATCAATAAAGGACTTTTCAGCAAAATAGAAATGTCTCTGTTGATATGAGTCTGAAAATAGACTCCCCAAGAAGGTGACACTTCCGGTTAGGTGGACGGACACTGGAAATGACATCAGAGGTGGTAAGATTGTCAATCATCTGGGGCTTCATGTATAAATAGTGTGTACGCACAAAAATGTTGCGTACTTCCACTTCCACGCTCACATCAAAATGTATAAAAACTAAACTTGGCGTAAAGTCACGCACATTTTCACGCCAGGTCAATCCTTGCCATATGTAAGCAAACTGGCGGCACCCAGCGTCAAAGCAGTGTGGTTTCCCTTTCTTTTTTAGATCTACATCCTTGACGCGGCTTTATCAAATACGCTGAAATTAACTGCATATTGTTTATTAGTTTAAGGCATCTGATTGTAATTAACCTGTAACAATATAATGGTCCACGGAATGGCCAAACTATTCCAAATACCATAGCTGCTTTAGCGTTGTTACTCTCAAGTATTTATTCCACTGTATCTGAGTGGGGAATCACAGCTCTACAGCAGCTGATCGGAAAGAGAATTATCGGGATACAGCATCAAGCATACGCTGCCTCAGCCATGCGCACAGTCTATTGAACTGCTCCCACATGCCAAACGCTTCAGAGCCTTTCCTGTATGGACATCGCGGTTCAAAAACAGTTTCATCCAAAGAGCTCTAAATGCATTCAATCAGTCCGTCAAGTGCTCCTTGTAGAATTGTTTGTACTTATAAGTACAATTACTTCACTGTAAACTTGCGATACAGTTATAATATTGCACAACCTGAGCCACTTTATAAAGTGCGTATTTACATGTGATGACGATACCATTTTTAAGATGAAATGCAGCAAAATATGTTTATTACATTATATAGATAAAATCTTAACATCATTTAAATAATCTATATTGTTAATAATTAAACATGTGAGGACACGTTGTCGCAACGCTAGCAACGAGCTGCCGCCCCATTCAGGGATTGTTCCTGCCTCGCGCTGTATTCTTGCCGGGACTGCTGCGACCCTGGATGGATAGATGGATAGAATAATTAAACATGTACTGCGAAGATATTTCGATATTCCTTAAAAGTTTTGAAGAATCTGCGTTCTAAGATTACAGATGGCTTGACATTTATTAAAGAGCTGATAGTGTGGCGATTGGGTACTTAGAGAAAGAAAAGGAAGGACAGGAATTAGGGGTTAGTACATTTGAAAGAGACAGTACTGCTGCAGTAAATTATTTCAATTGAAGATCACGCACGGCACAGCAACCATCTTGCGGGAGGCAGGAACAATCTCTGGACAGGGCGCCAGCTCGTCACTATCACTGTGCCGCCATGTTCCCATGTTTAATAACATGATTTAATTCCTATCATCATGAAAATATCAAGTATACATCTCCGCATTTTAATTATTCAGAGAGTTGTAATATCATGAATGTAATGGATTCTGTGACCAGTCAGAGGAAGAGAAAGCCGGTTTAAGAAGCACGTAGTGATTCACACACATAGAGCACATAGAAGATCAAATACAAAACAAAGCGTTTAATGTGCTACTTTAGTTACGATGGCATTTGAGAAACTAGTAAATTAAACGATTTTAAGATGAAGTTTATGATGTTCTACTGTAATGACAAAATAAACTATGTGATTAAAGTGGTAAAAAGTCAAGCAAAATTACACCTTTTATTGGCTAGCTAAAAAAATTACAATATGTAAGCTTTCGAGGCAACTCAGGCAAGATCTTCCATATGACTCACAGACGGTGGGCTACGACTTGCCTTTACATGGCGACTTTGATATCTGACAACTTCTTTTTTATTTCGGGCACTGTGCGACTTTGTGAACATGAACTTTCAAGTTTCCGACACTGAACTTCCTTTTGTTGATTATATCACTGTTTAAACCAACAAATAGTACATTTTTCCTTGCCTCCACTTGGTATTCGCTGAAATTCTTTTATTTTCCCCCGTGCTTTTGCCATTGCCTTTTCACAAAACGCTGAGCTTAAGACCCATTTATACTGATTTGCATATTCAAAGAGGCGTAATTCTGGGAGGAGTTTGAGTGGGGCAGCAGTCGCGTACACGTGTGTCACTTTTCACGCTGACCGGGATTTATGTAGCGGAAGAAAGTGAAAATTGACACACTTCCGCTTTTGTCCATATGCCATGTTTTAGTGTGAATTCTACGCACGCCGTTATGCATGAGACCCCTGGTCTGCAGAGGGAGGAAGTTAATATACAGCATCACTCTGTGGATCAGCGAGGAATTACCGCCACCACCTCCTTTAAGCTGTCCCCAATGCACACATGTGTGACACTTCATAGACATGGTCTAAAATGCCAGCCTAATGGAGCATCCCGATTCTATCTGAAAATAGTTTTAATTATTAATATTTTTGATTTTTTTAATCTCTTTTTAATAATTGTAAACTAGGGAGATTCGCCCCCTGCTCACTTGGCTCGCCAACCCCTTCCCCCCCACCAGTGCTACGCATTGTTGTGAAGAAGGGGGCTGAACACACGCCAAGGAGACACGGCCGCTCCTCCAAAACCACTCTTAAACGGTGATACAATGGGAATTAAATAACAGGGTTCTTTTACCTCCTCTTTGCTCGATCAGCTGCTGCTGCCATGCCACATGATCTGCATTTCGTGCGCTGCTTTGAACGTTTAAAAGCCTGTACAGCAGCTGTCCTTTTGTCTCACTGCTTTGTCTCTCTTCTCCCCCTCAAACACTATTCAATCTCTTTTCCTGTTCCGTTATTTTACCGAGTAATATTTTCTATTTGTTTGCACTAATGCAATCTTTACTCTCATTATTTTGAGACTTTCGAATTTTCCTACATCCATTATCTCTAACCTGCTCTGCATGTGTATCACGGGACTTGCTTCCAAAAGTTGTAAGTATGACATGACTTGACCATCTCATGGGACGTGAAAGTGTCTCTCTTCAAAAAGTCACGTCTCATTGTAGGAAAAAAGTCTTGTCTCGTCCCAAGATTTTTTTTTATAATAGAGAGATATTTCTTTTACTTAATTTAAAGTACTTTGAGTTGCACGTTCTGTATAAAGGTGTGCTATAGAAATACATGTTGTTACTGTTGTTGTTGTTTATTGGTGGGTTTATCTGATTTGGTCTCTTGGTCTGGTTTGAGTTCTTGTGTCTTGTGGTGGACTGATTCCCCATCCATAGTTTGTTCTTTCCTCATCTCCAATGGCCCTGTACTGAAATCAGTTTTTGATCATTCTTTGTTAGCCCCAAACACTTCTTTGTCAAAAGCTCCAGGCTCTTGATAACATTGTTTCAAGCACCCCAGGGACATATCAGCCCCTCGACAAGTCTCACATTATCATTCATGGAATATATCTTAATGTTTTACAAAGTGACAATTGAAATAAAATGTAAAATAAATAAAATGTCTTTACCACCACAGACGCATCAGGGAGCCCTGCCAGTTACTAAAGAAGATCTACACATCCACCATGTAAAGTCCGCTGGTTTGGGAACGGCACATAGCGGGACATCAAGGCTCTGCAGAGAGTGGTGCGGTCAGCTGAAGACATCACAGGGTGGGCACTCACCAACTTCCAGGACATTTACACCAAGCAATGTTGGAAAGGGGAAAGAAAATTAACAGTGATCGCAGCCAGTGCAGCAATGGGCTCTTTTCTGTACTGCCATCACGTAAATGCTACTGCTGCCTGAAGACCACTCCTGAGAGACTGAGGAGGAACTACAGTCCACAGTCTATATGCATGTTAAAGGGAAAAGGAAATTGTCTAGAAATACACAAACATTCTCACATTAAGTTATTTATTTAGTTATCATTTAATACTATCACATATTTAAAATTCTATCAATGATTTTTGTTATTTATAAAATCATATATTTACTGTCATTGTCCTTTTATTATAATTCGTAAAGGCAACGTCATTGGAGTTGAGCAGCTAAGCTTTTCACTACATATTGTACTGTATGGGACAGCTTAACTATTAACTAAAGAAACAGACTTCATGGAGTAAATGGTCTCCTCACATTTGTCAAATATCGTACGTTCTTATGTATGTACCAGTAATGGCGCACTGCAGTGAATACACTTGACTTGAGCATTCCTAGTTTTCATCCTCTTTCTCTGTACGTTTAACATTCGTTTGCTCAGAGGTTGATGTTCTTGCTGCTTCCTAAGCAGCTCTTCTTTTCTCCACCCTAGCGGCCCGCTTCTTCTCTTCTTTCGTTGGCATCTTTTCGTGTTAAAACTGATTAAGTCAATGTTTGTGTTGCAATTACTTAGTACGTTTTCCTTAATTGTTCACTTAAGCTGGCAGTCTTCAATCTGCCTCAAGAATGATTTAAGATATGAAGAGGTAGGGGAAGTGACGGCAAAGGTGGTAGGGATGAGAACGGCGCCCGTACACATGTGCAGACTCAGCTGAGAGTTGATTCTACAATAAAATAACATAATAAGTGGAATAACCTTGGAGATCAATCATCACCCCCAAAGCGGATAGCAGACGTCACGTAGTATACCGTATGTGTACCAAATTTCAGGTCAGTTTGCCAAACGGTTTGTGAGCTACAAGTGATTTAAAATCCTGGACAGGCAAACAGACAGCCATGGTAGTGTATTATATGAGAAGATAATTTGTTTGTGACAAATAAAATTTGACTTGATTTGATTTGAATAACTAGATATTGACAATCCAGCCACTACTGGGGACAATGCAAGAGCAGACCCTGGTTGGGTCTTCAAAAGGTTTCGCATTTTACTTTTACTAAATAGCCTGTGAAACAAAGTTTAGTGTCTACAAATTGAAACTTACCTGCTTCGCCCATCACTACTGCCCAGGCTTGACTCTGAACCCTGATCTCTGGAGCAACAGGAGCCATCGCTGACCCTAACCACCAAGTGACTGGCTGATTGGATGGATGACCACTTTATCTCCATGTGTGTTAAGTGACTTGGTGATTATGTGACTGTCCCTGGAAATGGACTGCAGAGAGCCTAAGTGTGAATTGAACTGGACTGACATCTCATTTGGGTGTAATTATTATCTTACATTTTATGATACCAGAAGAGACTTCAGCCCCACTGCAACCCTGAGTTGGATGACTGAGTACAGAAAATGATTGAAGTTAAACAAGCATATAATATTAGATTAGATACCCTACCTTTTATCATTGCAGAACAGTTTAAATACCTAGGGGTAAATATCACAAGTAAACATAAAGCTCTATATCAACAAAACTTCGCCGTCTGCATGGAAAAAAATTAAACAAGACTTGCATAGATGGTCAACCCTTCATCTCACTCTAGCTGGAAGAATTAACACTGTTAAGATGAATATTCTTCCTAAGCTCCTTTTTTATTTCAAAACATTCCAATATACATCAATAAATCATTCTTTAGGCAATTAGATTCGACAATAACCTCATTTATTTGGAATTCAAAATATCCACGCATCAAAAGAGCGACCCTAGAAAGACAAAAGGCAGAAGGCGGCATGGCTCTTCCTAACTTCCAGTTTTATTACTGGGCAGCAAATATACAGGCGATAAGAACCTGGACACAAATAGAAGAACATACACAGGCTTGGACCGCAATAGAAGTAAAATCCTGCAGTACTTCTTTATATTCCTTGCTCTGTGCTCCAATAAACACACGTTATCGGCAATACACTAATAACCCAATTGTGCTCCACTCACTTAGAATCTGGAACCAATGTAGAAAGCATTTTAAGACGGAGAAGCTTCTATCTGTGGCACCTCTTTAAGAGAACCACCTCTTTCAACCTTCGCAAACATATGCAGTTTTTAATATCTGGAAAAAATTTGGAATTAACTTGCTTAGAGATCTTTATATAGACAATGTCTTTGCTTCCTATGAACAATTACATTCCAAATGTAACATTCCAGCTGCACATTTCTTTCATTATCTTCAAATCAGGAACTTTGTTAAACAGAACCTTCCAGATTTTCCTCATCTTGCACCCTCATCCATGATGGAAAAAATATTGCTCAATCTCAAGGACTTAGACTCCATCTCTACAATATATAAAATCATTTTACAATCCCTCCCTTTTAAAGACCCAAGAGGACACTGGGAAAAAGATCTCTCAATTAATATATCAGAAAAAGAGTGGAAAGTAGCAATGCAGAGAATTCACTCGAGCTCCATATGCGCAAAGCATACAATTATACAACTTAAAATTATTTATCGAGCACATCTGTCTCGACTAAAACTCTCCAAAATGTTTCCAGGACATGATCCAACCTGCGAACGTTGCAACCAAGTCCCAGCCTCACTGGGTCACATGTTCTGGGCCTGCACCAAATTAACATTATTCTGGACAAAAATTTTTAATTACCTCTCAGACAGCCTTGGACTCACAATCCCTCCTAACCCATTAACAGCTGTGTTTGGGGTTCTTCCAGAGGGGCTTAAAGTGGAGAAACACATTGTGATTGCATTCACTACACTTTTGGCACACAGACTTATCCTGATAAACTGGAAGAACCCAAACTCTCCTCATTTAAGTCAGTGGGAAACCGATGTGTTATATTATTTGAAATTGGAAAAAATCAAATACTCAGAAGATCCGTACAGACTTTTTTCAAAGCATGGCAGGATCTAATCAGTAATATTTTAAAATAAGTTCATGAAGCACAGAGAATTTATTAATTTAGGTATGTTTACAAGCCGTAAAATTTTTACGCCATTTGGCTTGCTCTCTCTCTCAAGGGTGGGGATCGATCTGTTCTTAAGTCAATTTTTCTTTTTGTAAAAAACTTGATTGCTTTGTATGGATTGCAATAAAATTAATAAAATAAAAAAAAAAAAAAAAGTTAAACACACATTGAAATAGTGTAGTAGAACGTTCCACCTGGCCACAAGATGGTGTTAGCAAGAACAGAGTGGTGTTTTTAACATGACGCTCTCAAACCACTGAATCCAATTCAAGGGTGCGAAAGCATGACCATATCATCCCAATCCCGAAAACCCTTCACTGGCTCCCTGTCCCACTCAGAATTGAGTACAAGGTCGTTCTCCTCACCCATCAGTGCATCTATGGACAAGCCCCCCTTTACTTACAGGAACTCCTTACCCCTCATACCTCCTCACACACCCTCCGCTCTGTACACACTAACACTATCCAAGTCCCTAGAACCAAGCTTCACAGTATGGGCGATAGGGCTTTTTCATCTGTGGCGCTGAGACTGTGGAACGCCCTCCCTGACTACCTGAGAGCCCCACAGTCGACTGATGTTTTTAAACGGAATCTAAAAACTCATCTTTTTAGAAAGATATTTTGTTAAAGTATAAATAGATTTTCTTGTTTTATTATTTTTATTTTTACTCTGTAGCACTTTGAGATTTCAAAAATATGAAGTGCAATATAAATAAAATGTATTATTATTAAGTTCATAGTGTATTAACAACAGAAGGTGCGAGTTTAGAACTAAGCCTCAGTGTCCACTCACACTGGACAAATTACCTTTGGAGAAGACAAATCCAAGACAACAGGACAATGTGCCCACTCCATAAAGACAGTGGCTGGGCACAGGATGAGGAAGCAGTGCTACTACTACATCAGCATCCTGCTCAGAAGAGAACTTCTCTCTGGTATTGAAGTAAGCGTTTGTAAGTACTGTATTCTGATGGTGAAACTCAAAGTAACTTTAAGAAAGTTAAACTGGAGTGAAAGTTGAGTGTGGTGTGAGTACGAAGCCAAGTGACATGTGATCATGATCCATGTCAATGGATTAAACTGAATTATGACAGAATAAGGGTTGCAAAAGCATGAAGAACTAAAGGGAGCAGGTCATGCCATTCCTTCTGAGGTTGTGGGTCTAAAATGAAACACTGGACGGGTCCTCCAGAGTAGCACTGAACCAGTGAGCAAGCCAGAAAGAGAGGCCTGATCTCATCCTGCAACTCCATCAAATATCATGTAAAACCCAGAAGGCATCAGAATGTGTGTGTCATGTAACATGGAGGAAGCTTACGTTCAGAACTGAGCTGCCATTAGCTGCACACTGCCAATTGACATCACGTTTCCAGTCTCACGCACGAACACCACCTTACCAAACGTCAATTGAGGTTGTCTTTGTTGTATTTCAAAGAACCCACATGCAACTGTTTATCTTCTCTCAAAAGACAGTTTAAAGAACAAGCAGCTCTCTCTTAATGTTTTTAGCAAATCAAAAAGCAGCTGGCATACCGTATTAATCAAGCCCATCTTTCATCTTTATGCTTTACAGTGTAAATACAATGAGTCAAACACCCTAAAGATATAACTGAATGCAACAAATTAAGGACATAAACCCACATGTATGGGTGATAGGGAGTACTCGCGAGCTGCCCCTGAACTCAAATAAGAACCAGAGTCAAAAGAGCAAAATAGAACACATTGATCTTAAAAAAGCACAGAAAGACAGTAATACAATAATAATAATAATTAAAAAAAAAAAATCAACAGCCTGCTGCCCAATGGAGTTTCTAAACAGTGTTTGCTCCTAAGTATTATATTAAATGCCAATACAATCTCCCATAGCTCCTTCTCCACTCCAAGCTCACCATAATAATAGCTCTTAAACCTTATCTGGGAATAGCTTTAAAGCTGAAGTCTGGACCACCTCCAGGGTCAGAATGCTTTCTGGAATTTTTGGGATCATCCCCTATTGCCCCCCCTTGGCAGTCCCAAGTTTCCCTACAGTCCTGACACCCAGTCTATACTTAAAGGCTCAGAGGTTTAAGACGTAACATGGAGACATGCATAGCACAATGAACCTTCATTCTGGCTTTGACTGGACTTATGGACTCCTGCTCGATAAACTAATGTCCCTCAATCTTTTTGTTTTATTTTAACAGCCCCAGAACATGTTTGTTGGAAAGCCCAATATCAAGTTTAGAAATTGTCTTCATTGACACTGCTGGCAAACCTTATGACTGTTCTGAAATACGCAAAACCATGATTGTGATTGTATCTGACTTTAAACATGATAGACAGATAGATATGAAAGGCACCATATAATAGATAGATAGATAGATAGACATGAAAGGCACCATATAATAGAGAGATAGATAGATAGATAGATAGATAGATAGATAGATAGATAGATAGATA
>JANRMT010062857.1:16989554-17004236 GCA_026402145.1 Polypterus bichir lapradei | reverse complement strand
ATAGATAGATATGAAAGGCACCATATAATAGATAGATAGATAGATAGTGTCAGACATGCATGCTTGAGGAATCGATAAAATGGTAAGAAATATGGAGAAAGAGAATGTGGTGACAGCAGAGCTGACATGCTTCATCATTTCTCTGCATTTATAACAGAGGAAGAGATTAGCATGTTACCATGAGATCACTTTCACCCCAGTCACCACTTCTTCTGCCCCAGCCACCATTTAGTGTTTTCTCCAGTCTGTGGAAGCCATTGTCAAGACCTGAGGGTCTTACTCGTTTTTTTGTATTTTGCCCTGCTTGATTTTATGTTGGCATTACATGGCCCCCAATCCTTTATACAATTTCCTGGTTCCTATTTTCAAAATAGATACTGTGAATAAATACAAAAAACACAGAATAAGGGGTTGGGGTACCAGAAGGTATGCCCTGTGTAATGAAAAAATAAAGAAATCAGTTGGCAATTGTATACAGGTAAAGTAGACCATAAACATTATTACAATGAAAGAAATGTTGACTCCTGGTGTAGAAGGTGAAACTCAGATGCAGTTTCCATTACTTGATGCCAACTTCTGGTGATGAGGCTACTTGTATCCTGTCCTGGGTGGAAGAAACAGAAATTTTAGGTTGCATGGGAAGGACGTGACATCAGTGTTCTTGTGAAGAATCAGTCCTAGAGGTAAAAGAGGAGAGGTTGTTACCGATAGAGTACTCTCTGTTTCGGAGGTGGTGTTACACTTTTCAAAGCCCTGTAGTAGCCCTCTAATCGTTCATGTCTGATAGATAGATAGATAGATGTGAAAGGCACCATATAATAGATAGATAGATAGATAGATCAGCACTGCTGAATCATGGATTTAATTTGTCAACTGCGTCCTGTTATTATCCATGTGACACTTGAACGTCTACCATATCTTAATGGATTTCCCTTGGTACTCAAAGGTGTTATGTGAACAAAAAGTATTAGTTTTACTATTACTATTATGAGTATTTTCCTCCAATATCCATCTGCATATCAGTTTTTTTTTCAACTCTCTGTGCAGTTCTGGATTTAAGAGCCAATGTTATATTATAGAATTACATGATACAATTATCAGTTCTGTCGTTAAATTAATCAATGCTTGTAAGTATAAGAGACACCATGATGTGATCTGGAGTCTGTCTGTTACAACTTCATTATTTGTTCATCAAGTTCAGTATTAAACAAAGTCATGAAGTTACTGTTATTCAAATTAGGTGGAATTGGTTCAGGCTTGTCAGGTTTACTACTTTTCTAAATAAGGATTGTTTTTGCTTCCATTCTTTATTTTGTGGAAATGAGCCAAGGTTGCTTTATAGAGAGCTTTCTTGTATCTCTCAATGCTTTCAGTCTGTGAAGGCTAGCAAACCAACAGCCTCATTTTTCTCCACTTTCATTGTAATCTTTGACATTATAAGTTAAGGCAGTGTGGATAAAGACGAGAGTGAAGAGTTGGTCCAAAGGACAGGCATTAACTGTGAACCAGGAAATGAAGGTAATTCAAAGGAGTGAGGTGTACAAATAGTCAGAGAGGCAGGTGAAGTAAAATACCAACAGCTCAACAAAAATCAATCTGGCAGCTGGAACACAAAACAAAAGACAAGCTAAACAAAGCAAAGATTCCTGGCCAGATGAAGATCCTTTCCTTAAATGACGAAGTCACACGCAGATAATGATATTTGTACTTTTTCCAGTGCTTGGGATCCAGTAACACTGCACTGCCATCTTACAGTAAATACAGCCACATAAAGTCAAAGAATGAACCATGGTGCCAAAAGCTAATATTCATAACAGCGCAGGCAGTTTATCATCAAACCCGGGTGAACAGCTTTTCACTTTCATTGCCAGTGTTTTGAGGATAGCTACTTCATCGAAAACTCACTGTGCATAGGAGTTGCAGTTGATCTTCTTTAATGGGAGACTCAAAGCTCACATTTCAGTTCCTCAGAAGGTTAAAGAAATCTTGACTCCCTACAATAATTTGGACTGACTCTTAACTCAGAGCCCAAGAGTAAGGTGCAGGAGCAGATCAGGTACGTTAATAATGATGTGAAACAGTTTAGTTGACACATTTCGAATCTTAACATGATGAGCAGTAACAAGGCTTTATTGTTTCATATTATGCATGGTGTTAAACCCCTTCATTGTGTTATCCATCATTAGCTGATTAGCTACTGTAGATTCCATTTATATATTGCATTTATATGTTATTCCTTATTTATTATGGAAATGAATACATAAAAATGAAACAGGCAAAAACATCTGAATGGCCAAGGGATTGTTTATACAGCCAGTGACACAAAACGTTCATACATATTTATTTCACTCCCTAATTTCTTTACAACTAATGCCAACAAATCAGTTATCATTATGTGTCATTTTTTTCCTTGCAGTATTAACAACCAGAGTGTGAATGGATTGTTGAGAGCAGTAATGTCAGAATAATTGCTCTGCAGCCAATATGTAACTGATGCAAGTGCTTATCTTTACATTAACCTAAACACCATTAACTCCTTACCCAGGTCCTCTCACCAAGGATTATGGCGTTATGTCTAAATTCCTGAAAGATTATTAGTGCTGGTGCCCCTTCTGGCCGGAGGCCATACGCTGTACATTGTCTTGATCAAACAATGTGAACCACAAATCAGATTGTTTGAATTATATTCTATTTGTTTTGGAGGAAGAGATTGATTATTTCAAAACACACCACCGCCTCACAGTCTAAATTCTTTTTAAACTCCACCACCAAACATCAATTTAAAAATCAACCTACATAAAGTAAAGGAAGAACTACATTCTAAGGTCAATAAGAAGAAACAAGTCAGAGTCCTCCGCTATTATGATTCTTTCCATTTCTTTCTTCAATGCACTCATTGGCCACTTCTAATCAACCAAACACATGGCAGCACCTCAATGCACTTAGGCATGTAGACGGCCTGCTGAGGTTCAAACCGATCATCAGAATTAAAGGTGATTTAAGTGAACGTGGCATGGTTGTTGGTTGGTGCCATAAAGCTGGTCTGAGTATTTCAGGAACTGCTGATCTACTGAGATTTTCACACACAACCATCTCTAGAGTTTACAGAAAATTGTCTAAAAAAGGGAAAATATTCAGTGAGCGTCAGTTGTCTGCGCCAGGCTGGTTCGAGCTGATGGAAAGGCAACAGTAACTCATATAACCACCTGTTATAAGTGAGGTATGCAGAAGAGCATCTCTGATTGCACAAACCTTGAAGCAGCAGGAGACCACACTGGGTGCCACTCCTGTCTGCTAAGAACAGACAACTGGGGCTACAATGCACACAGGCTCACCAAAATTGGACAACAGAAGAATACAAAAACATTGCCTTGTCTGATGAGTCTCGACTTCTGCTGCAACATTTGGATGGTAGGGTCAGAATTTCGCGTCAAAAACATGAAAGCATGAATGAATCCATCCTGCCTTGTATCAATGTTTCAGGCCGGTGGTGGTGGTGTAATGGTGTGGGGGTTATTTCCTTGGCACACTTTGGGTCTCTTGCTACCAGTTGAGCAGCGTTTAAATGCCACAGCCTACCTGATTATTGGTGCTGACCATGTCCATCCCTTTATGACTGCAGTGTACTCATCTTCTGATGGCTACTTCCAGCAGGATAACGTGCCATGTCACAAAGCTCAAATCATCTCAAGCTGGTTTCTTGAACATTGACAGTGAGTTTGCTGTACTCAGATGGCCTGCACAGTCACCAAATCATAATCCAATAGAGCACCTTTGGGATGTGGTGGAACAGGAGATGTGCAACCAACAAATCTGCAGCAACTGCGTGTCAATATGGACCAAAGTCCGTGAGAAATGTTTCAAGCACCGTGTTGAATCTGTGCCACGAAGAATTCCGGCAGCTCTGAAGGCCAAAGGGGGTCCAACCTGGTATTAGCAAGGTGTACCTAATAAAGTAACCAGTAAGTGTAATTGATCAACAACATGAATAAAATGAAAACGTTACCAACATAAACAAGTAAGAAAATGAATAGCTTAACATTCAGGTGCATTTGGAGACTTATTTAACTGGAAAATGGAAGCAATTTGACATTTTTCTGTCACTTCATCAAAGAGTTTTTATCATAATTTTGTTTAATAAAGTTCTTTGTAAGAGTGAGTCTTTTTTTTTTTAAATAATAGTAATGGAATGTAACTAAATGTGCTAGTGGGGTACATCAAATTTAAATAGCACTTTACAATATCATGTAGTTGATTGCAAATGGAGCCCAAATAGGCTTGTGGTTTGCTCAGTAGCTTTCAAAGAAACTCAACTCAAGTGATGAAAGAATAACATCAGTCCGCGTGCTGATTGTTAGCTGTGGGTTATGGAGGGTCTACTGCTAATTGTACAGTCAGCTCTCCTTATCCGCGGGTTCAGTATCTGCAGATTTAACCAAACAAGGATTGAAAATTTATAAAAAAATGCAGAATCTTTCAAAAAACAAAACATGCTGACTCCATACAAATGAAGGAATGTGTGGGCACACCCTGCTGTAGCCTCCTTCCATTTCACCGATCCTCTGTGTCTCTCCAGTACTCACTGCTTGAACATCATTGACCACATGTCTCGTTCATTTGCTCGCAACTTGTGTTGTGTGCAATGTGTGTAAAGATGAGTAAGAGAAACAATTTATGTTTTGTCAATTTATAATTATATCTTCTATATGTACTTGTATTTTAATCTGTGTATTTCTCTTTCAGGTCATTAAAAGAAAGCATTCTGAAAGAAAATGTTGCATTGTTTCTGATGTGTGTTGTGTAATTAGACTACGATGGTTGTGTCTGTACTGAACATGTGTGCAGAACTTTTTCTTGTTGTCATTACTCCTTAAACAATACAGCATGACAACTATTTACATAGCATTGACATTGGATCAGGTTGTATAAGTATTCTAGAGATGATTTAAAGCATACAGGAGGATGTGCATAGGTTATATGCAAATATTACACCATTTTATATAAGAGACTTGATCATCCGCAGATTTTGGGATCTGCAAGAGGTCTTGGAACCCTAACCTAACAAAGGGGCATATCCAAGGAAAGATTTCCAAAGGAACACTGTTGTCCAAAGCTAAGAAAAACCAAACCCCAACTCCCGCAGATACCAAGGAATAACTGTAGTTCAACCATCTTAAAATATTTTCAAAGAAGTAGCCAATGAAAATTTAAAATCTGTGCTGAAGTCTCAAGCTGTCGGCTGCATTTGAATCTGATGGACAGCAGATCAGTTTGATAATGTGCTGATAAATCATAGTGCTGGAGAATAATGGGATCATTATAATGTACAGCTAATGCAGCAGAGAGATTGCTTCCAGGGAAACGGAAATGATGAGTATTTATTCAATGTAGCACATTAAACCATCAGAACAGTCTAGACGAGAACAGCTTGCCAGTCAAATCCACTTATTTCTTCCAAAAAATCATTAAGTCGAGTTTTGAAAAGGACCTAACGTCTTACTGTCTACCACACTACTTGGTGGCTTATTACAAGTGTCTATTGTTCTTTGTGTAAAGAAAAACTTCCTAATGTTTGTGCGAAATTTACCCTTAACAAGTTTCCAACTGTGTCCCTGTGTTCTTCATGAACTCATTTTAAATTCACAGTCTCGATCCACTGGACTAATTCCCTTCATAATTTTAAACACTTCAATCATGTCACCTCTTAATCTTCTTTTGCTTAAACTGTAAAGGCTCAGCTCTTTAAATGTTTTCTCATAATTCAACACCTGAAGTACCTGGAATCAGCCTAGTCGCTCTTCTCTGGACCTTTTCTAGCGCTGCTTTGTCCTTTTTGTACCCTGGAGACCAAAACTGCACCCAGTACTCCAGATGAGGCCTACCAGTGTGTTATAACACTTAAGCAGAACCTCCTTGGACTTGGACTCCACACATCGTGCTATATAATCTAACATTCTGTTTGCCTTCTTAATGGCTTCTGAACACTGTCGGGAAGTTGATAGCGTAGAGTCCACTATGACTCCTAAATTCATCTCATAAGGTGTACTCTCGATTTTCCGACCGCCCATTGTGTATTCAAACCTAACATTTTTACTTCTTAGCCTAACATTTCCACTTCCTATAAATGTATAAATAAAATGTGTAATAATGAGACAGAAAGATTATAAATCTTTGGGGCACCATGAGGTCCAATCCTGTATATTCAAAATAAAATGCATGGTCTCCGTAAGACTTATCAAGACAGCATTGCTTCTGGTGACAAAGCTCCTTGGCAGGAAGAGGCGGGTCCAGGCGGGCAGAAACCGGAAGTGATATCAGAGGTGCCATGTTTGTCAGTCTTCCAGTCTGCAGAGTGAAAGAAGAGAAAAGGCTTTAGTTGACAACGCCCTCTGGCTTTCTGGAGGAATATTACAATTATCTGAGCCCTTAAACTGTCCCCTATTTGCATTCCAGAAGTGCCATGGTTTTCAATCTTCTGGTCTGCAGAGAGAGGAAGAGAAAAGGCATTAGATGACAGCGCCCACTGGCTTTCCAGAAGAATATTACAATTATCGGAGCCCTTAAACTGTCCCCTATTTGCATGCGTGTGACAAGTGTCACTGAGCCATGGTTAAGGAGCTTGCTTCCTTTTTCATTCAATTCTATATAAGTTAAGTTGTTCGCATTTTTACTGTTATGCTCATGAACATCATGTCACCTACCCTTTAGAATTTCAAGGAGCATGAGAACTGAGCAGCTGTGGCAAAGGTTCACATGCACCGCCAGAGCTTATACTACCAACCGGGATACCAAACACAAGCTGCTGCAGCATGCAAAACTCTTCAGGTGATTCACTGTTTTGCTGTCAGGAGCAGCTGTCAAATGAGTAAAGGAGGAAATATAAAAAATATACCAGCTGCAGCAACCTCTCTTAATGTAAATTTGAAACAGTAAACTTAACAGTCACACAGAATGTGTTTTCTGTTTTAAGACAGAAGAGTTTGAAAATCTGATCAAATTTTTTAATGAAAGAACTTTCAAAATTTTATACGCTGTGATATAATTTCCAGATACCCCAATTGAAAACTGAAGTTTTTAGGCAACTTTCCTTGAAGAACCAAATTTCAACAAAGTTGGTCCACTGGGAGCTGAGTTTTTTCATGCAGACATACATGAAAACTGCAGTAGGTGCTTTTTGCATTACACTGCATATGTGTGATTGCTGCTACAAATGACAAATATAGCCCACAGCAGACCTTAACATTTTCTCAGAAGCTGACATAAAATGTACAAGAATGTGTTCCCACCCCCCAAAAAAGATTTTTTTTTCTCTTATTTACATCCTTCATTTTATCATTTATTTGCATGGACAGCACTGCAATTGCAGGCAGACCACCCATTTAGCACCTCAAAGAAATTAATTAGATTTTCAGCATGATTTGTTTTTTTTTCCCAGCATGCTAAGCCCCACTAGATGATCTGCACTGGTATAAAAATCTACACACCATGCCTATGAGGTGAGTTGACATGAGGTTAGCTATGCAGGCTACAAAAAGTGAAAACCAGCAAATTGTTTTTGTGAAAACCCAGACCTTTTCTTTTAGTAGTAGTACTAGCAGCATTCTCATGTGTACAGAGTACATTGAAACTCCACTGAGCACGTCCAACCAACATGCAACACATCATCACTCTCTGGTGCCATATGAGTGGTGATCATAAAGGTTGGAGCCTGACCTATTAAGAGAAATACCAATAATGACAAACCAGTTTTATTTTTCAACATTATCCTTGTGAACACTAATACTCTTGTTATATCCAATGTAACAGTTTTAAACTTCAGATTCCACCAAATCAATTCTGCTTCCACTTTGAGATGACATGAAGTGGATATCAGTGGAGGAAAATCTTGACCACATCACTGCAATGAAACGTATGGTTAGCATTTCTGGATGATGTGTAACCTCAGTTTGTTATGGATAGCTCCATTTATCTGAAATTATGTGAAATGCATCATACAGTGTGCTGTCTTCTATTCTAAAGTGAATTATTAAGTGAAGTATGGTGCAGAAAAAAGGGATTTTCCTAACCTTTACCTAACCTAAATGTCTACTGTTGAAATTATATTTTCTAGCACTAATAAAGATAAGAGTAGCAGGCCCAAGTTTTATTAGTACTTTAAGAAGAATGTACCTCAAGATAAAGATATAAAGTAATGCAGAGAAAGAGACCTTTTAATGAGATTTTCATGTAATGAATGGAGGTAAGGCCTAAATAAAAGAGACAGCTCAACAATTTGTGGAGAATATGGTCTAATCCTACTCAAAATTGTAATCACACACATCATGTCTTGTCTCAAAGTCAAGACTGCATTTGTTAGAGATCTTGTTACTATTAAGATCTTTCTTTGTTAGCGCACACTGCTTCAAAAAATCACTGCACAAGGCAGCAGCAGCATGGAGGAAGAAATGGAGTCGGGAGATGGTTCTGGCAAGATAAACTAACTAACTGAGGTTGAAACCAGGAGAGCAAGAATCGAGTAACAGATCCATGAAAGTCAGGCAGAAATTGTAGTCAATGTTCAAAAAAAAATTGAGAGGCAAAAAACAGAATTTCAAAACATAAACTAAGTCAAATTACAAGTCAAAGATCATGGTCAAAGGGACAGAGAAAGGTTAGTTAAAATAAATGTTAAAGAAAATAATGCTAGGCTTTTTAGTTTGTATCCTCTAACTTGGACAAACTTGGAAGAGTCTTAATTTCTACAATCCGAAGATACCATGCGTCACACACTTCCTGTAGCAACAGAGACACAAAGAGCACAAAACGGCAACACACAAAACCAAAATGGAACTGCAGGAGGAAGTAATTTGTTTTTAGCATAATGAAACCCCCCCCAGACCTGAACATAATTGGAACAACTATTTTCTTTGGCCTCTGAATCCCTCCAAATGATATCTCAAATATTTTTAAAGGCAAAGGAATGACTACAAAAAAATAAAAACAATGGCTAGATCATGATAGTCACCCCTGCCCGTATATATATATAAAGCTCCTCAGAGTAGCAAAACTTTCCTAGGTGGCTCAAAAATCTCACAGTGGTGCAAATTTGGTACTGATCTTATGAGTTGGAGTAACAGTATTTTATCAGATTTCCAATTTTAGGAAACTACTCGTAACTTCAGCAGGATTTAGGAGAGCTCCTGAACTGTCCTAACTTGCTAGGAGCTGCCAGAAGAAAGGGAGAAGGAGGAGAATGAAATGGAAGGTGGTTATTGTTTAGAAGGAGCCTCCTTATGCAAATCTTTTCTTTGTAAAATTGTCGAGATGGTGGATTACGACATGCTGTACATATTAGCGAGATCGGTCACACGAACACCACTCTCATATTTCCGCACAATTTCCTTCTTCGTTTCGATTGTGATCGCTGTTTCTCAAGTTAATATTGACAGTAGTCGAGCACTCAGTTCAAAGCTGGTCGTGTTGTGAACTGCTGTAATAATACATTCCAAAGCAAGCTGGTGCTGACTCAGCCTGATGACATCATCATGTGACGCGCCAGCCCGCTAGCTAACATCCCTTAACAATCGCTTTCTTTACCTTCGTTGCCTTCTCTTCCTTCCTTAGCAATTATGCTTCTTGCTTGCCATGGTCTTAGTGAATTATATATACAGATAAATCACTGCACTGACCGAAATTACATCCACAAACATATGCATCTGGGCTCCGAATGACGCTTACGAACGCTCTCGGCTGTTTGTTTACAATCGCACAAGCGGTAATACATGACCGCATTTGGGTCGTAACGCAAGAGGTTGGTCGTAAATCAAAACATAAATTTTGGTTGTAAATCAAGTTGTTCGCATGTCAGGCCGGTCGTATATCAAGGGTCGACTGTATATGATCCATTTAGGAATGAAAGACATTTTCCTACATTGTGAAAATTGTCTCACTGTCCAAGTACATATGGACCTGACTGTAACTTAAGCATAACCTCCTTGGACTTGTACTCCACATGTCATGAAACATAACCTAACATCCCCTTAGCATCCTTGATCACTTCTCTACGCTGTCTAGATGTTGATAATGATGAGTCCACTATGACTCCCAGGTCATTCTCATAATGGCTACTTTCAAGTTTCAGACCTCCCATTATGTATTGTGTTGCTTGTTCTTTGGCCCCAGTAAAGTGATTCCTTACATTTGTTTGTAGGTCATGCACAATGGATGCACGTTATCGACTTCAAAGCTACTCTGCTTGACTGAAAGCACCCACATACCACTGCCAAAGTCTGTTTAGGAATTCTTGAAAGAAAACTTGACTCAAAAAGACGGTGGCTCTGACATTCATAATGTCATTTCACAGTGAGTAATTAGTATGAGGGCTGGCTGGCTGGCTGGCTGACTTCTAGTGAGAAGAACATGAACTGGCATGTAAGGTTTTCCCCACTACACACACAATGTAGCTTACCTCTGCAATGCATTCCCTAGTGATGACTGCCATCTCTTTCTGATGACTGAAGCCTCTGATGCTTTGTGCCCTTTGATTTTGCTTCAATTCATGACATAAGATGATATCCAGACATCACATTTCAGTCAAAAAACGCTGCAATTACAAAGTTAGAAACATCATCAGATAAATTACCCATAGAGTAATTCCACATGGTTCTTTCTGCTTACAGCAGACAACACACTTTAAAAAGTGTTCTCCATTCTTAACAGAGATAGCTGTTGGAACATGATTAGCTTGCTGCATTGATTCTTAATGTTAATTATGAAATTATTTAAACCCCTAAGGGGCTTCTGTTTTACAGATTTTCTCTGTTTTATGACATGTTAACCGTGAAAACCGCAGGTTTCATCAAACTTGATAAAACCTTTATGTAATCTCAAAATATTAAAAGGATGCATCAATCAACTAAGAAGTCAATGCAGTCAGCAGAGTGCAAGTTTCTTACATTATCTGAAGATTTTCAAAGTACAAAATTTTAAGAGCTGCAGCGATTTCACACAAAATGTGCAAAACAACAACTAAAGAAAGTAAGAGGCTGAACAAAAATGCACACACATTTGGCTATTGGTGCTATATGATCTGCTGGGCAGTCTTTACGATCTGCTGAAGTGTTTTCCTCTTCATTGTTGTGCAGTCTGAAAACCACACGCAGAGGCAATAGCACAGGATACTCTCAATAGAGCAGTGATAGAAGGACACCAGCAGTTTTTGGGGGTGTTATTTTTTCCTGAGGACTCTCAGGAAAGCTGTGTTCACACCCCAGGACAGGTCTTCCATGATGTGGACTCCCAGGAAGCGGAAGTCTGACACCCTCTCTACAGTCTGCTCTGATGTAAAGTAGTTTGATGTTCCTTTTTATTTTTCCTGAAGTCCACAACGAACTCCTTGGTCTTAATTGTTTTCAGGAGCAGGTTGTTGTCAGTGCACCACACTGTCAGCCGCTCCACTTCATCCCTGTAGGTGGACTAACCCTCCCCAGAGATGAGCCCCACCACAGTGGTGTCGTCTGCATATTTGACGATGGTGTTGCTGTGGTGGGTGGGGGCGCAGTCATGTGTGTACAGCGTGAAGAGCAGGGGGCTCAGCACACAGCCCTGAGGAGAGCCGGTGCTGATGACCGAGGAGAACCCTTTTTGTGCGGTCTGTCAGGAAGTCTTTAATCCATATACAGGTGGAATACAGGAGTCCCAGGGCTAGCAGCTTGCACACCCTCCAATGAAGTCTCTTTTTGCCCAGCAGTCCTGAACGCCGGCCATTGCTGAGGCAGGAGCGAGTGGCCTGTATTAGTTTGGATGATTTTTTAGTTTTCTTTCTGAGCTCCTGGATGATTTGTGTTTGCTCTCAGTTCCTGCTTCCAAGCCTTTGTCTATCTACCTTGGAACACAATGCTTATAAAAAAACAGTTCTTAACCAAGTAAAAAAACAGATGATATTTAATTATTTTCCTTTATAGCTTTTTTTTTTCCAAATGTCCTTGCTGGGGGAGGCAAACATATTTTGATAAAATGTATTGGCATAAACAGTCAGTGACACGTGAAGTGCACGTTCACACATGTTTGCTGCCTGTAAATACACATAATTACAGGAGTCTGGACAGTCGCTGGGGTGCTGGAACACTTAAAATAGTAATTTTTGTGTGTAGTGTAAATAATACTTAGACACACAGATTTACGAGCATCAAAAGATAGGCTGTTGTTGATCTGCATGAGTCATCCATTTTCAAAAAATGCAGCCTTTGAAAATCATAAAGAAACTCAGTGTTGATACAGGTTCTCCTGGAATCCATAAAAACAGGTGCTCAACGGCCTCGCAGTAAACGTCTTCCCAAAGGTGAACTTTCTGAACTGAATTTCACAGCAAATGTAATTACAATAGAGTTATGGAGTAGCGATGGCCACATTTAGAGATTAAATACAGAGGACTGAACTACAATGAGGTAAAATAAGAAAAAGGGAAGAAGTAAGTAATGCCACTCCAAAACAAAGAGTCACCTACAGAGGGCAACGTGGAACAAAAGGCTTTAGCCAGAACATTAGAAAAGTTGTATTGTCAAGCAAGCAATTCGGCCCAATGAGTTTGTTCATCCTGTTTATCTAGATGGTCCAAAATTCTGATATGAAGGTCCCTAAAGTCCTTCTCTCCACCACACTGCTTTGTAATTTAGTCCGTGTGTCTGTGGTTCTTGAATGAAGAAAAAACTTACAACATTTGTGCAAAATCTGCCTTCAACAAGTTTCCAACCATGTCTCCATGTTCTTGTTGTCCCAATTTATTTTAAATTAACACCTGGGGTCCTCTGCAGTAATTCTTTTTATAATTTTGAATATTTCAGTCATGTGCCCTTTTCTGTTTGATTACAGTGCTCCATCAATCTCTCCTTGTAGCTCATACCTCTCAGGCTCACTATTAGCCTAGGTGCTCCTATCTGGACCTGCTAGTGCTGCTAAGTTTTTGTTTGTAACGTGGAGATCCAAACTGATTACTGTACTCCAGGTGAGGCCTGACTAGTGTGTTGCATAACTTTAGCATAACCTCCTTTGCCTTTTACTCTGCACCTCATGATATCTCATCTGACATCCTATTAGCCTTCTTGATAGCTTTGGTACACTGTCTTGATGTATATAGTGAAGGGTCCACTATGACTCCTGGTCCTTCTCATAAGATGCATTTTCAAGTTTCAGACCACCCACTGAAGCATCACTATAATGTTATATAACTGAAAACTTTGACTTGTACCCCATACCTTCTGCTATGTAACCAAACATACTATTAACTCTTTTTATCAATCCTATACACTGTCTGGATGGAGATAGTGATGAGTCCAAATACAAATATAACACCAGGTCATGACACTTCTCAGATGATTCTGTACTTATGGGGTGTATTGATAAAGGGGATGAGACCAAATATGGGAGTCAGGTGGAGAAGTTTGTTTCTTGGTGCAGACTGAACTGTCTGCATGTTAACATCAGCAAAAACAAGGAACTGGTTATTGACTTTCACCAAACCAAAGAGTCTCTATGACTGGTCACTATGTAAGGAGTGGATGTGGATGTGGTCCCCTCCTACAAGTAATTGGGGGTCCAAATCAATGACAGGTATGACTCACCTAAGAAAATAGACAAACTACTGTATATACAAAAAGGCCAGAGAAGACTCTTTTCACTTAGGAGACTGTGTTCCTTAAATATGGGAAGTGACATCCTTCACATCTTCTAAAACTCTGTGATGGCCAGTGTGATTACCACACTGTGGTGTGCTAGGCTTGAAACATCACTTCAAGAGAGGCCCACTGACTCAACAAGCTAATTAAAAGGGCAGGCTCAGTTATGCACTCTGGACCCTCTGGAAGTTACAGCGAATGCGAAAATGAAAACAAAACTGAGTGTCATTATAAACAATGCTGCACATCCTTTCTCTGACACATTAACATTAAGGACTTTCACCCAATGAAATACTCACTCAGCAGAAGTGTGTCAGGAAACACTATGGGGGCTCCTTTATAACAACAGCAATAGGTCAGCATAATGCTCCACTGAGACTGGGACTGGGACTGCCGAGTCAGAAGTTTTCTTTATCTATACTAATAAAAGGCAAAGCCCTCACTGACTCACTCACTCACTCACTCACTCACTGACTCACTCACTGACTCATCACTAATTCTCCAACTTCCCGTGTGGGTGGAAGAGTGAAATTTGGCAGGCTCATTCCTTACAGCTTACTTACAAAAGTTGGGCAGGTTTCATTTCGAAATTCTACGCGTAATGGTCATAACTGGAACCTATTTTTCTCCATATAATGTAATGGAGTTGAGTTCGATGGCCGTGGGGGGCGGAGTTTCATGTGACATCATCACGCCTCCCATGTAATCACGTGAACTGACTGTCCACGCAGTACCTAGAAAACAAGGAAGAGCTCCAAAAAGCGCTGAAGAAAACATGCATTATACAATTGAGAAGGCAGCGAAACAATAAGAAGCGAGCGGGTCACACATAGAACCATATTCATGAGTGCAGCTACTTCTGAAACAAAGCACGGTGTAAACCTAAAGTTTAAATTAAGTTCATAGACAGGCTGCCGCTGGCATTTGTCATGCCCACGGCTAATGCGGGATACAAGTTTAATGAGAGGACGCAGGATATAAAAGAGAGTTTTGATCACTTTGTAAGTAAGTTAAAATTACTGGTGAAGGG
>JANRMT010062857.1:16904870-16988590 GCA_026402145.1 Polypterus bichir lapradei | reverse complement strand
TGTAGACTCAAACCAATTATGGCAGCAGCAATCCAAGCTGTGAGAAAACAGTAAAAAGGAGGTGTGTCAGACGTCGTGGTACATTTTCTGATGCAGCTAGACGAAAACAACTTCGTGACGCTGCCGCCAAATACACAAAACAATTACTTTGACAATCATGTTACATTATTTTTAAAATGTTTCCTTTTCTTTTTCATAACTTCTTTAACACACGACATCGCTGCGAAGCGCGGGTATATATATATATATATATATATATATATGACAGCAACACTCATAACAGTGACAAAACAATTACATTGACAATCATGTTATGTTATTTTTAAAATGTTTCCTTTTCTTTTTCTTTCCTTCTTTAACACACTACTTCTCCGCTGCGAAGTGCGGGTATTTTGCTAGTTTTAAATATTCTTGCGTCATAGTCATTCTGTTGTGTGTTCAGATCAAAGTGTGCATATTTATTTATTTATTTAAAGAGCTTCCATAAAAAAGTCAAATTTCCTCACGGGGGACAAATAAAGTTCTATCTTTGTTTAATACTGAACTAGATGAACTAATAATGAAGTTTTAGCAGACAGTCTCCAGATCTAAGAGCAAATGATCACATCATGTTGTCTCTTATATTTACAAGCATTAATAAATTTAATGACAGAGCTGAACATTGTATCTTTTAAATCTAAAACATAGCATTGACCCTTAAATCCAGAACTGCACTTAGTTGAAAAATGAAAACTGATATGCAGATAAATATGGGAGGAAAATACTCATAATAATAATAGTAATACAGTGGAATCCTGGTTCACGACCATAATTCGTTCCAAAACTCTGGTCGTAAACCGATTTGATCGTGAACCGAAGTCATTTCCCCCCATAGGATTGTATGTAAATACAATTAATCCTTTCCAGACTGTACAAACTGTATATAAATATATTTTTTTAAAGATTTTTAAGCACAAATATAGTTAATAATACTATAGAATGCACAGCGTAATACCGTATTTACTCCTGTACCACGCACCCTTGTGTAAGACGCGCACGCTAATTTTTACAAAGAAAATCGGGGAAAATCTTTTGCCCCGTGTACGACACGCATTGTGATTGTATAGGAAGCGAGTGAGGTTGAAGTAAGACACAGACGTAAATAACTGTAATGGAGAATAATTATGTCTCGTTTAATTCTTTCTGCACATGATGCAGTATATTGTACTAACTGTAAGCAGTACCCCTACTGCAGAACGTTCAGTGTTTGTCACACCATGCTGCGACAGGTGGGAAACACAAATAGCCCTGTGAAATGAGAAAAGTAAGAACCGTATAGAGACAATCGGTAAAGGACTGTACCGGCAAGTGGAAAATTATTGTGCTCACCAGAATACTCCAGTTTAATCATCATCTTCTGATTCGCTGCTGGATTCGCCACCGCTACTGACGTCCCATACGGTGTCGTCTTCGCTTACCCATAAGGTGTCGTCTTCGCTTCCATCGATGCTGTTGGATATGCTGCACTTTTTGAAGCTTTTCACAATCAAATCCTCTGGAATAAGCTTCCAAGCAGCGATGATCCAGCCACACATCTGCACCAATGTTGGGGCTTTCATTTTGCCAGTTGGCGTTGTTTCGTGTACCGCTGTTGCAGCCCAATCGGTGTACATTCTAGATACATGAGTCGATTAATGCAGACATCTAGAGGTTGGAGGAGCGAAGTCATGCCTCCAGGAATTACCACTTGATCTGTTTTCCCATCTTTCAGTTTTTCTTTAACACCTTTAGTTAAATGGCCACGAAAGCTGTCCATGACTAACATGTTTGGCATTTTCAGGAGACTGCCCGGCTGACGTTGCCACACACATTTCAGCCAATCGATTACGAGATCATTATCCATCCAACCCTTTTGTTGAGCTCTGACAATTATCCCAGGAGGAAACTTCTCATTTTTCGGCAAGGTCTTCCTTTTAAATATTACGTACGGCGGTAGTTTCTTTCCATCTGCAAGAATTGTCAACATCACGGTACACCACTGCTTCTCTCTGCCTCCCATGCATACTGGGACACTCTTGTCTCTGACTGCATTAACAGTAGTGTTTGAGGGGTTCTCAAAATAAACTGGTGTTTGATCAGCATTACCGATTTGCCCCATTAAATACATTTTCTGCTGCCTCAACTGAATAACGTATTTTTGGAAAGCTAGTAGCTTTTCTTCATATGCGTCTGGTAGACGCTGCGAAATGCTCGTGCGGCGTCTTATTGATAAGCCATTCCTTCTCATGAAGCGCGTTACCCATCCACGGCTTGCTTTGAACTGAGTGATTATTATTTCACGTTCTTTCGCTATATCACGAGCTTTCACCTGAATCATTTCCGTGGACACTGCATATCCAAGCTGACGCCTGCCTTGAATGTAATCAGTGAGTGCAACTTCAACTTGTGGAAACTGGGCACGTTTTTCGTGAAATGCCCGTCTGTTTATGTTGCAAGACGAAAGTTTTTCTTTCTTCTGTCGCCAATCTCGAACACATGACTCTGGAACATCGTACATGCGACCTGCTGCCAGATTTCCTATCTTCTCTGCTTCCAAAATCACTTTTAGTTTCTCTCCCGCCGTGAAGGAGCGTAAACGCTTGCTGCTATCCATGCTGAATGACAACGCCAAACTACCGTACCGTATTCCTCATGTATGACGCGCACCATTTCCTCGTGTATGACGCGCACCTGATTTTCTAATGCTCATTTTCGGGAAAAAATGTGCACGTGGTACAGGAGTAAATACAGTAGTAAACTAAATATAAAAACATTGAATAACACTGAGAAAACCTTGAACAACAGAGAAAACTAACACTGCAAGAGTTCGCGCTGTAGCGCTACCAACCGCTGGCTAAAAACACTTTTTTTAATGAGTTTTAAGCACAGGGAAAAAAATGAACATTTGAAAAATCCGTAATTTAATAAACCACCAAGAAAAGTAACATTGCAACAATGCACACTACAAACCGATCGCTGTAAACAGAAGTGAAGTGGAGGTTAAAATCCAATAGAAAAAAGTCTTCATTAAATACGAGGTTAAAACAATGCTTGGATCTGTCTCTTTAAAAACAAGCCTTATGCGTCCAGCCGTCTCTCTCTCGTGCGTGTGCGTGTGTTTATGTGTCTCTTTCTCGCGTGTGTGTGTGTCTCTCTCTCTCGCACGTCTGTGTGTGTGTGTGTGTGTCTCTTTCACGTGTGTGTGTGTGTGTGTGTGTGTCTCTCTCACGCGCGCGTCTGTGTGTGTCTCTCTCGTGCGTGTGCGTCTGTGTGTGTGTGTCTCTCTCTCTCGCACGCGTGCGTCTGTCTGTGTGTGTGTGTGTGTCTCTCTCTCTCTCTCGCCTGTGTGTCTCTCTCTCTTGCGTGCGCGCGCCTGTGTCTGTGTGTCTCTTTCTCTCTCGCATGTGTGTGCGTCTGTCTCTCGCGCGCACGTCTGTGTGTGTGTGTCTCTCTCCTGTGCGTGTCACAGGAAGAGACTGAACACATGCGGAAATCATCGGCGCGCACAAACCGAAACAGAAACTGGCTTGTTCGTATACCGAGTGTGTGGTCATGAACAGATGCAAAAGTTTAGCGAACTTTTTGGTCGTAAACCGATTTGTATGTGTTCATGAACCAAGGTTCCACTGTACTAATACTTTTGTTCACATAGTGCCTTCGAGTACCAAGGAAAACCCAATAAGACATGGGAGAAACGTTCAAGCATCACATGAATAATAACAGGATGCAGAGGACAAATTAAATTCATGATGCAGCGTTGTCTATCTATCTATCTATCTATCTATCTATCTATCTATCTATCTATCTATCTATCTATCACTAATACGTTTTACTCACATAGCACCTTTGACTTCCAAGAAAGCATATTAAGACATGGGAAAAACGCTGAAGCGTCAAGTGCAGGTCAAATTAAATCCATGAAGCAGCAGTGCTTATCTATCCATCTCTCTATCCATCTATGTAAAAGCACATTTGTGAGATCAGGCACTGTTGTTAGAATGAGAAGACCTTACTTACAATCAGCATTCCAAATTCATCCCAACCCTGTGTTTAATAGAGTTGAAATCTGGGCTCTGTGCAGGCCACTCAAGTTCCTCCATGTCTTTCTGTACCTGTCCTTATGCACAGACATGCTGGAACAGAAAAGGACCTTCACCAAACTGTTGCTATAAAGTTGGAAGTGCACAATTGTCTAAAATGTCTTTATATGCTGTAACATTAGCAGCAGCTTTTTCTAGAACCAAGGGATGTATCTTAAAGCAGCCCCAGACCATTATATCTCCACCACCGAACTTCACAGCAGACACTATTCAGTTCAGGAGGGAGTGTTCGTCTGGCATCTGTCACAAACAGATTTGTTCGTCACACTGCCAGATAGTGAAGTGTGATTCATCACTCCAGAGAACTCTTTTCCACCACTTCAGAGACCAATGGAGACCTGCTTCTTACCAGGCCAGCCGACACTTGGTATTTGGCATTATGATCTTAGACTTGTATACAGCTGCTCAGCCATGGAGACACATTTCATGAAACTTCCAATGTGCAGTTCTTGTGCTGAAGTTGCTTGCAGTGTCAGTTCAGAACACTGTTGTGAGTGTTGCCACAAAGGATAAGCAATTTTTACGTGCTATGCGCTTCGGCACTTGACGGCCTTGCTCACTGAGTTTGTGTGGTCTACCACTTTGTGGTTGAGCTGTTGTTGCTCCTCAACGCTTCCATTTCACAATAACAACACTTACAGTTAAATGGGGGAGATCAAGTAGAGCAGACATTTCACGTACTGACTTGTGGCAAAGACGGAATCTTATGAGTGTGCCGTGTTGAAAGTCACTGAGCTTATCAGCACAACTCATTCTAATGCCAGTGGAGATTGCATGGCTGTTTAGTTCATTTTATGCATCTGTTAATGATCAATGCATTTGAAACATCTAACCTCTGTAATTTGGGGGTTCTCTATATACCTTTGGCCATATAGTGTAATTCTTCTCACAAAGATAGATTCAGACTAGCCTTATAACTCCTGCCAACCTGATGCGCAGTGACAATTCTTTTTCTAAGATAACTATAGATGTCTTTGGTTCTTGTCATGGTGTTACCACAAACCTGGCTGAACTGCCAAAGGTCCTGCATTTACATATACAGTAGAGATGGCAGCAGTCACTACAGGTCTGTATCAAAAGAGTAGGTCTCTCCTGCTTAGGAACCCTGACAGACCTATGGCCTGCACAGACTCAGCAGTGGGGCAAAGGCTTTAATAAGCAAAATATCCAAAAGAAAATGTGTGAGAAACCCCTGGGCCAATGAAAAAATGAAGTTCCTTTAATATTTACAAATTTTATTTAAAAAAATGAAAGGCAGGAGCAATAAATAGGAGCAAAAATGTAATATAAACTAATCTTACCAGTACCTTAACTGGACCACAAGGTCAAAACAAAGAATCCAAATTCAGAAAAAGCACAGCCTGAAAAAGACAAGAACAACTAACGCTGAAGCAGTCATTACATCTGCTGTGTCTTCTTAAATAGCTGTGAGGGCAACTCTCCAGCTTCAATGTCAGGAGGCCGCTCCCCCTGAGGCTCAATACACAGAACAAAATTCATAACTAGAAGGACAAGGCTTCAAAATAACAAATACCAGCCAAGGGGCCTCATGCTTAAGGCCGTGTGTAGAATTCACACTAAAACAAGGTGTATGGACAAATGTTGAAATGTGTGTACGCACAAAAAAATTCAGATGCAGAAAACCGTGTGTAAGCCAACTTTCATGCACTTCCGCTACATAAATCCCAGTCAGTGTGAAATGTAACACTCATACACGCACCTGCCACCGCTCCCAGAAAAACAATAATAATAATAATAATAATAATACAATAAAAAAATGAAAAATATACAATATGAAAGCATAAGTGGTTCAGGTTGTGCAATATTACAACTGTAATGCAAGTTTACAGTGAGGCAATTGTACTTATAAGTACAAACAGTTCTCCCGGGAGCACTTGATGGACTGATTGAGTACGTTTATAGCTCTTGGGATGAAACTGTTTCTATACCGCGAGGTCCATACAGGAAAGGCTCTGAAGTGTTTGCTGAATAGGAGTTCAAATAGACTGTGCACATGGATGAGGCAGCGTGTGCTAGAAGCTCTATCCTGATATTTCTCTTGACACAATTTGCGGTAGAGCTTTCCGATCAGCTGCTGTAGAGCTGTGATTCACCACTCAGATACGTTGGGTTAAAATATTCAGTGGTGCACTGAGAGTAACAACGCTAAAGCAGCTATAGTATTTGGAATCGTTTGGCCATTCCGTGCACCATTATATGTTTATGGGTTGATTACAATCAGATGCCTTAAAGTAAAAAACGATATGTGGTTAATGTCAGTGTATTTGATAAAGCCGCTTCAGGAATATGACTCTAAAAAATGAAGGGAAGCCACCCAGGAACAGTAGCACTGCTTTGACGCTGGGTGCCGCCAGTTTGCAAAACCGAGAGGAAAACTTGCATATGCAATGGTTTGACCTGGTGTAAAAAAGTGCGTGGCTTTATGCCAAGTTTAGTTTTTATACATCGCAATGTGAGCGTGGAAACGGGCATACACAACATTTTTGTGCATACGCACCATTTATACATGAGGCCCCAGGACTGTTGTGCGGATCAGACCTCACCCGATAAGCAGCACAGCCCCAAACTTAAACAGCAGGTTTCTCAATGTCTCTTTTAAAGTTAAAAATACTCAAAAATGTCCTTTTAAGAGTAAGGATGGCTATAAACCTCTGGCGTAAAGGACCCCTGCAAACAAGATCCCTTTATATATACACAAAGTTTTTTTTTTCATAATCAAAAAAAGGAAACATAAAAAGGCAAGGGAGGGAAAGAAGCAAGACAACAAGGAAACTCAAAGCAAACACAGCCAATCTGAAATCTAATAAGAAATATTCTAAAACAAAGCCAAAATCCACACAAATAACGAAAATCCAAACAGCACTCAAAATAATGCCCCTTACTTCCATAAATCTCAAGGACTCTTTGCAGGACCCAGGCTCTCAGCCATAATAAATGTGCTAAGGGTGGTCTTTCAGTAGAGATGTCATGGTGGAACCACCTCTTGCATGTTCTACCTAAAAAAACAGAAGGAATGTGGCAAAGTAACATATATATTTAATTCATTTATACTATATAATATTTACACAAAACAATATTCAACATAAGAGTTACAAAATGATAGCAACAGGTGTAAAATAATAATTCAATAACAGCAGAAATGAGCAAAAAAGGGGAAAACATACTTAATCCAGAGATCAGACACTGATGAAAATGCAACAATTTGGAAACACTCAGGCTCTACTTATTTTTATTTTTGTTTATTTGTTTAATGACCAGTAGGGGTCAGCGGGGCACATCCCAATCAGATGCTGTGCAAAATAAGCAATAAGCATCCCTCAACAGTTTCATTTTGTTCTTCCTTAGTTGGAGAAATGGCAGAGTAACCATGTAAGGAACCAAAAGTTGTAGTCAGGGACAAAAATTAAGTCCAAAACACAGAGGCAGAACAAAAAAGACTGAAAGTATATTGCTCAAAACTCCAAACTCAGACTTAATAAGTTCTTTAAGTACTATCTCTTAACCTCACAATCATTTGCAAATATTAAATCCAAAATCATTCATTCCAAGAGGAGTAACAATTTACCTTAATATTGTGATTCACTCATCTGAATTAGCCACAGTGGTGTGAAGCCTTCAGAAATAGCCAGGGAAGCAGGGATGATTCCCATCAGCCTCGCATCCCAATCCAGGTGGTTCATAATGTGGTGGGTGTAGCAATCAGAGCATGCTTCCAACCTGAGCAGAAGAGGGGCACCAAAAGGCAGCCTAAGTTCCACTTGAGTGTTAGCTTCATTCTACACCCGGCTAAAAGGTCATCTAACTCTTAAAGATCAAGATATATATTCTGAAATGATACACGACAAATGCTCTACTATGGAGGGTTAAACCATCAATCACTAGCTAGTACAGCGCAAGGCAACACAAATATTAATAAAAAGAGAATCATTAACAAAAATTCAAGGAAATGCTAACCAGAATGAAAAAGTAGTAAAGGAGTTGCCAATATGGCAGTCCTAAACAAACAACTCCCAAAGCACTAACCAGAATTCAGAATCCCAGAAACAGAAGCAAAATAGTCAGAGTCAGCAAACACAAAAATTTAAAAATTGCTAAAAAGGAAACTCCCACCAACCACCATGTGCATACAATGCACCGTGGAGAGACTACAATTGCCATGAGCTTTTATTGGGCTGGGAGTTGTAATGATAGATGCTGCTGATCTGTGAACTTGTGAGCTAATAGTGACGTCTGAATTAGTTTTACATACAGGAAGCGGTAGTAGGAATTAGGATGCGTGCAAGAGTGGTCTTACATGGTGGTGTCTATGATGATTCAAGTAAAGAGTTACTCATTTCCAAACAATGTGTCGCAGGGTTAAAAAAACAATACAGGAGCAGTTCTTCAGTGGAGATTGACAGGTGGCCCCGCCTCTTGGGGAACCACCCACAAAACACAAGGGATATTTCAGAACAAATTTAAGCATGTAGAGACTACATAATAAATAAAACTGATATAATTAGCAAAGTAATAATAAAAATAAAGAACAATATTAACATAAACAATGATAACCAAGGAGGCTTGTTAAGTTATGCAGCCAGATAAGGCAGATATGTTACTTGTGTGTAGACTCCCTTTTATTAACAAGAAGCTGCAGTGATTTGACCTGGTGAGCTTCAGTTTGAATGGCAGGTCTGGGCCTTATCTCTAACCACTTCACATTTGCATTGGTGATTCTCCAAATACTCCATATTTCCTCCAAAACATATGCAGTTTGCTCTGATTGCCTCATTCAGAAAATGGCAAAACTAATAACTAAAGTGTTAATCAAAAAGAGAAAAATCACCACCCTTAAAATACATCACAAGAATTATGTTAAGGTTAACACAAAAGTGACTAAAACCTCAAACAGCTGTTTAAAGCAGAAAGAAGGTTACACTTCATCAGAAAAATCAGTGGAAATGCAACACAAAAGAAGCAACCTCAACTAGTGCTTCCAAACCCCGATTAACTATAATATGAAACAGAACAAATCACATAATAAAAAGATGATTAACAGCACAATGAGCCCAAAACCTTATAGTAAGAGGAGAGCCGGATGAAGAACCACTCAATACCAGTCAAGGACTAAGGCGGCAGCAGCTTCTTTAATAGAGTCTCAGGTGACTGGCATAATTGGCACAACACCTGAGGACTTAACCATAATCATCGTCACCACTCCCCTGGGCTCAATTCTCAAAAAGGGTTAAGGAAAGCAATCACCAAATACATGGAAAAAGTGAGAAAAGGAGTGGAAGGTAAGGAACTGGAAGGCCCCAGCAAACCCTGAATGACATGAAGTTTGACAGGTGACTTTAAATTTTGAGTGAAACGTTAGTGTGCTCTATAATGCCCTGTTGCCCTGTCTAGGTTTACATTGCCGACTACATAGTCTACGTCTCCATGAACCTGAGATCAGCGACGGCTCTAGCAGTTCTGCTGTTCCAGGTGAAGCTGTAGATGCTTTACTGCCTACTTTAGCCCTGCATGACCTCTTCTGTGTCATAATAGCTTTGTAAATGTATGATTATCAATATTTTACCCTTTAATGTACCATTATCTAGGTAACATTTTCTATGTGATCTGCTACTTTGTATGCATTTTATGTGGGCTATAGGTGTATATTTGTTTTAATCAATTTCACAATTCTTGGTAAAAGATGTCAAATGAGGCTAGCAGTTTACTACAGATATCAGGCAAATGAATATACATTTAAATTAGCATTGTTTAGAATGGACAAAAATATCTGTGAACACAAATACAATGATTTAATATTTAAAGCTTAATATGTGTATGTAAAGTTTAAACGTAAGGTTTTTAAGGAAGTGGTAAGAGCAGCAATATGGGGCTGAGACATGGGCAGTAAAGGGAGTGGTGGATGTTGGAGAAATGAGAATGTTGAGATGGATGTGTGGAGTTACAAAGAAGGGCAGAATAAGAAATGAGACAATCTGAGATACAACAAAAGTGCTACAGATATCTAAGGAAGTGCAGGAAAGTAGGCTGAGGTAGTATGGACATGTGATGACGAGAGACAATGGATACTTGGCATAAGTAGGGATGGAAATGGAAGTCCAGGAGAAGAGAAAGAACGGTAGATGGATAAAGTAAAAGAAGATCTAAAAGAAAAGGGTCTGACTGGGGAGAAGGTGCAGGAGAAAGCTGATCAAGTGCATCGACCCCACATAGAAGTGGGAAAAGAGGGTGAAGAAGATGATGTGTGTGTGTGTTTCTTTGTTCTTTAAAGAGTTCCACTCCCTTCGTCCAATCTCAACAAAATTTGGCACACATATCCCACTTTGTCAGGAGGAGACACTGGATGACTTTGGAACCCCAAATTTTGACTCTGGGGGTACCTTTGGGGGAGCGGGTGGGGTCATTTTTATTACAGTGAGTTTTAAGGATGGTGCCTTTTCCTGGATTTTCAGCCCTGACATACATTACAGTGATTTAATTGTCTCTGGGGGAGTACACATTAAGAAACACCATTTATGGAAGTTACTTAATGCAGGGAACACCAGGTGCTGCTGCTGTTGCTAGTGTATGAATATAAAAATCTAATATACGATAAAGCAGAGTCGATGTATGTGTGTATGTTTGTTTGTCCGCTATACAAATCTGCACCGGGCGTCCGATCGCCACCAAACTGGGCATGCAGCTGCTTTGTGACCAGGAAGAGGTCATGGGGTATGTTTGGTTGGGAAAAATGTCCTTGGTCAAGCGCAGGACACCTTTTGACTGACACAACGCTTGCAAAAATTCCCCGTACTTATCAGTGACAAGATGGCCGCATGTTGCAACAGACGTTACCAGGGGTGCCATCTAGCGGCACGTTTGGTCCCTGTGCGTCCATAGACACAGAATTACTAGACGGCGCGTGACCAGCAGCATCATACATCAACGTCGCTGCCATATTGCGAGTGGCAGAGTCGATGTATGTGTGTATGTTTGTTTGTCCGCTATACAAATCTGCAACGGGTGTCTGATCGCCACCAAACTGGGCATGGGGCTGCTTTATGACCAGGAGGAGGTCTTGGGGTATGTTTGGTTGGGAAAAATGTCCTTGGTCAAGCGCAGGACACCTTTTGACCGACACAACATTTGCAAAATGTCCCCATACTTATCAATGACAAGATGGCCGCACGTTGCAACAGACGTTAATGGCGGCGCCATCTAGCAGCACATTTGATCCCTGTCGTCCATAAACATAGAATTCCTAGACGCCACATGACCAGCAGCATTGTATGTCAACGTCGCTGCCATATTGCGAGTGGCACTGCTGTGGAGTGAAGTAATGGATAAGGATGCCTCATGCATGTGCTGCTTGGGATTGTACAAACTGCTGTATGCTCTAAACCAGATCCCGGGGGATTACATTTCATAGGTAAGGCTGAACAATTGTTTTGGTTATATTTGGCCATTAGAAAATCCCGTTTTACAATCTTTGCACTCAAGGTCACCTTACAATAAAATTAAACAACATTAGTAAAATTAAAACAAGAGAATAATAAATCAAAAAGCAATAATTAGCAAACAAACAAAGATAACTGGCAGTAACAGTGCAAAATTCACAATTGGTATGCCAGTTTGAAAAGATAAGTTTTGAGGACAGTTTTAAAATGTGTTATTGAATCAAGCTGACGTATATGAGAGGGAAGAGAATTCCCGAGTTGAGGAGCACAATGAGAGACGCTCGAGCTCCCATAGCACTGAGTCTGACGTGCGGTACAGAAAGTCGAGCTGCAGATGAGAATCAGAGTGAGCGAGACGAGTGTCAGTCTGTAGGAGATCAGTGAGGTTGTGGAGAGCTTTAAATGTTCAGAGCGGTACTTTGTATTGTATTCTGTAGTTAACATGGAGCCAGTGAAGTTGAAAGAGAATTGGTGTAATATGCTTAGTGGGTTTAGAACAGCAGGTTATTATACTGGCAGCAGCATTTTGAAGAAGTTGTAAGCGATGGATACATTTTTGTGGGATGCCAGATAGAATAGCATTACAGTAATCTATACGTGAGGTGACTCGGGCATTAACCAATACTTCAGTACTGTGTTGCGTAAGAACAAGACGAAGTCTAGAAATGTTTCGGAGATGGAAGAAGGCAGTCAGAGAAATGTTACTTATATGGAAGTAATCATTTAATAATAATAATTATAATTATTATTATTTAATAAGTGCCATTATTAGTGTATAAATGGATATAAATAATTGCATGTAAATGATTCGCCTTAAATCTGTAGTATGTAAACGATACTGTTTTAAACGTCATCAGAAAACCCGGTTTCCACGTTTACCTGTATTAGTTTAAATGGCACTTTTGCCACTCGCAATGTGGCGGACGCACTGAGTTATCGTGTCAACTGGGCAACACAGTGAATGCGGAGTCTATCTATATATGTCTATGTGTATGTCGTTCTTTACCAATGTTTCTTTAAATTGCCAAGAGATGGCGGAACTGTCCAAGTATCAGAAAGCCGACTACTTTCATTGGGTGACTTTTTCGCTAATATACCCATGCCACCTAAAAAAAGATGTAGAATTAGACAGTCCACTTCTGATGCCAGAAAAAAAGTCTATCTCAAGGGCGTCTGAAACGTTGCGCAAGACATGAACATGTTTTCATACCAGGCATTCTGCTGATTCCGAATGATTTAACCTTTGATTTCAAATGACTACAATTTCCTGTTTGTTTGGCTTTTGCTATGTCAATTAATCAGGCTCAAGGGCAATCACTGCAAGTTAAAGGCATCAATTTGGAAATTCCATGCTTTTCATACAGACAACTCTACATAGCATGTTCTAGAGTGGGCAATCCTCAGAATTTGTTTCAAGCAAAACAAAAAATATACTGTATCCAAAGCCTCTAAAATGACCACTTATATTACCTATTACAATAAAATGTCAATCATAAAAATGTTGGTTCGATTTCTATGTTCTGTCTCTTTCATTTGGGAAATTCACCAGTTATAGATTCCCGGGCAACGCCGGGTACTCCTGCTAGTATATCATAAAAATAAATAGGTTAATTGCTTGATGGTAGTTTCATATAACAAAGAGAATACCACTTTTAAAACTTAATAATAATAATATGTTTGATCCTTTCAAGTGGTTTTATTTTTGAAACCAGTAAAAGCACCTGAAATTCTATCTATCCAGAATGAAACTTTGTGACTTTCCCTACATTTCTCCCAGTCGATGAATAGTAAACAAATCAGTATGGAATCGTTCATACAATATACTTTCATGTAAATTTCATTTTAGTGTTACTGCAGGAAATCACTCAATACAATACATCTAATTGTACATTAGAATATTAGAACAATCTAGAAGGGAACAGGCCATTCAGCCCAATGAAGCTCGCCAGTCCTATCCACTTAATTCTTCTAAAATAACATCCAGTGGAGTTTTGAAATTCCCTAAAGTTCACTGTCTACTGTCTACCACACTACTTGGTAGCTTATTCTAAGTGTCTGTGGTTGTCTGAAGAAAAACTTCCTAATGTTTGTGTGAAATGTACCCTTAACAAGTTTCCAACTGTGTCCCTGTGTTTTTGATGAATTCATTTTAAAATAACAGTCTCAATCCACTGGACTAATTCCCTTCATAATGTTAAACACTTCAATCACGTCTCCTCTTAATCTTCTTTTGCTTAAACTGTAACGGCTCAGCTCTTTTAATCTTTCTTCATAATTCATCCTCTGTAGCCTTGGAATCAGCCTAGTCGCTCTTCTCTGGACCTTTTCTAGCACTGCTATGTCCTTTTTGGAGCCTGGAGACCAAAACTGCACACAGGACTCCAGATGAGGCCTCACCAGTGTGTTATAAAGCTTGAGCAGAACCTCCTTGGACTCGTACTCCACACATCGTGCTAAATAACCTAACATTGTGTTTGCCTTCTTAATGGTTTCTGAATGCTCTCTGGCTGATTGTGTCGCGTCCACTACAACTCCTAAATCCTTCTCATAAGCTGTACTTTCAATTTTCAGACATCCAATTATGTATTCAAACCTTTACTTATATTAATTTTCCACAAATCTGCCCAAGCCTGTATGCTATCCAAGTCCTTCTGTAATGATATAATGGATTCCAAATTATCTGGTAATCCACCTATCTTGGTATCATCTGCAATCTTAACCATCTTGTTTCTTATATTCCTATCCAAATCATGTATAGATATTAAAAATAGCAGCGGCCCTAGCACTGACCCCTGAGGGATGCCACTCTAAACATCAGCCAATTGTGATAAGGTTTCTCACACCATAACCCTCTGTACTGTACAATAAGAAACAATCAAGTACATTAAGTTATATTTATTATATACAGAAATAAATGTTGAGTGAAATGAACTGAAAATTGAATGAAGTAAGCAACCTCAATAATATTTAATTTGAGTCAAAACACATTCAGTCAAGTGAAGTTAAACAAGCTTCATACAGTAGACAGACAGATTGGTACTCGAGTGTCTCTGTACGTCGGCCTTACAGATTTAGGTGTGTCTGTTCATTTCTTTCTCTTCATCATCCAGCATGTGCTCTGATAGGGCAAACAAGCTGTTAGCTGTCTTCACTTATCAGTTTCTTTGAGCGTATGTGTGTACATACAGTATGTGCTTACTTGTGTGAATTTAAGTAAATTATCTATTTCAAAAACTATTTGTGCAAAAATGTTTCAAATCATTAGGACTGGTCCAATGCTTAAACAGAGCAGACTGCAAAAATCACAGTGAAAAGAAATAATTTCTACAGAAATTATCATTGAACATAGGATATGAAGGATAGGAGATAAGTATTGAACCAAACTGAAACAAAACAATAGCGCTTGAGCCTGTAATAAGACAAAAACTATGCAAATTGTGTGAAAAGGTTAGGTCCATTAGTTTGGAAGTTATTGTTGTACACAGGTTTCCACAGACACACACATACACAGATGCCACGCTAAAATCAACTTCTGAACATCAAAGAACCAAAATCATAACTTAACACGATATTTACCCCACCACCAAACTTCTAATTGCGTAAAAGTGAAAACTGAAACATTCCATAATTTATACAGTTTCTAAAATAACTGGGTCAGTTTTGACCCTCTTTAATGGATTTTCTGTTACATTGAGTGTAGTTTGTTTCTTCACAGCCTAAATGTCATCATTCTAGTTCCGAAATATGAAGGCTTTCTTTTAGAAAAGAGTCCAAAAGTTTACAAAAAAGTAAAACTAAAAAAAATTCCAAGTGGCACATTTTTGTACGGTGTTGAACACTGCCATGTCTTTTGGGTTGGTTTTGACCCACCGTATACTTTAATGGATTTTTGCTTCTCATTTAGGGCAGTTTATTCATTCAGTCACTAGGGTTCCCAGATTAGACCATTAGAAATAGGGGGCACTCTTAAAATCTCTCTCTTTATTACTATATATATATAAATTTATACATGCCCCCTACACACCCAGACCAAAATTTAATGTAAAAGTAGAGACACAAGTTAAAAACATAAAGCAAAGATTTTAATGGGTTATGAGGAAAACAAAAGTAAAATTATCTGAAAATTATTTAATAAAAGCTAAAAAAAAAATTCTGCAAAAGTGAAATCATTTGAAAATATTTATTTAATACAGACAACAGAGAAATATTAATATTATTTAATACAGGCAGTTAGAAAAAAAGTGGGCCGTGGCAAGTAGTCACAACACACTTTTTTGACAGTCACTGTATGTTGCAATGCTGATACAGAACTGCACAGCAGCATAGCTGGAGAACAAAACGGTAAGAGCAACCGAACAAGTTGCAAACAGACAGCAAACTCTAGTTTCCTTGTTACATTTGGGTTATTTTCATCAAGATAATCTGAGAAAAGAAAGTATAATTGCTTATAAAGTTACAACCACACAAACCACCGCTTCCAAGCATTTTCTCCTCAAATGTGAGGTCGCTGGCAAACAAACTGGACGAGTGGAAGCTGCGGATTGCAACGGGAAAGATCATCAGGGACTGCTGCATCCAGCTGATCACGGAGACGTGGCTTAATCCACTCATACCGGACACGGCGATCGAGATAGCAGGCTACACAGCACACCGGTAAGACAGGACAGAGAGCTCCGGTAAGAAAAGAGAAGGGGGGGCTGTGCATTTATGTGAACAATAGCTGGTGTATGAATTCCACCATAGTCACAACCACTGCTCTCAGGACGTGGAGTTTATGACAATTACATGCAGACCCATATACCTCCCCCGTGAATTCGACGCCATACTGCTAGCTGCTGTGTATATAGCATCAGATGCTAATGCTAACTCGGCTCTGGGGCTTTTGCATGACACCATCAGCAGTAAACAAAGCAAGTATCCTGAGGCTATTCACATAATTTCTGGGGACTTTAATCATGCAGATCTGAAAGCAGTTCTCCCCATATTCCATCAACACATAAAGTGTGCAACCGGGGGAGTAAAAACACTGGACAAGCTGTACACAAACATCAGAGAGGCCTATAGGGCTAAACCCATAGCACACCTTGGCCAGTCTGATTACACGTCCTTGCTTCTGATCCCTGCATATACCCCCCTCAGGAAACAAGCTCCCACTATGACCAGGACTGTCACCATATGATCCGAGGAGGCCTCCCAACAGTTGCAGGACTGCTTCCAGAGAACTGATTGGGAGGTTTTCGATCACCAAGACTTGGAGAACCACACTAAAGCAGTCCTGGATTACATCAGGTTCTGCACGGACAACATCACCAGGGACAGACGCATAAGGATTTATCCTAACAGGAAGCCCTGGATGAAGAGGGATGTCCAGAGTCTGCTGAAAGCCAGGAATACTGCTTTCAGGTCTGGGGATGGGGCTCTTTACAGTGTAGCCAGAGCGAAGCTGAAGAGAGGCATCCAAGAGGCCAAGGCAGCGTACAGAAGGAGGATAGAGGACCATCTGAGGAGCAACAACAGCAGGCAGGTGTGGCAGGGTGTCCAGCACATCACCAGCTACAAATCTAGCAACACCTAGGCCGCTGAGGGAGACACTTCTCTGGCAGAGGAGCTGAACATCTTCTTTGCCCACTTTGAGGTGACACTAACAGCAGCTCCATCACAGCCGCCAGTTCACAACAGCAACACTCGTGGTGGAAGAGTGTGAGGTGAGGAGGGTGATGAGAAAGGTGAACCCGAGGAAGGCTGCTGGACCCAACGGTGTGGCTGGACGAGTGCTGAAAGACTGTACAGATCAACTGGCTGGAATCTTCACTAGGATTTTCAACCAGTCCTTGTCCTAGGCTACTGTCCCATTGTGCCTCAAGTCCTCAAGCATTGTTCCGCTGCCGAAAAAATCCATCACGAACAGTCTGAATGATTTCCGCGCAGTGTCACTCACATCTGTCATCACATCTGTCATCATGAAGTGCTTTGAGAAACTGGTGCGGAGTCATATCATCGCCTACCTGCCAGCAGACCTGGACCCATCTCAATTTGCTTACAAAGCAAAGAGATACACGGAGGACGCTGGTGGCCACAGCACTTCATGCTGCCCTGACTCACCTGGATCAGCAGGGGAGTTATGCCAGACTGCTCTTTGTGGACTTCAGCTTGGTGTTTAACACCATCCTCCCACAACGAATGGTGTCCAAACTGGCAGATCTGGGACCTCCATCACTCACGTGCAGTTGGATACTGGATTTCCTGTCTGGTCGATCCCATAGGGTCATGCTGGGTCCCCATACATCCACTGCTCTCAGCCTCAACACCGGGACGCCGCAGGGTTGTGTGCTCAGCCCGCTCCTCTACACATATGACTGTGTCCCCACTCACCATAGCAACAAAATCATAAAGTTCGCAGATGAAACGATGGTGGTCGGGCTCATCTCGGGCAAGGAGGGTGAGCTGGCATACAGGGACGAGGTGGAGCGGCTGTCAGAGTAGTGCAGACTCAATAACCTGCTCTTCAACACCACAAAAACGAAGGCGCTTGTTGTTGACTTTAGAAAAAACAAAACTGACATCCAGCCACTCATCATTGGTGGGGCCTGTGTGGAGAGGGTCCCAGTGTTCAGGTTTCTGGGCATTGAGCTGGAGGATGACCTGACCTGGAGAGCCAACACCAAGGAGCTGCTGAAGAAGGCGCAGCAGAAACTATATTTTCTGAGAATCCTCATAAAGAACCATCTCCCCAAAAATCCGCTCCTTGCCTTTTATCACTGTTCCATCAAGAGTGTGCTCACGTACGGACTGTGTGTGTGGCACGGCATCTTTACTTCCTCAGAAAGGAAAACGATCCACAGGGTCGTCCGGACAGTGGAGAGAACAATTGGTTGTACCCTCCCCACTCTGGGACAAATCTACACCTCCCGATGCCACAAAAAAGCAATAGACATTTCACAGGATTCATCACATCCCAGTCATTGCCTCTTCCAGCTTGTGCCATCGGGCAGGAGATACAGAGCAATGAAAACCAGGACAGACTGCCTTAAAAACAGCTTTTATCCAAATGCAATCATGGCCCTGAACTCAGAATAAAACTGCTCCATATCATTCTCCCAATGTGCAATATAGGCCTTAATTCAACCAGTGCAATTTGTACATTTTGTAAAGTACTTTTATTACTATTCAGTTTGTTATTATTTTCTCTCTTCTTGTCTTTTTAACTCTTATGCCTCACACTGAGTGGACTGCACCTTCAATTTCATTGTTCCTTTGTAAAAGTGACAATGACAATAAAGATCTATCTATCTATCTAAGTACCGTATGAAGGTAGTAAAAATATATTTTTATTATGAAATTTGAAAATGAACTAAATACGGGACATTTGGGTGTCCCTGAAAGGTCAGTACAGGACAGAGGACAAAATGATCAAATATGGGACATGTCCCGTACATAAGGGACGTCTGACAACCCTATCTGTCACGCATGTGTGTCTGTAGATGACCCTATGGGCTCATCTAAAGCAGCTGTTACCACCCTGGGCTGAGAGGGGGCGCGCACACTAACCGCCTCCTCTTCTTTTCTCTCTGCAGCAATGAGAAAAGGCCAAGTGAAGACAATTGACTTCTGCCCCTTTGGTCTCCCACCTTTAAAGCCCACAGCTGCTTGACAAAGGCGGTCAGTGCTGATTCAACTGACCCAAAGTACTGAGCTGCGAGAAACCAAGAGAAGGCTACATGAAAATATCAGTTTATACACCTTGTTTTTGTTGTTGCTTTATTACAGAGACACACATAGCAGCCCCTTTTTTGTTTCATTCATTTGATTGTATTAAACTGGGACAATCAGGTTGGCACCTCAACATTTTCCTGTGGGAACCAGCAGTGCCTTATTCAACCACATTTCACAACCCTCACAGACATCCTACATGGCATCTTTTCAGCTCAGAATTGTGAAGACTTTAAGTAAGGTGACCTAACTTTACAAAAAGCAAAACACTTTTAAAGTGTTATAATTTGTGCAGTTGCTACACATTTTGAACTCTGCCATGTCCTTCGGGTCAGTTTTGACCCACTACTGACTTTCATAGATTTCCCACAGTATTTAAGATACTTTGCTTGTTCACAACCTATAAAATATCCTAAACATCATCAATTCTAATAGTTAGGATAATCAGTTAAAACAATATGGCAATTAATATAAAATGGGTTTGGCGTAAAATTTTTGGTATTCAGAGCACCTAAAAGAGGGGGTATCAGTATTGGGACAAAAAAGACCCAGAGGGCGGAGCAATTGATTCATTATTTGAAAAAATTGTGAGGGTTAAATAAAGTTCTTTACAATTTCAAAATACAAATCACTGAAGTCTAAAACTGCTTTTTTCTTGACTTCATCTATGCAAACTTAGAAACAACACCAATAAAGATGGGGAGAATTATATGAATCATAACAAAGTATATTTTGTAATGAAATAAATGGTTAAGCACAGGTTCAAGGAATGGGGTACTAATGGCATCACCCTGTTTAATCATCAGAAAAAATAGAAAATAAACAGAAAACAGCAATTGCCATCTCTAACAACAAAATAAACTCAGTCAGAGGACACGCAACTGGTGGCAGTGATTCTCCTTCTGTGGCTCTGGTTAAGAGGTAATCCTTTATGGCATGAGCACCGTATTTGAACAAAGTCTCTCCCATAATGGGCGGGGCTTGTAAAGAGGGTGGAGATTCATTCAGGCTTTTTCCTGGTCTGCCTGCTCAAACCTTTGGGTGAAACGAGAAGGTCATAAGTGACAGCCCCCCCCCTCTTGCCCCGGAGTAGAAGTGCCTACCTCAAAAGATCCTTGTGTGGGGGACTACATGTATATAGTAACTGTCCTGCCCATCTAAGATGGGTTGAAATCTAAGCAGTCAATGTTCACCTCAGTGTATTCCACTTGCATGTAGGAAGAAAATGCATTGCATTTTTCATTCCGACAAATGGTACATCATGAACATTAGCACAGACATGATTTGGCATATAACAGACATAGCCACCGGATGGAAACACAGACTCAGAGACACAGACGCTTGTCCTTTTATTAAGGTGGCTATAATATCTATTATTAAAAAAAAAAAATCTTTGTGGATGGGAGACCAGGGAGACGAGACGTGATCTTCTCGGAAGACACTTTAAAGACCCGTGAGATGAAAGGGATTGGCCACAGAGTGTCTTGCGGGGACATTAAACATGAGACTTGGTCTCTGTCTCTGTAGGGTCGCTCTTTTGATGCGTGGATGTTTTGAATTCCAAATAAATGAGGTTATTGTCGAATCTAATTGCCTAAAAAATGATTTATTAATGTATATTGGGATGTTTTGAAATAAAAAAAGGAGCTTAGGAAGAATATTCATCTTAACAGTGTTAATTCTTCCAGGGTTCTTTCAACCCTCACAAACATATGCAGTTTTTAATATTTGGAAAAAATTTGGAATTAACTTGCTTAGAGATCTTTATATAGACAACGTCTTTGCATCCTATGAGCAATTACATTCCAAATTTAACATTCCAGCTACACATTTCTTTCACTATCTTCAAATCAGAAACTTTGTTAAACAAAACCTTCCAGATTTTCCTCATCTTGCACCCTCATCCATGCTGGAAAAAATATTGCTCAATCTCAAGGATTTAGACTCCATCTCTACAATATATAAAATCATTTTACAATCCCTCCCTTTTAAAGATCCAAGAGGACACTGGGAAAAAGATCTTTCAATTAATATATCAGAAAAGGAGTGGAAAGTAGCAATGCAGAGAATTCACTCGAGCTCCATATGCGCAAAGCATACAATTATACAACTCAAAATTATATATCGAGCACATCTGTCTCGACTAAAACTCTCCAAAATGTTCCCAGGGCATGATCCAACCTGCGAACGTTGTAACCAAGTCCCAGCCTCATTAGGTCACATGTTCTGGTCCTGCACCAAATTAACATTATTCTGGACAAACATTTTTAATTACCTTTCAGATAGCCTAGGACTTACAATCCCTCCAAACCCATTAACAGCTGTGTTTGGTGTTCTTCCAGATGGGTTTAAAGCGGAGGAAGACAAACAAATTGTGATTGCATTCACTACACTTTTGGCACGTAGACTTATTCTCATAAACTGGAAGAACCCAAACTCTCCTCTTTTAAGTCAGTGGGAAACCGATGTGTTATATTATTTGAAGTTGGAAAAAATCAAATACTCAGTCAGAGGATCCGTACAGACTTTTTTCAAAACATGGCAGGATCTAATCAGTAATATTTTAAAATAAGTTCAAAAGGCACAGAGAATTTATTAACTTAGGTATGTCTCCAAGCCTTAAATTTAACGCCGTTTGGCTTGCTCTCTCTCTCAGGGGTGGGGATCGATCTGTTCTTAATTTTTCTCTTTGTAAAAACTTGATTGCTTTGTATGGATTGTAATAAAATTAATAAAAAAAAAAAAAAAAACATGAGACTTGGTGCCAAGAGATTGCAATTTGACGTCCTGCGAGACAAAGCAGTGAGGCAACATTGAAAACAAGTTTACGGACATCTAACCTAGCAGTTGTTGGAATGCTTTTGGCAGACAGACATCATGTGCTCCCAGCTCGTAAAATGACAAGCGACAAGCAGAACATGCAGCTAGCCAAGCAGCAACAGGAAGTTAGCAGATGATCCGACTGCAACTCCTTAGCGTGCATTCAGCCCCCCTGCCCCCCTTCACAACACGAGCAGCGTTATAAGTCCTGCAAAAAAGAGAATTAACCTCGCCCGGGGCCGGAAATAAAGGACAAGTATTGTTTTTACAAAGGTTTTAAAGTAAAAGTGAAAATATGCATATGTAACAATTCCCATGAAAATACCAATCTCTTTAAATTGTATATTCGGTAAACCAAACCCGGGGGTGGGCGAATGAAGCGAGCATCTGAAGGAGCCCCCTAGTATAATAATATAAATATATACTGTATATAGTAAAAGAAAGAGAGTACACGATAAAAAGTTGTGGTGCCAAGCCCCGTGTAATTGTTTGCAGTACAATTAAAAAGAAAAACGCGCAATTATTTCAGAGTCATCACTGCAGATGCAAGTTGAAAACAGAAGCCTCCCGTCAAAATTACACTTACTTATTGGGCTGATTCCTTTATCCAAGATGACTTCCAACATTTATGATACAATTGGTTATTGCTTTTCCAGGTGGAGCACAGGCAGGTCAAGTGACTTGCTCAGGGTCACACAGTGTCAGTAGTGGGATTTGAACTCAGAACCTCAGGGTTTTAAGTCCAAAGCCTTAACCACCATACTGCTTTAAGATAGTGGAGCTTCTGGTTTTGAGCCCTTCTGACAGGAAGAGGCGGGTCCAGGTGGATGGACACCAGAAGTGACATCAGAGGTGATCTAACTGTCAATCAACCAGTCTGCAGAGAGAGGAGGACAGAAAGGCATTAAGACACAAGGCCAACTGCTGGAGCGGCTGTAGAATTGCAGTCACTAGAGCTCTTCAGCTGTCCCCTATGCGCAAAGCGCCATTGGCTGTTGCCTAGAGATGGAAATTACTCATCCTAAAGCATCTTCTGTGTTATTTATCCTTCTGCTTAAGAAAGTTCTTAATATTCATTCAGTGGTAAAAAAGAGTCGTCCTATAAAATCTAACAAACCTCATCTACAGTCCATCTTCTCCTATGTTCACATCTCTCTCTGAAGTTAATTCTGTGGACTGCCCTTTAAATAATTCTCACCTTTGAAATTGTTTGAGACTGTCCCACATATGTGGGGCATTTTGTGTTTGCTCTGCCCCGTCTTAACGTTTATGATTGCAGTTAATCAATAAATAATAGTTGTCCAGAAAAGCTTGGGCCTTTGTCTTCATGCTGGGAATTGTGGGCTTTGTAGTTTGTTTTTTATCTGTTGTGCTATACAAATCCATGGAGATGGCTACAGGGGTCCATTTACTTTTTCCAGCTCAATTACCTATACTAATAAAAGGCAAAGCCCTCACTGACTGACTGACACACTCATCACTAATTCTCCAACTTCCCGTGTAGGTAGAAGACTGAAATTTGGCAGGCTCATTCCTTACAGGTTACTTACAAAAGTTAAGCAGATTTCATTTAGAAATTCTACGCGTAACGGTCATAACAGTCGACAATGTCCGCCATGTTAAACTTTCTTATTTATGGTCCCATCTTCATGAAATTTGGTAGGCGGCTTCCCTGCGCTAACTGAAACCGATGTATGTACTTATTTCGGTGGTATGACGCCAATGTCGGCCGCCATATTGAACTTTCCAACGGCCTTTTTTACCCATGGGCCCATCTTCAAGAAATTTGGTACGTGGGTTCCCAACGCTAACTGAATCCTACTTACGTACATATATACGTCCATAGCCTGCAGCTCGATCGCCGTGTGAGGTGGCGTTGGGCCCCCCATCCCCACGCCTCCCACGTTGTTGGCTGCCTTCCTATATAAGGCCGTCTGTCACTCCGGTCTCTTCATTCCCTTCCTTGCTTCACCACGGTATTCACATCTCTCTGCTGAAAACTGCAGCCTTTTTATTTAATCCAATGCTTCTCCGCTGTTTTATTGTTTGTTTATTACGATTATAGTTATTGTGTAGGTATTTTAGACTTACTTTACATTGTTCAGGTACCCATTTCCTTTATCGTTCCAACCGTACCCCCATTAACATGTCTATTGTGGTGATCACCATCGATCAAAGAACTGTCACTTACCAAGTGGTTTCCATGCCCGGAGATGGCACCTGCCTTTTCCATTCTCTGTGTCACATATTGCACGGCCATATCAGGCTCGATCTTGATATCTGGAGGAACATTGTGTCTTATGTATTGAATGACTGGGACAGGTTCAAGGTGTGGACTGATGACGGTATAGGAGATAATTATACTACACAGGAGCACTAGAAGAGTGAAATGCTTAAGCCCTTCATCTATGGTTCTGCATGTGAGTTGATGGCTGCCACTGAATTGTTCGGTTGTCGCTTTCAAGTGTACTGAAATGGCCAAATATTTTACACCTTTCGACAACTGCCAATGCCTCTTAAACATCTTAGATTCACAGGTGACGATTTCAGTAGTGGACACTTTGATGTTTATGAATGTTTAAACTCTCAAAAGCTGGATGCGAAGTTATTGATGAAACCGGTTGTATGCTTACAACGCTTGACAGATGCCAAATGTCACTTCAACACAACAAGTCCTACAAATACTGTCGTAATTGAAACAAACCATGAAACTCAAACCGATTATGACAGCAGCAATCCAAGCTGTGAGATTTGAGGCAAGATTACTTTTCACATGGCCAACTGTACATAGCATGCTCAAGAGTAAGCTCAGCGCACAGCTTGGTCATATTACAACCGGAGGGCTGTACTGACAACATGGCATACAAAGAGATCCTTAATAAATAATTATTGGTATATTTTCCCTCAGTTTAAAAAGGTTTACTTTTCTTCTTAATAAAAATTTTAAGGCAGTACTTTACCGCTGCGAGGCGCGGGTATTTTGCTAGTGTAAAATAAAAATATGACTTCCAAAGGGGAACACATTGCTTCATGGCTAAAGAAACAAATTCTTCCCCTATCGAAAAGGAACAGGGGACGGCATTTCTTTGTGCTTTACCTGTTCATCGTTACTCTTCAAAGTGCTGCGCCTCCTCTGAGGTATCACCAAACTTTGGAATCTTGCAATAGGAAAGACTGTTATTAATTTTTGGGGATGCCGTTATGCCAAGAGAGTGAAAGTCACTGTCCTCAGAAGTTATTATTAATTCACCACCGGTTGAATTTCCGCCTCTTACAATAAAAGACTTATTCACGGCTGTGGAAGCAGAGTTTTGGCGTTCACATTTGTTTGTTTCGGTTTTTAAATTATGTACATATTTTGTGGGTTCTGATAATATGATCCTTTATCAAGTAGTTTTCTATTATAATCAGTTTATTTGAACAGATTGTTGGGTGCATTTTACTTCATTGGGTTCATGTTGACATTAAAATCCTGCCTCTCTTAATTACACACAATATACAGATCTGCTGCAGCCTCTTCGTCCATTTAATTCTGGGGGTTCAATACACATTGAACTGCAGATGTACACCTTTGTGGAAGTTGTTTTAACAATAAATGATGAACTTGGATGAATGTGGGCTTACCATGGAAAAAGCAGGTGAGTGGCAGACAATCCAAAAACTACAAAGAATAAAAACAGAAGAGATTTTACAAACAAGAGGAGACCAGCCAGTCTATCACACACATTTCATTAGCTAACAAATAAGTTTCAGTATCTCTTTCAGAAGTTGTTTAAATGTTCGGCTTCAACTGCAGGGCCTTCCAGATTCCCATGACTCTCTGTGTGAAGAGGTTATTGTTTTTGCATTGTGTTGTTATTATGCCTTTCAAGAGGCACTTTGTTGTTTTTCATTTAGCCATTTCCCAATGTAGAAGGGCTCTTCAGTCAGCAATGTCGCTTTTCAGTTCTTTTCATCACCTTCCTTTCTGGGGTCTATCCATATGGATTTTTTTCTTCCTCCCTCTTTGTCTTTTGAAAACGTCAGCTGTTTCTTTAACAAGCCTTTTGTTCTAATCATGTGAAGAGACTATTTTAGCTTCAGTCAGATAATTTCAATCAGACTAACATGGATAGAACTTTATTTCTCCCCAGAGAGAAATATATATATATATATATATATATATATATATATATATATATATATACTGTATACAGTTAGCCCCCAGGTTACAGACATCTGACCCATGACTTATGAACGAGGATGCAGCTACGACACATGCGCCTCAGTAACTATGTCATCTCCGTCATCTTCGGCCTGGGGATGCTGCAAGTGGTGGCTGGAGGGGGGCGATTTTGCTGCTCGTGTAGTGTAGTGTGCCTCGGGCGGCTCCCAGCGGCAAGCGGTGACCCGTGGTCTATAGTCACAGCTATCGCTTGTGTGCAGAACAATGGTTCATTGCCCGCCCACTATGCCGCTAGAGCTACTGCTACTGACTGGACGCAGGCTGGATGGAGTGGAGGGATGCGTTTCACTGCCTGCCCAGCACACACGGCTGATAATGCTGCAAGCAGTGACCCGGTTGTGTCTGAACGGAGGCCACTGAGGGTGAACGGGGCAGCGGGGGTAGCACTGTAGTGTGCCTTGGATGGCTGCCTGTTGAATTGGGGTTGGGCGATTCACTACCCGCCTTTGGCCGCACCGTGTTCATCCATGTAGCTCTGTGTAGCTCCCCTTGGCGGAGGCCACAGAGCCCAACAGGGCTGAGCTCCAATATTCCATAGTAGTGGCCTCGAGGCGACCCAGGGGGAAGTAAGTGGCCTCCCCTGGCCAATCCCCTGGATCCAGTGTTAGAGGGGTGTCGCGGCTAGGCATGGGCCCTGGCTATCTGCCATAATATATAACCACCTGTATATATTTGGAAGGAAAAATAAAGATCTATCTATCTATCATATAGTGCCTTTCACATCTATCTATCTATCTATCTATCTATCTATCTATCTATCATATAGTGCCTTTCATATCTATCTATCATATAGTGCCCTATCTATCTATCTATTATATAGTGCCTTTATATCTATCTATCTATCTATTATATAGTGCCTTTCATATCTATCTATCTATCTATCTATTATATAGTGCCTTTCATAATTATCTATCTATCTCTTATACAGTGCCCTATCTATCTATCTATTATATAGTGCCTTTCATATCTATCTATCAATCTGTCTATCTGTACAGTGCCCTATCTATCTAGCTATCTATTATATAGTACCTTTCATATCTATCTATCTATTATATAGTGCCTTTCATATCTATCTATCTATCTATGGTTAGCAGTGCCCTTGTCCATCCAATCATTCATTTTCAAACCTGCATATCTAGCTGAGCCTTATAAAATTTGCATTTTTATTTCTTTTCTTTTCATTGTGCCACACTCAGAAACATCATGGAAGTCAGCCGAAATAGCTAAAGCTTCACAAGGTGCACATTTTAAAACAATTGCAGTGTCCTCTTTCCTTTTTGTTTGGATTTGTCAAAGGAAAAAAAAAAACTATTAATGAAGTCAAGCAGACTTTTCTCTTTAATTTCAATCTCATTTGCTCCAAAGCTCTAAAATCACAGGGACTTTTTTTGGAAATGCTACTTTCAAAGTTGATTTTAGAAAAACAAGAAAATAAATAAGACTTTTTTTAAAACCTGACTGTTGTCTGAGGAAAGAATGTGATCTTCCTTGTTCAGGTTCCTGTTTATGCCTCACAGGAAGATAACATGAGCTCATAGTTTCATCATTTCTCCAGGACCACGTGCAAACATCTTTCTTTCATCTTTGGTCAAATCCTTTCATGTAGTGACTTGACTGTAAAAATTAAAAAGAAAGAGAGAGAGAGAGAGAGAAATAGAAATGGTTCCCACCCACCGGTTGTTTTGTCCAATTTCTCTCTCCAATGCCGTTGTCTGACTGGTTCAAACTGCATCACAAAGGGGCGTCTCACCTGAATATATGTCATTTTAAAAGGATGACTTCTGCATCCTAAAGCTGGCTGACATTTACAACCACAGAGTGAAAGACACCTTGGAAGATCTTTGTAACTTTGAACTCGTATTTAGTGTAAAACACTTTCTTCAATTTCAGTTCTTACTTAAATTACTCTGTCAGAATATTGACAATAAAAATACACACACAGACATATACTGTATTCATATACTGTACACACACACACAGACCAAAGATAGACTCACACACTTGACAGTATGAGAGGCTGGACAGTAACAGGTGCTCCATGTCAAGTGTTATATAAATAAAAATTATCCAGTTGAATTTAGTTTTGTTAACTTTGACTTGATTGTATAGAATGTAACATGTTTTAAATAAATTCAATAAAAGTAAAAAAATATATATCCAGTTGAGTGATCCTTTTTATTAAGAAGTAAATATGAAATCTCATTGTTGTTGTTTATCAGGAGTGTGTTTAAGAATGTCCTGCTCCATTATAATATTTAGAACTAGCTGTCTCCTGCGGCTGCCCCCGCGTATTAGTGAAACAGGACAGTGAGGAGGGCCCGGCCCAGCTCTCTACTCCTGACGTCACTCTTCCCCCTTCCCCTTGACCCGCAGCCTCTCGTCTTGGATTAACGTGAATATATCGCTCCTGCAAGCGAACTATGATTCTTAGCGCAACAAGAGAAGTCGCAAAATCAACTGGAATGTTCAAGCAAATTATAGAAAAAAAAAGATCTAACTCCGTTAAGTTGTTCTCTCGTTCGCTAACTGAGCGGAGTTAAGGTTACGCCCCGAGGCAAACGCGCGAGTGAGGAGGGCCCCGCAGCCTGATGAGTCTGTCTCGGATTAGTGCTAATAAATCGGTACCGCAAGCGAACTATGATACTTAGTGCGATGACAGAAGTCACAAAATCAACTGACATGTTCAAGCAAATTATAGAAAAAAACCTGATCTAAATCCGTTAAGTAGCTCTCTTGTGAAAAGCAGAAAGACATACAAACGGGTCTAAAAAAACTATCAGAAATTTCGCACTTGGACCATGAAATTTTTAAAATCGTTTCTTTGCGAGCACCTGTGGGTCAAAGGTAACCTACATTCCAAATTTCAAGTCCCAATAATAATAATAATAATAATAATAATAATAATAATAATAATACATTTTATTTATATAGCGCCTTTCCCATGCTCAAGGCATTTACAGAAAATAAGAGAAAACAGCAGGGTATACAGCGTATAGCATTGTACAAACCAAATAAATAAATAAAGAATATTAAGACAGTAAGTTCAAAGAAAGCCTAACAGACAACAGAATTGATGGTCTAGCACACACACACACAGGTTACATAAGCATTTTGACAGAGAGGTAAACTGAAAGAAGGGGAATGAAGTCAAATAGAGCTAAAAGCCTTCCTGAACAGATGAGTTTTGAGTTGTTTTTTAAAACAATTCATGGAGTCAGCTGATCTGATTAATTTCGGTAGGTCATTCCAGAGTCTGGGCGCTATACAGCTGAAGGCCCTGTCACCCATGGAGTGTAGATTAGTGTGGGGCACAACAAGATTGCCAGAATCAGAGGACCTTAGTGGGCGGGCAGGCACATAGTGATGAAGAAGGTCACTGATGTAGTTTGGTGCGAGGTTATTTAAGGCTTTGTAGGTTATTAGTAGGATTTTATATTCGATTCTGTAAGACACAGGGAGCCAATGAAGATGGAGCAGGATGGGTGTGATGTGCTCGCTGCTGCTGGTTCGAGTCAGGACTCTTGCAGCCGAGTTTTGAATAAGCTGGAGCTGTGATATAAGATTAGAAGGGGCACACGCCAGCAGCGAGTTACAATAATCTATGCGGGATGTGATAAAAGCATGGACAAGTTTCTCAGCATTAGAAAAGGAGAGGAAGGAGCGAACACCGGATATGGATTTCGTGATGAGTGAGTCAGTGGTATTTGGCTTATATACAGTATATAGATTACTATTGCTATTGCTGTTGCTGTTTGCTGTCGGCATCAATCCGGCGGTGAGGCTCCATAGGCCGTTATCACTCTGCTGCTGTAAAAGATGGGGCCCCACATTAAGACACTTCTAAAATCTCAAAAAAAAAAACACTTAAAATAGCCGAGCATCAATGCAACCAAGAGAACGAATAGAAATATTAGCCTTATAGTTTAGTATCATCCATAATAAGAATTTTTGCCAGCCTCTTCAAAAAAAATGCAACCAGCTGTATCTCAAAATGTTGTTTAGTCGCTTGGGATAAATTCATTGTCCAAATACATAAATGTAAGAAGAAACCTGGTTTGAGTAACAGTCTCTAAAAATAACAGAAATAAGTTCAAACTGGCTTAGACTTTTGACTAACAAGTCTGTACTCCATGTTGGCTTGGTGGAAACAATACTGATTGACTGTCCTGCTTGACCTGACCCTGAATCACCGAGGACTCTTTTGAAAACACACACATCTCTGCAATTAAATCGTTTCTTGAAATTTCATTTGGGTATGTCACCTCAGAATGCTTTACAGCATTTGCATGATGGGTTAGCTCTTTATCAGCCATCCAACAATATAAAGAGAGAAGACGCTCGCTCGCTTAGTTTGGACGTTCAGTTTGGCCTATCTGAGCGAGTTTGAGCTCAACTTGTTCGTACAGAACTGGCTCCTATTTGTTGCTCAGTTGTTATCATAATTAATTACATTTATATAGCACTTTTCCAGCTACTCAAAGCTCTAGACGGTGTGGCACTCCTTCAACCGCCAATAATGGTTAGCATCCACCTGTATAATGCGATGTCAGCCATTTTTATGGCAGTACGCTTTTAAGAGAAATGGCATCACAAAGCGCTGTACAACAATAAAACAGTAGCTATTAGAAGTGTGAGAGAGACAGCCAATTAGAGACAGGGGATGATTTACGTGGGCAGAATGACTACGCCATGGAGGGCAATTTAGCCTGGACATAAGAGATGCACCCTACTCAATCGAAAGATGCCCAAGGATCTCTTATGACCGCAGAGAATCAAGACCTTGGTTTTACATATCATCTGAAGGATGGCACCATTTTTACACCAGGGCTTTGGGATCCACATATTGACTACAGAATAAGCGCCCCCTGTTGGCTTCCAGCAGCAACCCAAGCTGTCTCCCATCCAAGTACTGGCTAAGCCCAAACACGCTTAGCTTCAGGTGGTTGACCTCTTCTGAGGTACATGAGGTACGGCTGCTGGGTAACACTGATTAATTGAGGAAAATAATGACAGTAGTTAAACAGCGCAACATGTACTATGGACACTTGTGAAAATGAATGAGTAGAGCATTGAAGATGGAGGGCAGGAAGCACTTCTTCATGCAAAGGGTGACACAAATCTGAAATAAACTTGTGGGCTGTGTAGCTAAAGCACAAAGCAGACAACTTTTAAAATGTCCCTGGATGAGATATTGGGACAGCTTAGCTATCAGCTAACCAGTTGAGTGTGCTCGACTTAATGCTCTCCTCGTGATTGTCAGACTTCTTATGTTATTATGTAAATTTCAAGGATAATAAACAAAGAATCAATGAATTGCTAAGCTGATCTTTGCTATGGCATTGAAAACAATCTAAAGATTATACACCTGCGAAAAATAAAAAGGAAGAAGAATAATACTCTAGAAATTAATACAGAAATTCTTATTCTCATCTTGCTGTAGACTTTCCAATGTGTACTTTGCTATTTAAGAAGTAAGTACTTGTGGTTTCTTAAGTGTAAGCTGTCTGGCACTTGTCAAACGTAATGCCAACTAAAAGACTTAGATTCAAAATCTGCCAGCGTCTTTGAAATATAATTGGAGAAAATGTATATTTTGTTTTTCTTAAATTATGTGCTGCATTTCCAATCGGAATTATCACAAAGAGAGCAGACCAACATTTTCTAAAAAAAAAAAACTGTACCGTTAAAGGTAATGGTTTCTAGTGAGGTGGTGTGAGGTGTCATTTTACTCAAAGTAAAAGAGGTTAGCAGATTTTGGAACAAAGCCCTTTAATTCAACTTTGACTAAACCTGCTACTTACCTTTTTTTTCTGAAGCCAGCTGCATTATTCTACCAGCTGAATAGCTTGTACAAGCCACTTTCAGCTCAAATGGAAGAGATTTAGATCTTTTTCTCTGTATATAATAGTTCCACTGTACTGAGACTTACATTTAATCCTCCCAGTGTGTGTGTATCTTCTTTGCATACCCTTTGCCATGGATCCTTTGCCACAACTTCACTTTCAGCTGCATTTTACTAAATCAACCAAAGACGGCGCTCTCACTTAGTGGTCTCATATTGTATTCCACACATCGCTCTTTTGTTACACTCATGTGTACCTGAGGATCACCTTCCAGATTCGTCTTAGTTAAGCACTCCCACCCCAGGACGATAGGGGGCACTGTCGCAAATGGCATAATCTCTTTCTGTTTCCACAGCCAGGAGAAGACACCCCTTCTGGTCAGACCACTATATATTTGGGGCAGCTCACAGAAAGTGGCGTCACATACTGGGCCGACACTCAAGAGAGACTGAGCTCTGAACCAGACCTGATTGCTCCGGTGATGCTTTTCTTTATCCATCATGCGCCACTTCTGTTTCTCTGTTAATTAAATGGGGCGACCCAGCTCGTGCTCCACCATTTATTAGGATCTAGCGTCATACCTTGCATGACCACACCAGGTACTATTCATATCTATCTATCTATCTATCTATTATATAGTGCCTTTCATATCTATCTATCTATTAAATAAATCATACTAAAAATCAAAAAGTACTGATGACACAAGACAACAAAAGTTTTGCTTTATAAAAATGCACATTTTTATGATTTTATTATGACTTTTGTGATCAGCAGGCCAAAATTCAAGAGATATACCCAAACGTTTCCAGGAAACAAAATCCTTGTTGTCCAGGGGAAATCGTTTGGCTAGATCTTCTTGGTTTGCTCAGCTCTTGCCCTGTAATAAGTATGGCCTGATTGATCAAGTCTTACCAGTCCCATGGTCACCATTTCAGTGTTTTGCACTCAAACTATAAAGTAAATGACCGTAAACTGTCTTTTTTATGAATGGAGTTACAATGAGTTTCCTTGCTGATGACAATGCTGATTAAGTGCCTCAGCTTGGTGACTTCTACCTCATTGTACTAAAATTGCAGCTTTCACCCATATTACTCTACCAAACTCTATACACTGAGATAACTAGCTTTTTAGGACATGATATTGTGTACTTTACAGATCTGTACAATTCATTGCATAATTGCTAACTTATTCTAATATCTTATTCAGATGTTTTTTTATAAGCTGTCAGGACTGACATGGACACAGCGTCCCGGTTTTGGATCTGTTGCAGAAAATACTTAATAGATAAAAAAGTGTCTTCAGCCATCATTATATATGAACTGCCAACACAGACGTCTCACAAGCTCTTGTTAATGCAGCACTGCAGCCTGAAGAGATCTAATAGAAAGCTTCCTTTATAATCAGCATAATAACTATGAAACATTTGAAACACACCAATCAGCATACAGATAAATGGTTTAATCCAAACACACACCTCTTCCTTTAAGTATTATGTAAAGTCCCAAACTGATTATATATTAGCGAGTGAATACTTGGTTAAAAGAAATAAGACTTCTTTCTTTTATGTGAACTGCTATCAGAAAACAAAATATAATATTATACACGATCAGATTTTCTAATTTGAATATGTACAAATGCCAGGATGTTCTAAACAAGCAGGCAGTTTCAAGAACATTTTCTCTTACAGACTTCACACTTGTAAATTGTCCCTGCGCAATTTCCATATTATTCCCATGTGTATGGGAGGGATGGAAAAAGCCATACAGAAGATCGTTTTTAATAAATGCTTAAAGAGGTTGCATTGAACTGTGCTTCTAATTTGAACTTTGCAGTTTACTTTGTCTGGAAGTTTTTCACTATTGATTTCAACTTTGCATTTTTTAACCAGTAGTAGTGCAGAATGCGAGCTATCAGTCTACTTCTCTTTACTGGATTTTCTGTACAATGGAATGTGTGTAAAACAGCTGGCTAGATTGGGGGGGGGGGGGTTAAAAGGACACAAGTTTGAAATGTAAATGTGACTTGTGGTTTAATGATGGTCAACTGCTTGTATAATTACCCAATGACATTCTGACACGGAGTAAGGAGAAACGATTTAAGTTTGGAGGGTATGCTGCACTAAGACAGAGGATTGTCTGACCACCAAACTTGACAAGACGTCAAGATAAAAGACCAATGTGGACCCAAGAAACTCTTACTGTGTTATTCACGCAAGCTTTAAGGGGCTCGCCAACATACAAATATCATCGCTGACATCCTTAGTGAAAGAATCCTTCACTGACACTCTTTTACTCGGTGTTATACATTCGGGGTCATTGCAAATATAAGTACATATTGTTTGGTTCTATCAAGGTGTTAGCAGGTCAGAGGGGACATCTTCAATAGGAAGCGGCATGGTAAGTGGCACAGGTATTGAGTGACACTCAGATCTGAAGACAACCATTTGGACTGCTCATGCCAAGCTAGTAAACCCCAGTTTTGTTAAGGCAATTGTCTATATGCAGGTAAAGCCATAGACATGGGGTGTTATTTGGGAAAGCAGCTGTACCAAGCATTCTCTCCCACACACACACATATCAAAATCGATCAAGTCAGAGGGTGCATATTACTACTCCCATCTTGTATGCTTTGCACTGGCCTCCGGTTCATTTTAGAATTTGTTTTTAAAGTTTAGTGCCTACCTATAGAGTTCTCTGCGGACAAACCTCTGAGAATGTCACTGGCCTCCTGCACCGCCATACAGCCTGTCAGGCACTTAGGTTTGAGCAACAAGGCCTCCTCACACCCGGCACAAGCTACGTGGGGATTGTGTGTTTCAGTCTGTTGTCTGTCTAATGCTCTGGAATGGTATTCTGTTAGCGCTGCGCATGGCTGAGTCTGTTGATTCTTTTAGTAAGCAACTTAAGACATTTTTGCTTAAGCAGGCTTTTGAACACAGCTGAGTAGTCTCCGCTTGGACTTTTAGTTTATTCTTGGCTTTGTTCTTATTATTCTATTTTAATATTTCTCTTTATTTTTTTCTTGTTTTGTTATATTTGCTTTGCATCGTTATGTGTTTTATTGTTGTACAGCGCTTTGTGATGCCATGTCTCTTAAAGGCGCTTTATAAATAAATTTTACTTACTTACTGCTTACACATATATACACAGTGCATTCAGAAAGTATTCAGACCCATTCACTTCTTTACATTTTGTTTTGTTGCAGCGTTACACTAAAATGGTTTAAATTAATTTTATCCCTCATCAAGCAACTCTCAGTACCCCATTTTAGGAATTTTTTTGCAAATTTATTAAAAATTAAATGATGAAATCTCACATTAACAAAAGTGTTCAGATGCTTTGCCATATATACTTGAAATCGGGCTCAAGTGCTCTCAATGGCTGATCGTGACTGAGATGTTTCTGCACCCTGTTTGGAGTCAATTCAATTGATTGGTCATGTTTAGTAATGGCACACACCTGACTATTGAAGGTCCCACTGTTGATAATGTGGATCAGAGTATAAACAAGCCATCAGTTTGAAAGAGACAGGATTGTGTCGAGGCACAAATTAGGGGAAGGTTACAAAAACTTACTGCAGCAATGAAGATTCCCAAAAACACAGTGGGATCCATAGTTTTTAAACTGAAGAGTTTTGGACAACCATGTGACTCTTCCTAGAACTGGCAACCAAGCTAACAAGGGCAACTGAGGAAGAAGGGCCTTGATAGGAAAGAGGTGACCAAGAACCTGATGATCACTCTGGCCGAGTTCCAGAGAACCTACTGTCACACACGTGTGATTGGGAGACATCTGAAAGGCATTAAGAATTGTACTACCACGCAAGACTAGGGTGTGGCGAGCTGCACTAACTCTCTTTCTCAATCTTCTGCAGAAAATCCACGGGAGATCTCGCCAGGTCCCGGTGTCAGTGATAATGTCACTTCCGTTTCCAGCGCCAGTGATAACGTTACTTCTGGTCCCAGGTCCATGGATGGTGTCACTTCCAGGACAAAAGACATCACTTCTGGTTCTGGTGCCAATGATGATGCCACTTCCAGTCCCAGTGACGTCACTTCCGGTACTGGGCTTTAAAGCAGCCATCTTTTCCTATTATATTCAGTTCTGTTGTGGACTTGATCCTGTGATCATCTTGATCAATCTAAAACCCATTTGCAGCTAAGGCACAATATACGGGTGGCTGCCCCAAACCTTTTCATGTCTATGGTCTGCTTTTGTGACACTACATATATGGAAATGGGAGAAACTGCTACAGCACTCCACTAATATGGACCTTATGGCAGAGTGGGTACACGGCACATGAAAACCTGCTTGGAAAGACACCTAAAGGACTCTCAGACGATGACAAACACAGTTCTGTGGTGTGCTGAAGCCAATACTGAACTATTCGTCCTCAATTCTAACAATTATGTCTGGAGGAAACCAGGCACTGTTCATCACCTGCAAAGTATAATTTCAACCATGAAGCATGGTGGTGGCAACATCATGCTCTGGGGTTGTTTCTTTAGCAACATGGATCGAAAGACCAGACATGATCAAGGGAAAGCTGAACAGAGCAAAGACCAAAGATATCCTTAATTAGAGCTTGGATCTCAGACTGGGCCAAAGGTTCACCTTTCAGCAGAACACTGACCCTAAACACAAAGCAAAGACAACACATGAGAGGCTTAGGGACAACTCTGGGAATGCCCTTGAGTAGTCCAGCCTGAGCCCACACTTGAACCCAATCAAACTCCTCTAGAGAGACCTGAAAAGACCTGCCTAATGAGAATCTCCATCCAACATAAAAGAGCTTGAAAGGATCTGCAGAGAAGAACAGCAGAAAAATGACGACTAGGCGTGCGACACTTGTCACGTTAAACCCAAGAAGACTCCTGGCTTGAAACGCTGCCATAAGGACTTTACCAAAATACTGACTAAAGGATCTAAATATTGTCAATCTCATATTTCAGTTTATTTTTTTCAATATATTTGCTAATATTACTATAATACTTTTATCACTTTGTCATTCTGTTGTACAGAGTGTTACTTGGTGTGGGAAAAAATTAATTTAAATGATTATACCACAAGGCTGCAACATAATAATGTGAAAAAGTGAAGAGGTCTGGATACTTTTCTGAATCCACCATACACCATTATCTATGTGGCATACCTATAGGTGAAGCAAAATAAAAAACAGGGAAACGTCCAAGATTATACACTGTGTCTGCATGGGTTCCCTCCTAAATTCTCAAACTATGCGCAGGTTAAGTTTGGTTGTGCTTCTAATTTGGCATATCTCTCTATTATATAAAAAAATCTTGGGACGAGACAAGACTTTTTCTGAGAGTCGAGACATTTTCAGTGAGATAATTTCATGTCCTGCGAGATGAGACTATGTGCCAAGAGATTAAAATTTAACAGGTCCAAGAGGGGCGGAAATAAAGGACAAACAGTAGAAGAAGAAAAGACAAAGAGTAGAAGACAAAGTAGAACGTCGTGAAGAGGTTCAAAAACGTTGGCACGATACACATGAAGAGCAGGTTAGAGATTACGAAAGTACTAAAATTCGAAATTCTCAAAAAACTGATAGTAAAGATCACATTACAGCGAAAAAATGGAAATTATTACTTGATTAAATAACAGAGAAAACAGATTGAATATATGGACATAGGTGATATGACAGAGCTACTACAAGTTTAATTTCAAAGAAACCACATTTCTGTCAGGTTTATATTTATGATCACGGAGAAGCAATGCAACATAGAATAGAAAGAGTTAATAGAATAGAAAGAATAGAAATGATCAGACGTATTGGAAATTCTGCAGCCAATAATGGATACAAATCCATACGTCCAAAAGTATCGCATTTATATGAAATTTATCTGAAAAACACAAACAAAGAAGTTTTTATAACAAACCAACATGTGATGAATTGTCAGTGATAATAGTTTCGAAAGACAGAGATATCAAAAACAGCTCTGATATTCATGTTTATCCAAAAGCACAGCACGATTCATCGCAAGCGTCATATCTGGGAAATGATGAGCGCATAGGGCCGAGAAGTGAGAGGTGGAGTTGGGGTAATAGCTCCACCTCCAAGGAAACAGAAAACTCGCTTAGCTGCTAATAACTCAAGCGGGGCCAGCATGTCAGCAAAACAAACCTCCGAATTAAGACAAAGTCGCTTAGCCATTTAACAATGGCAAAACAGTATCCCTTTTACTTTTCCTCCTGCCGCTATTACACAAGCGAGGTGAGCGTGTCTGCAAAACAAAACCTCCGAAGAAGGGCAAAGTCGCTTAGCCGCTAATACTGAAGTGAGGCGAGCACATCAGCAAAGCAAAACCTCAGAAGGAAGAGAAAGTTGTTTAGCCGCTAATGCATAAGCAATGCAAGCACGTCAACAAAACGAATCCTCCTAGGAGAGAGATGCCCAGAGTAGTTCCTTTCAATTATGACATCTCTACATTTCAATTTTTTTTCTGACGATTTCAATAGTTTCTAGGACCCTGGACTTTTTACAGCATGGGCTTACACAGCTAGTGTGTAATATTGGGCATATTGGGCAGGAGTGGGCACGTTTTTGGACAGGCAACCTATCCAGGGTTGCTTCCTGTCTTATCCCTAATGTTGTAGTTTCCCATGACGATAAAGTGTATTAACAGGTCTAGAGCATGTTATGTTTGTGTCTTCCAGTACAAGGTAGGGGGGCTCTCTTCTGATCTGAACATTCCAGAACAAGGCCAGACTGGATCCTAGACAAGATAAATGGTAGTCTAGGCCAGCGTTTCTCAACCATTAAGTATTTGCGACCCGAGTTTTCAGTTTTAATCGAGCTCCCCCTATCACAATATAGTTTAAGTTAATTTGTTTTGGTTTCAATATATGTATTTTTCATATTTTTGATTCTTGTTTTCTTATCTTCGCGCCCCCATTTTTGCTACTTCGCACGCCCTGCCCTACAGATTGAGAACCACTGGTCTAGGCTATATTTATCAGTGTCAACAGTAGTGATTCTTAAACTTTTTTTTCCCCATGATCCAATTTTGCCTCTTTTGTGTCTTTGAGATGAGGAATTGCCACCGACGGCTATCCTTACCATCTTTTAAGAATTTTTGCCAAAAGAAAGTCTTCCAGGTGGGAGTGGTTTGGGAAGATTTTCCCCCTTGCATAATTGCCATTGACTGTCATACTTTCTCTTGGAGAATCACTGACACAGGTCACAGGGGAGCAGTGGCCTTTACTCAAACTATCCACAGCGACCCACTGCGAGACCTCCACAATCCATGAGCGACCACTTCCCATTGATTAGAGATGTGAATCATGACTTTGTGCAACACATAGTTTAAGAAGCTATGGCCTACAGCAGTGGTTCTCAAACTTGGGGCGGGCTCCCCTAGGGGGGCGCGAAGTAACAAAAAGGGGGGCGTGAAGATGTGAAAAAAAAACAACAATCGAAAATATGAAAAATACATCTATTGAAATCAAAACAAATTAACTTAAACTACATTCTGATACTAGAAAAATAAATATAGAGTTAGATAAATGTTGATAAAAGTTAAGTAGGTATAATAAAATATGCATCTATGATATATCATTAATTAAAAAAGAACAAATTGGTATTAGTGGGCTCATTTAAAAAAAAACGTTAGGGGGGCGCGATTAAAAATGTTATGAAAACTCGGGTCACAAATACTTAAAGGTTGAGAAACACTGGCCTACAGTATGCCACTTTGGTGGGAGTGCATGGGTAGGCTATGCACTACTTTAGAGGTCAAAAGTAAGGAGTTGCAAATGAAGGTGAAATCCATATTGCCAGTCCAGATTAAGTACCCTCCAGTGTCCAGCAAAGCTCCTGAATGCAAATTCATGGAGTGGCAGGGAGGTGCTTACCTAGTCTGATAGCTACAGGGCTGTAGACCTTGCTTCATGACTGCCATTGAGGTATGGCATCGTTAACATCATTAATAATAATAATAATTCATTACATTTATATAGCACTTTTCTCAGTACTCAAAGCGCTATCCACACAGGGAGGAACCAGGAAGCGAACCCACAATCTTCCACAGTCTCCTTACTACAAAGCAGCAGCACTACCACTGCGCCACCTGTGAGAGCACGATTATAATATGCGCTGCCGTCCTAGAGCAGCAGCAAAGAGAAAGAAAAAAAAATGAAGAAATAATCCGGGGCGCGCGCAACCAACACTAATTCCCCACTACACCACCCCAAGTATAGAAACACACCAGTGAAGGAAGAGTTAAGTTACAAAGTTATTATTATAAGAAATTCCACACACTTATATACATATTATCGTGCTGCAGTGCTTCCCACCCCACACATATCACGCCACAAAACACTCAACGACATACTCCATTAATACATAAATATGATAAAGAGAAAAGAAAAACTTTAACACATTTAGAGTCTTTTAAATATCCACTGTTAGAGATGACCATCTACAGTCTGTGTTGGGGAATGATGCGCCAAACCATACCTCCAGTTCAGGGGAACATACTGCTAAACAGTCCCTAGTGCTGGCCTGTCAGGTCCTCTCCCTCATTCACCAAAAAAGGAAAATAATTTGTCCAGAAATGAACCCGGGTTCACCAGACTTTTTCCATGCAGGGTGAATAGCTTTCCCTCTTGCCTTTTTCTTTTATGTCATCTGCTTCTCCTCTTCTCCTCCTCCACATTTCTCCCACCACACATTTACATAAGGTTGGATCTTCCCCATACAGTTTGTTTAGCCCTCAGAGCCATGTACTCCCCTCCCCATGTATCATTGGCCGGCCTTACACATTCAGCCATTCCACCCTAGGAATGAGGAAAGGTGCAAACTGCCAGTGACACCAACACATATTTAATTAAGACCATCCATCCATCCATTATCCAACCCGTTATATCTTAACTACAGGGTCACGGGGGTCTGCTGGAGCCAATCCCAGCCAACACAGGACACAAGGCAGGAACAAACCCCTGGGCAGGGCGCGAGCCCACTGCAGGGCACACACACACACACACCAAGCACACACTAGGGACAATTTAGGATCGCCAATGCACCTAACCTGCATATTTAAGACAACCGTTAACAAACCATTGACATGCTTGCTATCATCATGTAAAAAATCATGTGTGTGTGTGCGCCATTAGTACTGTGTAGCCAGCATCACATGGTGATTTGAGTCATGCTGTTTAAAGACTGTCTGCAATCAATTACTAATCAGAAAACAACTAAACTGCGCAATCAGGCAGACAGCAAGATGGTGCATTGTGGGTCTTTATATAACTGAGTTCTGTCACAGGACTATGAACAAAAGAAAGCTGCAGTAGAACACAAGGGATGTGCCACTGTGGACTCCATTGTTTCTGGTATCATTCCTATATCTGACAGCTAACCAATTATTTTATTTGACCAAAAAGAAAGAGTAAGTGTGGGTCTTTGAGCATATCTGAGTTCATTCAGAGGCCTATCCAGTCCTACAGCTTTTAAGGGAACAGAGATTAAGAGGTGACATGATCAAATTGTTTAATAATATGAAGGGAATGAACCGTGGATCCCAGCAAGAACACGGAAACACAGTTAGAAACGTTTGCATAAATATTACATTTTCCTTTATGCAAAAAACCAGAAACACATGGAATAAATTACCAAGTACAAGTAGTCGTCGACTTATAACTATGTGTCTCACAACTGTTCAACTTGTAACTGCTACTGCGTCTCACAGGTAGATGACAGTTTTCACCACACCATCACCGTCTTGATCTCAGTTCATTACTTGTGCTGGTTTCGACTACATTCAGTTACATTTATCTTACGACTACAAGAAAAAAGGCAATTGATCTTGACGCAGTGAAGGTGATCAAGCAGTATGAGGGAGGAAAGAAAGCGAATGCAATGGCATGTGACTTTTAAGTTATACCCTTGTAACTGGTGTTTACCGCACATGCTGTACTGCTGTGCTCTGGCTTTGAATCTTCTGCGTTATGTCTCACGTTGTGCCGCTTCATGTGAGTTGCCACAAAGGGGTAACGAAACCACACTGAACTCTTTTATCTGTGAATGTTTATTATTAACAGGCTGACTAGGTTAAAAAAAGAAAACATGAGCGCTCAAACTCTGCTCGTACAATTCCTCCTCTCACAGATAACAATGAACACTGGGAGAGGCAAACACTGATAACTTAACATAACACAGACAATGAAAGGATATGTGAAGCTGTTTAAGGTTCGGCACCCATTTGAGCAACAGCAGTAATGAAACAAAGTAGTAAAATAAAAGAATAATTTATAAAAAAAAAATTATAGAAAATCTACACAATACGAGGTGAGCCACACAAATAACCGGATTGATAAAAAAATATATATTTATTGATGACTTACAGCATTCTAAACATTGTCACTTTCTATATACTCCCCCTTCAGATCTTTACACCGCTCCGTACTAATCTTCCATTGACTGATACAGTGCTGGAAGTCTTCTTGCTTGAGGCTCTTTAACAGGCTTGCCGTTTCTGTCTTCATTTCATCCATTGAAGAAAAATGTGTTCCCTTCAGGTCACTTTTGATTTTCGGGAACAATTAAAAATCACAGGGAGCTAAATCAGGTGAATAGGGAGGATGATCAAGGACAGGAATGTTTTTGTCAGTCAAAAACTGCTTTATGGAAAAAGAGAAAATTCATGAGAAATTTGATGTTGATTCAATGTTCGATTTTTTTCACCTGACATTATTGCGGCAACTTGTGTAGCGCTTGTTGTGCAGATACTGACTGGGCTGTTCACAGGATATACCTAGCCGGTCGGCGGTTTGAGAGGGCATGTAGGAGGGGATATAATTCTATGATTCATGTCTGGCCGATCTCCAGACCAGCCTAGTCCGGTTATTTTTGTGTCTCACCTCGTATGATCAAATGATGACAAAAAGGATATAAAAAGGGACTTATTATACATTACTAATGTATAAAGTTATGAAAGTAGGGTATCCACATGCCCATGGCAGTAACTTTGATAATGTGCTTTTAAGGAGGGGAGCTTTTAGGACTGGAGCCAATTGGTTTAAACAAATCATGTGATCTGCAGTGTTTCCTTTAAGTCTGAAGTAACTTCTGCTAGAGTTTGTTTGTTGGTGTAAGCCACATATACTGTCTGTGCGAGAGCATGTTCTGATATTTACCTCTTGGCAAACCAAAGCCACTCAGTTTATCTTCTGCTTCTTTGATATATACATATTGTGAGATCCCCGACACTCCCCTAACAGCACTGTGTGCTAAAATCTCTTTTAAAACAAGCAGGAGTTGGTTGTCCACTGCCGGGTCAACTCCCTGCAAGTTCTCAGGCTCACCACGTAACGTGTCTGTCACCCGATAGTTGATGCGAGGAACATTTAAAACTGGCCATTGACCTGGCGTCGCGCTCACTTTGTGTCTTCTCTCCAAGGAGGGCTACGTGTTCTTTTAATCTGAAGAAGGGAGCGAATGCAAGAAGACGTCAGTGTCATCGCTTGCTTGCTGTGTGTTTTGAGTGCTGAACTGACAGCTCCCATTTGGAAACGCTTACGATCTTCACAACAATAAAGCTGATTTTTTTCGGAGACCTGGATTCACCTTCTTCTCTCTTGCGCAAGTCTTTGACCCACACATCACAATATATTTTTCACACAATCGTTGATCCATTTTTTTTGTTTAAAACAATTCATTCTATGTGTAGGGTTTTGTGTGATTATAAAAGGGAAATAAAAACTGAACAGCAGCCGGGGTTCAGCAGAGTGGAAGGGAGCATGTTTAGAAACGGGATAAAAATGCTGTGTTGATCTCTTTGGTTGCGTTGACAGGGGAAAGTGGGGGGCGGATTATACCGGGAATAAGTTTCATATGCTCGCGAATCGATGACAGCCAACTGTGACTCAAAAGTGCCTGACAAGCACTGGTTTAGGTGTCTGTATGGCTGGTTCTGTGCCCAGGGCACTGTCCTCACCCCCGTAACCCAGCACCGGAAGAAGCTGGTATGAAAACCAACATATCTACTTAGTTTATTCCAGGGGTGAATTGCAAGAAAAATGCAACAACAACAAAAAACATAAAAAAATAAACTTTTGTTGGGCAACCACAACAGAAGGCAGGAGAAATTGGGTTAACTGCAATACAAGAACCCGAATCCAGTGTATAAAATGTAAGCTTCTTCTGTGTCGAGTGGTAAACAAATTTGTTTCCAAGGACTGGCATGAAGAATAATTTTGAAAGTAAAGGTTTGGATGAGTGCAGTTACAAATTGTTTACTTGTTGCTTCACAGTAAATATGAAGTGTTTGTAAACTATGACCTGTAGGGGGCGTTGCAGCACCGCAAACCTCCCCGCAACACAACTGCACAACACAGTCCTGGGTTCAATTACAAGGCATTTATTTCAGACAATACAGTTTCCTTATTTTCTATATCGCAAAACAAGCAATAAGTTCCTCCTTCTACACCTCCCATGTCATCTCATCCATCTCCTTCCGATTACTGAGTGGAGAGAGATGGCCCTTTTTATACTAGGCGTCAAGGAAGATGCACTTCCAGGTCAGTCAGAAGCCCCTGAAAGTAGGCACAGTCCTCCCCAGCAGCTCCCCTTGTCGGGCTGCCACACAGGACTACAACTCCCATCATTTCCTGGAGGTTCATAAATGGTCAGTCTGGCCTAGGAATGCTGCCACCCAGTGTGTTGGGGGAGCATGTACTCTTAGGGGCAGTCCCCCACTTTCCATCCAATACACTTGTCTCCCTGCTAGGTAAGATTATGATTTTTATCCCGGCCAGGATGTCAGCCCAGCCCTGCCATCCATTATGGTGTATATGTATATTCTGTCTCTCTATTAAATAAAAAAAATCCTGTGACAAGACAAGACTTTTAGAAAGAGTTTTTCAAGTCCGACGAGTCGAGACTTTGGCCATGAGATGTTTTCAAGTCACACACTCCAGTCAACCATAGAAAACCACACCAATGGTACTCTCACCTCTCATTCATGTGAATGGTTTTGACAGACACTGTTCTTGCTCTCTCAGCTCATATAAATTTTAACATTTTCCTCACTTTAAGTTCCCAATTAAAGAATACATATTATGTCCAAATCTTTTTGAAGAATTTCATCACGAAGGATTATCAACAGTAAAAATGAGTCCACGGGCAATCCTAGCAGAGAGAAACGAAGAAGTCAAATGAATTAACAGCAAAAATATTGATCGGTTACACACTGCAAATTGGTTAAAAAGCACCCAAAAATGTCGATCGGTAACACGGCAAATTGGTTAAATGCGTATCAATAGACTTTGCTGAAACAGTTGGTGGTGAAAGTGCAGAAGATGAAAACATCAACTTACAATATCCTGAAAAATATTTACAACCGTTAACACAGTCCAGTCTTCCTCTGCACAAGTTACTGTAGAAAGAAGGATGTATCCAAGAAAGGAAATGTAGTACATCTTCCGCGCATAAAATTAGACAACACAGGAGATCTTGATATGCCATTCGTATTAAAACGTTAACAGTTTCAACATTAGAATAGCTTTTGCAACGACAATTTACAAATGTTAGAGCCAAAAATTTGAAAAAGTCATTTTATTTAATAGAGAGAAAGAAACGTGATTCAATCTCGGGCAGTTATAAATCGCAATATCATGATGAAAGTCCAAACACAGAATCACAATTCAATGCGATATTGACAAAAATTTAATTTAAAAAAATTGGTTTTACTTAAGTTTTACAGTAAAAGTGTAAATTTAAAAAGTTTTTGCGCGTTCATTTCAAAGCCAAACAGAGCAAAATCGTATTACGCAACAAATAACTCTAACGCAACATGAAACATAATTTATTTTCAAATTGTTACGTTTTACTATTTTTTAATATGGTTAATTACTTGCTGTAATGTAAAATAGTTAGTAAATTGTACATCCACATCCCCATACGCGAGCGGCAGAACCGCAAAGAGGCTAGTGCGTAGTGCATGCAAGGGGATTGGCAAGCGAAGCAAGCAGGGGGCAAAGCCCCCTAGTTTTCTAAAATAATAAATAAAAAATACAACTACTTCAACAATACGTGTTTTGAGAGATTGTTTAGTTGCAAGAGACTAAATGTTTCCAAAATGGGGGACACTTTGTGCCAAACAGTATAACTACAATGCTGTGGCAAATGCCATGTAAACTTGGCACAATGATAACTGACAAACTGGGGCACAAAACAAACTTAATACGAGGCTTTAGTATCATAAGATGTCTTGATTATGTATCATAAAATCCAGTTTTTTGGAGAGAAATCCCTAAAGTGACATTTTGTGTGTGTGTTTTATTCAGTTGATATTGGTGTAAACAAAGTGTTTTAATCATATAAATACTTTCTTTTAAAAAATCAGTGTTGTACTTGCTGCTCTTCAGCCATTTGTAGCTCCTTTATTACAATAAATGAGTAATAGCTTTTTATTTTCGGATTGATAATTTAGGGTTTTTTTGTCAATGTTGCACCTAAGTGCCTAAAACAAAACTATGGAAAACTTTGGAAATTCTTTGCACCTAGACAGTTTATTAAAACAAAAAAAAAAACAAAAAAAAAGAAAAAGAAAATCAAGAACAGAAATTTGTGCATTTTGTCTGGAGAGCATTTTCAAAATGGTGGCTTTGTTGTGCATTGGATTTTCTTTTGTGTATAAGTTAGGACAGTATAGCTGAGGGAGCACTCTGCAAGTCTCTTCGTCATCTCTGCAGCTTCCCTCACAGCCTTGCTCCATGGCACAACAGGTGGACCTGTTCTGCTGTAGGCACATGTGCCAACATGAGGCAGAAGGCTAGACACAGCAGCGCCTTTGTCAGGACCATCCTCACTTGAGTCCGTTTGTCCTCTGCGTCACCACCGTGCCCGTCAGTCGCATAACTTGATTTTCAGCCAATCAGGACACCCAAAACTCTTTTTAATCTATTACCTGGGCAGCACATATGGGTATCACACATGCACCTAGAGGCTTGGGAAGAAACCGTAGAATAGTCCACATGTAACTAAAACCAAAGTTTGAAAAAAACTTCTAGCACTGTTGCGTGTTCATGCTCAAGGTTTTGGAACCTCGACGGTTTTTAATTTGTTTTGTTTTTTTGAACAATTTATTGCCCTTACTTCTTAATCTGGATTGGCTGGGTACTGACCTTCGCTTGTATAAATAATCGTCGCTGTGCCTAAGAAAACAAAGGTGGAGTCTCTGAGCAACTACAGACCAGTGGCGCTCACTCAAAATCTGATGAAGCTCTTTGAGAGACTGCCGCTGGGACACATTAAACTGAATATTTCAGGCAGTCTTGATCAGCTCCAGTTCTGCATATCACCATGAACAGTCCACATCACGTTTCATAACATGTTGGCATATCTGGATAATAAAAACGGTTACACCAGAGTGCTGTCTATAGACACCAACACAGCTTTAGCACTGTTGTACCAGCAAAGCTGACCATTAATTTGGGAGTAAATGCACCTTCTGCGGCTGGAGTTTAAGCTTCCAAACCAACAGACCTCAGCATGTGTGGATTGGCAGTTTTATATCCTCAATGTAACCTACAACACTGGCCCTCTTCTGTACCCTTGTTCACCTCTGACTATGTGGCCCACAGGACTGGAACCGAAAAAACACTGCGCACAGCAATTGTTATCAACCCCGACCCAGGGCACCCTCAGTGGGTCGTCAGCAGTGTCACACACCCCCGGTGCCAACCCTTAAACCCCCCACCTACACTTGATCTATAAATACGAGTCGCGTTCAATTATAAAGAGGAACATTCATGCTCTGTTCTTATAAAGAGTGCAAGGTAGACGTCACTGATGGACAAACACATGCATGTTTGAACTTGGTGTTAGTAGTGCTAGCTGCTCTCCCCACCCCACCCACCGGTCAGCTGCAATCAACATGTCGAGGCAGGAGATACACAGTAGTGTTGCGCAGCAAATTATTACATTTTTGACAAATGAGGGAGTCAGTCCATCTCAGAATTATTCAAGACTTAAAAATCAGTTTGGGGATGAGTGTCTCTGTCTCTCAGTCTAGAGTGTATGATTGGTGCAAGTCATTCAGAGAGGGACTATCATCTCTTCGGCCTACTTAAGGAATTTTTAGGAAAGAAGAAGTTCAAGTCGGATGGAGGATGTTATTGACGCTGTGCAAGAATGGATCAACATGCAGTCAAAAGACTTCTTCTCTTCTAGAACAGGAAGCTTCCTGAGCACTGAAAAAGTGACTACACAAAAAAATAGTCTCCAAGTAATTTATTGTATTCAATAAATAAAATCCATCCATTATCCAACCTGCTATATTCTAACTACAGGGTCAGGGGGGTCTACTGGAGCCAACCCCAGCCAACACAGGGCACAAGGCTGGGAACAAACCCTGGGCAGGACGCCAGCCCACCGCAGAATAAATAAAATGTAGCTCATAAATTCCTGCCTATATATGAACAACTGGGTCACATAGCCAAAAAGGTCGAGAGACGCTCTTTTTCAAATATAACTTGAATTAATTAAAATAAAAGGTTGCATTTGAAGGCAAAAGCTGACATTTGATTGTCAAAGAACGGCTGTTGGTTTAACCTGCACTCATTCTGGCACCGAGTTGCTCCAGACGTGCTGTGCAAAGCCGCAGTATTTTACTGATTGGTTTTTACGCTTCACTTTCACCATCAGCCTTGCCATAATTTTGAATGGTTAGGTTGTTACCTTCATTAGTAAAACTTGCAGCCTGACCCTCCTCCACAATGGACTTTTTTTCTTCATCCCATTACTCTGCACTTTGATCTACAAGTGTACTAGGGCAGCTTTTCTTAATGCTTTTCCAGTGCCCTGAAAGTATCGTTTTACATCTGATTTGGTCTCATTCACTCATAAACCCGAGATCTCCAATTGTAGGATATTTTCTTTAAAGCAAACAGAAAATAACTGCCATTTATCTACTCTCTATATATAAAATCTAAGCCTAAAAGTGCAATGATTTTATGTGACTTTTTTATGTCACGCTTTGAATTGGGCTTATTTTATAACCTACATATATATGTTTGGTATCATTCAGATTCTTATTCCGTTTTTAAATTATAAACTAAAAAAATATCAAGAACTCATGTCCCATGAGATGAGACTTTGTGTCAAGAGATTTAACCACGCCCGGGGCCGGAAATAAAAGCCAAAGAGTAGGACAGCTGCTGTACAGGCTTTTAAATGTTCGAAGCACCGCACGAAATGCAGTTCATGCAGCACGGCAGCAGCAAGCCAGCAGCTGATCGAGCAAAGAGGAGATTAAAAAAAATAATTGTTTCCCATTGTATCACCGTTTAGGAGGGGGTTTCAGAGGAGCGACCATGTCTCCTTTGAGTGCGTTTAGCCCCCCTCTTCACAACAAGAGTGGCAGAGACGCGAAGCGGCTGGCATGTAGTACAGGCAAGAGGTTGTTGGCAAGTAAAGTGAGGGTGTCATCTCAACACCACACTTGTTGAAATGGAATGGAACAGTGTGAGTTTTTTTTATGGTGGCTGGAGTGCCCCAAGGTTTTTCCCAGCAGACTGGAGGGCCTACATGCAGATTAACGTCATACCCAGGACAGAGCAATTGCAGGTTAAGGGCCTTGCTCAAGGGTCCAACGAAGCAGAGTTACTTTTAGCATTTACTGGATACGAACCAGCAACCTTACAATTGCCAGCGCAGATCCTTAGCCCATTGACAAATAAGGTGCAATAATAAATATCCTCATAACCTTTATTACATCATTATTGCATCTGTAAAGGAGAAAAAACGGTGGACAGAATATGTGACTTTAAATATGGACAGTCCTGGAAGCCACACAGGAACAGCTTAACCAGGGGAGTCCACAGGTGCCGAATGGCTTTTAATTCTGAATGGCAAGATGTACAAACGGTACCCCAGTGCTGTACGTTAGACACCTTCAAAATAATAAAACAAGCCCGCCTTCGGCCTGCCCGTCTACTGTGTGCTCTTTAACTTCAGTCGCTACTCTCCACCTGTCGATGCCTTACCATCAGACCCGGATTCCTCCTGTGCCTGTTTGGTGCCAAGACATGTCACAATATGTTTGCAAGCAGGAGCCAAGCAAAAGTGTCTTAAGCACTTCATGCTTTACAGACACACAAGTAAAAAAAGTAAAAATATTAATAATATTGCAAAGCTCGATGCCAGCCCACGTGGCTCGTTTTTCTGTCCTCCTGGCCATCTGGCTTTACCTTTTTCTTTGTTATATACCCTATAATATAATTGCCTAATCTTGTTTATTTATGTTTTTTTTATTTAATCTTGTAAAACACTTTGAACCACATTCTTTGTATGAAAATACACTACAGAAATATTCTGTAAGAATTTCAGCTCCATTTCATGGCTCCTTTTGTTTTGCTGTACCAAGAAGAAGTCATCAGTACTAGACTGAAAATTAATGATGGCAGTGCAGATGTTTGGGATTTTGACAGCTGTTATATTTAAACTAATATTACCCCAGTTTCACTAGGATTTTGTTTTTGGTGAGGTTTGTTGTTGCTGTGGCTGCCATTTCAGCCATAACCATAATAAGAAAGTATAAAATTGCAATTACATGTAATTCCCAGAACTGTTAACCTAACTTTGAATATTTGCTCATGTTCAATTTGAATGTTTAAACCTTATTTTTGGCAAATTTGAGAGCCCCAATATATATGCTATTTATTAAATTTTTCTGGGTCTTCTTGTTGGTATTATATTACTGTCATCTGTACTGAGCAGACATGCACGTAAGACTTACTTTGTACTGTGTGCACACGACAGCCTACTTGAGCTTTAATCAATTTAGACCGATCTGCTGCCATCACTCATGTAGCGTTCTGAAGATTCAATTTGTTGCACAGCATCAACTACCCAAGAGAAGAAGTCTCACAAAGGAGAGCGGTAGAGGATTCCTGGCCTAGAACAGCTCAGAACTGGCCACAGCATGCCTTCATATCTTCTTCTATGTACAACACATTTCATATTACACATAATTAGTATAAATCAAAAGACTGCAATATATATATATACACACACACATACACAAACACACAGTATATATATATATCAGAAGTGACCATCTCTGATCCTGGAGGTCCGTGGTGGGGGCAGGTTTTTGTTCCAACCCCACTGCTTAATTAGAAGCAAATCCTCACCAATAACAGACGTTATTTAATTTCATGGCTTGTTAGTGTTTTAACTCTACCACGTCAGTTCATTCTTAAATCATAGATTTGTTTCTCTTTTCTAATGATGCATGCATCATCCAAGCTATCTGAAGCCTAAAACGGATGAGTAATTTTCAGTTCTTCGCTTTCTCTTCAGTTTCCTTCTGAGTGCTCAATTAAACCAGATAGTGAACGATGAATACACACAGGTGGAAATGAAAACAACCTACATGTAGAACTGCTGGTTCTTTAGTTATTTGCAACTTAAAGCTAATAAGGAGCAGTTATTAAAACAATGAATATAGCTGTTTAAGACTAAAATAAGCAATTAAGGGTTCAAAATCTTAACAAGTGAGACAACTAAAATAAAGCAAAAAAATGTCACTTGAGCAATAAGTGCTTCATCCGCAATGAGTGATTTCTCACGAAGCAATGGGGTTAGAATAAAAATCTGAAGCCACTGCAGTCCTCAAGGACTGATTTAAAGGGTATGAGTCTTAAATAGGAAATCAATTAAATGAAGTTAATTAATAGCAAAAACTAGTCACTAATTAAGAAAATGGTTAGAATGAAACCCTGTAGCCCCTGTGACTCTCCAAGATGGAGTTGGCCACCACTGATATATAGTGTGTATGTGTATGTATGTATGTATATATATATATATATATATATATATATATCAGGAAATACTGAAAAATGTTCTTACATGGTGGGGTGAGTGTTGCTAATCTCTTCTTATTGCATTAATGCATTTCTTCTTGACAGTTGATGGTAATGTTTCACTTACCTTTATAAGATGAAGAGCTTTATATGAGGCGGTGGCTCTGAAATAGACTATGGAAGAGGTAGTGGAGAAGTGTTAGGTAGGATTATCGGGATTTCCACTGTCTGAGCTGAGCTTTACCATAACTAAATGAGACAGTGCTAACCCAAAATGGAAATCTTGACGTAAACCCACACACATTCAGCATTGGTTATATGCTATTTGTTCTTCATGCTACGTGCAGAACATTGAAATCTCTGCTACTTCAAAGTGGACATATTTAGTAAGTTTTAAGAATTATTTTCAGGTTTCAATGATACCCTGTGGTCCCCATTTTAGACTACAAGAACAAGTATGGTATTTTGTTTTTCCTTTATTGAAAATACTCCACTTACAAACACATGTCCCCATGGCAAAATAAATTATTTCAAGATTATGAAAAAATATCTTCAGAACTTATCTTTTAAGTGCTCTGACACAGGTATTATTCACAGTCCTGAAAGTGGTTCATTAAACGCAGCGCCTTTAATAATGCTGAGACAGTTCTAGCAAGTCATCCAGTTTATTAAGTGTACAGTCAGGTGCCAATTACGTAATATTGTATTGGGAAGTGGAGGGGATCTGGGTCAGCCTTAAATTATACTCAACTTTCTGAACAGTTTCGACCCTGGCTATAAATGGCATGACTAAAAACAGTCAAAGGTGTTCACTGGTTAAATACTATAACTAAATGACATTAAATACAAAGCTGAAACACAAGTTAAATATCCCCAAAAATTAATTTTTCTTGTTTTTATGGGAAGAATGAAAAGATGCTTCCACTGGACGTAACTATTCTTATATGACCTAACCAGGTATGCTCTTGATAATAAAGTTTAAAACACATGGATTGTCACCAGGGTAATTATTGCAGAACTTGAATATGAATCTGTCCACCTACTACTAAATTTAGGTGTTCAGAAGTAAAAGGAATATACTATCTTTGGTAATTTAGTGTATATCCTTTAATTTTCTCACTCACAGAAATTACAAACAGAATTATCTAATTTCTTTAAGAGATGTGAGAATATATTTGGCACTGTCCTTATTAATGAAAAAAATAATTCACTTGCCAGTCTTGTTTCAGATGCATGAGTGTGGCTTCCTAGCTTCATGAAAATCAGTAATATACTGTAACAAAATAAAATCACACTAATTTGGAATAATTTCTTATTGAACATACAAACCACATAACCCACCACTACCAAACAAACTGTTCCAGGCAGTTCTCTTTTGGAAATATTTCACAAAATACAGTACATACACAAAGGTCAATGCTAAATTCATTCTCCTTGATACTGGAACAAAAATACACTCTCTAGAGCTGAATTGTAATATTTGGAATGTATGAAATATAATTAAAAAGTTACAAGACTGAGCCTTTTTTAAAATGCAGAGCACATATTTTAACAAAGCCCTCTTGAAAGTAAATTGCAATTGTCCAAATGTCTCATATACTTCAAGAAAAAATACTCAACACTAGACTTTACTGAATTCTGTTCTCACAGTTTGATGGGTGAGTTGAAAACAATCAAAACATCTAACTTTACATTTAGGTTTAATTTTTGGGGGATTAAAAAGAAGAAAAGAAAACGCTGAAAAATGAAGGAGATTTTGTTTAGACAACAGGTAAAAACATTATTTGAAATCACATCCTCTGTATAAAATGCCCAGTTTACTGTTCAGCCACTCCATTTTCTAATCCCTAATCCAGAGCTGGTTCATAGGGAAGCTGGACTCTATCCCAGAAAATGTACATTGGAAATCAACCGCATAAGGTCATCTTTGTTATCACATTTGACCTGCTCCGTTTTTGCCAGTTTGAATGGAGTGATTCTTGTGAATTCTACAGAGTCTTCTTTAAAGGAAACCACTAACATATATCTTTCACTTACAAATCTACTTAATTCACTATGTGAACAGCACGCCAATCACAAGGAGGCAAAAATTCTATATATTTTTTTTTTCTCATCAAACCATGTGATACACATAAACTGTAATATTTGGTTGCGGAATTGGCATCTTATCAGGGTGTTCACCTCTAATGGACTGAAATCACCCCCACCCTCCATAAATCCTTTTGCAGCTTTCATTTATCTATTAAATATAAAACACAGCATGAGTAAACAAACTCAGGTAGAGGGGAGCATCCATTTTCAGTAATACTTGAAAAACAGCTGCTGTTTTGTGGCTGGGTAGGGACAGTTTGTGTGTTTATATGTCAAGGAGGTTTTGCAGGTTACACTTCACCTTGAGGGATGAAGCAGATGTACATAAATGAAAACTCACACACTGGGAGAAATGCACACTCCATGTAGAAAACGTGCAGTGCTATCAACTGTACCACCAAAGTAGAAACATATACTAAGAAAAATGAAGTTTAAAGTCCCCAGCAGCTTCTGAAGAGTAGTGTTGTCCTTGTTATAAACAACTTGCAGAGCTAATCTTTATGGAAGAGATACTGGATGGTGTATCTAAATAAATACATATACTGTATAGTAAACTTACATTACTCAACCGGGCAGTGAAAAATGCAGTTAATAAACCAATACATATGATAAACATTTTAATACAAAGTTTATTCGGTACAGTATATCCCTTTAAGAAAATGCAAATTAGTTTCAATAAATCAAATGCTTAACAAGTACATTAAACCAACACTGTCTTTGCCAGATAATGATGACTTAAACTTTCTAATAAGGTCTAAAATCTGTCTTTATGGCTCAGTACAGATTCTTGCTTTTTATAATAATAATAACCCATTGAAAATTTATGTTGATGTCTGTTGTGTTTATTATGTTTATTTAGTATTTTGGTAACAATGCAAACAGGAGAACAACATGGTGTCTAGTAGTGAGCTGGTACTTCATACATTGGATCATATTCTTTAACAGGCAGTTCTATAAAACCAATCTGTATGGAACTAAATAATTAAAAAAAACATTAACACGTATAAGGGTAGTATATCTTTTTATAATAAAATATTACTTGAAATATATCTAATATAACTTCCATTAATTACATCACTTATTACATCAGTTTATTCAGTTCTATTATTGCAGTTCTTTTTTGCCAATTACTAGCACAAAACCAAGCAGTACACAAATCGTTGTGTCTTCCGTGGAACACAATAATTTATCATGAAGTAAAATTAATACAAGAAAATTATCTACAATGTGATTACTCACTCATATATGAATTATCTTAGAAGATGTTCAAACTAAGTGAGTACATACAAAATAGAATCCTTGATGTTGCCTTGTGGCCTCAAGCTACAAAGTTGGCAGTTCAAACAAAACTACTATGTGTGGAGCTGGTCACTTATGGGTAATCCAAGCCTTTAAATACAAACCATTTTGCAAATTGTAGCTAAAATGATAAAAAAAATTCTACACGGTGATTATATTACAAAAGTAAATTAAGCATAAAACAAGAAAATGATCAAATATTGTAACATATATCAAAAAAGTAATTCCCAAGGTGTGAAACATGCACTTATTAAAATACACTTTAGAAATAAGATATAAAAATTAATAATAGACATTAATAGATATTTCAAAATAAACATTTCAGGCTAAACTCTAGAGGAGGAAAAAGGGTAGGAGAAGTAAACTGCTAAGTTTATATTTAGATGTAAAAATCAATTGTACATCTTATACAAATAGAAGAAAATGAAGATGTGCTTTATTCCTGCACAGTGAAATGAACAGTCAATAAAGCTGGTTATATAAGAAGTCTCATTTCAACATCAGCTAGAAATTCCAATTACAATGATGAAAATTAAGAATGATTTGCAAATTCTTCTTGAATCATCTTTGTTGAGATACAAATCATCAGATATTAAAAGCCTACATTTTCACTAATGTGATCCATTGTGACGTTAGCTGTTGAAATCTGGGCCACAGTTGCATTCATTGTTCAGTGAGCTTTTCCACACAGTTAAACCCACCGACAGCAATGAATGTTCATTGTGACCTTTGCTGTAACTTTTTCAGGGCAGAAGAAATAAATAAAGCAGCCATGTCCTCGTTAGTTGATGTCTACCCTCTGAGGCTTAAAACTCTAAGCCACGGCTTGTGCATTTGCCATGAGGTTGAGGACAGTTGGCTGCAGTGTACAATCAACGGTCGATGGTTCTTTTCAATTTATCTCAAACTCACCGACAGCGTTGAATGTTCACTGAAGCAAACATTATATGGATGTAAATGGATTTGACATCTATCTGGAAAAGACAAGTAGCACAATTGGCATAACGAATGCAATCTTTAGAATGGCAGTGTAAACAAAAGTAAGGGCCCCACACTCCCAATAAAATTTGATTAGGATAAACTATTATTCATTGTCAATAATTACAAAAGGAAAAAATAATTTTAAACATTAAACATATGTATATGTAAAACAATCAATGGAGTCAAATTAAAATATGGTGGTAAGAAATATACCATTTTTAACTGACAAAATATGTGACACAAGTTGTGGAACGGTAAGAAAAAAAATTATAGATCCAGGAGAAAACTGGTGCATACGTACAGATTAGTTTAGTTAGCTGTAGAATGACCATGATCAACCGAATCAGCTGGGACAGTGCTTTTTCAGGTATTTAAAGCAAAATTTGAAAGTGTGCAAAAGTACCTGCCCTACCTGCTCTATCTTAGAAATCATCCACCCATTTTGAAAATGTATTTTATAGCAGGGTTACAGTTTATTAGGGACAATTCCAGAATTAACAGGCAAAAACCAATTAACCAAACCAAGATCAAATGTCAGCTGACCACAAGGTACACCCAGGCATATGGGGTCAATTTAGAGATGTCAATTGCTCTAACATACATTTTTGGAACGCAAAATCAGAGTAGCCAGAGAGAGCTTGTGTGCATACAGGAAGAAGAGCATCTGGGCCAGAAATCAAATCCAAGTCCCTGGGTATGTAAGGCATAGGATATTTCATGAAGAAATGACTTTTGATGAAGACCCATTCTGAACACAGTATTTAATCAAGATGAATGGCAGTATTCCAGTATGTAGTTTGGAAGGTTAAAAGAAAAAAGAGTTTGGTCCATTAATATCAGGACATTGTACTCTCATGTTCCTCTTTTAAAGTACAGAGTTGAACTAGTGTTTGTAAAATGTAAATTCTGCCAAGAACTAGGTTTTGGACTGATAGAAATTAAAAAAAACCCTGAGAACTACTACTAAATAAATGTAAAATATATATTTATTTGTACCTTTCAACAAATACATTAAGTTAAAATAATGCTGCACTTAACACTAATTTGAATAATGGACTAGAAACCACAACCAGTTATGTAGTCCGGCATACTCAGAGATTGTCTGCCACTTGCCCTGGCAAAATAAGTTTAGATTTGTAGGGGCGAGTTATATGTGTGCGGGAGCTGACTACTACTAAGTACTCATCCAGAGGTACAATGCACAGAATGCTGCCATGAGGAAAGACAGAACATCACTTGGACTGTGCAAACAGAAGCGAGTCTCATTGATCTGATGCCCCATGTTTGAATGGAGAGGGAAAAAAAAAAACAATGGCAAAAGCTGTGAATCAACTTATTGTACCTGGAAAGTATTAGTACCGCACTAGTTTTCTCAGGCAGCATGTTGCTGGCTGTCAGACAAAGGTGCAGGCTCGCAATACTTTGAAAATGTAGAACTGTACTGGAAAGTCATCATAGAGTCACGTAATTTGTATGCCCGCAATTACTATTTGTGTAATCTTACATCCTCAGATGACAAGATCAGCAAGTGCAGTCACCAAGTCTGACACATCCTCTGACAAGAAGCTGTTCAATGTGCCACCAGCTTTAACAACTGAAGATGCTAGATCTTACTGGGTTGGGGACGAAATATTACATGACTACCCCACTACTTGTCAGAGAAATGTAAAATTTCCGAAGCAGGTACATGTACAAACGTTTTTCAGTTAATGTACATCTAAGCAGTCTCCTCCAGTGTTTTTTCTCTTTACATTATACCAAACACATGACATCAGACAGACATGCCACTATTCTGTTTGCATGGTCCAAAAAAACAGTTTTCCTTCATTCCTTGTGGCTGTGTTTTATGTACTGTGCATAATCAGAGTTCCTGGGACTGCACAGTGACTGCCACCTAGATTATATAAATGAAGTCTATGAATGAAATCGCCTAATCATCCCACTTCTTTATGCCAAAATGTTATACATTTGCAAAGGAAAAAACAGACATAAAAACATTCTCAATTAGTAACACCATTTCTTTTTAATACAGGCCATCCTACTGTCACCATCGGCATGAAGAAAAACACAATTGCTTCTTCTCCGAGAATAGGGACGGTTTAAAAAAGTAAACAGCATAGCTCCACCACAAATTACAGAGGACTTTAAAAAGTCTTTAATATCAGCATAAAAAGAAAACACCAAGAGCCTATTAAATCTATATGTTACAAAAACAGCTCAACTATGAGTAACTGTTTCATATTTTTGTCCCAGCCTTACACTGAAAAATGAAGGGTACATAAAATTTTGGACAGTTAGATGAATACAGCCACAAATGTAATACTGTAACTAGAATTACATCCAAGACAACATCTGTCTTGCGTGTGATGCTGCTGGGACAGGTCATGATTCCGGAAGGAGGTTGAAAAAGTGAATGGACGAATAAACGAAATGATATTGCATACTTCTGATTTTTTCCAAGTAATGTACATGGACGCATGACAATATAAATTATTTTGGACAGCAACTGAATGTAAGTGTATTATGGTAAATTAGGATGATCTGCATGTTTCATATATCTGTAACCCTCTTATAATAGTGGGAGCCTCACATTATATTAATTACTGACCAGAAGGCACTGCACCTCAGTTGTTCTTCATTTTTATGTTTATACTCTCCTGCTCAAGTATGTCATGTGCTAAAAAACAGATCTTAATCTTCATTATTTATTGATACATATGATTACCTGATTCATAAAATCAGCAACATGGAGATACTCTAGATAGAGAAGTTACCTCACACTCCTTCAACTCCAGATTTCATTCTTAGCCGAGGTGGTTGAGATCTTCCCACTTTTATGTTGTTTTCCTCTGTAAACTCCCCAAAAGTAAGTGTCAATGGGTCTTGTGGCAGACTGGAGTTCCGCTCTAGGATAGTTCCTGTCTATTGCCCAGCACTCAAAAGAGTGATGCTGGCTTTCTGTCATCCTGTAGTGGACAAAGTGGGTTTATAAAATTAATATATAGATAATTGACAACATGTCTACAGAAGTTAATAATAGCATTTTTAATTTGACTATTTTGGCACAGGTTGGCCACAGAAAAGCAAGAAAAGATCAACACAATGCAAAGGTCAATGTAGGTGTAGGAAAAGATATAATTCAAATAAGAACAATGAGTTTGGATCAATTTAAAACAGTCCAAAACAATTAAGTGTTAATATGAGTTACACAGTCATCTCATATTTTCCTTTCCACTTACTGGAATTTACTCTGATTCTAGTAATATATAAAAAATACACACAATGATACAGAAAGCATGCCTCAAGTGTGCTGTTCTATGTCGGAGGAATGTAAATGGAGAATTTGGCCATAGTGCAGCTAAATAGAACTGTAGAGTAAAATCAATATATACTTTCAATATGAAGTTGAAGACACTGCTTACTTATTCAATTTCTACACATTATACAAATGTGGAAGTGATGATTTCTTCTTAATGTACCTTTCACATCTAATACTGGAAAACAACTGGAAAGGTAGGAATTTTTTCAATATGTGCACAAACGAGTTTGGTGACTTTCCCAAGATGAAGTGAGCTGTTAGCAAGATATGTGCCTGCAACTCTAAATCTTTAGCCACTAATTAATTAATGGAAATAGCTGTAAGATATGTACTGACTTTCCTTTATTTCAACTGATGATAAAAACGGAACAAAATGCACTAAGCAGCATGTTTCTTAACACCATGAATTTATTTTGTTACATATAAGTCTCTCTGCATGGAGTTTCCATGTTCTCCCCGTCTCTGCGTGGGTTTCCTCTGGGTGCTCTGGTTTCCTCCCACAGTCCAAAGACATGCAGGTTAGGTGCACTGGCGATTCTAAATTGTGCTTGGTGTGTGGGTGTGTGTGTGCGCGTCCTGCCCAGGGTTTGTTTCCAGCCTTGCGCCCTGTGTTGGTTGGGATTGGCTCCAGCAGACCCCCGTGACCCTGTGTTAGGATATAGCAGGTTGGATAATGGATGGATGGATACATAATTCCTATTAGAATCTAGAGCAGAAGTTTTCCTTTTCATACAAGGAAGGTTTAACATAAGGATTTCACTACTTCAATCAAATACTCAACTAATTCTACCTGTTCCAGTAAGCTAATATTCTCTCTCTTTAGTTTCTTTTAATTTTGTTTCCAAATCAGCAAACAAAAGAAATCAATTGACCACCATGTTGACCACAGTTTTCTTAACTTTATTCAAGAGAGGTGCTTCTGCAACATTCTACTTTACTTCTACTTCTGCCTGTAATGCAGGACATATCATAAAAATGCTGTAAAAACTGGTATTAAAAATAAATATATGCAAAGATGTGGGACCTTTTAAATATTTTAGGCCTGTCTGACCTAATAATATATCAGACTTTGCAGAACAATTTAAATGATATTTAAGCGCTGTACCACATATTACCGATTTTGATTTGGTTATGTAATTTTATTCACTGATTTCTTGCAGTGTATTTATTATTTTTGTTTGTTATATGTGGTAACAGTCAACATGAAACTTATGACTCATTAACATGAAGGAAAAGAAAAACTGCAATTTTGTTTCCCTAAGATTATCAACGCGGTCTATGTGGCATATAAGAACACACTTCTTAGGTTGAATCACATCAAAATAAGATTTGGAAATATGCTTGAAGTTGCAGATTAAGCTAGCTGAGAACACTGCAACATTTCCCTTGTATGCTGAGTCACCACTGTGCACTCAGTATTAGTGTGTCTGCAAAAACCTCCTTTAAAATTGAGTATTTTTCTGTGAAATACTGCAGAAGCTCTAAAAAAATAAATCAAACTATAGACTGAACATCTCTGCACATCTATGTATCATAGAGCATTGCTCTCTATGCGATGTTCTGTCGTTTGCTCAGTCATGTATTTTGTAACATTATGAACAATAAAATAGTTTCAGTTCCTAAAACTATTTTAAAACATACATTTTTCAAGTCTTTTAAATGTAGAAATGCATTACCTTTGAATGGAAGCCTTTAGTCAAAAAACTGTCTTCCTGTACAGCAGGCAAAAGGATTAAAAAAAAAAACAGAGACCTGGTTCTAAAAAAATATTTCTAGGCCTGCCATTTCCTTTTTACATTTAGCGGGTCATAAATAATCAAGAGCACTTTCTTTGCTATAAGCAAAAGAAATGCCACAGCTTACATGAAACACCGATTTTTTTCAAACTTGACAACTAACAAGAAGTGACAGAGCTGGATGAGGAAGAAGTTTATTGTGTCACAGGGAAAGGCCACAGGGACTAACTGCTGAAGTCATCTGTCCTGGGACCAGATCAGGTCTCCTGCCTGACGACTTGTCCTTAATTTAAGTGACTGCTCTTGTCAGCCCCCCTAGAGGGCAAGTGTGTGAAATAGAGCATTTCATCACAACCCTGGAGTGTTCCCTGTTCCAGACAAGCTGACCTAAATTGAATATGGAGGCCCACTGTTCCACATATTGGACAGATTCTTTTTATTCTTAACTGCCTCAGCATTATCTTACTCAAACATTTTACGAAATTCTTAATGATGGGCATTGAATATAGACATGTATTTATATTTTATGACAATCACTGGAGCAATATAATGCAAAGCTGCGTAAACCAAATTACAGCTAATGCAAATACTTGACACTAAATTCTGTGACATTTTATTACAATGTTTCTGTCTTCTAAATCTCTGCTAGTGTGATAACTTTAATTCCATAGATTAAATGATTTTCAAGTTAATGGTTTTCTTTTCATGCCAGGCATTTGGATAAGCCCTTCATTTAAGTAAAATGAGTTCAAGACTGCAGTTTCAGTAAGCTTTCAGTTCTGTCTATGTGACCAAAATGATTGCTGTGGTCTGTGTGCATTAAACTCTGAATCTATGCTTTTTTTGTAGTACTTGGGCTATTAGAATGTATAAAATAATACTTCATCACACTAAAGAACTTCAGTTAAAAGTTAGTTTTAATTCTAGAATGTTGACATCTGTAAACAAACATAAATGTAAATAAACAAAAGTCAACAGCCCACAGATAACGCAAATATTAACTTAAAAAAACAAAACAAAAACAAGGTATGATATGTAGTTAAGGCTCACCTTGTGACCTGGCAGATTTTTAAAACATTGTCTACAAAACGAAAAACATGTGCTCAATACTTTTTGTTGTAAAAAACATAACATTTGATGGGTTTTAGAGAACTATTAATCCCTATATTTTTGGAACTCACATTTTCCTTTATAGTATCTCAGAGAACCAGAGCCTATTCCAGGTAGGACTCAGTGCAAGGCAGGAATCAGCATTAGGTGGGACACAAGTCCATCATAAGGAGCGCTCAGTGAAATGCTCACACTCTCTAGTCCAGGTCAATTTAGTGTTGTCCATTTGCAATACATACAACACAAAAACAACACATCCAACTGTGGGGAAAAAAGCCCATATCCCATAAATGGGTCAATGAGAGCAGTGAGACAAAAGCACCAAGAGCTTCACCACAGTGCCATTTAATGGTCATCAGTACAGTATTATTAAACTGAATATTTTGCATTAATGTTCAATGATTTAAACACAAACACAAAACACTCATTTAATGGTTATCAGTATAATACTGTATTACTAAACTAACTAGTCTGTATTAATATTCAGTAAATTAAACACACGAAAAATAATTATAGTCTGGTAAAGAATTTGCAAACTACCAATACATTTAGACCTAAATATCATTTCAATCGAGTTTATGAAATTGGATGGAAGTAAGGCATATTGAAATAAAAAGGAAACTTCAGCAATAAGGCAGTGTAAAAAATAAAAATGTCAAAATTATGTAAAATCCTATAAAGACATAAATAAAAAAGTAATAAAAAACAATTCCTAATCAATACTAAAGAGAGAGAAAAATAATGCAAAAACATCAATTGGCAATAGAGATGATTTATCAACGCTGACTTTTTTAAACTGCAAATGGCTTTACATATTCAGTGTACTGTATATGTGAAACCAAACTTTCAAAACTAAAAGCAATTTCTGCTTAAGTAGAAGAGCCCTTCCTTAGAATTTTTTAACACTTTTCAACATGATTTTTTAAAAAATGACCCAGAACATACAATGTAATGTAAATAACATTTACATTCGGACAAGTAAGCAGGACATTCTATCTTTTCATATGATGTTTTCTATATCCTTCAGCATGCATACAATATGAACTGTGTGGTAATTGGGCAACAAGATAAAAAATGGAGGCTTTGGGTTTGCAGCATTCTACTGAAAACTGCACTTAGGGAAAAGTGGGCCTTGACTGTTCTCACAACATAATAATGTTTGACACTGAAGAAGCAGAAATACTCATGATTAAGTTTTTAAGACTAAGGTGAATTTACTACCCATCATTAACTACAACCTAGGCTTCCTCTCACCCTCCTTAAAAGCCATCACTTTCCTTTGATCTGGAACATTATACTAATTGCAGCTGTAAGATTTTTTTCAGCAAACTCTTGAGCTGAACGCAGAGTGTGGTGATAAAATTAAATCTGTCAGTCAGTATTACATGGCTGATACACAGTGTGTTGTTGAGGACCGATTTTGATTAAAGACCCTAATTGAGGATAATGGAGCAGTTATCAGAGTAATGCGCAGTCCCAGTTACAGTAGAACTGAAGATAAAATACATTACTCACCCTGTGTTAATGTGATGACAAGTGGACTTGCCTGTACGTGTGCTGGGGCCTCAGCTCTGTCCAATATTACCATCTGTACACAATATGTGCATTATCACTGCCAGTATGAAGTTCCCATGCTTGGCTTGTACTCTGTGGCAATCTGTATTAACATAATCACATGCACAAACTGATTAATATGCTGATCTTTTTTGGTTTTGTGACTTAAATTGCAGAAATAAATACATGTAATGGCAAACTGCGTTTCTAACATACAATTTCCAATATCTGCACTTTGTTTGACAAGATATAAATAATAAAACATATGCTAAATGTTTCATGATGACTAAACAGAAATGGAATCACATGTACAACATATAACATATTTTCTAAAGTTGGCCAGTCCCTCATTTAAAGAACTCTGCTTTGCTTGATGAGAAAAGAAGAAGGCAGATTTGATACTCTTTTCATCTGCATACTTACTGGGGAATTCCTTGATGTTCTTACACAGCAATAGCTAACAAAATACGTACAACGTCCTGTATTATTGTGCAGATCGCTACTCAGTGAATCAAGTGGACAAGAAATGGTACCAGGGGGGTATTCTAATGAAGTCACTGAAACCACTTATTGTGTTCTTGGCGAGTAATCACACATTTTGCTACAATGTACACTAGAATAACTAATACTCATATATTTTCAATTGTAACAGTCAAATGAAGCAGTGAGACAATGATCTACTCAAACCTTGGCCAACACATCCACCATCTTGTCCTAACGGTTAAAAGCCAGAGTCCATGAAAAGGACAGTGAAATATTCAGATATGAGAGTGTATTAAAGGATAAGTTCAGTATTTTTTAAGTTATTTCTTCACAATCATAGTATACATTAACTTGCCACAAGAAATTGCATTCAAAAGTAAAGCATATGTTATAAATTTAAAAAAAAATCTAGCACCCTCTTGCCTTTTATAATGGAGGTAAAAGGTATCAGAGTTCCATTATTAAGAACAGCCTTAAACTGTAACATGTCTAAGTTAAAACTGTTTCAGAGTATTGATTTGTGTCATTGTAAAACAGCACATGCATGCCATTTTAAGAAGGACAAAAAGCACAAAGCAAAACACTGTTCTGATTTTCAGCCATTTAAAATGATACTAGTTGTGCACTTTACTCCACATCTTTCAAGATCTAGGCATGGATTTGCCTCAGAAAGAGCTGTTATTGACATGGTGTGCTGATGCCCAGATGTGAATTGCTGTCTTTGATCTCTAGACAACTAGGTTATAATAACTGAAAAAAGTCAAACTAAAGATCACTTATATTCTTTTACTACCTTGTTTCATTTTTCGCAAACATATTCTTTACTGCCTGCTAGACTGATAACGCACATGTGTGTTTCAGTGAGAGGGAATATTTTTAATGACTGCTGGATTGTGAAAGATGAGGCCACTTTATGTGGACTGCTGGTGTGGTGGCCTTAAAAAGGACTTTCTAGTTTCTTCAGTGGCTGGTTCCACCACACAGTGACACGCACACTAAGCTACTTCAAATTTTTGCCTGTTTCAAGCATGCCACCCGGTTCCATCTTACTCTGCTCCCCTGGGGTCAAAAGCAACCCACTTGCCACTTCTTCCCTTGGCTCCTTACCAGTGGCTATGCATTAGGGCTGATGGACTCTAGCTGCTGGCAGACGCATTGAAAGTGCTTTCTAAGTGCTGTGCGTTCGTGCCCCTCCCACCCTGGTTTTCAGCCTCTCCAGGTGGTGCAGAGCTGTCATTCCTGACTCACTGCATGAATTTTACATGTTCTCCCCTAGGATGTATTGCATTTATTGGATTGGTTGGTATGCGTGAGTGTCAGTGAATTTTACTTAATCAGTTCTTTTACTACCATATTCTCAGCAAGAACGACTAATCGTGCATTAAAAAAAATTATAATTGGTAAGTGGCTCTTCAGTCCGCTCTATTGCACACTCTGCCTTTTTCATTTTTTTTTTTTATTTGTATCATGCATGCATTGAACACACAATGAAAAAAGTTACATACAGGTGGCTTGGCTCTTTCAAAATCTAAGACTTTTATTAAAAACATAAGGCAGTGTAATCAGTTCACTTCAGACTTACTGTTATTTTCATAAAGCACAATGTTAGCATTATTTTCTTATTTGGCTGACGCCTTTATCTGAGGCGACTTACAACATTTGTAAGATACAATTAGTTATATTTCTTGCGTTTTCCCAAATGAAACACAATCTGGTGAGGTGACTTGCTAATGATCATACAGTGTAAAGAAAGTCTTTTCACTACATGGCTATCACTTGCCATGAATCTCACACTGTAGGCTGGGTAAAATTTCATGCAGAATGTCTGTTCTTACAAGCCATGACAGAACTGTTGAAAAAATAGAATTGAAGAGACAAAAGTAGGATTGTAAGTAAAATATAGCTTGAAGTTGTGGGCTTATTGTGGTTGTCATAACTCTACCCACACCAGAGGCTATGAACAGATAAGTCCATCCATCCATTTTCCAACCCATTGAATCCGAACACAGGGTCACGGGGGTCCGCTGGAGCCTATCCTAGCCAACACAGTGCGCAAAGCAGGAACCAATCCCGGGCAGGACGCCAACCCACCGCAGGACACACACACCCACACCCACAGCACACACTAGGGAAAATTTAGAATCGCCAATCCACCTAACCTGCATGTCTTTGGACTGTGGGAGGAAACCGGAGCACCCGGAAGAAACCCACGCAGATACGGGGAGAACATGGAAACTCCATGCAAAGAGACTTATATGTAAAAAAATAGGGTCGCCTAACTGCGAGGCAGCAGCGCTAGCATTGCGCCACCCTGAACAGATAAGTGAACATGAAAATTAGAAAAAAAAAAAAAAATCCAAGAATCAATGAAACAATAATTGTTTCTAGTTTCCTTTTGTTATCAAAGGATGCATCATAAAAACAGAAGGCATGTTTTTTTTTTTTTTTAATCATAATCCTTGCTGCTTCAGAGTGTATATATATATATATGGCAAATATAAGGCTTTTTCATTCACCTATGGACACTCGTACACTACAGCTCATTGTAAGCTGCAAGAACAGACAAGGTATATATAAAATGTACAAAAAAACACTTCACCTTATAATGCAGTTTTGTGAGGCACATTAATATACTCAAAGACTGTGAAGAAATAACTTTGATTTGAAAAATACCAAACTTATCCTTTAAGAGTTTTGTGCCTAAGTATGACTCTTCATTACCAGTGGATAAAAAACCCTTCCAAAGGAAACTTACTGTACATCAGTTCAAAATAAGGTTTAGTTGACAGAATGACAACAGTCAGTGCCGCTAAGTAACAGTTTACTAGTTAGTCATCTAACATGATGAGGCCAGCAGAGTGCATTAAATAGATAGCCATCACACGGTATGTTGAGTCTTTAACTGATGCAATCAAATTAAAGCTGGCTTTGTTCTGTACATTTTAAACTCAGTGTAAACATCACTTTAATCACTGTTTATCCTGCAGCTCATTACAAAGTTACATGACTACAAATAGCATACATTTTTCAGAATATGTAAGGTAAGCTCAAAGACTGCTTGTCACAAATAATATTTGAAGATCTGAACAGCATGCTTTGACATTTACAAAGTTAACTTCTGTCTGTATGAAATTAGCAACATACCCAGCTTAATTTAGTGATCTTTCTTTTTCCATATTTGCCTGTGTGTCCTTTGTGTCACAAACTAGCTGTTGCATGTTAAATTAATACTTTAATTTCTTAATCTATAAAATTGTTTGGTTTTCCTACCATATCATGAACAAACTATAGAACTGTGGCATATATTAGATACCAAGTACAATTAATTATTACTTATTTTATTACATCTCATCTTTCCTTGAGCTGTCAGCTGATATTACCTTACTTAAAAAAATAAAATCATGACCTCTGTAAAACTTTCTCACAAATAAATCTGTAAATTGGAAAATTTATTAATTCCACAAAGAAATAAGCTTTCACTGGTGTGAAGCACAAAATGGACATATGAATGAGTTTTTTCCTAGTTGAAGAGTTGCATAAAAGGTTGTTCCTTCCTTATACTGTAATTTATTTGTCTTGTAAAAGCTACTATTTTAAACAGACATTCAGCCCTTGTTCTTTTTGTAACAATATCTGAATGTTTATATCCTTTATATATATTAAAAGGCCAGCAAATTTGGCCTAGCAAGAGAGGAATATGAAAAAAGTAATGCCCATGCTTATAAGAGAAAGGCTAGATTCCCCCACATGCAGCTGTAAGGTGTATAATCTGCCAGTGACCAATACCTAACTTGTACGCTTGCGTTTCAGAGTAAGAATGCCACAGGAGAAAGATAAAAAGGATGAGGCTCAATCCAAGTTGTATCTTATCTATTTAAATAAATGCTAAAGTGAACATGGAACGCTATACATCTCAGGACATTACTTATCGTGCTTTTTACAGTCACTCTTTGATCCTTTTTCCTAGTATCTGATATACAAGTAACCTAGGCACTATCCTTATGTAACAGGATGGAATGATATCAACATGTTAAAAATCTAAAAAGACTAAACATCATTTTAAAGGGTCCACTGCATAATCCGAGAGAATATACTGTATATTGTGCTAGCATTTTGCTCAGTTTGCACTTAGGTAGCAAAGTGTTACTTTATTTAGTTATGTATTAAACTTAAAATTCCCACCGTAGTGTTGAAAAGTTTCATAACGCAGTTATTTAAAGACACAAATGAAAAACTGAACGCTTATTAACTTCCGTACTAAAGAGACTATTTCTCTGCTATGGATCTAAACATGCTGTGCAAACTTCCCATTATACAATACCACTGGCATGAAGCCACTGCACATGGATTATTATTGACAATGTGATTTGAAACTTCAAATGCTTTTAATCTATGCTATTAGAATTTATATCATTTTTAATTGATGTTATTTGCAGCCAATTATTTTATAACAGGAAACATGGGATTAACTGCTCAGTGAAATCATTGATTATGGAAATTCTTGAGGTCAACATTCCACCACCAATGTATAATAAACTGAAATGAAAACATTTGTATTTTTTTTTCTTTTTCTGGTAAGGTATTTCAAAAGTACAATATAATGTTGCTATCTGCAACTGTAGTTAAATTAGGTCTAGGAAAGAGATTACAACTGGTTATGACCTTGGGAAATATTAAAGAGTTTTAGATGTTTGTTTATTTACTACCACAGTTTCCTGTACCGAGTTGGCAGCATGGAAGTCACTGTAAAATAGTTACTTAAATATTTTTCTTTTTTTCCCTGCATAAAAGGATCATTTTATTATAAGACACTCACAAGATCACAAACATTTGGGGTACTTTAAAGGTAAAAATTCAGGAGTGAGATTTAGACAGGGCATGCTGCTGCTGTTTATTCATTTCAAAATAAATAAAAATAACTGGATACAATCTTAATGTTGCTAACAGAAAGATGCATTTATGTTTAGCCATTATTTTATACATATTTATATTCAATGTTGCATTGATATTTTCATTAAAACTCATTCTTTTCTAAGACTATTAAAAGGTCCAAATAATCGGAAACAACAATGTATAGTTAGCAATTTTGATCAAAATGCTACAGACATACATTTACTGACCAAAATGTGTGTCTTAGTAATTTAAATAAGCCTGGATAATAGAATTTGAGCGTTAAACATTGTCCATATAATTTCTCTCAGTTATCTATTTATTAATATTGCTATGTGGCATGGACCAAAACATTTATGATCCATCCATCCATCCATTTTCCAACCCGCTGAATCCGAACACAGGGTCACGGGGGTCTGCTGGAGCCAATCCCATCCAACACAGGGCACAAGGCAGGAACCAATCCCGGGCAGGGTGCCAACCCACCGCAGACATTTATGATCCATTCTCAAGAAAAAATAAACATGATAATGGACAATTATTACATAAAACAGAAAAATTTTAAAGTGGCTCAGAAAAGCCTAGACTGTGTAAATAAGCAGTGTCCTCTTTGTTCATTTCCAGAGCACAATGTCACAGGTACGCAACATCTTTCACCAATTTAGTAGTATCTTTCCTTATTTTCCAGAATCAAGGCTAACAGGGTGATTTGGATGCAATACTGACTTTATCATAAATGTCTCCGGTAATCAAAATATAAAATATGAAATTGTATTGCACAAGCAAGCACTGTAAAGACTGATTAAATCTATGCAACACAACTGAATTTTCTGAAACTGCCTTACCAGTACAATATTTCAAAAGCTTGAGATATTCTTGGTTACAATACGTGTGCAGGGCACAAGCTGACACTGAAGGACATGTCTGCAGTGCACACTGACAGTGACTGCAGTACACCCTACTGCATACATCAACACCAAGTCAAATTAGAATCACCAATGTCTTTGGAACGTGGAAAGACACGGGCTACCAAGTTGAACCCCAATAAGCAGGGACAAAGCAGGTAAATATCTGCACTGAATCCACTTCATTCAGAAAAAGAACCAGAATCCAGGAACTTTGCTTTAGTAACACTTAAAAAAAGGAAAATTAAGAATATATATTTATTTATTGAGCTTCTGTAAAAAGCCAAATATCCCTCTGGGGACAAACAAAGTGTTATCTATCTATAATGATAATTTAAAGGGACAAAGCTATGATCCTCTTAAAATATTTTTAAATAGGTCAAATCCTGTGAACTTCTTTGCAATTTTGAAGTACTGTGTTGAAGAAAATAAGGAATAACACCCCCACCCACATATTCTACAGATACCCTGGTTTCACAGTGGCATTCCTTAATCCCCCTGACTCAGAGTTTCTAATGTGGGAAGCATACTGTATAACTCACATCCAGTCTGAACATTTCCATTGTGTGGAGAGAGATCATAACAATTTCTATTTGGCCACCAGCCATAATTTTTCAACTTTAAACAACAGGCGCCAAGAAGCGGGCTGCTGCACAGTGGGAGCTGCTGATTCCAGTCAAAAAAAGAATGACTATATATTAATCTCATCTGCTACTGAGATATTGATTAAAACAGTCTTAAATGTTCTTCAGAAAGGCTTAACAGTTAATTGTACCAACTATTCTGGTCTGCCACAAATAATTAGTTTTCCATGGCATCCTTTATAATACTGCATTTTAAAGAAGCAAAACATAAGGTTCTGAATTATTTATTTAAAAATTATCGATGATTCTGCTAAAGAAACTATTTTATAAATGGCAAACAACAAAATAAAAAAAAAATCAACAAAACTAAAACTGATTTGGCAGAAGAGCAATTCTTAAAGTGGAATAAATTCAAAGCAAATTTTATATTTAGCTTTAAATTAATCCGACTATTCCAATTTTCATTACAATTCAGAAAATCAAAGGCAGTCCATTAGAGACATTTGTAAGGATACTGTGAAGCTTAAAACGAGATGAGATGTCAGTGAAGACAGTTTTATAAGACAGATGAATGTGGTCTGATAGTATGATTATTGATTTCTGAAAGTCCCTCTCCTAATATATACTAAATTTTATAGCAGGTGCTTATTGCAGGTAATGTATATGCCTGTACAATATATTTAAGCCACAATATATTCTGTTTAATGTTTTCCCACTCTGTAATTAGAAAGCTATTTTATAAACCAGGAACATGAGGCAAGTAGCAAAAAACTAAATTTATAGGAAAATATTGCTATTTTTTTTTACAAGATATGAAATATTCTTAATAAAAGACCCTAACATGAAGCAGTGCTACCAGAGTACATCTAAACAAGCAGTATACCTATACCCATACCTATTAAGGTATACTGAGCTTTTAAACAATAGGCATAAATAATAAGGAATAAATTCCGATGCCCTGGTGATCAATCTGTAATCTGAATCAATACATAAAATTGTTCATAGTTTGTGTTTCTCTTTCCTAGGTTGTTAACTAGAGTAAATCTTGTGGTTATCTGTATGTGCCTTGGTGTAAAAAGTACATCAACAACACTGATTAGGGTGTGGTTGAAAATGTCATGTAATCTGGTTGCATATTTTCTTTACTTTGTAAGAATAGTCTCATATATCAAAAGGTAAAAAGGAACATAAAAATGAGTTTCCTCATTATGATACAACAAGTACTTCAACTTCAACTGAAAGATTTTATCTAAAGTATATTAATCAAGTACACTTTTGTTAGGTTCACTTCCTATTTCCACATATATGACTGCCCATTCAGTAACAGTACTCAGTTATTTAATACAAGTGGGCAGAAATTGTGAATGTCATTCAGATCAAGAATGGGTAAAAATAAAGATTTAAGAGGTTTGAATGCATCAAGACAATGGCCACCAGTGCTACTGAAGTGAATTGTTCTCCTCCACAACAGTGTCATGGCAGCATGGAGAATAAGCCACCATCTGAAAATGTTCTTGCAGTGAAAACTGACAGGTGAAGAAATGAGATGACATAGACTTCTGTAGAGTTTATAGACACTTCATATCCAAAACCAACAATAGTACTGAAAGAGATATATCACTAAGGATAATCCAGCCTACCTTACCACTGATGTAGCATAGACACTGACAATCAAAATGAGTTTTACTGTTGCCATGTTAAAATAAGAAGATGCAGATGCAGTGACCAATGCAACAAAAGATCTGGAAAGGTTGAAAAATAATTTCTTAGAATGATTAGTCTTGGCTCCTGTCGATTCATGCTATTTTAAAGACTACGATACTATCATAACCCATGGATCCATTCTGTCAAGTGCCACAATAGCAGGCTGATCATGACAATGTAATGATTTAGAGTGAAGTTTCATAGTCTCTTGATACATGCAGAACAATGTCTGAAATTCACAAGGCACATTGCTGCTGATTAGGTACATTTCTTCATACCACTGACGTATCATTTGTGACTGACTTTAGTACTTGTACTTGTCTTATTCATCACAATAACGTTTCACACTAAACACCCTACAGTTGTTTCAGGAACAAGTCAATGAACTCATCTTAATACAGTAACCTAAGATTCCAAAACAGTTTAGCTTTGTAGGAATAAGAATGAATGATATACTCAGATTAGAAATGTAACTCTAGTTAATTTGCAACAACTATGGGACAAAATAGGTCAAACTGTGGAGGAACAATGGGTCAAACGTTTGTCTGCTTTCTGAATTTATACCAAATGAATTCAGAAGACAAAAAGTGGAACACTTTGCAAATCAGGCTTCTAATAAGGAGGCCAGTCGATATTACTGAAGTGATTTAACAATAGGGTGGCAGTGGGTAGCACTGCCGCCTTGCAGTAAGGAGACCCTGGTTCGCTTCCCGGGTCCTCCCTGCGTGGAGTTTGCATGTTCTCCCTGTGTCCGCATGGGTTTCCTCCGGGTACTCTGGTTTCCTCCCACAGTCCAAAGACATGCAGGTTAGGTGCATTGGCAATTCTAAATTGTCCCTAGTGTGTGCCTGGTGTGTGGGTGTGTGTGTGCGCGCACTGCGGTGGGCTGGTGCCCTGCCGGGGATTTGTTTCCTGCCTTGCGCCCTGTGTTGGCTGGGATTGGCTCCAGTAGACCCCTGTGACCCTGTAGTTAGGATATAGAGGGTTGGATAATGGATGGATGGATTTAACAATATCAATAAATGTCAAAACACTAAGAAAAACAAAAACGTTATTCTAGAAACTAGAGAAGTCATACTTGTGACAGATACATAGTTTTGATGCATCATGTTCTAAAAATAAATACATGAGTTTGAAGATATTTTTCCTTTAAAAAGTCAAGTTGCAAATCAGTTACTTCTAAGTTTCCACAGCACTTGAAATTCCTTTGTGGGATTGTCAAATAAGAATCAGATTTTCAATGAACATATTTATAAAGCATCCTTTTTATTTAAATTTAAGTTTTGTTTACAGCCTGAAATAAGAATCTAATTGAAGAACCCAAAGACAAGAAGCCACACTGTCTTTACTTTGCATACGTTTAATGTCTATATCAACAGGCGCTCACACTTGCGTAAACATCAAGGGTGGTCTGCTATACATAGAACAAGGCAATCTTTGCCAAATGTACACTTCTTAATGAGTTTCAGATTTATTTATATAAAGTGCAAGTATCTTAAATGCTGCCAGGTTTTTTTTCTCCTTGTAAAAACCATTTACCTTAATAATACCAGCAAAAGATCGGTAAAACACCAAGGCCAAAGGAATAGGGCCACTAGCAAATGGAACTGTTTTTCAACTTTTATGACAAATAAATATATAGAGTATGCTAAAAGAACAGTGTAAACTATCTGGAATTACAGAGCTTTATTGACTATATTTAACATTAAATAAACAGGTTAGACACCTTTCAATTCAGTATTTGTCAGAAGTAAAGATGATACAAAAGTACATGGGAAGCAAACATGCAATGTGACTAGTACTACACATGCTGTATATTTTCTTATGCAGTAAAATAGCTAGCATTGTTCCAGTAGAATAAATCAGTGTCTCTCCGCCTGCTACGCAAAAGAACAAACAATGGAAAAAAATCTTACCACTGTAACATGATTTCCTCCCTTTGAAATTGTTTTCTTTCTTTCTGTACTTGAAATATTGGCTCAGGGTATCCCCAAAACCAAATAGTTTAGATGAATTCTTACCTAGCATTAAATCATAAAACATGTTCAAAATAACCTCATCACCGCACCATCAATACATCCTCACTCGCCTCAGGAAAGAACATAAAGATTATTTCATCTCTGAAAAGATACAACATAAGCCATCCATTCCATCACATAACCTACCCCCTCCCTTTCTGTACCCCTTAACAGAATACCTTCCTCATTGCAACTATAGGTAGCACAACAAGTCAAGGACTGAATAATGGGGACTCTTTACAGTACTACTCACATACAATTAAAACAAACAATGCACAGCAACATTTTATGACATAAATAAGCAAAGATAAGAGGCAGTTTTCAGTCTCACAGTAAACATATTCAGGCACACAGTGGGTCTGAAAGTAAAAGGCCTGAAGTTTACATACCAACCCTAATTTAATGTGTAACACTGCACAAATTATAGGCGATTACTCAGTTACTCTAGTAGTGGCCTATATTTCCAGTAATTGTTGGCATGTTAGTGCTTCTTATGAGAGATGGAGGTTGAGGAATAATATGTGATTCAAGTGTTTAAAAAGTTTCTGTTTTTTTTTCATTGCTGCATAATTATGAATCATTGTACTTAAGGTATAGCCTGATGTTTTGGGCAATGGACCAGGTAACAGGACAGGGCACAGTACCTAGGTAACTGTAAAATTGCATGGTGGCATTGGCAGCTAAAATGAGTTAAGAAACAAAAGTAAAATCAGATTCTCTATTGTCCTTGCTGAGAAAGGAAAACAGCTGTTGCCTGTTGGTACCCATAAGTACATAAGATTCTCAAACCAGCTGTAACTCCAGCAGCTCAGGTGTAGGGTATCATTCGTGCACTGCTGTCAAAGGACAAACTAAGCTGACCTTCACAAAAGTGACAAGTGACTTTGAAGTATACCAATAAAACAAATTGTAGATATTTACTTACCAGGCTAGTAGTCCATATAACAAGGTCTCTGGCAAAGAATTTATTGAAACATCGAAGCACTGTGTTGACATAGGAACACACTTCAGTGGGAGACCCACTAGACCCAAGTTAACACACTATGTCATAAGACAAGGTTGGTTTGGAGTAAGAGGAAATTTTTAGCAAATGGGTGACAGCAGAAATAAATCAATAAAGAAATCAGTCATATATAATTCAGAGTTTTAAAGAATTTTTACCTTCAGTGGAAAGGACAGAAAAATCACATGCTAATCTGCACTGTCTGTGTACCTTGGTATTTGTTCCAGAAGATTTGATAAATTTTAAGTCCTGTTGACCCACATTATTATGCTTACTGAAATTGTTAAATAAAAAGTTTGAGTTTTGCAGTTTCTAAGTATAGAAAGCTCTAGGTGTCAGTCACTTTGCAATTAATATAATTCGTAAGTAAACATTTATTTTTTTAACAAAAGCAATGTCATCATTTGCTCTGTATTCATCCTTCAGTAAAGGATCACTTATTGATCCAAATTTTCATGCTGATTGAAATAGTAACCAAACATACCAATACAAACAAACAAGCCTCTAGTGATGTTTTTGCTATATTTTTTAAACAAAAAATTAATTGTATTAGAAATAATGTAGTACATCCCCACAAAGCTGATCCTATTAAATCCGGTATTCCTTTTTAAGTGAATTAAATTCATTCACCAGGATGGATTTACCCAATCTATATAGAATATTTTCTCACCTGAAGCCCTCCACTTGTGTCCTTGACCCAATACCAACAAGCTTTTTCAAAGAAGTATATGCTAATTGATAGTGTCCTTGACATAGCAAACTCATCATTAGATATGGGGGTGGGGGTGGGGGTCTTCCTAAACTGCCTTAAGACTGCTGCAGCTCAAGAAAAATAATCTTGACTCTTCTGTTGTTGACAGGTTTAGACCTATTTCTAACCTGCCTTTCTTAAGTCAGTGGATGAGCCTCTCCTTTTGGTTTGAGTCTTACTTAACAGGTAGACAATTCTTTGTTAGTTGTGGAAATTATACCTCAAAGACACATGATAATCTATATTGTGTTCGACAAGGATCTATCCAGGGTAAACTGCTCTTTTCGATCTACATGCTTCCATTGGGTCAGATTATCTCAAGGCATAACGTGCTACCACAGCTAGATAGATTAACAGAGATAGATAGATAGATAGATAGATAGATAGATAGATAGATAGATAGATAGATAGATAGATAGATAGATAGATAGATAGATAGATAGATTTATCAATAGCGCCTGATGACCTGACTATCTTGGTTCACTGACCCAATGTCTTACTTGTTATCAATTAGGTTTAAAAGTGAAGATGGAGGTAAAGAATTTATAAGTAATTATTGACTCTGACCTAAATTTTAAATCACAAACTTATCAGATTATCAGGACAGCATTTTTCACTTAAGGAATATAGAAAAAGTTTGATCCCTTATAACTTTGCAAGATGCTGAAAGACAATTCATGCTTTTGTATTGTGTTGACTAGATTACTGTAATGCACTCCTTTCAGGACTACCAAAGAAACACCAGCTGCCAGAATCTTAACTAGGAAAAGAAAACTCTGAGCACATCTCTCTAGTTTTGATGTCTTTACATTGGTTACCCGTGCCACTCAGAATTGACTTTAAAATACTGCTAATGGTTTACTAAGTCTTAAATAATCTTGCTCCGTCCGATATTTCGGAATGCCTGTCACCTTGCAATCCAAGCTGCAACCTTAGATATTTGAATTTGTGTCTGCTTATAATTCCAAGACCTAAACTTAAAAGAAGTGGTGAAGCAGCCTTCTGCTGTTATGCACCTAAAATCTGGAACAGTTTACGTCAAAACAGCACAAGAAGGAAAACACAGTATGGTATTCCTTATTCAAAACCTGACATAGTATATGCACCAGAAATTGCAGATTTAAAGAATAAATGTAGTATCACCTTTACTAATACATTTTGAAACTGAGACTTTCAAAGTCTGATGAAATATGGTAAACATCACAGCAAAATAAACAGAGATAAAAGGGCCTTAAAAGCAAATTTTAGCAGTATTTTAGGAATAACTTGTAGAGCACACAGAAAATACATTGCAGCAAAAGACAGCCTACAAACTCACCTTGGGATTCACATTCTCTACAACTTTAGGGTATAAAGTATACTTTTAACATTCTTGCTCTTTGATTGTGCAATAATATAAATACAGTAGAGTCTCGCTTATCCGACATAAACGGGCCGGCAGAATGTCGGATAAGCGAAAATGTTAGATAATGGGAGGTGTTAAGAAAAAGCCTATTAAACATCAAACTATGTTATAATTTTACACATTACGAACTTAATAATCATAATTTACAATAAAACAGAAAAAATTAAATGAAAAAATGAGCTTAGTTACAAAATTGTCTGAAGTTAAATACAGTATGTACTGTACTTAAAAAGTTCAGTCCTGTGATGATTTAAAGAAATTTTTGATCGTAGTCTGCTTTCCTGACGAGTACCATTTCTTCGCTGCCAAGTCTCGCCATCTTTGCAGCATCATTATGTCGATTCCTGTAGCTTCTTCTTGTTGCTCAATGTATTTAATTGCAGTTTCTAGAGCCTTAACTCCGTCACTCATATAGTCAACATCCATACGAGCGTATACTGTTTACTACAGCATTGTGACTGCATGTGTGTGTGTATTTGTGCTGTGACGTGCGAGTCCCCGTCTTGCACCCGAAAACACAAAGCTGAGTCTCAGTACTTTAGCAACACCAGCTTTATTCAGCTTGAAACAGCAACAGCGCTGTTATTTATTGTAGTGGGATCTGCCACTCTTCTATACACAGACACAGCAGTCAGGCAGGGTCGGGGCCAAGTAATACTGTGCCCTGCGCATTTATAATGTTCCTTGATCCTTGTATCACCCATCAACGGCAGGCGCTTATAGCATGTCCGCGATCTTTTCAGATTTGCATTTACAGCGAACTGCTACAGCGTTGGGAGCCTGTGGTTGCTTTGGGATGGTCTTCCGTGTGTCGTCCCGTTGGGTGGAATCCCACAAGAGTTTAGAAACTCACTCACACCAGCCATGATTCTTTTCAAAGGTAAAGTGCAGGTTAATTTGTTTTATGTATTTTTACTTTATATTTCGTATTAATCATTTTTATAAGAATAGTTTTGGGTTGTGGAACGAATCATCTGAGTTTCCATTATTTCTTATGGGGAAATTCGCTTTGATATACTGTACGTGTGCTTTGGACTGCGAGCACGTTTCCGGAACGAATTATGCTCGCAAACCGAGGTTCCACTGTAATTAGCTGTGGTAGAGTCAAAGTGACCGGGGATTTTATTTAACTTTTGGAGTTTACTGGTAATGTGTAATACAATGTAGGATGGTATGCTACTGTTAAAAAAATCCTTTCTGAACCTTTGCCAAAGACAAAGGCAGTCTGCATATATTTATTGAAGGGTAATGGAAATGCTACAAACTGCTTTTACTTCTCACACTATAAACTGAGTAAAACCTGGACTACTGGCTTTGACTTTAGGCTCTAAAATATGAGGGAACCAATTTGAGTAGAACCACTCCCTCACTATGTGAGCCTCACAATGGTATTGAAAAAGCCATTGCATGATTTTTACAAATAGGGAAACAAAAGTACAATGCACTTCTAATTTGTAGATCATTTTGAATAAAAGAACTAGCTAAAGAAGTGAATAAAATGTAATCATTTATATTAAACCATAATATCTCTCAGATACAGCACATCAGAATCCAAAGAAAAATACTACTCAATATTTTTAAGGTGTTAAACACTCAGGTCTTACTGCAATATGATAATGTTTACTGCCAAATATTCCTTCATTGATTTTCAAGTCTGCTTGGACCAGTTGTCACCCGTTGCACGGCTGTGCTCAGGTCCCAATTTGGGATCCTGAGGTGGGTCATCATGTGGTAGGTGCAGCAACGCGCTGTATCAGTGCATGCTCTCAACCTTGTGACCAGTTGGGGTCACAGCTTATCACAGAGCAGTAACAGGCACAAAGCAGGAACTGATTTTGGATATGGCAGTAATTCACTATAGGCCACTATGAATAACCATAGCACTCAGGGTAAATCCAACAAGTACACTTTGAGGATGTAGAAACGGAGGGTGAACTGATAGGGATTCAAATGCAGGATTCTGAACCTGTGAGGTGGCAGTGCTAATCACTGCTCCACCGTGTTAGGAAACTCATAATATATTGAATTTACTGCTACAAAAACATAAAAATCAATATAATTCAGTTAATTCATATGAAGTACACTCAAACTATTATGCACAAAATGATGGTCAGAGATATACCATTTTAGCGATGTAGCCTTTAATAAGAAGCATTGCGTCTATAACTTTTTCTGTTGCTTCTTGAATGGAAATAAGCTTTTACAATGTTTTCCTTTTGCAGATGCATACTGATGCCACCTTTCAATAATAGCAATTAAAGTTATACATCTTTAGGTCCATGAAGGAAAATAAAATGTGGACACTTGTTAAAGTTTATAAAAATGGAGTCCACAAACATCACAGTCATGTGATGTTCCAAAAAAAAAACAAAAAAAAAACTCAAGGGCATCCCTTCCACCTCATTGGTTAGAAATGGTATAGCAGCCGTTTCAGAATGATGACCTTTTTATGTTAATATAGTGAAAAACATCCTGTGGAATAAATATTGCACATGCTATAAGAAATGCTATACAAATTAAAAGCTGACTACCTTGAATTGACTGTTTAATACTCAGGCTGATTCATATTAAATATTTTCAATGTATTCAATGTATTGTACTGTACCTGTGTCACTGCTTTGTGCCATCTCTGTCATACAACAATGCAACTGCCCTGCCAGACCATCCTACTCGCTCTGTCCCAAATCTCTTTAGCATGTCCTCCATATCCATTAACATCATGGAGTTTAAAATTTACTGGATAGCTGATTTTCCAACAAGCATACAAGAGTTTTGCTCAGACTCTATGAAGCAGGAAAAAATTAACAGAATTACAACATACTAAATAAGCAAAACTAATGTTACATTTGAATAGCTTAAATTGCGTGGTTGTTGATCTCTAGACATATATGTAATAAAAAGTCATCTCCTCTGAAAATGCAGGGATTAAATATATGCACATTAAATGTGTTTAAACATTTTTTACTACACTTTATAAGCATGTTCTCTGCTACCGTAACATTTGTGTAGCCAGTAAAACTGAAAAGATGAGAAAAGAAAGTTTCTTGGTGTGAGCGCACATACTACACAGAAAGAAAAGATCATGTTTCAGTTTAAAAACATATAGAAAACGTTACGACAGCATCTACTAAAACCTGAATATTCTTAATTACAACCTGACATGAGATACCTTTGATTCCCTCATTAAAATCAAGAATATCTAGGTTAATCTCCGACTGCAACAGTTTATATCAACATGTGGAGAGATGCCCCTTTTAGACTTGCTGCAACTGATTGCACAGTACAGGTAACTCTCTTTTCTTTACATGGGTTTGTGATCCCACCTTCATTTGTATTATGGATATAGTGCTTTTCCTTGTCTTATATATTTGTTATACTATATACACACATTGTATTTATCCTAATTCTTTTTTTCTTTTTAAGTAATATCTTTACAGAAAATAAAAGTAACCACCAAATAGAGTGTACTGGCTGTGGACATTTGTAGTGCCCCAGTTTCTGACTATTTACTCACATAGGATAAGAGAAAATTAATTAAATGTACAATATTCAAACACTTAAAAAATCTATTATTAACTCTCCTCACCCATGCTGCAATTACACTTTCAAACAATCAATAAAGTCCAGTAACTTCACCCATTACCCAAATGCCATAAGCCTATCACCAATAGGGGCCAGACTTGTTCTAGGAGATCTGGAATCAAATTAATGAAGTACATTACAAAAAAGAATATATGCATTTAAGTCAACATACAAGTAAAGGTGATGGCATCAGAAAAGTTTTAGATGCTGAGAAAATGAACTTGTCATAAAATTATCTTGATTAGGATTAGTGCAATTTCACAATGAAATCTATAGGGATTAATTTACTCATCTGATCAGAGAAGCTCATCTTTATCTCAGGATATGTGCAGTAATATTCTTAAAATCTTGACATATACTATGAACATAAACTCTTCATGCATAGTAGCAATTAAGACTTTTTAGACTCGCATCATGTGAAATGATCAGAAAGGAGAAACTGGACATATGAGTTCTAATTACTGTTTTTATCTCAACTTTCCTTGCAATTCATCCATCGCTAATGTAGGGGTTGCTCTCAAATTTTAGTAGAATTAATCAGACCTCTTTCTCCAAATATATTCTAAAATATAATTAATTCGAACAGAACCAGCTCTGTGTAGGATGGCAGTTCAATAAATAGCACTGTTTAAGCATTTGTGCAGTTCACTTTTTTTTAACTGATTTTTTCACCTTGCACCACAACAGCAATGTAAATCATTGCTTTCTTGGAACCACAAGGAACACAGAATATTTGAACATGTTCAGGCAAATTTCCTTACCAGTTCAGCAGTGCTAACTTATAAATCAATTTGGATGCTGACTTGGATATTTGCAATATTTATATACAGTATCACTGTAGAATTGAAATACACACACTTGATGATCACTTCATGATTATCTAGCTGCAGAAGCTGTTATAATTCTTAAATCACATGAATAAGTGAGTGTTCTCTGGACAAAGAACAGAATCTAATAAACAAAACTGATAAAAACAAATAAAGTGACCTTTACTGAAACTGTTTCCACATTTCCTTCCCTGTGCTGGTATGGAAAATGAATAATCCAAGGTGGCAGAAAACGTAAGTGTTTGTAAGTGTCAAAACTATTTTGCTAAAAGTAATTATGCCGGACCCTCCTACTACGGACTAGTATTTCATCCTAGTTTATAAGTTGCCTAACAACCTATTCCTGACAAGATTCATTCAAGCTTTTTTGCAACCCTCAAGGAGTAAAGTAGGTTTTAAATTTAATTCATTAATTATTTTGATGACTTTGCTCTGTATAAAACTAAGTACCACCAGGATCCAGAACCCATAGCGCATAAATATTTTCTTAACAAAATTTAGCAGGAGTCACCCTATTTTGGGTTAATTCCCAGGTTCCTTGTTCAGGATAGGCTCTGGCCCCTGCAACATACATACATACATACATACATACATACATACATACATACATACATACATACATACATACATACATACATACATACATACATACATACATACATACATACATACATACATACATACATACATACATACATACATACATACATACATACATACATACATACATACATACATACATACATATATATATATATATACATATATATATATATATATATATATATATATATATATATATAAAATGTTATGTTCTTACCTGTTTAAAAACTTTTCAACTTTTGTGTTCCACACAAAGCACTGTCTATTTTTTTCTTTTAGATTATTATAATAGAGTTCCAAAATACTTCATTTTAGTTTACTTGATTTCTTTGGTCTGTATATTATATTTTAATAAGCATACATCTATTCAAGCACTGATTTTCTGAACCCTCTGAACTCAATATAGATATAAATTATTCCACGTTTAATACTGCAGTGACAAACAGCAACACCCAGAGACCCTAAAAAACAGATTTAGGCATTTAGACAATAAATGGACGGCTTGATAGTAATTCTCTCATTTCCATTTCAAGGTGAAGTAAGGTACTTAATGTCAATCAACAATCCTCTCTTTTGAAAAGTGAACTCAGGTGATTTCTCTCAAGAATATGTGGAATTTGAATATGATACTTGTAATAATTAATATGACAATTTATAAATCATGACACTTAAATGATATCCTTGAAGATAAATATTTTCAAATACACCAAAAAAAGTTCTATAAAAATAAACTTATGAATTTAAACAAATGTTCCTGATTACTGAATATAAGAAGGGCCTCAATAATTGACCAGTCTGACAAAAGGAAAGTTACATAATTCAGCATCAAAATGCCAAAATCCACAGACTGTCAATATTATATCCTTTCTATATAGTATA
>JANRMT010062857.1:16876751-16904470 GCA_026402145.1 Polypterus bichir lapradei | reverse complement strand
ATAAGATAAAAAGGGTTGTTAATCTTTAGAGCCAGAGACATTGTAATAAAAACGTCTGCTCAAAGGAGGTGTTGTTTTGACTATGAGATTTTTCCAAGTCTGTAATTTACACACCATTACACTGAAAAATCAAACTTAAAAAAGAATATGGGCCTTGTGGTTTCTTAATTTTCAGGGTTTATCTACTAAATTGCCATCTTTGATCCTTAGCTAGAGTAATTAGACACTCTGCTCTTAATCGGTAAAGTAACATTCATTAAAAAAAGACTGATACATTCTTTCACACTGAACTGGCTGACTGACTAAGCAGGTTTTCACTTCATATGCTAAATTATACTTGTGCTGAAAACAATCAATTGTGCAGTACACTCATCTGGTTCTATTCAAGGGGTGCAGTAAAAATTAACTTTGCAAAGTTCTGTACATGACTGAGAATGCTGCATTTGTCAGTTTTTAAAATATTTGTCCTTCATAAGACAGTCATACTCAACAACTTGCCATATTTAAATAAGATTAGATTAGCAGTATTAATTCAAGATAACAATAAATGATTAAAAATCTTGTTAAAATCTGCTTCACAGAGGTGGAAGAATATTTTTGAAAACTAGTATATTTCCTTTGCTCAGCAATGCAACTCTAAAAATGAGTGGGGGATTAAACCTTTTTTCATTGTAGTTTAGCACAGATGTTATCAAAAACCATTTATTAGAGGCAGTGTAGGTAATGACCCTGAACTGATATAAGCTGTTTCTGGCAGTGGTACAAGAAGATGTCAGTAATCTAATATATCCAATGTGTACGGTGCTGATGAGCGCAAATAAGCAGTAAAATAGTGCATTATATGATCATGTTAAGAAGTAATTCACCCTTCTTTAAATGGTAAATGCATCCATCCAAAGCATCATTTCAGGAAAATCAAAGAAATCTTTAAAAACATGACAGCTGGGTACATAGTTATACAAAGTTACTGTGTATATAGCAGAAAATAAGGCTTATGTGACAGGGTGGATTTTGGATTAATCTGGCCTTAATGTAACCAACGTGGCCTAGTTTCTGGCACAATAAAGTCCTGTTCAATTTGACGTACATTTTTTATCAAATGCCAACTGCTTTAGGAAGATACAGTAAGACTGTCATCCCCATGTTAACAATGAACTGCTAAAACTAATATTTATTCCCCAAAAATCCTTTTGATATGGTATTTAACCACTGATTCCACTGAATCATTGCTTTTCATAATTCAGTTTTTGATTAACAAATGGTATGATAACTGTCAGAATGACCCAATATACTGTAGATATACGTAACAGTTTAGGAATAGTACTATATTCTGCCTTTTCTGAAAGATATACACAGTGTAAAATACAAAAAGTGGCTTTTCATAGTAAGCTAAAATTTAGAATTCTTTTTGCCATGGTAAAAAAATAGACTATTTAGAATGGAAACTCAAGCATGCCTTGTCTCCATGTTTGTTAAGGCATTATTTAATTTCATTCTGAAAGAACATAAAGGACACAGAATTATTTACATGAAAAAAGTTGTTTATCAAAGTATATATATATATACACACACACACATGCCTAAACACCAGCTCTTTTGCCACAAACTTATTTAATACAAAGCCCAACTGATTAAAAGAAAATGGAGAGTTAATGGCGATCTTTTCAAATAAATTATAGCCTGCATGACAGACAGAATGAAAATCTTTATGCTAATCCCTTTTAAAGCACAACACTTGCTGATTGCACTCAAATCATAAAACACTGCCCAAGGCAGGTACACATTCGTGATATGAAGTAGATATGTAAGAAGCAAGTAGACTATACATTCCATTTAGTCCATTAATAAAAAAAAAAAAAAAAATTTTTCATTTTATTTAAAAAAAAATTAACATGTCTCTTCATTCATTAGAAATTTTCCAAAAAACAGTAGTGAAGAAAAGTATATTTTATAAAACAAATGATGTTCTGGCACTACATTGACAACTTTTAAGTAATAAAAGTGGTATACGAAAGCCATTTGAACATGACAAGTATATGAAGGAAACAATATAATTGACAAAGAAATTGTAAATCTCTAAGTAATCAATCAAAGTAGCTTTGTTCTACCAAGCTCTTTTATTAAAAAATAAAGCAATATTATTCTGGTCTGCTTTATTATCACAATACCTTTAGAAAAAGATATTAGTGAACGTTAACTGCCTTTTCCTTTAACAAATCAACACAAAAGATCCCTATAGTTTTTAGCATATTCATGATTAGTGCAGCAAACAAAACCTACACGTTATGTTAGTAACTATGCACTATTAGCATGGGGTACGGTGATAGCATGGTAGCCTAGCTTCTATAAACTTCGACATTGCAAATGAGGCTGCTGATTCAATCTGTGCCTATTAACTTTATGTTCACTTTATGACTACAAGAAGTCATTTAACCTGCAAATATAATAGCACTGTACCCTGCAGTTGGGAAGTCACCTCACACAGAAGCATTTCTTTTATAAATACATGTTGACAGAAACACAAGTTAAAAGTATATAAACAGTATATGTGAATATATCAAACTCTAAAATAGTAATACAGCTATTTACTGTTTTCCTACAATGTTTGAGACAACATGATTCCCACAGTTAAGTATTTTGTTTTGATTTTGTGGTCAGCATTCTGACATAGCAAGTAAAACTGATGACGTATAGCTTAACAGAATTGGGTTCAAACCCCATCTAACATACTGTATGTGTGGAGTCGACATGTTTCTCCTGATCATTATGTGTTTTCATCTTACTACTCTTTTTTACTCGCACATCCCAAAGATGGAAGGTTCAGGCTATCTCTAGACTGGCTCTGCATGAATAAGAGTGAATGCAGTGCATGATAGATGAGTGCTCTGTTCAAGGCTTAGACTCTATCCTTTGTCAAATGTTCCCTGTAACCCTGTGTTGGAACAGATTGTTTTGAAAAACAGATTAATCTTTTGGCTTATCACAAAGATTTATATTTTTTATTTGGTAACCTAAGCAGTAACAGTTTTAAATTCATTTGCAGGCCAAACACTGATATTAACATTCATTTTTATGTAATTATTTTAGATGATGATAATTCCTCTTTTTTATTTGAGCTGTAAGATTTTGTGGTTCAGGTTTGACAAAAACAGAGGTGTCAGTAATTGCAGGCAAGAAGTCACAGTAATTAAATAAGGTTGAAAGCCTGCTGAATGAAGGTCTTATTGCACTGTGCTATATTTAAATGTCTAATATTATATATGAATATATTACATTACCAACTTTATTGTGAACTGCTGTAATACTTTTTCCTTAAATTACTATTGGACTAAAAACTCAAGTTTAATGAAAAATACCATTTTGACCAAAAACATAGGTCATTTATGTGTGCCACTACAGATTACAAATGATTACGTTCACTAAAATCTCATTGGGTTGATCCAGTGACCAGTAAACACTTTTTTTTTTAATTGCTCAGCATGAAGAGTTCAATTTAAATTAGCTGCAGCCAAGTGTGAGGAAAGGTCTCCCATTTTAGTTTGTATTCTGTGACCCATAGTGGAGGATTAATTTAAACAGTGGTTGAACATGCTGCAATGCAGAAGGCTGAGCTGAGCTGAAGAATAGAGAGCACTAGACCTTTGGATAGAAGCCTGTGTTAAAGGCTTGCTAAACAAAAAAAAGATAACTTTTTTTTTTTTTTTTAACTCAAATGCTATTTGTTCAACATACTCGCTAAGGAGGTCCCCCATTGTAGTAGTGGTACTCATACACCCTAACCCTCTTTCATGTTCCTTCTCTTAAAATGGACTTCTTTGTCTGCCTCAGATTGGAAACACCCATCTCGGAAGACTAGTCAAAGGCTGCAGAATTACTGTTAACACAGTGGGACAAAAAAGAAGGGAAGAGAGGGAATCGAATCCCTGAGTGAAGGGGCAGAGACAGGAAGCAAAAACAGCTGGAAGGTTTCAAGCTTGTAAAATGAAGTAGCTTCTGGGCAGTTATTAAATAAAAAAGACATTTGTTTCTGAGACTATTGTAAAGGCCTATAGCTGAAAACAGGGAGCCTTTAAACTGCAGTGTCTTTTAATATGCCCCTCTGACAGCTGCTTTCAGTTGCTACCGCAAAGAAGAAAGAAAATAAAGAGTAGGGAGACAGATAGGGAGAGGAGAAATTATAGCTTTTAGGTCTCCACTTTTATCCATGCTACCTATAATCCTGCAGCCCCAGCCTGTCTGACCACTTGACAGACTGCAAATTATTTACTGCTGCTTTTACCAGGGATAAAGTATGCAAAAAGACTAAGTGATTCTAGAGTCATCTTGGGAATACAAAATGGCAGTAGAATGCACTGAGCACTAATTTCCATGTTTTTGTGATATGTGTCCTTTAAATTACCCTCATTTCTAGGCTGTTTGATCAAAATTGCCGAAACCACTCCTTTAATGCATCATACTGTGTGGGGAAAACTGGCAAAAACACATTCTTGAAGAAAGAAAAAGTAAAGTTAAATTTATTGTGTTTAAAGTAATGCAAACTAGAGGCACATTTTCATTTAATGATAACAATCAAACATGTGCATGCTCATATATACACAGAGGCAGGGGCAGATGTTTTGAGGTAGAGGTTATGAGGAGATACTAGCTTCTGAAAATTGTTATATAACACTATCAATCCTGCAGGAATCAACCCTGGAAGGAGTACCAATCCATCACACGTCCCACTCATACACAAACTCAGTAAGAACAAACCCTTCCTCTTCTTTTTTTAAATTCTGTAGAACTGGTAACGTGACATTTTGGTCAATAATGGAAGTATTTTTTATAAAGATAACACAGTAAGCTCCAATCCCTTTTACACAGTAACAACATAGCCCCAGGAGGGTACTAACCTAACTTCTAAATAACAATGGTTCAATGACCCCTAGCTAAGAAATGACTTCTAAGAAAATTGTACAGTGTGGATGAAAGGGAAGAAGGCATACCATATATAATAATGGGAGTGAAAGATAAGCTGTTTGCTGCAGCATGTTTTTCTTGTATTTTTTAATATCTCCTTAATCATATCCTAAGTGTTTAGGCTCATAACCCACAAACCAAACTGGTGTGAATGCTATATTCCATTGTCCGAATTCTTAGTGTATCACACAATAAGTTTTAATAAACAGGCTGCAAACACAAATATTATAACATAAGTACATATACATATTACAAAAAAATCTGCTAAAGCATTTTAGATCAATTACTGTGAAAGGAATCTTCTGTGTGTTCAGGCATACTGTATATAGGCCTAAGGCCTTGAATTGGACTAAGCCAGTTCAAGGATATTAAATTATGTTATGTAGATATACACTAGTGACCAGAGACCTTCCTCCCATTATAAAACAGGATCAAGGATAAAGAAAATGGAAGACATGATGGCTTTGTACCCATAAACCCAGAGTATACGTATAATGTGACTTTTGTCAGATATTTGACTTTGATCTTATCAGACCTTAAAAAGTTGCAAGGCAAACAGTATATAATTAATATATTTCATATATATTATAATAGTAATGCTTTACTGTAATGTGCAAAAAGTTAACTACAGAATAACTGCATCTCATCTAGCTATTCCAAGTGAATACTAATGAGAGGAGATATCCTTTCTTTTATTTGTATTGCACAAAGGTGTCTAAAAAAGGCTTAAGAAAAAATTATACTAAACACAAATCATAATATACGTTGCAGCCTATAAATATGATTGTAGGAATGAGCAAGTGGGTCTGAATATGTGTGGCATGTGTTTCTTCCATACAAAATATTAATAAACATTTATATACAGGCGAGTACTAATGATGTGGTGCCCTTCCTTAAAATTCTCTAGTGTATAGAAAAGATGTTTGAAGAGGTCGGGAGAAACTGCTTACCCAAGTAAGATCTGCTGTTTCTTCTTTCCTGCTATGTGTTCTCCTTGACAATGCATCATTTATCAGTCATTCTATGCATCAAGATTCCAAATCATTGTCTGCCATTTTCCTTTAGATATCTATAAGACAGAAGTGTAGATTAAGGATTACATTTGGCTTTGCACAATTAATAACATTTTCAGTGGATCAAAATTTACGCCTAATGATTTTAGTCTTTCCTGAAAAGATAAAAGGACGGAACAAATAATTAAAAAAAAATTTTAAACCATTAAATATAGTAATTGACTTCTAAGCCTGACTTCACTGTCTCTAAATATGAACAGCCTGTTTTTAAATAAACTCACTCAAACATGATGGTTGTCCCAAAAGTACTGTAACTCGTCAAATGTTATCCGATTTATCCCTATTTTGATTCTGAACTGTGACGCCTCCAGTGTGGAACCTATAATGTTTCCAGGGCAGTCAAGGGGTCTTCTCCATATAATGTATTTAAGATGCTAAAACACTGGTTATAGAAAACGGATGGAAAAGGTAGTCAACCATAACATAATAGGGCCAATTTACACTTATTCCATCATGAATCTGTCGAGTTTAAACTCCTCTAGGTACATCAGAGAGCATGGTTTAAATGAGAATGTTATTAAAACCACTAAATAATAAAGATTTGACAATCAACCAGAATATAAAATGTAATGCAGTGCTCATATAATACTGACCAAAAGCTATAACAGAAGACATCAAGTTCCAACCATATTAACAGAATGTGTGTCTTTTAATTGAACACTTTAAAACATCAAGAATTTGTTTTATATTCAGCAAGAACCTCATCTTAAATTTAATAATACAAAAAACAGCTTTAACTATAAAACTGCTGAGTTGTGTTATTTTTCACCTCTTCAGGATAACAAACCTACTGAACTACATTTTGAGAAAATATAAATAAAATTCTGTCAGGTGTAACTGAACAGCATATTGTTCAGAAATCACAGATTTCCAGTTTGAACCATGACATTTGACAAACTGAGGCAAATTCCTTTATTGCTACAAATATTTTGCAAGTGTTCAAACAAACGAGCAGCATCATTTTAACAGAGCCAAGTTTAAGTGCATCTTTCACAAAAAGGGTGCCATTCCCCACGTTTCATGCTGTATAATGTATGTAGGAACATCTGCTGGCAACTTGACAGATATAACCTTTGTGGAATGCTTCTCCTGGCACCACTGGATTCACTTATGCAAATGTAAACAGCTGTACTGGGAGGGGGTGGTTGATGGTGCCTATTAGCTTCAGCCGCCTGAAGAAATAAAAGGGTTAAGCAAATATTGCACAATAAATAGTAATCTGAAAACTTCCTGCTATTCAGTTTACGAGTCATGAATAAGGCTGTGTGTAACTGCTCACAGGTTATCCTTTTTATCACTCTCAATAGCCTTTTACATATTTAATTCTCAGTAAATAAACGGTGACAGGGAGCCTTTGTCTCTAACCCCCTCCCCGTCTCTCTCTGTTAGGTATGAGGCATGTCTCGACAGCCAAAGCTGACTGGGAAAGCATGAGGGGGAGGAGCCTTGCCTTCATTTTTCTGGTTCTCCCATGTCTGCAGTTTTCTGTCAACTCAGCAGTACCAGAGAGGCCTCGAAAAGGGGAAGGGGATGGGGTGGGGTGGGGGGGGGGATGGGGGTGCACAGCAGATCACCAACTGTCGCTGCCTCCACACATTTTTTTGACTACTGTGGCCACAAATGCACTCATTCATCTCCACCCTAGTAAACCAAGCAATTTTGAACTTGTATGAGGTAGAGTTTTTGCTTAAATCTAAAACAATTCAAATGATGAAGAACCAACATTTGATTAAACAAATCTTTAATCTTTAAAAGTTTTTTTTCAAATATGACCAATAACTAAAATGATGCCATAGGGAGATCTTTTAATTACACATGAAAACTTAAAAAAAATTACATAATGCCTACTTATCTACACTTTCAAGTAACTTAATTAAAAGAGCCCTTTGTGTCTATCAGGACTTTTACATTGGTTAATAAAGTAAACAAATTCATAATTAAGTCTCACTTGAACCCTACATCATCCCACAGGTTTTTCCCATACTTCCTCAAATAGATGAGAACATAAAACTAATTAATAAACATTAAATTTCCAAATTATAATTTTGGTGTAAGCCTCAAATCTCATTACTGTTTTCTCTAAAGTCTAATGCTAATAAGAGCCTTACAGCCTTGATCACACTGTGCTGGCACCATTCGAGGCATGTAGTCATATGGTGATCAAACTGGGATCTGTTAATTAATCAATATGACAGATGAAGAAAGTGTCCCGCTATGAAGGAAAATGTTAGCTCGACAAGCTGCAGTGGTACAGCATGGACTGGGTACAAAGATTTTATTTCTGCTTAACATATGCAGCAGCTTTTTCCCAGGGAGGACAATGTTATATTGAGCATGAGCTACTGTGCCTTTCCTGGACGCAATGAGCCAGAGCTGCTGTGTTTTCACAGGCAACAAGTAAGATATAACACTTTTCAAAGAACAAATACCTTGGTCACATATATTTTCATGCATGGGATTATATGGATTACTTTCCTTAAAGTGAAGTTTAGGGATCCTTAAAAAGTGTCTGGAATCTTTAAAAAATGTCTGAACAGAAGTGTCTGCAGACACTGCAAAGAATTTGTAAACTCCTCTTGAATTTTCTTTTTCTAAAGTTCCTCAGAATGCTAAATGCTTTCTGTGCTGTACCTCCTTTATCTAGACAAGGATGGGTTAATCTTTCTACAACAATATAAGGAGAAACACAAAACTGCCTTGCCAATCCAACAGTATTTCAAAGTGTGTTCAGCACCTATCATCAGAGATCTTTTCATACAAGGGTTAAATATATATTATATAATTTAAAAAAGTAAACCATAAAAAATATATTGCACAAAAACAAACATAGGTAATTTTTGACAAAAGATCATCAAGTGTGTCAAACTACTGAGCTATGCTTTCTCACGCCAATATAACCTTTTGATTTAATTAACAGTACCTTTTAGTACATGTTTAGTTGATGATTCGCTTTACCATAAAAGGAACAGGTGGTTTTGATTATTAATTCTGGCAAAAAAGTAAGTAATCTGCAAGCAAGTCTTCCATGTTGCTTTGAAATATTTTCTTCACAAGCAGGAAATATGGATTTAGGTTTATTTTTGAATTTTCAAGAAAAGAATGTGTGCAATTTCCTGGTTTTCCCACGTGCACAAGAAACTTTCATTTTAGAACAAAGGACTTATGTTTAAATCAATTTGCAACTATTGCCATTTCAGAGTTCAAGTCTGCTATCAGTTCTAAATTAGTACGTATTATCTGTAATAATTTTATTACAGAAACTAAAATGATATAGAATATAATATAATGACAAATATAAAAATCTGCTGTATCTGCTGGCTGAACCACTCACAGAATATTACACTATGAACAATATATATTGTGAAAAAAAATTATAAGATGTACCAATAGATAAACATTTGTGTAAGTCTGACGGGTTTATGCAGTCATTATGATACGTGGTAATGATCTTCCTTTTTGTTTAAGTGTCAAGTGTGTCTTCTGTTAGATATGCTGATCTCCTCACCAAGCCAAGAACTACAACTTCACTTGTTTGCTCCATAACTTCATAAAAAATCTGTAATATTAAGTTACCAATGCAGAGGTTTGTAAAGGAAAAAATATGTATTGCTAGATAAAAACTTTAAAACTATGCACCCTGATCAGAATCTTGCAGTTTGCTACACATATAAAATGTGTGTTCCATCGGTGCTTCCCCCTGTTAATTTTAATGGAACATTTTTTTAGATTTTATAAAGCAATATCCTCTAATTTATGACAGAAAACAAGTATATAGTGTATATAAAAGAAAAACAAGGTTTAACACTTATTTACTATTAAAGGTAACAAAAGTATACAATATGCATGACTTGATAGTTTAAAACATGCATTTACAATATGTAGGAGGAGGAGGTTGGGAGCATGCACTAATAGCACATTAAAACACCCAACAAACCACCTGGTTTGAGACCCGAGTGCAGTGGGTGACACCTCAGCACCACACTGGAACAGGGCTGGAGCGCCATCCTGCCACCAACCCCCAAGTTTTCCCTGGAAGCTGGAGGACCTGCTTGCAGGGTTACTGGAGATTCAATACGCAATGGAACCTCATCTGTCTTTTTTCATTTTATCACCTATACTCATTTATAACTCCCATTATATGTACACACACGTGTCATTCATGCCCAGGGTGTATAAAAACCAAACCAGCAAATAATTCAATGATTAATGTCTTACACTCTGTACATTAAACACATTTTCTAAGTGCTAATCAACAGCATCAATTGAATATCTAGTTTTGCCACATTTGTTATGTAGATATTCTATGTAATAAAAGTTTGAAATGGATACATGGTACATCTGGGTCAATTAAATGTTACTGCAAAATTTTTAACTAAGAGAAAAAAAACAAAAAACACCTATCACAAGGTAATTTTACCAGGCCAGAGCGCCTTTCCAACTCCATGCCTTACTCCTCATTGACATAAAAAAGATCATATATCTCTAGGAGACACTTTTTGTTAAACAGAGCTACGCAGCAGGAATTTCAAAAGGTGACAGTCCTAGTCTGGAGAAAGGCTGCTAACTCAGTAATCAGTTTACAGGCCTCTTGAGACCATTCAAGAACCCCTCTGTCAAAGATCCTCTGCATTTTATTGAGCAAGTGTAATACCTAAAGGGCCATCTTGGGACAACCTTTAATTTCTCTCTTAACTCTATTAAAAACAAGTGGGAACAAATTATGTTGATTTCTATAATTGGCAACCCAGTCAGTTGTAATCACACTACTTCCAAATCACCAAATCTAGTTAGTAACCAGTAGATAATTCACATTACTGAAGTCAAAAACAAACATCGGGATGCTGTAAGAAACACTGTCACTGGAAACTGCTTAAGGACAACTGGGAGTTAATAATTATGGTTCACAATCTGACACATATCTCTACATATATTTAAATAAAGTAAATCTAAGTTAGGCAACACGGTGGTTCATCATGAATCACACAACCATTATTCCCATGTATGCTGGTTTTCCTCCCATATGCATAAGACATGCCAGTTAAGTAAACTATAATTGAACTATGTAATGGACTGGTGTTTTGTCTAGGGTAAGTTCCTATGTCTTGCATGAACTTAAGAAATAAGCTCTGGTACCTTGTCACACTGAGTTGAATTACACAGGTTTGAGTTTATGATCTTATATTAAACTAAATTAATCACAGACAACAATCCATTTTTTTTCTGAGCCTATTTTTTCAGTAAGAGTGAGAGGAACTAATGCCATTTCCAGCAACAACAGGCAAAGTACAATAATGACACAAGAATACATTCAAAACACTAGCAATGACCTCAAATTATGAATAAATCAATAAGCCCCATACAAATTGAATTATAAATTCTGAAATCAAAGTACCAAAGAAAAAGAAAAAAAAAAACTGAAATATTTAATAAAAAGAGGTCTTACACGTTTTTGCAGTGTTGGATCCAAAAAAGATTTGTGTCACCTGTAATAAACACTATATACAAGTGCCACAATTAACCGAACACTACTTTTGCTAGCATGTGAAGGGCTTCACCTAAATGGTTTTTTCTACTCACAAACACCACATGCTTCCTTCTCTTTACAAAGCTAATCCTTTGCTGAATCCCCCTTCAGAGGGTGAATTTTTGGGACACAAACACCTCACTGCCATTAATTTAACTGGAAAAACATTTTAGGCATTCCCAGCCCGAAATATTTTCTCAAATAAAAACACAGCAAAAGGAAATGTAAAGAATTACTTTAAATAATATTAGTTATAAAAAAATAAACCACAATAAGATACTGCACTCCATTTAATACTGATTAAAAAAGCAGTTTACCTGAATTTTATCACTTCAAGTTGTCCGTTCAATGCAGTGGGTTTGGGACCTTTCTTCAGCATTTCACAGTCCATTCTGGAGCATGCACTCTGACACGCTGACTGAACCACACCATGTTAACATACAAGTAGACCTCTCTCCAACTTGTAGATCCAGCCCCCATCCCTTCCCCATAGAGTGTGCTGTTGCAAAGACAATCTATGAGCACAGCATCAGCTATGACAATCACTTAGACTGTCACTGTGTTTGACCAATGTCCCACCTCAAACATTCAGCCACACTGTTCTTCCAGCTGCAGTATGGTGAACTTGGAATGATTGTGAAGATGACTGGGTGACTGACAGTGTTCATCAGCCAAACAGTTTAAATTTGCTGATCTTTTCATTCTTGAACCAATTTGGTTAAAAAGGCTAATAAAATATTAGTTCATGCAATAAAAACTGATGAACATAAATCAAATGATGATGTGCTCAAACTCAACAAAGTGCTAATGAAATCCCAACCGGATAACGCTGTGCATTTTAGGTCACTACAATACAAGACACAAACAACTACAAAAAGCTGTGTAAAGAAAAAAAGCGCAGTGCACTGTTGGTCCAATGGGTATGTTCTGCTTTGAAAAGCTAAGTGAAATGAACCACTTCAGTCTTTAACAAATGAAGTATGAAGTTTACTGTGAGACGTAATCCACAGATTAAAAAACCTCATCTATAACTTTACTCCAGAACAGTTCATTCAGTTAAATGATGATGAAACAATTACTTGAGGACTATGTCACTAATTAACAGAAAGTGAATTTAAAATAAAATAACAGGAAGATTGTATTTATGTAAAGAGTCTTAGCAATTCTGAACAATCTAGCCATAATTTTGAAAGGGAGATGAAAAGTGGATGAAATATTAAGACAACTTACCTATTAGCCAAGCAAAAATGCAAGAAGGACTGAAAAGTCATTTTTTTATCATAATTAGCATAATTAAATACATAGAAAAGAACATAATTTGACTACATCTCACTTAAAGCTGCAATACAACCTGACCAGAGAAAGCTAATTAATTAGCCTCAGTGAGTTTGAAACACAAAATCTCCTTATGTACTATATTACTTCCTGAGTTTCGTCTATGATTGCCAATATGAAGTGCTGCACCATATGCACAATTTAATTTTTTCAATAATGTGTGAAATGTTTCCCACAAGCATTTCTTATAAAACAGTTTGTGTTTTAATGGACAGAACCTATAACTATATACATATGTTTTCCTCAAAAGTTATAGAAAAAAATTTAATGACCAAATGAAACAAAAACATATCTGAACAATTAAGAAAACATGAGCTTTAAGTTTGCTTTACAAATAGTATTTCTTACGTACTATTAATTAATTGACAATAATTGGTTTACATGGGCATTTCAGAAATGGAATAAAGGAAACAAATATTTAATTCTAGTATTGTAAAGCTAGGAAACATTATCCAAGTAAAAATGAAAGAAAGATTCTAATTGTTTATAAAAGCTGCAAAACATATGTAACAGAAATGCTATTGATACATTTTACTTTTACCTTATGAAACCTCCACAGATCAAATCAGTGATAAAGATTTTTAAAATCTTGCACTGAGACAGAATGTTTTAATACATAAATTACAGGGAATAATTTTCAAGCAAATTAAAAATACTAATTATCTAGTAATTCCCACCTTGTCATGAACTTAAAGGCAAATCTTATTCCCTCGCATTTTCTTGTGGACATAGTTAACTTTTAAAATTAATATTGAGTGTTAGTACTAAGTTTGTGACCACCATAGCACTATGTTCACAATCTGTTAAAGTTCTGGTTATTTTCTCTGACCCTAAAATTCAAAACAATTCCTGTTGGAAATGGTACAAATTAATCAAACCAGAAGACTTTTAATAACATAAATGGTCATGCTACTGAATTTTACCAATGCAAATTGTATAGTAAAACAAATTATACCAATAATCCAAAGTTTAAAAACAAACCCAAGCAACACATCAAAAAGGAAAGAAAACTGATGGGAGTGTTTGTAAGAAAACAGAAAATGGACTAAAACCCATCCCACTGCTTACTAAAAGTTCTTCTTCTCAAAAAATAAATTGCCTGTCTGATAACTTTCACTTAGAAATAGACATCAATTACAATTATAATTTCTATTTTTATTGGTCAAAGAGCCCAAACAGACCATATGCAAGAACATTATTCTGAAATACTCTCCATAGATTAAAAAAAAATAACGTGGGAAAAATAGAGAACTGATTTCCTCAAATTAAATAAATACAATGGTTTTACTTAGAATATTCAAGATTATACTATGACAATTAAATTATTGGTAAAACTGACACATTTAAAGGAGCTGTTAAAAAGTAGTGGAAGCAAAAAAAAACTACTATAATGCAGTCAGACATTATAAACACAGTTTACACATTGCCTATATGAACAATGCTACTTTATTCAGGTATAAATTATTGTTCAACTAAAATGTTTAACAAAGGCTTAGCTAAGGCCTAAACCAGAACTTTATTCCTTTTGAACACAGAAATCTTAGGCTATATAGAAGGATGGACCTACCCACTTACAGTGGAAACATGGCATTGCATCGATGGAGAGATCCATAGATTAAAAAAAAAATCTCTAAATGTTCTGAAATTTTCACCAAACAAATAAAACTACAGACTCCCTCCCAAAAAAAGAACACAAAAATCAGACATTTTCCCCCATCCAATAAAAATACAACTTGTTTTGTGTATGTAACCATACCAAATTGGGCCAATTTCCACTTTCAGGAATATCAGCAAATATCAACCAACATGGCATTGAAACTGCAGAACAGGTTTCCACTATGTCTGAGGGTCAAGTACAATGTGCTTGTAGGGTAGAATCACCAAGAAATACAAATTTTGAAAAAAATTGCATTAGCTGAAATTTAAGTTATGCTTATTACACAATTTAAATAGTGTTAAATTACTATTTTCAGAATTCAGATATTATTGTATAGTGTTAAAACCACATATGTCAACATTTCATTAACTTTACCGATAGGAATTTTCAGCACAATTAACTTTGTATGATTCTGCAAAGGTCTTCCCCTTTTGTTTTCTCTGTAACCATAGGTATCAAGAATGTTACACATGTATAAAGACTTTAGTTGTGCTTTAGGTTAGAATTTAAAAATTACGAACCTTTGGAAAACAGTTAAATTGCATCAACCAAGTAATCTTCTGAAATTAATATCTTTTCACGTTTCACTTACACCCATTCCTGAGTATAGGCCTATCTTACACCCAGAATAGGCTCCAACACCATATGACCATGAACTGTAACAAACAGATTTGATAATGGATGCAATAATACCAAACAACTGTGTAAATGGCTTCTAAAACACTGCGAAAAAATACTTGTCAGTGGAATGTATAATAGGCATTTAAGAACAAATATGAAGGATTGCTGCATTATAAAACATTGGAATAAATACAGCTGGTAAAAACTTCTGTCAATGCATATAAAAAGAAAAAACAACTATGCCCTATGTTGAATATGAAAAGAAGAACATGTTGCTTTCGCTAAAAAGTGTGTGAGCAGGCACCAAAAAAAATAACTCCTAATTAACTATATTCAAGCAAAGATGCTGCCTTTAAAATGCTGTTGTTAGATACGCATACATCTCATATAGATCACATTCTACAAATAATCATATGCTTTTCTGAAACTATCAGTAATGAAAATGGGGAATGAATGCACATCTTACACTAGACCTCTTTTCAACAGTAACAAAAGGAAAATGATTTTCCATGATTCAGCTTCCAGTTCTTTTAAAAAGCTCATCAGCTTTTTTTCTTTTCCTGTATCCTATGTACTGGTAAAAATGAGCACACAAGAAAAGGACTTGTCATGCTTAAGAATGAGAACTTCCTTGTGAAACAAAACAGGTGTCTCCTTAATTTTTGTGGCCTTTCTCTTAAGAGGTCATCTTTCCTACCCTCTTGACTCTTAAGACAGCAATTCATTTCAAAATACTCAAGTCACGACTACTTATCAAAAAAGGACTTCTGTATTCAAATCCAGGTTATACGATAAAAAGTGTGTGACGTCTAAATTCACACAAGATATATTTTACAGATAACCATGTCATGAACTGCCTAAACCACAGATTTACTATTCTTGTATCTTAGATGTAACTTGTGACATAATGCTTTTATCATTAAAAATCACAGATTAACACTCTTAGTTAATGCCCTTTGTCCAATGCATCTACATGAAGTACAGTTTTGGGCTAACCGGTTATTTTAATCTCTAAATAGGAAAATAAAGTTCAAAATTTTTACTTGTATACACTCATATTCTGTCACTGAACGTACAGAAAATAGAGACTAGTAGTATCTATGAAATATGTTCAGGTTTCACTGTATGGGTATCACCTTTCAGAGTTAAACTTGAACCGAGTTTGAAATTCAAATCTTCAACTGAAACACAAACTGCATTAATCTGCTGCAGCCCTGTCAATAAATCCAGTCTAGACTAGTCACTCCCTCCTAAATCATTACACTTCCAGACATGTTAGGTTCACATATTGCACTGTATTTGATCCATGGGTGAGAACACATACAATATAAATGGCCTTTCTCATATAGTGATTAAATCTATGTTATTACTAGAAGTCAGTCGGAAGGATATACTTCAGATAGTGGTATTCTATAACAGCAGAAAAGGAGATAAAAATGACTGCTTTTCAGCAAAGCATGAACTGGTTTATCTGTGGCACTCCCAGTAGGCTTAAGAGACCCAGAGCATGTCTGGCCTTTTGATTTTTAAATGCATTTCTTTCCAGAATTCAATAGCCCTGTGCTCCATTATTGATTGTCAGGAGGCCTCACTTTGTCTTTCCTGGACACTGAGTGCTAAAATTAATTGTTTGTAACAGAGCTGAGATGAGAAAAGACATTAGTGGACCTGCTGGTAATCTAGTCTGTGGTAAATTTCATTGACTTAAACCTGCTGATTTACAAATGGCAGGGGTAAAATTACCCAAGTGCAGTGGAAGCAATGCTGTAGTGAATGCAATGATTAATAAAGGGAATCTAAGCTGAAAATAAATCTCATTTTAATCCTGAAATCAGTTCCAAAAATAAAACTGAATTTAACCAAAAATGTTAAAAATGTAAAATACCATGATTTCATTAATGGTTTAGTTATTATTATAAGCACTGAGACTGCTGAAGCTAAATAGAAAGAAAATTACCTTCATTGAGTTACAATACCTAAAAAATTAGTTTACTCATAAAGGAACCTCTATATTTGCACCAACAATATTTTTTAACTGCATATGTTTGCAAAACCCCTACTCAAATGCTTTAAAATATGCCTTCCCAGATAATATGTGAATTTATGCAAATTATCTTAACTCGTCAAACATAAAATAAACTAGCAAGCATTCCAAAGGGAAAAAACCAGAATAAGTCATTCTCACAAGTAAAATGGTGCATATCTCTATGCCAGTCTTTTCTTTTTATATCACTGAGTTTACTTATTTAACTTAGCAACCTTTAATTTTAAAGGAAAACATCAAAGTTTTCAGAATGACCAACATTATCATTAAAAATAGCTATTACCAGCATGTGAATTCTGATTTGCTTCCATGGTACTGGCTTTATCATAATAGCTAGGGTTTAGGTGAGAAAGCCGAAAATTCATTCTATTCATTTGAAGAGGGTCTGCACCTGGAGCAGGGAGGAGCAGCAACGGGGCAAAGGTCATCCCTCACTGAGGCATTGACTAAACAAGACTTTACACTCTCTGAAAAGTCCAGACAACCCCTACGGCGTCCTCTCAGAACATGTGCTTTCTTCTTTCTAGACACAGTAATCCATAAATATACTGAAATCACCAGCCATACAATTATCCTACAGTTTTCCATTTTCTCTACTCACGTAAAGATTTGGAAACAATTAACCATTTCGGGGCCTTGCATTATCTTATAAGAGATTAAGGAGAATGATCAACTAATATCTTCTTGATTTTTGGGAAAAAAGGATATTGTGTTATTTTCAGATTAAGAAGATGCTACTTACTATAGGCGTATTGATAAAATAAAGTAGTCACCTGTGATATATCATCTATAAACTGAAAATGAATGCATTAAAAATTAATGAACAGGTAGAAATAATCCAGATGATGAAAAGTTGCAAGTGATACATTACAAATTGAATATGTTTAATGCTATTTGAATTCCATTACATGACATGTATGTCATGTTTGTAGAGGATTTCAAAATTATGAATGTCTTGATAAATGGAAAGAGTGTTTGGCAAATACATCAAATGTACTTAAAAAAACTGCTTTTTAAATGTTGTATCTGCTAACATCAATTTAAATCTCTTTATCTTCCGCCCATGGTACACTACAGCAGGTTAATGCTATCTGGCATTGTTTCAAATAAATGTATTCCTTTAAGTTAACCTGGGGTTCTGCTTTACAAATGAAGAGGCTAATACTTAAACCCTTTCAATCGGGTATTAAACCAACATTATCTAATGAGGAGAAATTCAGCAGCACACTGCTGAGTTTTTTTATGATTGAAAATGTCACACTTAGCCCTACCCAGCTCGACATTAAATAAGTCATCATACCAGATTATTTTAAATCACTGAAACCAGATATTTTTTATCTTCTGCTAATACATTATTGAAAAATCTCTATAAAACCTAAATACAAAAAAAGCATATCACTATAAAGAGATTTTTCAGTATGTCAGGGAAATAAGCAGCTGTTGAATATTTCTGAAAAAATAATGTATGCATTATCTCATCATCCATTTTCTAACCTGTGAATCACAGAGCTGGTGCCTCTCTCAGCAGGAGTGGGTGCAAGATGGGGACCAACCCTGGACGAGGTTTAGTTAATATATATATGTACATATTTCATATTCCGTATTCCACAAAACGTTCTAGTTGCATATATTAAATTAAAAGGATTGTAATAATGTTACTACATTCTTCTTTTGTCAAATTGAATTCTTTCCTTTTAGAAAAATATTTAAGTTAATCAAAATGAACATAAAATAAAAAAAATCTACTACATTAGTTATTGCAATAAGACTTTTGTTACATAAAAGTGCTGGTAAAAACCTTGTAAATCTCCCATATCTGCCAGTATTAACCAGTCTGAGGCTTATCTATCCTTTAGTACCTTTTCTCTGTGCGTCTTTCACATTTCTTCAACTTCCGGTTTCCTTAATGTCCAAACCCAGTCACAGCTAAACAATAGGTCTATACTTCCTACTTCAACGATAAAGCCATACCCTAAAATGTAATAAGAAAATAAGAAACTTCAGTTATTTCTATCATGATATATAATTAAAAAAATAAAATATTCCAAGTTCCGCTACATTCCTAATTGCCAGTTTTGTCTTTACATACAATGACAGAGAATTTACGGCACACGCGCTAGTGATGTATTTTCTTTGACTTTAAGGTATAATGTGTGCCATTTAGTTTATATAGTGCTAGACTTTTAGAGAGCCCTACAAATCTGACAGATTTACTATTACACACTTACTTCACAGTATCATGTATAAACAAGTAAATCATTGCTGCCATTTTACACTTGTCAAATGTAATAATGAAAATAAATAACAATCATGTCAAATAAACTCATCTGTGCAAATTTATGAAGTCAGTAAAACCAATGAAAATTCATTTATGCTTTAGCCAACAAATTTGCATGTAATATGAACTTCACCCTGCACCTTCTCAGAAGAGCAAACACTGCACTTTTTTTCAGATATTTCTTAAACGTCTTGATGGTTAGTCCCAATTTTGTCAATGATATAAGAAAGCTTCCTTCTTAAAATACTGTATACACAAAAATATTTACAAAAATTATAAATATTTAAATATCCCTTATTTCAGTTCTCACTGTTGCAGGAGAAGACAAAGGCGAGATTGATGCTTACTGGGGCTTACAATGGCTCTACTGATTTCTGTACTGGCCATTCTGCACACATGGCAAATTAGAATTGAAAATCCTCGGCTGATTTCATTTGCTGGAATTTTTAAGCAGGCCAAGAAGAAAGATGTTATTGAAGGGAAAACTCTCATCTAAATAAGAAAAGGGCACGTGGCCATCTGGTTCTACACTACCATACAGAACTTAACCCAGACTGGATCAATAGTACAGTGCCGAGAATGTATTGTATAATATCATTAACCAATAAAATTTCTACCTTAAATCATGACAGTTACACCTCTGTGTCATATAAAAAGAGGAAAGCATAAACACGTATGCGGAATTGACTGTAGGGGCTTCTAAGGCTATTAATGTATATTGCATATTGAAATTTGTAACTATCACTGCATATTTTTACTGCTGTGTAACACCTATCTTGGTAATTGAACAGTAATACTTCACACTGTCTAATGGGTAACACAGATACTAAAATTATTATTTAGAAATAGCCAGTACCTTGATTTTAATTATCAAGCCAGAGATTCTGCATAATGAAGTTTGGCACAAAATATTGATATCCGATGTAACCTATTCAATACTGCAGCGTCTGCATTCAGTTGCAATGGTGCAGGTGTCTTAACAATGCAGTTTTGTGCAAAGATGGAATTGTGCGTCTGTGGGCCTGTGGCCGACCACTTCTTTGCCCAGGGTGTATTTAGCTTTATGTCACCAGCTTCTTACGGTAAGCTCTGTTGTAGCATTACAACTGAAGATTCAAAATGCATAAATAGGCATTACTCCTTTATGCTACTATTTTTTCCAAAATGCAGTCATTGTTGTGTCTTTTACAGTCATAGCACACCTTTTGGCTAGACAAAGTTTAACTTCAATTTTAATATATTAATTTTAAATAGAATGTGAGGGTATTAATGTATGTATGTAAGTATGTATTTATTCATGTAATTGTTCTGTACTGTTTAATACAGGATGGCTACTGTTAACACTGCAATTTTTACATTGCAATAAATCATTCACTGCATTTATCTTTTATACAGTACCTTTTACATCTCTCTATCATATTTTCAGTAGTTATATCCATGATAGTATCTAGCTATGTGCCCTCTTAGTTAAAGCAATGGACATAATAAAAGCTCAAGGTCGCTAGTTCAGTATTGCACAGTGTGTGACTTTGTGCATGTCACATAACCTACCTGTGCATCAAATTAAATTAAAAAAAAAAAAAAAAAACTACATCGCTACATCTGTAAAGCACCTGGGGTATAGAACAAAGCTCACACAGATCACTATATAAAATAAATGTATCATATTATAATTTGAATAACTAATAATAAATGTAGAAACATTCAGTAATTGATTTACAGTAGCTTTGGAAAATATTTTAAACAAAGCCATGTACTAGAATAATTTACAAATTTCTAGTCACATACTCATAAAGCACATTAAAACTCCGCCCGACGCCTCTGGCATCCCAGGGAAAATAAAATCTTAGCCTCACAGTAAAATCAATTTCAAAGCACTGTTCCAATGGCAATTTTGTGGAATATATTGCAAGCATGTGCATTTATGGAAGTGCAGATTATACTGTATGCATATATACATTTTTTATTAATAAATGTATGCCAGACATGCACAAGAGGCTTAAAATAGAACCACATCTGGCCAGAGGGGGAAAATGGGATACTGCTGTCTTTAATCTTTCCGCAGTATGTAAGACTTCCATCCCTGATCCCTACATAGCAGCGGAACAGGCTTGGCGTGCATTGCGTGCAGGCTTCTTGATTGTAGAGTGGGAAAAAAATCTGGCTGCACTCCAGACAGGCTTGAGCTCTGTTGATCATTATGTCTAGCCTTCAGGTGTCTCAGCTCACAGTGGGCGGCGGTTGGGGGAGGTGTAGATAGCACAGGGGCCAGACAAAGAAACAGACCCAGTATTAACATGGAAATATATATAATATATTCCATATTAACAACACGTAGAAAAACATACACGGAGAGAAAGATATTTAATAGTACGCACAAATACTTGGTCCTAACACAAAATAGTAAGTCAAATCCACTTTAAACACGTCTAGATAATTGCTTCTTTTGTAATAGGCATCACACTGGTTAAATTTAATTTTAAAAGGATAACATCCATATATGTAACATAACCACACATCTCGCAGTTTGTCTCAAGCAACCATCGTGCCCCATTCTCGCTCAGAAAAAAAAAAAACATGAAGTTGGGTTCAAAGTTGAGTAATTGTCAGCGCCAAAAAAGAAACTGCCATCAATTAATACCAAAGTTCTGAGATGACAAGTCAGGTGTAACGCTTACCCCTTTGCGCCGCGCGCTTCGCACAGCCAGCCGACCGGCCGCATCCCGTTAGCCCCAAACTCACCAAATTACAACCGAAAGAACGACGAGCACGACGGCCTCAGCTCCTATCTTCTTTCGTCGTGCGTACCTTCTTGTCACCAGACTTTAGAATAATTTTAGGCGGCTCTTCCGGCTGGACTGTTACGGCTGGCGGACTTCTACGGTACACCTCACCCGCCCTCCCCCTCATTTCTCCTTTTTCTCCCTCCAGCCTAACACACTCAATTTTATTCACTTGCCAGACTACAGCAGCGTGACCAGCTTGACCAGACAGTGACCGCAATAAAACGCCGAGACAGAGTGAGAGAGAGAGAGGGCGCGCGCACACACTCCTCTGCTCTCTGCTCGTGCGCGTGAACAAAGATCTCTAGATGCAGTCACGGTCGATCGGGAGGTTGTGGGGGCGCGCGATTCGTCATAGAGCAGCCGTTACTGGAGGGATCGCCGACTCAGTCTCTCTTTTCACCCCTTCTTTGCTTTCTTCCTTCTGTTTTATTTATGACATGCTCAGTACTTTGCACCACTTTAATAAATTGCACGTGCCGGTCAGAACAGTGCACGCGGCAAGCAGTCGAAAACATTCACCAATCAAAAATGCCATAAATGAAATATTTAAACATAAACATATACTTAAAAAATAATGCTTACATTTTGTGCTGTCATCGGCACTTTTCTGTTTTTTTTTCTGGAATAAACCATCTTCTGTCACATAACGCGTTCAAAGACACAGTGAAGTCCACTGAGAAGCAATGCTGAACTCAGAAAAGCATAAGAGCTGAGGAATCTAAATTCGATGCGTCTACATATTTTTGGTCTTGTTTTGTTTTGAAAGTCGTCTCTTTCGGCGCCTGACAACCCATTGCTGCACTTAAAGCTTCGGTCTGTGGCTCCGAATTGAAGTCTAGGCAGTCTAAGTAAAAGACGGGAGGGGGTGTGAGTCACGTGATATGCGGAGAGAGCGTCTATTGGCTAAATAGGCATCCTTTGCTAAGGCTGGTCTTCTCTCCATTGGGTCGATACGGTTCCTCCTAGCAGAGCCCTGCGACTTTGTGTGTAAGAATGACTGAATGATAGGGGATTTCTTTTCTCCCTCTCTCGAAAAAAAAGAACTGAAGTCATCCTGGGGTTAGGGTCAGAGGGAGGGGTGAGAAGCTTAGCCGCTCCGAAAATGATGGTGCCCTCTCCAGCTTTGTTACTCTTCAGTGCGGGGATAACCTTTGCTCCCGAGACGAAAATAGCGTTTTAATCCCAAAGGATGGAGAGTGCGAGGGGACTAAAGAATAGGATCCATCCTGCGAGCTGCATAACTTTACACCTTATTTTTAGAAGATGCTACTAGGCGAGCTGTAATATTTTATTCTCTATTCCCTGTGTACGGAATTTAAGCTTTAAGAACAAAAAAGGCAAAGAGCATTGTTGGAGACGGATAGCAGAACAGGATATCGACACATGTAACGACTGTCTGGCATACATATCGATTATCTTTTAAGGTTTATTTCCCACCCTGAGCACTGCGGAGAATCATGAGAACTGCGACAAAGCTTCGGAAAAAGCTGTTCCGTGTTAAAGCAAGGAGTCAGTGTGCCCGTATCATATTTAAAATGAAATGAAGCAATAATACTATAGTGCTGAAATAATCCTGGAAAGGTTAGAAAATAAAGATAGTTTTTTTTAGCTGAAATCATAATAACTGTATTTCAAAATTACTGAATATGCGGAATATTTTTATAGTTTACTACTGTAACTTTCAATTCCAAAACATTTAACACTGCAGTACTTACTGGAACTGCCTTATTATTATTAATAATAGTAATAGCAGTAACAAAAACAACACAATAACACACTTTTATCCATTATTATTAATAACTTAACTTAAACTTCTACCACATGAATATCGTTTTGATTATGGCAAATATTGACAATAATCGGTTAATATTTTTATAGTGCTACTGGCTGCATTTTGCTGTTTTATGATAATTTCTATTACTATTTCAGTTTGTATTTTATTTACTGCTCCAGGTACAATATTTTATTGTTATTCCTTTTTACTACTGCTACTACTGATTATTATTATTAATAATAATAATATAAGTAATAATATACTTTATTACCATCATAACCAATACAATATTTGTGATTTGTAATGTTATAGTCTATTATTTTTATACTATAAACTGTTACGTTTTAATATTAATTTGATTCCACATTGTGTGCGGATTCATCAGATTTACAATAATTTGCTATTATTACAACATGTTATACTATCTAAGTCTTACATTTTATATTTAACATCAGTCTGTTCCAATTGTTAGTAATTTTCTCAATGCAGTATACACCGTCTAATCATGTATGGTTCATCATTATTATTATACATACTAGTAAAATATTTACACATGCTGCTAAAATTCGTACACAAATATTACAATTGGATTGATTTGAAATTTTATGCTTTCTTTTAACTAATGCTAACAGACATTTACACATTTTTTTAGATGCAGTTTATCACATTATAAATCCATGTTTGAAATCTCCTTTTAATTATTTGGGCCAAGAGCTGCTAAAATGAGCATTAGTTATTTCTTAATTATGTGGTCCCCTTTAGTATTACCATGGTTACCATACATTTAATTGCTTATTTCATAAAATCTTATTTTGAATTGTAGTGTATGTTCATCTACTTATCCAGGTATTTATTATTATTATTGTAATTTTATTGCCATTATCAATAGTAATTTACATAAGTGCTAGTTTTGGAATTTTGTAGGCTCTCCCTATGTTGTTGTGCGTCATCGCAGACATGCAGATTAGGTTAACTGTTGTACCTAAATTGGCAGGACGTGTGAGCATGAGTGTGACCCGCTGGTCCTATCTAGGATTCATTTTTGCCTTGTATCAAATGCTGTTATGGTGGGCCCTGACATCTTGCCATCCTGTTTTGAATTAGGTGTATTAAGACAATAAATAGGTTTTGTAGGTTTTTATTCTTCTATAATTTGATACTTTTATTATTTTGGATTGTTTTTAAAATTGTATTTTATGTTTCTCATCATAGTAGTTATACAGGTGTATACTGTATAGTATACATTTAAAACAGGTGACCTACTCGCAGATTTGTTTTTGTTTCTTATGCTTATGTAAAAATTGTGCATTTTGAATAAAATGTTTCTTGTATACTCCATAGTACATTTTCCAAATGCTTCATCAATAGATGATATGATGCCAGCAGTATCTTCAAAACAAATCCAGTAGAGCCCTGTACTTCACTGCACTGTTCAACATACAGAACTAATTTCACAACTGCTTATATAATACTGAGGATTTCAGGATGCAATATTTTTGAGGATGCCCCTCTTAGACAAATTAAATAATCCACAAGGGAACTGGGGTCTTCCCCGTTATGCTACTTAGGGTCCTAAGCAATTATTTAGACTTCCTATGCCATGTCCTCTCTTTGCAGATGACAGTATTAAATTTAGCACATGCACATTAACCTACAAATCGGAATGACTCAACAATGGCTACATTAATGCATTATAACAGATTGCCACTCACTGCATCCTTGAATAACTTGGCCCTTATTAAAAAAAAAAACTTGTATAAAAAGAAAATAACATTTTTGAAATTCATGTTACAAACAACATAAATATACATAAAGATGCATTTCTGAGTAAGAACTTCATGCTTTATTTCATCCTGTGTTGTGCATTTAAGTCTGCACTCCATATGCACATCGTGCATTTCCTCTATGGCTGTTATTATGCCAGCGATTTTAAGATGATTCTTATTATAATTTATATTAAAATTAAATCAACTGTCTTAAAGAATTGTGGCTGCATTTTATTTCACAGAATTATGAACAGATAACAAGTATCAGTAAATCACCAGTCATGCATTAGTATCTGAGAAATTTTAATCTTAACAAGTTATACATGCACATTAAAAATGAAAATTATATTCACATTTATGACTTTAGCAGGCTATTGTTTAAATAAGTACTGCAAATTGACAATATTATGTATTTGGCAAGTTGTCTCTCCTTTAACTGTTGAATTTTATACAGTACCTAAAGCAACATTAAAAATTTATTAAAATTTAAACAACAATCCATTCCTGATTAATAGTTTGGTATTGTGCTACAGAACATTACAAGTATCCATATACACAATTTGTGTTGGACTGCACAGATTTTTATTTTACATGCAGGCTGTAAGACTTAGTTGATGTGAACCCAAATATGAGCTTATTCTTCTGTGTGTGTATAAATTATATCGGGATGGTAGATAAGGGCAGCACAGTATATGGACAAGGCTGAGTGAAACCCTAAGAGAAGGACATAGACACAATGGTAGTAGGAATGGAAGTCAGCATGTCAGTCTGGGAAGAAGAGCATTGCCTGCAGTACGCCTTGTAGATGTATGACATGCATGAGGATGGTGACAGACAGGGGTACCTGAGCTGAGGAGATAACATGGAACCTCAAAAAATCCATATAATTGTTCCATGGCATGCAGGAGAGCAGGTGAACTAGCAGGTGCTTGGGACAACTGTCTCTATACTTAAAGAGAGAAAGAGGTCAGAGGTCATGGAAGGTTAGCTGGAGGTCAGGATGATTACTTGACAGTGGGTGGGGCACATGGTCCTAGGTCAGGAGAATCAGAACTATGTTGTTCTTCTATAGCAAGACATGGCCAGAGGCCAGTAATAATTCTCCAGACTGTTGGGTGGCAGCACATGGTCACCAATGAAAAGGAATGTTGTGTGACCTTGTTGGCCTTTTAAGCTGGGCAGCATCAGACAGATATGTCCCTTTCTTTTGAATCAAAATTATAGATTGACAACACAGGACTATCTATTAGATAAGATTCATTAGTGTATTGGTACATTTAGGTGATGTCTGGTATTGGCATTTACTGTCACATTGGTTTGCACAAGGAGCTCTCAAATTATTTTTGGATGAAGCATTTTCCAGAGTGTTGTGCTCCTTCAAGCTCCATCTCCATCATTACTTTAGCATTTAGAAATTCTTGTCCTTGGCTAGGATCCAGTGAATATATTTTTCCAAACTATGGTGACACCATACATAAGAAGCATTAGCCAGTATTTCACAAACACTGACAAAGTAATGGAAAGTCTCATCACATTTTTTACATGGGCAAACAGAAACTGCCTTCTCCTGGTTCTTGGAGGAGGTGCTTTATGTAATACTTGGTTGTCACTTCATGATCTTGGATAACAAAAATACTGGATTCAAATGGTGCCGTGATGGACTGCTATTTCATCCAGCTAAATGACCACTGGCTTAAACATGGGCCTTCTCAACATATTTCAGAAATATTTGTGCACTGGTTTCCTCTTCCAGTTGTGGTCATATTGTTCATTTTGTGATTTTTTTATACTGTATGTTTACCTGCTGTTTACTCAGTCAGGTTTTTTAAAGTCATGAATTTTGATCATGCAGACCACCTCATCCTGTCTTCTTTGGATATACAGGGTATGCTTCATGATATA
>JANRMT010062857.1:16856326-16870526 GCA_026402145.1 Polypterus bichir lapradei | reverse complement strand
TCTTTCTTTCTTTCTTTCTTTCTTTCTTTCTTTCTTTCTTTCTTTCTATTTCTCCATTCCTCCTCAGTGAGCTCTGTCCTCTTCCCACTGACTCTGACTCCCATTGTGAGGAGGAGTGGCAAACCTTTATACCAGAACTGGAAGTACTTCCGGTTCTACCACATTGCATGCAGGAAGCACTTTCAGGTCAAGTGTAACCTCCCTAAAATGAGGAAAACTCCTGCACTTGCAGATGAGAATTCATTGGTTGTCAGCTCTCATAAACACAAAACCCACCCTTACAACTTAAGACAAAATGAAATCCATTTGATTTTGTTGGGCCAAGTCACAGACTAGTTGCACTGAGTCACTGGGTATGTCACACTACACATCTACCAGTCCTGGGACTGCTGCAACTGCTGTTGACTCGCCTAAGACTGAAAATCACTGGAAAAGTCAGGCAATGTGACATGGCCATTAGCTGGGTAGGGAAGGATTTCAGGGATCATTTTGATGGATTTTTTTGTCTTTGCATCACAATATCTATATCACAGTATTGATTGTATTTTTGACTTATCTGGGCCATACCCAAGTGATTGTGACTTGTTCTGTAAATAATAAACAGTCAACAACACAGAGGAATCATACAAAGAATAAAATTGAGACAATAACTGGAGACCATCATGTTGGAAAACAACCAACAAAAATAAGATAGGAAGCTGAAGAACCACAATAAAATAAAACATGAGAAGATGATGAGATGAAGATAATGTATTTTAGCTGTTGGGGGGCACTCAGCAAACCAGGAGGTAAAACTTGTAAGTTAATGTTTTATACTTCGATACATTTATTAATTATTTCTTCTCTGCAGTCAGAAATTAATCTTACATAAACATTCATCTCCAGTCAGCAGATTGGGGCTCCTCAAGCGTATGTCACCTTCAGCAGGTTCTATGTGGAAATAATATACATACTGCATTTCCGTCTGTCACATTTGGTGCCACTTCACTGAAGGGGCAGTTTTTTTTGTTTTTGTTTTTGTTTTTTTTTTATCTCCTTTTTGATCATTTTTGAATTGTACCAGTTTGTTCTTGTCACAATTGCTTCACTGGTGAAAAACGCCAGCTCTGAAACACACATTACATGGCCACGTTTAGTGCTAACCAGTAATTTCCTCCTTGGCTTGAATGAAGAGAAGCTCCCTAATTTTAGATTTCTTGTCCAGGCAGTTTTAAATAGCAAACTACAGAAAACAAATAAATGTATGCCAAATAGTCAAACTAATGGAAGAGTTCAAAAGATCTGTGCCGAACTTTTAATGATTTGTTTACTTACATGGGCATCAAGGTGACTTTTGTGAGGATGCCATTAACATTTTCTTTTTTTTTTTTTTGTCAACAAACATTTTAGTGTTGATGTAACAACTTATGAACTATACTAGGTCTTAACTAGAAAATTGCTTGGTTTCATGACTCAGCTTTGGCCACATTTGGCATTGACTTGAGAATTTTCTGTGGTATTCTGCATGAATGTCACTAAAGTATCTACTTGTTGTTTCTTAGATGATCTTTCTGTGACTATTATGTATGTTCAAAATCAAGCAAAATTTGGAAATCAAGTGTGGTCCAAAAACACAACATGCTTAACACTAGAATCCCTGAAGCCTACGAAAAAGTTGTAATGCTGGGCCACCTTAAATTCCCTCACATCTCTTCATCAGCGCCTTCATTTTCCAAATGTGTCAATCAGCACAAGCAGCAGGCAGCCTGCTATCCCATTCTTCCAGCTCAAGTCTGTTTATCTGGGTATGAGGTGCCTGGAATTGTATGGTGTAAATAATACATTGTTATTTAAAATACATTCATTTCATGTGTGTTCCGTGTCTACAACAATCCTGACAGGAAATGTGAGGCAAGAAATGTTGAACACATAACTAAAACAGAAATTGTTTTCATATTATAGTAATAATTGACAAAATGCTGAAGTGAAGTGTCTAATGTATGAAGACTGAAGTCCAATTGTCAAATAAACACTTTCACAAAAGGTTTAACAAAACAAGTGTGCTAGCAATAATAATAATAGCAGCTCACTACTCAGAATGGGAAGAACCAGGGCTCGAATCCACAAGCTCTTGATTACAAGGCAGCAGTTCTTACCTCTACACCAGCTAAGCAGACATGTTGGCTCTCTGTCGATTGATGTTTGGGCTTGGCTTTTTATTCATTGACAGCAACATGTAAATTGAATGATTTTCTTTTGTTTGGTTATATTCTTGAATAAAAGCACGCTTGTTTTGTTATAAAAACTTTCTGTTTTAGTTATGCGTTCAACTTTTCATGCCACGCATTTCCTGTCGTACTACATTTACCCAGATTGTTGCAGACATGGAATAATCATGAAATGTAAGCATTCCATATAATGAGATACTATTTACCCTATACCTGTGCATGCTCCCCAACCTGACCTGATAAAATTCCAGATATACAGACTTGTGCTGGAGAAGTTTTTGTCTGACTTGAGGTGCACTGGTGGTGGTGGGGGAAGGAGGGATGGGATAGCAGGCTGCTTGCTTCTTGTGCTGACTGACACATTTGCAAAACAAAAGACGCTAATGAAGTGGTGCAAAGGAATTTAAGGTGGCCCAGCATTACAACTTTTTTCATAGGCTCCAGGGATTCTAGTGTTAAAAACCTCTAATAATAGTAGCAATGCTATCACTTGAACAGGGTGAAATTAAATTCTTATTTCACCAGCATGCAACACATCACCACTTTCCATGATAAACACAAATTATTAAAATACATACATTTATTTCCCATAATAGAAAATATAAATCAACTTATCTGGTGCAGTCCTTACTTATTTTCTCTAAGAAAGCAGACACCTGAAATCAAAAGGATAGGAAAACACCAGGAGAAGAGAGAGTTGTAAGAGCAGCCAAAAGGTCCTGACACTGACATTTTCAACGAAGTACCTCTTAGATTCCTCTTAATGGTAACAAAAATACCAAACAGCAGGACAGAGCAGAGATGTGATCAAAGACAAGACAGTCATGATTTTAAAGAAGACGGCTGTGCAGCCATTGCATGGGGGAACTTAAGTGCATTCTGGATATTCACTGTCATCTTTCTAGAGGTGAGTAAATACTATAGAATCATTCTTATTTGCCACTATGCATTTAACCTTATCATTTATTGGTAATGTTTTGCTATCCCTACCTTTAAACACTGTAACTAAACACATAAAAAATGTGTGTAAGGCTCATACTGTTTCTGATTGTCGTTGTACCATTAAAGAAGAAAGACAGAAGAATTTATTTAAATTGGAATCTGGAAGTGAAGAGTAGTCAGGAACCGAGCAAAGATTCATAGACAAAAGTCAATTCTTTCTTTTACTGTGACCGAAATTAGAAACCAAACATTGGTGTGGAAAAAAATCAAAGTGAGAAGTGTTTACATCAAAGGTTAAAAATAAAACAAAGTACACGGTGCACTAAAGTAAACTCAATTCCACCTTAGAAGGCTCAGGAGGGCATGGTGGTGGTGTTTTACACCATCATGCCATGACAAAGCACACCTGCGTTCTCCTAATCAGTGTTGTAGTTCTAAAGACACAAGAACTACAACATTGTGATGTCTGATGTAAAACAATATGGCATCAAGAAAGATGGAAAATGTTATAAAGAACCTTTATCTCATTTTTTTTTTGAGAGATCATATTCAGCATTGGTTAAAACCTTTATAGCAAAAAAGAACTTTCAAAAAAGGTTCAGAAAAAGACTGAGAAACAATTTCAAAAGAGACCCAATCATAATACTCTATGTCTTTCACTCACTCTCCTTTCAGCTCCAATTGGACCACAAGGCTTCTACCATCATCTCCCACTTCCTTCGATCCTTAGTAATTTGTTTGGATACCTCAAAATCTAGTTGTGTCACTTTCAGCAACTGCATGTTGCTGCATTTCCAGGTCTGAGTACTCTCTTCCTTTGTTCCAGTCAAGTACCTGCCTCTTGACGCTTGAATAATCTTTTCTCAAGGTACGTCCTATCCATCTCCATTTCCTGTACTTATTTGATCTTCATTGGCTGTTGCTTTGTTAATGTGCAAAGAGTTTCATTTGGGACTTTATTAAACCACATCTGGTGCAACATTTGTCTAACATATTTGTCCTATAAAGGTTTGAATTTTGGAGAAACTTGACAAGATTCGATCTCCATGTCTCTGAGCCATATAATTGGACAGATTTTTATTACCAAACTGAACAGTCTAATTTTAGTACTGGTGGATATAATGGTCGGTTTCCAGACAGGTCGAAGAGCAGTAAAGGACTACTAGGCTATTCGCCTTCAGTTTTGAATCATGTCTTACTGATAACACTTCAAGGCAAATAAATTCATTTACATCTTCAAACATTTCTCTTCTAGTGTTGATGGTTCCTTGACTGAGGATGTTGATTCCAAAAGTTTTGTTTTTTCTTAGCTTCCCTTAATCCATACTATCTCAGGGCATCCAACTTTTCCTGCATGCACTGTAAACAATGCACTAATAAGACCAGATCACCAGATCATAACACCAGTAGCCAAATACACATACACACTGGCACACTGTGGGCAGCCATTACGGCATGTCTCTTCTTTAGGTTCATTTGCATATAATGTGTGAAACCCCATTGTGATAGCCATGGCTGTCTATCTGTCTCTTTTTCCATTTGACACAACTCGGTCCCCCATGGACCACTTTTGTTGAAATGTGACCCACTTATTCTTCAAGAAAGTTTGAAAAGATATTTCAATTTTCGTTGAGAGATCTCAAACAGATCACACTATACGAAGATTTTAAATTTTGAAATCTCCCATTGAAAAACATTGGAGAATCTGCTAACTTGTCTGTCTTAAAATAGGGAAACAGCTTGTGTGACTTTAACTACGAATTAGTTTTCTGTTTCAATTTTACTTTGAGAGCGGTTATGTAAACTTGTATATTTTGTATTCTTTCCTCATTTACTCATCTGACAGCCACTAGGGTGCCCAGTGCAAGTGAGTCAGATGCCAGGGACATTGCGTGCATGCAAGCAGCGCACACAGCAGCACCTTCTCCTGCTGCTTCAGGTAAGTTAACATGGCAGTACAAAAAAATAAAAATACTTCTCTGGAAATAAATGAAAGGGAAGGGAATTATGTTAGCACTTTTAAGACTGAATTGCTAAAAATTAATTCTGTTAATTCTTATTATTCTAAAGAACTGACATTATCAACTTGCAGCTAATCAGTGTTTAAACTAATTAAGTACACGGGAAAGGTGCAACTGTCCTAACTGATATAAACATTCGACCACTTTAGAAATATGATCTGTGAACAGAACGTCAGAGCCACTGGAAACACCACGCTGTCTGCTAACAGCAGGGACAGGGCAGTGGCACCAGGAGGTAATTTATTGTACCTAGCCCTAGATCTTTTTGGCCATTACATAAATGATCTATTGGAGCAATCCCTTCATCATTTTGTCCATTATATATTATCTATCCCCTGATTAAAATATATTTCTCTGTCACAAATGCCTGTCTGTGAATCACCCCCTGGGCTCATCTGAAGCAAGTATAACCAACCTGGGTTGAGATAGGGCACCTGTGCTAACCTTCTCTTCTTCTTTTCCCTCCACAGCACTGAGAAGAAGTCCAGTGAGGGCACTTGATTCCACCACTTCCTGTCTCCTGCCTTTAAATCCCACCACAGCCAGAAGGAGGAGGTCAGATCTGAACCAACTGCACTGTAGAGTGCAGCTCCCCAAAACTTGATGTAGAATCCTAAAAAAATGGCTTACTTTGCCTTGTTGTTTTTGTCATAGTTATTTATAGTGGGGGACATAGCGACCCCCTTTTTCTTTCATTTTTGTGACTTTATTAAATGGAGATGACTGGGTTGGCACCCCCTGGATTTTCTTATGGGAACCGGTATCACCGTATTTGACCACAGTTTCATTGTATTAAAACGTGTGCAAAGGAGAAAACCCACTGTTCCAATTCCTATCATTCTAAGAACACGTGTGAAAATCAGAGAAGGAGCTAAAACCCTGGCACCTGCAACTCTCAGTAATGCCTCTCGGACAGGGCAGGATTACAGTTTGTGGCATGCTGATCAATTACTGATATAATGAACAAAAGTCCTAGCGTGCATTGCGATTTATCCATACCCAAAGAACCATCTTTTCCATCTGCGTGTTTTGAGATTGAAATTAAAATCTTTATGATAATTATCATCTTTCATAAACCTGTTATACCATAAATCAGTTCCTTTCCAAGTTCTTACTTAATGATATAATTTTAACAAATTACTAATATTAATAGTTAGATGTGGTACATATTCTAGTTGCTTTTCTCCTTTTGTAGGGTAATATTGATAGTGAGTTTATTCTAATATTGGTCATTTTGTGTGAATAGTTACTTTTCATTTGCTAATTATTGGGTACTTACTGCATTCTGTTATTGCTGTATTGCTGTTATTTTTAAATATGACTCATTGTTACAAAAATATTTAATAAACAAAAATGTGACTCTTTGATGAAGTAAATAAACTTTTATATCCATTAACTTAGTCGCTGAACACACCTGAATGGTTACGAAACATTGGAGGAAAGATGATTGATGATGCAAATTAATTTGTTCACCTCAGAGGTTTTATCTTTAAGACATGGTGCACAGAAGACAATATCAAAATCGAATACAAAAAGCCAAGTAGCCCTTTCCTCAGTAGTCTGGAAATCAACCATCTTATCCACAGTACTAATTAGACTGATCAATTCACCCATGAAATCTGTCCTACTATTATCGCTCAGTGACATGGAGATGTGTACATTCTCTAACATATTATTTGATATCCTCCCAGGTTATCAGACTGTCCAGCAATGCACTGGAGACCCCATTCATGGTTACAACAGTTAATGGAGTTCTTCTTCTGGGTCAGCTGCTTCCAGACTATGGAGGAGGAAACGTAATAATTCCACCACTTCCTGCCTTGCATGTTATGATTCTGGGGTGTTTAGCTTTGCAGTATTGATTTCTGTTTTTATATTATGACATTATTGTTATTTAATTTATTTTAATTTAACATCACTCCATCACCATTTTTTGGATTGTTTTCAAACTTTCGAGCCTCCATTTTGGATTTTGCCAATTTACAAGGCTGTGTTGTCGATAGTTCATCTGTCCTATTACGTTGTATCATCACTACAATGCCATTTAAGATGGCAGGGTGTGTCTGTTGGTGTCCGAGTTTCTAGACAAAATTAAAAAAACCTTCATTGTGCTAAAATGGCTTTAAGGCTCTGAATTTCTGCTAGTTAAAATTCTTTGTTTCTGGTTTGTGTAATGGGCTTTAGTGTTTTGGTGGGTTATTTTTCTGCTTTTCACATTTCAAACTTAGTTTCTCTCTTTTCATCTCCTGATCCATTGTTTTACTATATTTCAATGTCTTCTGTGGTTTCGTTATTTTGGTCCCGGTACATGTAGAATAATAATCGCACTCTTGACAAAGTATAATAGGAAAAAACAAATTTTGCTCCTCTCTGACATGTCAGTTGAAAGAACTGAAATTAATACAGCAGTTGTGAAAAACTAGAGGTGAGCCCCCAGAATAAAGGGCTTTACTCGCATCCATTGCTTGACCGTTCTCTTGTCATCTACTTGCCTACAACCTTCAGGCTGATCCTTGATGGTGGAGATGCAGTCACCTTCTCTCTTTGACTTGACATTGACACTTTTTCTTTATTTGAGAAAGCTGGGCTCCAGATAATCCTGTTTCAAGCCTCTAATGTCTTCTTACTCTTTAAAAACTCACAAAAGTCTTCAGGAGTGACTACACACGCACAAGCACACAACCACACAAAGAATTTTTCTATTTCTTTGAAGAAAGTGCCTTTTGATTCACCGTCAACAGAGATTCTTGTTCATTTCATTACTGCTAGAATTAGGTATGCATGATAAAACTAGGGCAGCTCAGTGACATGCTAGTCGCATTGGCTTTAATAGATAATAAAATAATACAAGAATGGAAAATATATTCAAAATAAGCTTCAGTATTCTGTCACTTCTAAAAGAAATTTAGATATATTTACTCTTTCATTGCCTTTTTTATTCATCAATTGACTTGTGGTGCTAAGATTGAGTAGCTAAAATGCACTGTTCATTATTAGGTTATTTTATAAAAGCGTTAAAAAAAGTCATTTTGTTCAGTTGGGTTGCACTTTTGAATGGGAAAAAATATCAGACAGAATAATCAAGCAGTCTTAATGATTTGAGGACTGCTTTTTGAGACACTTTGTAGCTTTAATGCCAATAAATATATTTATTGTGTCTGGTTAGCTGACTGCATAAAGACAATTTCTAATACTCACAAATTATTTTTATCCATTTGTTCATTAAAGGGTTGAGTTCCAATAGTGGTTAACCCCATTCAAATTAATATGGAGAAAAATGTATTAAACAAAACCCCTGCAAATGATTAAATGTAAGCAGATGTGCTAAAAGAAGCAAAATATCCCCGTTCTAAACTGTTGGCTCACGTGTGTTATAAATTTTAGACTTTATAAAATTTTTCTGGGTTCTGATATTTCTACTCCGTGTTCTAGAATTATTTCCACAATTTTGAATATGCAGATTTGCAAATTCTATTATGAAAATTCCTCAATAAAAATTAATTATTGTTTGTTTTTAATTTACTGCAATGCTGTAATATCGCAGCCATTCTGTGGATGGATGCAACTGTGGGTTGATATGCAACAAACCCTGGAAGTCACATACAATACAATACAATACAATGCAATTTATTTTTATATAGCCCAAAAACACACAAGAAGTGCCACAATGGGCTTTAACAGGCCCTGCCTATTGACGGCGTACCAGTCTTGACTTTCTAAGAAGAGAAGGAAAAACTCCCAAAAAAACCCTTGTAGGGAAAAAATGGAAGAAACCTTGGGAAAGGCCGTTCAGAGAAAGACCCCTTTCCAGGTATGTTGTGTGTGTAGTGGGTGTCAAGAAAAAGTGGTACATACAATACAATATACAGAACAAAACACAATTAATCCTCAATACAATAGAATAGTGTATTAGAAATATTACAAGTACAGAGCAAGATCCAGCAGTAGATGATCTCACATAATATGATTTGGATTTGTTCAGAGTCCTGAAGTCCTCGGCCATAAAGCTGCCTCCCCCTATTGGCCATTCCACAGCTGAGTCAGCGCTGAGCCAGCCAATCCAATGAAAGAACCTGTCTACCCGACAATTCCAGTGCTCCTCCATTAGAGATGACTTTTCCTTAGGCAGGTAAGCAACTTGGCAGGTGGGCAGTGGCACTAAGTGCCACATTTGAGTACCGAGAAGAGAAACAGAATAGGGGAGGGTTAGTAACAAATTATAACTTTCCTATTACTTATGTTACTTCTAATGATATTATTAGGGTGACGATTACTTATAGTATTATGTTCCATGTCCAGGTTTGACTATTTTAATCCTTGGTGGTGCGCCACTCCATCTCAGGGTACAGTCACACATACACATACACCCTATGCCAATTTATGGTCAACAATTAACATAACTGGTATGTTTATGTGATGCAAGTAGGAAACCCTATCACAAGGAGAAAAGTCCACAAATATTTACTGTAGGGATAACAAGCAAACTAAACAAAAAAACAGTGACAGGGTCCCAAGATTAAAACCAATGTCACTGAGTCATGAGGAAACACTGCTAACCACTTCATCCCCTAAAGTTACACTGGCACTCGGAAACTTTTTTAGATTTTTGTCTGTGTTTTTGAGGTATCATGGGTATGTTGCTTGTATCCGATATGTGAGCATAAGGAGTGTTTTATGGGCTGATACTGGGTAAATATTGGGAAGGAACTGAGGGTGACATCACCACTAACTCTTGGCTGTGAAAGAGATAACCCCGGAAGACCATTGAGGTTACTTCCTTCAGCAACAACAATAACGTTTATTTGCAAATTCATTGAAGAATATAATAAGCTTATTGCTGTAAACATAGGGGTACAGGCATTCCAAAAGATATGAAGAAGCAAATCATTTAAAGCTTTATAAACGATTAGAAATATTTTAAAGTTATATCTACAGGATAACCAATGGAACAATGCAAAAACTGGTGAGATGTGCTCAGATTTTCTTTTTCTAGTTAAGATTCTTGCTGTTTAATTCTGAACAAAATGCATCTGATTGATGTCTTTCTTAGGTAGACCAGTTAGGAGTGCATTATAGTAATCTAGTCGACTAAAAACAAAAGCATGAATTAGGCACTTATCATCTTGTCATGTTTTAAGAGGTCTCATTTTTGCAATATAATCTGTTAAATGGAAAAAATTCAGATCTAGTAATAAGGTTAGTCTGCGATTTAAATTTAAGGTCGCAGTCTGTGATTATACCTCTATTTTTTTTACTTCTGCCTTGATTTTTAACATCTTTATATGATCGGGATTATTTCTAAGACTATTTCTATTCTCATGAAACCACACCCCTCTATTATCATCTAATCAAGACCCCGCTGGAAGTCTACGTTCAGTTGCGGACGAGCTGCTGGGGACATCGGAGCTCAGGCCCTCTGAAGCCTTTTTCTATAAGGTGCAATGCTGGTTGTTTGTTCAGCACAGTTATGCTTTATTTTTATTAATCTCCCACAATTAAACGAGACATCCTACAAGACTCCAGCTATCATTCCTCTGTCCTTTGTTTTTATTTTTACACTTTGAAGAAAGAATTAAGACTCAATAGATCCCATTAGTTTGCTTCCTGCCTTTATAATCCTGGAGCCTCATTATCCATTTTTCTTCTTTACCCTCTAATTTTTTTATTTTTGTTTTCATGTTTCCAGGTGTTGCTTTTGCAGTCTTGAACTTGTCTTTTATTTAACTGACATTTTCTGTTTTTATTCTTTTGTTGCATTGTGTTGTTTTTTTTTCAAATATTTTTGTGCATAGTTTTGAAATCTTGAACTTCGATTTTTTAGGATTTCTTGGAATTCTGAACTTTTGTGTCTCTTGGATTTTTTTAATATTTCATTTTGTGGACATTATTTATTTTATTTATTTCATCTCCCATTTGGAGAAACAAGGCAGCAGGGTGAGGATATTGTTTTTTGACTCCACTAGTACATTTAGCACCATACAGACCAAACTGCTGGTGGAGAAGGTCCAGTCAATGCTGACTGATGCAACCACAGTGTCTGGACTACCTAACTGGTTGAACTGTCTGTCTGACGTGGTCATGAACAGTACAGAGTTCCATAGGGGACTGTGCTGGCTTCCTCCCTGTTTACCCTGTACATCTCAGAAATTTAGATACAGAGAGATTCACTCGAAAGAGGTCCTGAATATTCTGTAATAACTCTCGCTAGGATCAAGCAATCTAAATGAAACAACATGCAATGTGCTCCTCAGTATATGGGGCTTTGAACAAGCCAGGATGCCCCTGCTACGGAGCGATGAGATAGGCAACAGACAGCCATCGCAATGTTTAACCTATGTTTGTAACTTCTGTGTGCATACCACCCATACCGCTTCACTCAGTCACTCGACTTCTCATCAGGATGGTGGTGTACAGTATAGAACAGCACGTCTTTATGGTGCCAACCTATTGGCTCACCTATTCGTTTAAGCGATGTAAGAATCAACTGGATGATTGTGAGTTAATGGAAGGTTACTTCCAGCAAGATGGAGCAACGTGTCACATATCGGCAAGGAGCACTGCAGAAATTGAGTCCTTCTTCAGCAACAGGGTAATTTCAAAGGGGCTTTGTCCACCACGGTCACCAGATCTGACACCACCAGACTTCTTCCTTTTGAGAGTGATCAAAGACAAAGCCTATAGGAACAAGCTTTACACTGTGGCAGATTTGAAGGAAAACATCCAACGTGAAATTGCTGCTATTCTCCTCAAGACGCTTGCCAATACATTCAGGAACATGGAGAGCCGCGTTTCTGTGTCTGGCAGAAAATGGAAACCACTTCCAGCATCGCATGTAATGCAATCGATTACACATACGTCAAGGTATACAACGTATTTTTTTTGGTTCAGAATATTTGGGGCCTTTTTCGAGTGAACCTCCCTCTACAATACTGAATCATGTAATCTACAGAAATATCCCGATGGCACAGCCTTATTTGAGTGTATCTGTGATGGGAAAAATTAATACACAACACTGGAGAAGCACTTTGTTGAATGATGCAAACTGAACCACCTGCAACTCAACATCAATAGGACATAGGAGATAATCTTAGACTTCATGAAAGGTAAGCCCATTCTGCCTCCAGTTCTCATTGATGGTGATGATGCAGAACTGGTGGGGACATATAGGTACTTAGGGGTGCATCTGAACAACAGGTTTGAGTGGAGTACCAACACAGAGGCTATCCACATACAAGTAGGGTCAGAGTCACTTCTGTTTCCTGAGAGGTTTGAGATCTGTTCGTGTATGCAGGCCATTCTTACATATTTTTACCAGTATGTAGTAATATTCTATGTGGTTGTATGCTGGAGAAATGACAATAGTGCTGCTGATGGCAACCAACACATTAAATAAACTGATTAAAAAGATTGGTTCAATCTTAATAGTTGGGCTGGACTCACTTGAGGAACTGGGTGAACAAAGGTCTTTCAGGAGGCTACTTACTATCCTAGTCAGTGACTCTCACCCTTTATATGAGTTCATGGCTAAAAAAAAGAAGCACAGCTGTGTTGAAATGCCTACACTTTGTTAATATGCATAATGCTAATTCTTGTTTTATGTGTTGTTGCACCTTGTTTACATCCTTAAGATTATGATAATTCGTGTTATATGCATATTTGTGTTATTTTATGTCTGCAGCTGTAACCCTGCAAGTTTCTTTAAGATTCAGAGAGAGAGAGATGAAGATGTTGCAAGTGAGAACAATGGCAGAGTTGGTGGCCCATCACAATTTACCAGTGCTGATGATGCTAATTTAGAACCACTGTGCAGGCTTAACACTCAAGAAGGCAACTCCACCGATTCACACGGGGTCCAAAGTCAGACTCTTATCAATCACATGCTCCTTGGTATATGTGGGCATTGTGCGCAGGGCATGTATTATAATGGTGGGTGGGGGCTGTTTGAGGGTAACCCACTAATGAGCTTTTTCCCGAAGTACAAAGCATACACAGAGGCTATGTGACTTTCAAAATCATATTAAAATATGACTTACTTTTAAACATTTAAAATAATTAATGAAAAAAAATATATATTTACACATAAATGATAAAACTATTGTCTTTAACATAATATGATATGAGTTACCAAGCGTTAACAAAATTAAGTTATAAAAGGAAGCACACAAATTCTTTTCCTAAACTCAGACTTTAGATTATGGAATTAAGACGTTTAACCACATAACCATTCTTTTTGAATTTATAATATTAATCATTAGAAAATATCACTATTTATGTGATATTGTGGCACAGTAGTGAGTACTATGGCCAGAATCTGGAGTTTAAATTCAGGTACTATAGCATCTTGGGTAATACGAAGAACCAGCTAAATCTTAATTCAAATGATATTTTAATGCTGGACAGGTTCCATCTGATACGACCGGACAGAGTGAAAAAGCTAGAGGGGACTTGACATCTTTGTGAATGAGCAATGGTAAAAAGGCAGGTACGTTACAATTAAAACTGTAATCCACACATTCAAATACTGACTAAATTTGCATACATTACTGCCTACGGAGACATGCTGATGTTTATTAACTCAGCAACAGAAATAATTAAGTATGGTACCAACACTCTAATGATGAATCATTATTATGACCCTAGAATGCTGGTGACTTCACCCAGGGGAACCTTGAAAAGAACAAACATCTATCAGCATGTTCCATCAATGGGTACAACAAGCTGGACCTGCTCTATTCAATCAATTATTAATGCCTTTAAATGTAAAGCTATGGCACAACTAGGCAGGTCTGACGACATCTTGCTCTCAGCTACAAGCCTGTTGTCAGATGGCCGCAGCTCTCCAACTGTCCTAGCCAGAAGTTCTTGTGTGTGTTTGTTGGGTTGTTGTTTGCTATATTAATGTTTTACTTTAGTTTCTGTGAAGTTTTGATTACCACATGAGGGCAAATAAAGTATAATCTATCTATCTATCTATCTATCTATCTATCTATCTATCTATCTATCTATCTATCTATCTATCTATCTATCTAT
>JANRMT010062857.1:16820952-16856316 GCA_026402145.1 Polypterus bichir lapradei | reverse complement strand
TATCTATCTATCTATCTATCTATCTATCTATCTATCTATCTATCTATGTTATGCTTATTCACTGTCTGTGTGAATTTTATGTATTTTCTTCATGTCTGTATGACTTTTTTTGGACACTTCAGTTAAGTTAACTGGCAATTCAAAAATGACCTTCTGTGGGTGTGTCTTTAAAGGACTGGTGCCATCCAGGATGCTTCCTACATTGTGCCCTATGGGTACCACCCATTTCTGACCCTCAAGTAGAACGAACATAGCATACAGCATAGAAAATGTTACTGCAATGATTCCCAAAAATGACCTAAAAATCAACCTGGTTGTATGATACTAAGCTGAAGAAATAAAATAATTGTGAATGAAATTTGCATACAAATAGTTGAAGATTTCTGTGGTAAATGATATTTTGATTTAATGTGAACTTTTGCTTTTCATTTAATTATGCAGAGAAGAACACCCAGAATTGTTTATTTGGCAGTAGGGTTTGGTTGAGGCTGCTGCAATGAGTAATATGAAGGGCTATGGATTGGGGTTTATGGAGTGTGAGAAGAATGCAAAAGGCAAGATGTTGATCCATATAAATAAAACCATAAGATATTTGTTTGATAATCAGGCAAAACTGACTAAACCTTTTCATGGAATTTTGTATGTGTGTTGCTTTTAGGCCGAATCAAAATATAGGCTACATGTTATACTTGAGAGAGTGGTTGGAATGTATGAGGGCAACCCAAAAAAAAGGGAGGAAGCAGGGTCTATAAATCCCATTAGACAACAGGACGGTGCGGTGGCTGATGGGAGGATGCCATTATCAGCACACACAAAGTTGTGTACCAGCCAAAGCAGGATCTCATGTAAGACCGAAGGATCAGCATTTTCTTCTCTGATAATTTAGATAACAGTTGTGTTGTCTTGCTGGATTACAACTTTTGTTCCAAAGCATGTCATCTTGTCTTATTATGGGTTGTGTTGAATTTCCAAAAGACAGTTTTTCCCACATTTATTTCCATCTAGATGGACTGCTGCTGACCTAACCTGAGGATATAGTTGAGTGGTGGAAGGATCACTTTGATGACCTCCTAAATCCCACCGAAAGAGGTTTCTGAGGTAGTTGAAACACTCTTCTGTGGCAAGGCTCTGGGGGAGGATGATATTTGCCCTGAGTTCTTAAAGTCTCTAGATGTTGTTGGGCTGTCTTGGCTGACAGGCCTCTTCAATGTTGCATGGAGGCCACGGACAGTGCCTCTACATTGGCAAACTGTGGTGGTGGTCCCCATCTTAAAGAAAGTTACTAGAGGGTGTTTTCAGACTTTATGGGGATCACAGTCCTCACCCTCTGTGGGAAGGCATACCAGAGTTCTGGAAAGGAGGATCCAGCTGGTGGCTGAGACTTGGATTCAGAAGAAACAATGCAGATTTTGTCCCAGTAGTAGAACACAGGACCCTTACAATAATGTCTACTTTCAGTCTACTTGTGTTATGTGAAGTTGGAAAAGGCATATGACCACATTCCTTGGGGTGTCCTGTGGGAGTACTTTGGGGGTATGGAGTTCCACGCCTGCTGTTCCAGGCTATTTGGTCTGTCTACAACCACACATTGCCAACAGTAAGTCAGACTTGTTCTTGATGAATGTGGGACTCCACTGGGGCTGCCCTTTGTCACTAATCCTGTTCATAATTTTTATGGACACAGCAAAGAAGAGAAGGTTGTCCAGTTCAATGACCTCAGAATCGCATGTCACCTTTTTGGTGGATGATGTGGTGCTGTTGGCTTCACCAGTTTGAAGCTGAGTATGGAGAAGCCAGGATGCATATCAACAACTACAAGTCTGAAGTCATGGTTCTCCACTGGAAAAGTGTGGATTGCCTATTCCAGGTTGGAGATAATGAGCTGCCTCTAGCAGAGGGGTTTTAGTATCTTGGGATCTTCTTCACAAGTGAGGCAGTGTCTGTAGTCATGCAGACATTGGACAGGTCAATCAGTGAAGAGTGAGATGAGTCAAAAGGTGAAGCTTTCAATTTATCAGTCAGTCTATTCTCCTACCCCTCCCTATGGTCACAAGCTGTGGGTAGTGACTCAAAGAAATAGTTGACGGATACAAATTGTAGAATGATTTTCTTCACATGGAGTCAGAGATGGGGTGAGGTGCATAGACATTTGGGAGGAACTCATAGTAGAGCTGATGATCCTTTGCATAGTAAGGAGGAAGTTGAGGTTGTTTGGGGATCTGCTTAGTATATCTCCTGGATGACTACTTGGGGATGGTCGAGGTGGGGAGTGTTTCTGGGATGTCCCACTTAGAGGAGAACTTGGAGCAGACCCAGGACACACTGGAGAGATTATATCTCTCAGCTGGCCTGATGACTCCACAGTATCCCTTGGAGGAGTTGAAGAAAGTGGTAAGCAAGGGACATCTGGGCATCTTTACTTAGACTCTTGCCCCCAGAACTCAGATGGGATAAATGACAGAAAGTGGATGAATGGATGGATATTTTCATCTAGACTCTTTTCTGACAAATACAGGGGTCCAAAAGGAATGCACGGCGTTGCAAAATCCTTAAGGAGCAATGTTCCTTTCTTTCAATAGCTCAAAACACTTTCACAATTCCAGAGACCTCTTCTTAGTGACTCTCAAATTTTCCAAACTGCATTTTAAATGAACATTAACATCAATTTCACAAAATTGAATTTGAAAGGAAACTTGGCTGTGTTGCTTCCCACTGCTTATTATATTTTGAAGTTATATTATACATAAACAATGAAGTAAACTTCAAACAAAGACAGTGGAGGCCTGCGTCATGTTGGTCAAACAGATGACAATAACTCTGAAATGAACTGATGACACATTTTTTATCAAAGTAAAACTTTTTTGAAAAAGCCAACAATGTCTTATACCTTCATATTGCTATTAAGTGTGGTAGAGATAAACCAGGATGAAACAGAATGAAATGAGATTTTTAAGGGCATGCTGAGTTGCTGTACAGAATATGCTAGAAAGGCAATGTCTGAGGCTGGCACAAGTAACAGTGTTTCTTGATGGTAGACATTTATTCACGTCCATTTTATGATGAGGAATTTATAAGTTTAGGCTTTGATGTTAATACAGTTTTGAATCAATATTGAATCATTCTTTATAATATTGTCAAATATCACCGCTGGTGCTGTCTCCTGTAATAATACAGAGACCTGCAGTGATGTTTGTGAACCGCAATCCCCCTAGACAGTCCCTTTACTGTTGGTTCAATTATTTAACAAGCAATCCAGGTTATTAATGTGTGATTGAACACATTACAAAGCAATGCAAAGAAATATTGTTCATGGTTTCAGTTCAGACAGTTCAGAAAGAAATTATTGGATCCAATCATACATAAAAAGAACAAATTCTTGACTCATGAGAGCAGACAAATTGATAGAGAGGTAGTGTAGAAGATGGATGGAACACTTGCATTTCAACCATTCATTTTCCAACCCATTGAATCCAAACATAGGGTCACGGGGGTCTGCTGGAGCCAATCCCAGCCAACACAGGGCAGGAACCGATCCTGGGCAGGGCTCCAACCCACTGCAGGACACACACAGCACAATTTAGAATAGCCAATCCACCTAACCTGCATGTCTTTGGACTGTAGGAGGAAACCCACGCAGACACGGGGAGAACATGCAAACTCCATGCAGGGAGGACCTGGGAAGCGAACCCAGGTCTCCTAACTATCAGGCAGCAGCGCTACCACTGTGCCACTGTGCTGCCCACATTTCAACCAGCAATGATAAAAAGCTCAACATTTCCAAAAAACACATAAATATTTGCTTTCTCATTATAAAAATATACACAGGTAACAACTGGTGCTTGGCTAGTCAGTAATATTTGTGTTTTTACAACAATTTTAGATGACTTCTGCTTATAAATGCACGTATACATATTCACTAAGCTGTGTCTATTCTTTATTAAGAACATTTAAGCAATGCCCCCAAGGTGTATTTAGCATGTAGCATTTCCTTGAAATGTTAAACTGTAAGTAGATGTCAGTTTCTTAAATGAAATAATGAGGCTGCACATATCATCATTTGATCTTATATTAATGAAATACTGGTATTTATCTATAAATATTATAGCATGAACTGATTTGATTCCTACTTGTCATGCCTCTTTCTGTCCTTTTTCTTTAAAAGTTACATCTGAACATCCTTTCGCTTTTTATTTATTGTACTATTTTTATTGTTTTCGCACAAATCACTCCAGGACTGGATTTAACCTAGATTAAATAAGATGTCACTGCCCTCCGTGCACATTTCTAATACCCTTTTATTTACTGTGGCATAACTAGGAGAGGAAGAGCCTTTGGCAAAATATTTGCAAAGCTCCCACCTTCCATGTGCCGCAGAAGACAACAGGCAGCACAAACGCACATCCCGACAGTTGGTTGAAAATGAACACAGCCAGGCAGAAAAACAAAAATGGTTACCAGCATGCCGTTTATTTAATAAGAATACTTGTGGCACGAGTCGTTGGGTTGTCTTCTTGCTTTGCTGGTTCTTGTATTTAGTAGTATAAATACAAAAGCAGAATTTAAATCAAAGCAATAAGAGGTAAGAATGTCATGTGACTACTATGTCAGGATGCCCACCTGATGCAGGATTAGCTTGGGCAGAAGGTGCGCCAAGATGGGAGAAGGCAGTAGGTGTACAGTAAAAATACTCATAATTGTTACTGGGAAAAAGCTAGAGATGAGCAAAATTCAAACTATCCAAAAAGAAATTACTAATCAAAGAAAATTCAAGAACACACGGCAAAGGTTTATTTTGAAAATGAAAATCCCACAGCTAGGATAACCAGAAGCCACACTGTCCATCTTGTAAGCTGTTGGTTTGTCTGTTTGTTCACTAATCACAGAAAAGCTGCTGAAGCAATTTTCACAAAATGCTGTATGGGCCTTTCTGTTGGTCCGACTTTAAGTATAGGCTATACAGTAGGTCATATTGGGAAGAGGGGTTATAACTGGAGGGGGTTACTCAAAAACCTGTGCCAATGCCGGGACAGCAATTCCCATCAGGTAGTACAAGTGTGCTGGGGAAAAGATATCATCATTGACATGCTTAAAATTTTGTAGTGACCAAACTGCAATCTCATCTAAGACCACAGGCACATACATTGCTTTCTTCTCAATTAATTTGGATAACAATTTGTTTATCTCATTGCATGCTTACAGCTTTGGTCTAAGAGTACGTCTTATTGTCTCATCGTGGGCTGTGTTTAGACATGATGAATTTTCAAAGAGCAGTTTTCTTCTGTTTATTGGTGAGGATTTGCTTCTAATTAAGCAATGGAGTTGGAACAAAAACCTGCGACCACTGCGGCCCTTCAGGGTCAGAGCTGGCCACCCCTGCACTAAGCCCTCCCACTCTTGCGAGATCTCAATTAATTTCTCGATCAAGGAGAGTCAGGTCAGGTGGCTTTACAGTGTAGATGGGCACCTTCTTCTACCAGACATAGCCCACTGGTTTCAGAAACACGTTTGATTCCGTTTAACTTATTTTGATACGTTTTCAAATGGTTTGATTTTGTTTGTTTGTTTGTTTTGTTTTTGAAAATCTTTATCATTAGAACATTAGAACAACTGTGGCAAGAATACAGTAGGAGCATTCGGCCCAACAAGTTTTTGTTCATCCTATTCACTTTTATTGTCCAAAATAAGAGATTTGAAGGTCCCTAACTTTTGTGTGTAATCTGCCCTTCACAAGCTTCCAGCCACATCCAGTTATTTGGTGAAGTGTGTGTGTGTTTGTTTGTCATAGGTGTGTGATGACATGTGATGCATGTGCCATAATAAAAGATAAGGTCACTTGCATTGAATAATTTAGGAATATTAAGAACAACTTTTTAGACTCACAATTTAAAAACAAAAGTAATTTACGCAACTTTTTTGTTTTGAGTCTCATTTTAAAATTGAATTTTGTTTTTCCAGTTAGTTTTTCAGTTTTGATTAAATTTACCTACATAAGAATGTGATACCAGCTTGTTTACTGACTATTATTTAGCCTTTTCCTCTAAAGGGAGACAGTAGTTTATCTCTGCTATTCTTCACAAACCAGTCTCATTGGACCACTCCGTCAGCCATATTTGAACACAACAAATGTGACAAGGCCCAGGAGCAGACCTTAAACTTGCCTGAGGTGTAATATCACTCTTGTCTGGCCTAAGAACATCTAGGAATTCTCTGGGGATAGCTGTAGATTGTTGTTGAGGATATCATGGTCTGGTCTGTCCTGCTAGTGAAGTAAGCAGTGCAAGAAATTGAACACAAAGGACCAGGAAATGAATCAAGGTCAGAGTCAGAAAAAAGGGTTGTTACTGAAAAGACAAAAGCTACTCTTTCACTACAAATCAGAACATTAGCCAGTATAAGTACCCTGGTGGACAGACTGGCATCCAGACTGGGATGGAAGGTGGACCTTTGCCTAGCCAGGAAGCCATATCAGAAAGAAAACATGAGAGGAGGCCTAATCCAGATGGGTTTTGGCCTGGATTATTATTTCAGTCAGGGGGAAAGATTAATGGATGAACTGAGGGAGGTTGTTTGTCAAAAGCTCCCCAAGTACCATAGATGGCAGTGCTCCACTGACATGGACCCAGTATGGACATCTGCAGGGATCCATGGGATTCGTAGTCCTGAGGGACAACCCTTTTGGAGTCCTTAGGTGTTTCAGGGGAATTCCACTTGACCTGAAAGATCTTTCATTGGGCTTTGCTCTGGCATCAGAAGTACTCCCGAGTCCAGCATAAAATAAAGTCATCCAGCCTCCTCCTTCTGAGTCAGATCTGGGAGGCAGAGGGCAAAGCTCACCTGGAGGAGAGGAAGAAAGAGTGTTGTGAATTGGACATTGTGGTGTGGATTGTAAAAAGATATTTGCTGAATAAAAAATGTTTATTTACACCCGGGACTGTTTTGGTGTGGTTGTGTCTGGGGGTCTGGAGGCTCAGTGGTATCCCCTAGTGGCCACACCAGAAATCAAAGTCAAAAGGGAATAGCAAGATTTTCATAACCAGACTAACTAAAACACACAGACACACAAAGGGATTTTAGTTGTTAGTTTATCCAACAGTGAATGAAGTGTTGCGCACGTATTTATTGCTTTACCCAGGTGATACCACAATGAATGAGACTGCATCCCCCAGCAACTAGGCAGCGCCCTAGCAACAGAGCTAATGAAATGGCAGCGCCCATAAATAAAGAAAATGGTGCTTCTGGTAAAGTGAGGTCTGCGGCTACTGGGCAATTTTTAAATAAATAATTGCTGCTCTCGCGTCTTTGTGTGGGGGTGTGGTAGCATGGCGAGAGTGGTTCCCACACACAATGCGGGAGCGAACTGCGCTGTACTTAGTGCACACGTGCAGCATCGCCCATGATTGCCGCAGCTGTGCCACATCCCTATTTTAAAAGGGAAATGTGAGAGGGGGGAAAAAAAGTTCAGAGAATGTCAAAAAGGATCAAGAGAAAAACAGACTGGCCAGTGACTGAGAGGGGTAGACACAGGAGACACGAAGGAGGTTAAAAGGAAATGGAAGACAGAGAGGCAGAGGCAGAGACGGCGAGCGAAAGGGAACAGTGTGAAAGGGGCACTCCTAGTGAGCATTTCCTTAGGAATAGGAGCGGCTCGATTGACGACGTCTCCTCACAAGGGCCAAAGATGAGCGACAGGAGAGGTGTGTGGGGCTTGACGGGTTGCCCTGCATATGCCAAAGGAAGGGCGGCAGGGACCAGAGTCCCAATATGAAGGTTGATTGCACCTGTCGGCGCATTGTGGCTCACTGTTTTAATGGACTGTCTCTGGCTTTTAACCTCATTGTTTTTAATGGATTATTTATTGAACTGTTTTTAACCTCCATTGGCAACTTTTATTTCTTAGATTATTTATTTATTGAACATTCAATGAACTGCACTTTTGGACAATGTTTGTTTGAGTATTTTTTAATAAAAGCACATTTCACTTTTACGCCTACCCCTTGCAACGCGTTGTGTGTTTGTCCTCATCCGCTGGCTCATCCATTCACGACTATCAATGGTGTCGAGTACAAGAGGCTCCTAAAGCCGAAGTTAGAGCATGAAGCCGGCCCGCACAATCACAATGCTACAAAAATTGTGCTCCTTTCTGAAAAATTGAATTATAGACATACACAGCTAGAAAGTTTCTATGAGAAACAAAGCTAATATATCCAGAAATGTTACAGGAACCATTAATATTTCATGAAATTAATTTTTAAAGGTAGCAAACTCCTAACATGGTCTATCCAGCTCAGCAATTTATCACTGTGACCCGCATCAGAAAAAACAAATATGAAGATATAAAGGTATAAAGTTTTTTTTTTTTTTTACAGAACTAGTATTCTAACAAGTTATAACTAAACTGTGTTTATTGCTCAATCAACCATTTTTGGGGAGTGAATGCAAGATCACAAGAGGCAGGAAATGAGACTTTGTTCATAATGACCAATATAAGCATCAGAATGACCAGGCTAGGGTGGTCTGGTCTGTACTGCCAGTGAAGTAACCAGAGTAAAAAACTGAACACATGGGACCAGGAAAAGAATCAAGACTAAAGTCAAATAAAAGGGCTGTTAACGAAAAGACAAAATGTACTGTTCCACTAAAAATCAGAACACTAACCAGATGTCAAAGTCAAATGCATTGAAGGACGAAGAACAAAACAAGAAGAGGATCAAGTACATCCCATTCTTAACAGTAGATGGTCACTTTTAAAATCCAACAGGGAAAAGTTGTGGCTCAAGTAAACACAAATCTTATAAAAAGCGAGGAGAACTGATTAAAGAAAGGAGGAGAGAAGAACTGGGGGGACTTCGGAAAGGAGAGGAGGAAATGAAGGAAGCTGACATGGTCACGTTTAAAATGGAAGAGGAGGAAGGCTTCATTAAAATAAAAATATTGGGACTTTAGATGGGAGAAAAGGAGGATCAATACAAGAAGGGTGAGTGTAGCACAACTGAAATGGAGGGAGCTGGCTACACCAAGAAGATACCTTTCCAGCAACCTGAGTTCATATCCACTAGCTCAGCAAAAACACGTACAAGTGAGACAGTGCTGCCTGAGCAAATTTCTCAGTGGTGACTTGGTATTAAGAAAGGATGAAAACGTTAGGAAATGAAAGGCCTCATGGGCAGATAACTGGAAAGGCTTCTAAAAGATGACTGGCATGGAGATGAGTTGAAGTTTTCTGAAACAAAGGAAGTGTTTTTAAAACATAATCTTTTTCCCTTTGCTTCTCCGTGCTTGTCCTCAGAAGGTTCTTCTCTTTGGGTCTTCTTGTGAGCAGTTCATTTCTAATGGTAAGTTGGCCCAATTAATACCTTCTTATCTAATGACTGAGAAGTTGAAACTCAGTTTCTATATTGAAGAATTTCTTCCACTTCAGACTCTGGGATTTTCATTTGAGTCGATGATATAATTACACACTTTCACTGTTCCGCAGGGACAAGTATGACAAGGAATGTGTTTCAAAGCTCTAAAAACTTCAGGAAAGTGTCTACCCAGTCTAGCATGTCATTGCACATCTCTAATTTTCTTTACATTACTGGAATGCAAGATTCATTTGCCAGGTGTTATGTGTTTAATTTTTCAGGATTCTCGAATAATTCTCAGTCTGAAAGAGGATTGAAAGTATTGTGGCCTTTAAATAAAAGCAGTACATATTAGACTCAGCGGTCAGCGAAATTTAGGATTTTGACCAAATGCAGATCAATAAACTAAAAGAAATTGAACATGGAACAATGTTAAATTCTGCTGTGTCGCTTCTTCAGAGATATGAGTTCTGTTGTAGATTTGGAATTTTCAGCGAGTTGTTTGTACATTCTGCGGTGGGTTGGCACCCTGCCTGGGATTGTTTCCTGCCCTGTGCCCTGTGTTGGCTGGGATTGGCTCCAGTAGACCCCATGACCCTGTGTTCGGATTCAGCGGGTTGGAAAATGGGTGGATGGATGGATGGATGTTTGTACATTCACCCAAATCCACATGAAGGGCCTTCATATTCCTTTATCATCCTAAAGATGTGCACACTTTCATGACTGGTGACACTAAATTGACCTGATATGAGTGAATTAGGATGTTTTTGATTGTGTTCTGGAGTGCACTGTCATGACATCTAGAGTGGGTTTAACTCGAGTACTTGAACGTGCCATGGCCTCATGTTGTTGTATTTCCTAATCATGATGCTGGACATCGCGGTGGGCTGGCACCCTGCCCAGGGTTTGTTTCCTGCCTTGTGCCCTGTGTTGTCTGGGATTAGCTCCAGCAGACCCCCGTGACCCTGTAGTTAGGATATAGCAGGTTGGGTGATGGATGGATGGATGGATGATGCTGGACATCACTGATGTATTGCATGTTGATTAGCATGTCACACATGTGCATTGGAGGATCGTCTTATGGGCTCAATCGAGGTATGTGATAACCCACCAGGGTGAGAGGAGTCACTAACAATCTCTTCTTCTCTTTCCTGCAGCTCAGAAAAAAACAGCCCAGAGAGGGCACTTGGCTCCACCCCTTCCTGTTTGTGCAATATAATAAGCCCAGCAGCCTTGAAGGAGGTGTCTTTCGCAAACAAAGCGACCCACTGGGCAGAACTCCAGTAAATGACCCTCAATTCTGCAATGAAGTGCCAAATACTTTTGTTGTTTTCTGCTTAAGGGGCTGCTTGTGCAGATGCCAAGAGGTGTGTCTTTTTTTTGGACTTCATTTAGTTAAAGGGGACAATCAATTTGGTGTCCCAACTCTTCATTCTTTGTATGACCTGTCATTCCTGTATGTGGTCACAACATGCAAGTTGGAATACTGCAAGTTAGAATTTCATTGTATTCCATATGCCTGACAGTACTGACCCTATAAATCTATACAAACCCTGGCCCACTCACCCTTTCTTGTGTCAAGTCTATATATATATTTTTGGTGTTATTGTGGCTTTTCTCCCTTATCTCTAGTTTTTACTTTCACATCTCAAAAGTGCTCATATTGAGTACTGATGACTCTAAGGTTCTAGCCTCCATATTGGAAAACTTATCATAGGACTTTGGATTATAAGATATATTTAAGGGTAAAATGCAACAGATGATTACGCCGCAATAAATAAGAAAATGTGGGTGTTCATAAGAAATTTAAGGATGAACTTCATGAAGTAAAAGTGCATAATAAATGAGTTGCATCAGATTTTTGAAATTTAAGTGTGTGCTTCAACTAACTATTCCCAATTGTAATATAAATTTGTCATTTTTTACCATCTGGTAGAGGTCCATAGTGGGCTGGTTTCCTAGTAAAGGATCAAAAATAACATTATATTTATAATCAATAATCAGTTAGTTGACAAAGTCAAAACCATACCCCATATATTTGCCTGGGACCACCAGCAAATAATCAAATATCAAAAATATTATCATGTTCAGGGTGGTGCAGTGGGTAGCGCTGCTGCCTCGCAGTTAGGAGACCCGGGTTCGCTTCCTGTGTTCTCCCTGTGTCTGTGTGGGTTTCCTCTGGGTGCTCAGGTTTCCTCCCACGCTCCAAAGACATGCAGGTTAGGTGCATTGGCGATCCTAAATTGTGCTTGGTGTTTGTGTGCCCTGCGGTGGGCTGGCACCCTGCCCAGGGTTTGTTTCCTGCCCTGTGTTGACTGGGATTGGCTCCAGCAGACCCCTGTGACTCTGTAGTTAGGATATAGCAGGTTGGATGATGAATGGATTATCACGTTCATGATCAGCAACCTTGAAATAGTATAAATATGCCTTTATTACCAATTGCCATTTTTTTTAAGTTTTGTGAAAAGGAGTATTTGACTTCTCATATCCCATTAGAGGGTGAAACCCTGGGGTCAGTTGATGTGGCATTCACAACTTCAAGTCCTTCTGATCATTTTTCTGAAGACCCCTATTGGTTAACTCTTTATCATAAGTTCATTACAAAATATGGTCTACAAATGGCCTAAAAAAGAGGGATATTAAGGTCTAGAGCAGGGGTCCTCAGTCACAGTCCTGGAGGGCCGCAGTTCTAATCTGGTTGCTTAATTAGAAAGCAATTCTTGCCAAGAATTTAATTTCATGGCTTGTTAGTACTTTAATTCTGCTATGTCGGGTCATTCTCATATCCTAGATTTTCTTCCCCTTTCTAAGGATATCATAAAAATGATTTGAAGGCTAAAATGGAAGAGTAATTCTCGGTCCTTCACTTTTTTCTCCTCACTTTCCTTCCAAGTATTTAATTAAACCCAATAGTGCACGATAAATACACACAGGTGTCAATGGTAACAAGCTAAATGGAGAAATGCTGGCATTTGCATGTTATTGATAATTAGGAACAATTAAAAACCAAGAATACAGCTGTTTAAGACTAAAATAAGTAATAAGTGTTCAAAATCTTAATGAACGAGGCAACCAAAATGAAGCAGAAGTGTTACTTGAGCAATAAGTGCTTCTTATTAAGCAACTGGGTTAGAACAAAAACCTGCAGCCACTGCGGCCAAAAACAGAGGGGGCCCCCAAAAAAGCTCAATGTCCTGCATGACCAAACATCAAGACGAGTTGAACAATGCATTATACCAGTGAGTCAGGAGGGGGCAGATAATAAAACTGAAGTGATTTCAAAGCATTCATAAGTAATTCCTATGAAAGCAACACTTCAGATTATGAAGGAAATAGTTTGGGTGGGTCAACATAACTAGAGCTGTCTTTGTTTATTTGGAGAAAATTGCCAACAGTGTCTACATGCAGTATTTTCACAGTGTTAAAAGCTGATCTGACACTCACTAGCAGCATAATAAAAAGTAAAGGAGTCAAGCAGCAGGAGTGGCAGCACACTCAAGCAAGGCAAATCAAGGAAATGTTCATGGCTGCAGCTTCTTAACCGTGCCACCCAAATCAGAGACAACTTTAAGACCTGCTACACACCTAGCTACAAGGAAAATCATATATTTATTAGAGCTTGGTGGCCACAATGCCATGTTAAAGATGAAACACAATGAAGTCGCAATCCCTGAGATTTCTTTAGATGTCTCAGCCTAGATCAGGATCTAAAGATTTGATCTTCTACGCTGCAATTACTGATAGGCATTTTTATTCTAGTAGAGGAAGTCAGTCAAACACTACTAAATGTCTGGCTGAACATGCACAGCCAAGCGTAACAATGCTGCCACTGGGTCTAGTAATAAACCCTATTGATTTGCAAAGTGTTTCCTATATGAAAGTTTTTCCGGGTTTAAGAGAGCATATATAAATTAATCACAGAAGTCGAGAGCATTTCCCCTCCACCCACCCTCCTCCCTGTTCTTACTCCTCAGAGAGGTACAGAAAAGTAACGTCGGCGATCCAGGGAAATAGAGCATGGATAATTCCGATTTCTGAATATTCCTGCTTGAGTGGTGCATTAAATCAATATTCTGCAAAGCTTTCTCTTGTTCTCTTATTCACTTGGCACTGTGATGATGCAGGCTGTAGGTCATTTACTTGTTTCTGATTTTTTGTGACACTTTTTCTTTATGTTGACCTAATTTGGGTTTTTACAATTTGGTTACATATTTTAATCAAAGTGGCATTGCAAAATGCAAGGAGCATGCAAAGGAAGATACTTACATACAGTAAAATACAGAATCACATTCCCATCAAGTGCACATACTGTATACAGCGGGTATAGAAAAGAATCACCCCCTTCAAAATATTCCCATTTTTTTGCTTTACAGCCTTAAATGAAAACACACACAAAAAATATTTCTTCCCAGCTTTAGTTCCTTAATGCAACCTATAACATCCAAGTGAAAGATATCACAGCTACAGTTCAGAAAAAATTATAAAAATCAAAAACAAGACATACTGAGATTAATAAAGGATTTCCCCCCAATGTCAATGTCAATATTTTGTTGAACCACCTTTTGCTTTAATGACAGCCTTGTGTCTGTTAGGATACTTCTCTATCAGCTTTGCACATCTAGATTGCGCTATTAATTTTTGCCCCCCACTCTTCTTTACAGTTTACCTGTTCAAGTTCGGTCAAATTGGATGGTGAGCGTTGGTGAACTGCTATCTTCAAATCTTTCCACAGAATTTCAATGGGATTTAGGTCTGGGCTCTGACTGGGCCACATGTGGACATTCACTTTTTTCTCCTTCAGCCACTGTGTGGTCAATATTGCTGTGTGCTTCAGGTCGTTGTCGTGTTGATAGGTGAACATTCTGCCCATCTTCAACTTTCTGGCAGAGGGTAGCAGGTTTTCCTCAAGAATTTGACGGTATTTTGCCCCATCCATTTTTCCTTCTACCCTAATGAGAGCCCCAGGCCCTGCGGCAGAGAAACACCCCGACAACAGGATATTGCCACCTCCACGCTTTACTGTAGGAATGGTGTGTTGTGGATAGTGAGCTTCATTGGATTTCCACCAGGTGTACCATTTGGTATTGAGGCCAAGTAGTTCGATTTTGGTGTCATCTGACCATAAGACCTTTTTCCACTTGGCATCAGAATCTTTAAGGTGCATTCTGGCAAAGCTCAAATGAGCCTTAATATGGCCTTTCTTGAGAAGTGGCTTTTTCCTTGTGACCCTCCCGAACAAGCCACAATTGTGGAGCACTCGTGAAATTAGTTGCCACATGCACACAATGACCACCTCTTTGCCATAAAATCTTGTAACTCCTTCAAAGTGGCCATTGTCCTCTTGGTAGCCTCTCTTACCAGTTTCCTCCTTGCTCTTCCATCCAGTTTGGAGGGATGGCTGGATCCAGGGAGGGTCCTAGTAGTACCAAACACTTGCCACTACTTTATTATGGACTTTACTGGGCTCCTTGGGATTGATAAAGCATTTGAGATTTTTTTGTATTCATCTCCTGCCTTATGTCTGTCCACAACTCTATCCCTGAGATCTTCTGAAAGTGGCTTGATACCCATAGTCAGTTGTTTGCTGTCAGTTGCACTGCCAAGCAAGGGAATGAATGCTCCAGGAACAGCTTCACTAATCACACTCATTACAGCTGATCACAGGTGGAAGCCAGTAACCATAGTCTTAAACCTGATTGAGTTTAGCAGGGGGGTGATCCTTTATTAATCTCAGTATTTCTTGTTTTTTATTTTTTTTAATTCTTATGAACTGTAGCTGTGATATCTTTCACTTGGATGTTATAGATTGCATTGAGTAAGTAAAGCTGGAAAAAATATTGGTTTGTGTGTTTTCATTTAAGGTTGTAAAGCAAAAAAAATGGGAATATTTTGAAGGGATGATTCTTTTCTATACCCACTGTACATATATACATATACACAAGCTGTCCCCCGCGGCTCCGCCCATGTAGTAGTGAAAGAAGACAGACTTTAAAAATCAATAACAAAATTTTTAAAAATGTAATAATTTGTATTGATAATTTAAATTGATAGTTTGTATATCCGAGGGCATCTTGATATACAATATTTTTGGTTTTGCTATCAGGACGAAAATGTAGCTCTTATCTCTTTGCCAAAAATGTAAAAAGTTGGTTATCTCCGGCCAAGCAAAAGGTAGGTACACTCTGACATCAAATGTCAGCACTGTATCTGATCATGTTCAGCTCTGACATGAAGGCGTCTCCCGCGTGCGGAGAAAAGCACATGGCCATGATATCTCTACAGCTAACTCTCTAAAACACACGTAGCTCTGATCTCTCTCTCAAAAACGTCAAACGTTACTCTTTAACAATCTTTAGATGATAATGTCTGCAGAACAAACATGAATCACTAGGTAAGTGGAGGCAAGGTACGCTCCAACACGTGGTTAGAGGTAGAGTGACTCGAACGGAGGCGGGCGCGTGAGTGAGGATGACCCCACCTGCCTCTCTACTCCTGAGGTCCTGCCTCTCCCTCCCTTCAGCTCCCAGTCTGTCTCTCAGATTTGCGTGAATAAATCGCTGCTGCAACTGAACTATAATACTTAGAGCAATGAGAAAAGTTGTAAAATCAACCAGAATGTTCAAGCAAATTATAGAAAAAAACCCAATCTAAATCTGTTAAGCAGTTCTCTCGTGAAGAGCAGACAGACAGACAGACATTGGATTTTATATATAGAGAGATATACATATACATATACATGCAATTGACAAGAACATATGCACATAAATCTATTCAAGTTCACTCTGCCAATCCATGGAAGCCAGGTTGGGCACAGAGGCAGAAGCACAGAGAAAAAAGGAGATACCTCAAGAGATGTTCTTCTCTCTTTTTCAGCAAAGATTCAGATTTGAGTATGGAAAGACACACCCAAGATGGGACTGGAAATCCTGAGAGTCAAGGAGGTCTACATCTTCAAGATCATGAGTGTCATAATCAGGCTCCTGCTTCTGATTTTTTGGAAATTCCCCTTGACCTCTCAAATTTGTTTCAACATTGTTTTCATGGTCAAGGAATCTCGTGGGCACCTCTGCTTTGGTGCATGATACATTTCTAATGATGTTGAAAAGAAATAGCGTTCTTCCATGACGCTTTGTTGTTCTTCTTCTTTTGAAGAATATTTGTGGGTGGTTGATGTTCTGTTGCAAGGCAAGGTCAAGGAGAAGTGTGCGGCGCACAACATATCCATGACAAGAGTATAAACGTTGTGTCGTGCCCACGTCCTTAATGGGATTCATTACTAAACCTTAAAGTTTTAATTCCTTTGCTGTTTTGAAATGTTTCTGTTTAATAAATCCCAACTCTGCTTTTTGACTATGATTAGGATGAACATTTTGGCTCTGGTTACATTTTTGTTTATTGGTTTTAAAATTTCTTCCTAATAGCCATACCACATGCACATCAGAACAGGTCATTCGCAAGAAGCCATGCGTGTTTGCCCGGCCAGTACTTGGATGGAAGATCTTCTAGGAGAAGCATGGGTTGCTGTAGGAAGAGGTGTTGGTGAGGCCTGCAGGGGTTGCTCACCCTGTGGTCTGAAAGCAGTGACGGGTACACTGTGTTGTAAAAATGTCACAGTACTTTAGATGAGATGTAAAATTGAGGTTCTGACTGTCTGTGGTCATAAAAGATCCCTGTGCATCCTTTGCAAAGAGAAGGCTGTATCCTGATGCCCACTATGGCCTAGTCATTCTGTGCCCCTAATCATCCCCTATCTCTAATTGTCAATATCTCTCAGCACTTCACCACCTAACAGCTAATTTGCGGTGAACATTCTGGCACACAAATGGCTGGTGGATGCTGCATATTAGTGGCGGTTGAAGTGGCTCCCAACTCACTATGGAAAGCACTTTAAGTAGCGAGAAAAGGCTACATAAATGTAAAGTATTATTATTATTTTTAACTATGATTTATATGTTACGTATTGAGCCTTGGCTATTTGCTTTTTCACTTCCTGGTTATGACCCAGCACTTGTAACTTTAGGCGTGATTCATGTCACAATTCCTTTTTCACTCAAATTCTGCTGCTGTTTATAGCTGTCAGCACAATGAGGAGCTGCCATTCTGCTTACAAGACCAAGGGCCACCCATTAAAAAGAATGGTCAGCAGTGGAGATGGGCAAATTATTTTACTTTGGCCAAATAAAAATAAAAGCAGGACATCTCCAACAGAGTCTCAATCCTAACAACTAGGGAACAACTTTATGAAGCACCAGAGATAAACAGAGGAAAGACTAAAAGAGACCTTAGCGCCGATACATGAGGGGAGCTAAGACTTTTATTTAAATAAATGCAAGCAATCCAGATGTCTGGGATGCGTCTGTATATATACTGCATAAAATATATACTGTGAGCACTAGGGGGCGTTGCGGCACCCCAAACCTGGACACAAGCCCCGGGTTCATATTTGAGGTTCTCTATAATAAATTACCCCTAATAAAAGCATCAGTTTTGGTATAATAACTTTAAGACAAGCACAATCACAATCACTGTTTTTTTCCTCTTCTTCCTTACTTCTCCAGTCCTTCCAGGTGAACTTTGTTCTCCTTTTACCCATCTCCAACTTGCAGGGTAAGGCAGAGCGACTCCTTTTATCCATGATCCAGTGCTAGGACATTTCCCATTGGAAGTACTTTCAGATCAAGCGGAAATCCCTGAAAGAAATCCCTGCAGCACCCCCTGGCGACACCCATGGAACCAAACCAAGTTGCTCCACAGCACTAAAGTTCCCAGCAAGCCTTGCTCTTGTCCATATTATGCACTGAGGTGCAAGGATGCTGCCAGGAACCTTTATCCACCCGTTACTGGGATGCCGACACACTCCACAAATTGTTGGCTCCTCCTGGCAACTTCATCAGCAAAGACAGGAAGTCTCCTGCCTTTTATGTCTCTTGGCCTCCAAGCTAAGTAATGGACTGGGACCCATCCTGGCACGGTTGCCAGCCTAGGTATGCCTTCCACAATAATCCATATACTGTACATATATACATTTAAACTGCAAAGTGTTTTGACTTCCATCTGATCATTTTTAGACAAAATGGTTCCAGCAACATCTCAAGTGGTGCATGAATACAAAAAAAGCTACACTGCAATGGCATGAGTATGTGTCAACTGTGAATCACATTATTAAAAGGTAAATTAGATATTGAAAACCAGAATATGCAAACAAGTAAAAAATGACTGCAACAGGACAAAGCCAAGCTCTGCAGTGTCATTTTTTTCCACTCAGGAACTCGAATTCCTATTTTCATTACGTTCATTTGCTCTTCTTTAACTTGATCTTCAGTCTCTGTAACTGGATTATTTTCCGTATCCTGGCGAGACAATCTGATGGAGGCTCAGTGGTGCGGTGGTTCAAGATGATGCCTTAGAGCTCCAGGAGACTGATTTGAATCCCTGCCTGCTGCTCATTTCTGCATATTCTATATATTTTTTTGTTTTTAAATGGAAGTTAAGTTTTTTTTCCCTCACCTCAAAGACATAAAGGTTAGGTGGACTCGCAAACGAATGTGTGCTGTATGCCTGACTGCTAGTTCTGTATTGTGAGTCAGTCAGTCAGTCATTATCCAGCCCACTATATCCTAACACAGGGTCATGGGGGTCTGCAGGAGCCAATCCCAGCCAACACAGGGCGCAAGTCAGGAACAAACCCGGGCAGAGCACAGGGCACACACACACACACACACACACACCAAGCACACACTAGGGACAATTTAGGATCGCCAATGCAATGTCTTTGGACTGTGGGAGGAAACCCATGCAGACACGGTGAGAACATGCAAACTGCACGAAGGGAGGACCCAGGAGGCAAACCCAGATCTCCTTACTGCTACCATTGCACTACCGTGCCGCCTACTGTGTGGTATAATCTATTTTTCCATTGTGCCTTGTGAGTTGTCTCAGTGTTCTACGTCTGCGCTGAGGATTGCTGTGCAAGAACAACGTCATTTGTACAGTTGTATTGTATTCCTGAGTTGGCCATGATAGATTGGGGTGGAGTGGTGGCTCTGAGGCTAGGGATCTGTGCCAACAAGCAGAAGGCTGCAGGTCTGAATCTTATAAAAGCCAGAAGTGACTCTACTCTGTTGGGCCCTTGAACAAGGCCCTTAACCTGTCCTCAGTATGCTGTTAATCTGCATCCAGCCCTGCAAGCAGGTCTTCCAACTTACAGGGAAAACCATTATGGTGGCACTCCAGCCACCGTAACAAAAACCTCACACTGTTCCAGCACAGTGCTGAGGTGTCACCTGCACCATTAGGGTCCCAATTGAGGTGGTTCGCTGTGCGGTGGGTGCAGCAATGCGCCATCAGCTTGCCCCCAACCCTTCTCTCACTGGTCCTCAAGCTCTGTGAAGAGGATGACTTGTATTCTATTTTGTGTGTTGTATATACCCTATTTTTTGACACCCATTGGACTCCCAACCTACTTGGAAGGGGGTCTCTTTCAGAATTTCCTTTCCTAAGATTTCTTCCATTTTTTTTTCCTACAAGGTGTTTTTTTTCTTGTCTTCTTAGACAATCAAGGCTGGGGGTCTATCAAAAAGCAGGGCCCGTTAAAGCCCATTGAGGCATTCCTTGTGTGATTTTTGGACTATACAAGAAATACATTGTTGTTGTTGTTAACTGGCACCCATTTTAGGGTTGATTCTTGCATCACAGCTGCTCCTTGGCTCTCCATGACCTTGATCTGGATGAAGAAGGTTCAGTAGATAGGTGAATGGATGAAACTATCCAACTGGTGTTTCAAAGGGTGAAATAACAGAAGGGACTCAAAATGACATTTTTCAGTCAGTCATTTTCCAACCTGCTATATCCTAACACAGGGGTCTGCTGGATCCAGTCCCAGCCAGCACAGGGCAGGAACAAATCCCAGGCAGGGCACACACAAGAGACAATCTAGGATCACCAATGCACCTAACCTGCATGTCTTTGGATTGTGGGAGGAAACCCACGCAAACAAGGGGAGAACATGCAAACTCCATGCAGGGAGGACCGGGGATGCGAACCCTGGTCTCCTTACTGTAAGGCAGCAGCGCTACCCACTGCGCCACCCCTGGCATTTTTCATATTGAACTTAAAGAGGCTTCTCAAAGTGAAATGCTTCACACGTACCTACTGGAAGAATGATAACCTTAGCAAACCATCCGACACAGTCATCATTCTGTTAGCCACTGTGTCACCCTCGGATAGCTTCGGCATGATTACACTTACTAAAGGAAACAGAATAAATGAACGTGAAGAAGAGCAAATGGAAGCCTGAAAATGGAATCGTGGAACTGTAGTTCAAGATAACTGTCCATACAAAGTGTTCTCCCCTTTGGAAGTTTTCATATTTTATTGTTATATGATATTGAATCACAGTGGATTTAAATGATTGAACATTGACCAACAGACATTGAGCAACTGGTTTTTCAAACGGTAAAATAATGGAAGGAACTCAGAATGGCATTTTTCATCTTGAACTTAAAGAGGCTTCTCAAAGTGAAATGCTTCACACTTACTTACTGGAAGAATGATAACATTAGCAAACCATCCAACACAGTTACCATTCTGTTGAGTTCTACATTTTTTATCTTCATGACCACAGGTGGAAAACATAAAGTACAAGCAACCCTAGAAACCATGGGGGAAGAATGCAATGGAGGATAATATGAAAGTGAATGGAAATTCGGTGAGGCTGTCCAGTCAAGGTGGTTAAACGTTTAACCACACAGGCAATAAAGGCATTCGAGGGCTCGAACAAATCCTAAAATAACTCCACAGGAAGAGAATATGAGACTCAAACCTTGCTTGTCTTGCAAGATCATTAGTCCTGGTTGTAACTGTTGGTTTCTATGATTATCTGATGCTAAGGGAGGAAATGTATGAAAGCCTGATGTAGTAACCACCAGGGTGGTATCTGCGGATATCCAGGCACATCCCGCAAGGTTTAGTTCAAACAGACGGCACTTTTTTTAGTGTCTGAACTGACAGATACGTCAAAAAGTGTTTTCTTTTCACCTTCTTTCCTGTTTCCTAAGTAGCTTCCAGCCATATCTCGGATTAATCTTCAACAGTATGTGCAGGTGTGATATTAAAATAAATAAATACATTAAACAAGAGAAAGTCAACTTTTTTTTTGCTGTCACGATAACTTGACATTAAGCATCACATTAGCGCAGTCCAGGTGTTCCACAAATTTTTTAAATGCAGCTCTAACATTACTGCGTAATAAGAAATGTGTCACACTATACAAACTATAAAAAACCTGGACATGGACACAAACAGATGAACATACACAGGCTTGGTCCACAATAGAAATAAAATCCTGCAGTTCCTCTTTATATTCCCTGCTTTGCTCCCCCATTAATGCAAGTTATCGCCAATATACTAACAACCCAATTGTGCTTCACTCACTCAGAAAATGGAACCAATGTAGGAAGCATTTTAAGATAGAGAAGATTTTATCTGTGGCACCTCTGCATGAGAACCACCTCTTTCAACCCTCGCAAACATATTAAGTTTTTAATATCTGGAAAATCTGGATTAAATCACTTAGAGATCTGTACATAGACAAAGTCTTAAATAGATAGATAGATAGATAGATAGATAGATAGATAGATAGATAGATAGATAGATAGATAGATAGATAGACAGATAGATAGATAGATAGATAGATAGATAGATAGATAGATAGATAGATAGATAGATAGATAGATAGATAGATAGATACTTTATTAATCCCAAGGGGAAATTCACATAATCCAGCAGCAGTATACTGATACAAAAAACAATATTAAATTAAAGAGCAATAAAAATGCATGTAAAAACAGACAATAACTTTGAGTAATGTTAGCATTTACTCCCCCGGGTGGAATTGAACAGTCACATAGTGTGGGGGAGGAACGATCTCCTCAGTCTGTCAGTGGAGCAGGACAATGACAAAAGTCTGTCACTGAAGCTGCTCCTCTGCCTGGAGATGACACTGTTCAGTGGATGCAGTGGATTCTTCATGATTGTCAGGAGTTTGCTTAATGCCCATCGCTCTGCTACAGATGTTAAATTGTCCAACTTTATTCCTACAATAGAGCCTATTTTATTTTATTAAGTCTTTGCATCTTATGAACAATTACACTCCTAATTTAACTTTCCAGCAACACATTTCTTCCACTATCTTCAAATTAGAAACTTTATTAAACAAAACCTGCCCAATTTTCCTCACCTCCCTCTATGATGGAAAAAATATTGATCAGTCTCGAGGACTCAGACAGCATTTTGACAATATATCAAACCATTTTACGGTCCCTCCCTTTCAAAGATCCAAGAGGACAATGGGAAAAAGATCTTTCACTCAATATGTCAGAAAAGGAGTGGAAGGTAGCAATTCAGAGAATCCATTCGAGCTCCATATGTGCAAAGCACAGAATTATTCAACTTAAAATTATATACTGAGCACATCTGTCTCGCTTAAAATTGTCCAAAATGTTTCCCGAGCAACATCCAACCTGCGAATGCTGCAATCAAGCTCCAGCTTCACTGGGTCACATGTTTTGGGCCTACAACAAATTAACATAATTTTGGACCAAAATCTTTAAATGCCTATCAGACAGCCTTGGTGTCACAGTCTCTTCTAACCCATTAACAGCTGTGTTTGGTTCTTCCAGATGGGTTTAAAGTGGAGAAGGAGAAACAAACTGTGATTGCATTCACTACACTTTTGGCACGCAGACTTATCTTGCTCAACTGGAAGAATCCTAACTCTCCTCTTTTAAGTCAGTGGGTAACTGTTGTTTTATACTATTTGAAATCGGAGAAAATCAAATTCTCATTTAGAGGATCTGTACAGAACTTTTTCAAAACCTGGCAGGATCTAACCAATAACATTTTAGAATAGTTTTTAAAGCACTGAGGGAGCAGATTCTCTCCCTATTTCTTTTTCTTCTCCATTTATCTTTATTCACTTATTAATTGATCTATTTACTTATTGTTACTAGCTTTAAGTTTTACTCTGCTGGCCATACCCTTTTTATCAGGGGTGTGGGTTGATTTGTTTTCGATTATATTTTTGTAAAAATTGATCTATTTGTGTGGAATGTTGTGTGATTACAATAAAATAAAAAATAAAAATAAAAAAGAAATGTGTCACGCTACTTGAACTCACATCCTGAAGGAATTTCAGAAATCGATAGATCAAATATAAATGCATTTGGAAATGTCTGGGCAACACAAGAAAAGAAAGAGTGAAAAGACTCCTTGGTGCTCCTCTCTGCCCTGTGCCTGCCTGACCTTCACTGATGATGAGATTAAAGGCAGGGTGGCACATCAGTGGAAATTAAGGGGAAGTGCGATTAAGACTGAAGCCAGGAAGCACTTCTTTACGTAAAGTTGTGGGACACGTAGTTGACACGTAGTTGAAGCAGAAACCTTGACATCCTTTACAAAGTATCTGGATGAGATTTTGAGACAGCTTAGCTATTAGCTAAACAACGGAAGTGCGAGGCTACAGCATGAAGCTCAATGAGCCGGCAAGGTGGCCCGAAGTTAACGAGTTGGAAGAAGAAAGAAGTGCGAGGCTACGACATGAAGCTGAAAGAAAGCAACTCCATCGCTAAAGTGAAACCGCTGAGGAAAGACAAACTCGCTTAGTCGCTAATACACAAGTGAGGCGAGCACATTGGCAAAACGAAACCGCCGACTCTGCATTTCAATTTTTTTTCTGACGATTTCAATAGTTTCTAGGAGCCCAGGTTTTTTTTATAGCACAGGCTTACACATCTAGTATATATATAAGCATTCAACTATACTAGTTACATCTAGACATAGAAGCATGTAAACCTACTGTTTTTTATCCATTTTCTCATTCTTCAGCTGTTATGGCTAGCTTTTCTTAATTAACAATTTCTATTAAAAAGACATGGTAACACTTAAGTTTAAGTACTTTAAAAATGCATTTGAAAAAGTGCAAAGTGCTACGTGTGGGCAAGAGGAACATCAGTTAAAAATACAAGATGGGAGACGCTGTCATACAGGAAGCAACCTCTGAAAAGTATTTAGGGATATATATTGATGCAATGTTTTTATCGACTAAGAAATGTACAGATGCAATCAAAAAGGCAAATAAGATGTTATGTTATATCATAAAAACTGTTGAATTTAAGTCAAGGGACATCAAACTATACAATGCAGTAGTAGGAATACATCTGGAGTGTTGTGTGCAGTTCTGGTCACCACGCTACAAGAAAGACATAGCCGAGGAGAGCAACCAAGTGCATTACTTTGACAGACTCAGAGAATTAAACCTGTTTAGTCTCAAGAAGAGGAAACTGTGTGGGAACCTAATCCAGGTCTTCAAAATCCTTAAAACGTATTGATAAAGTAGATCCAGCAACATTCTTTCAGCGTCAGGGTGAATCACATACTCAAGGACATCAGTGGAAATGAAGGGGAAGTGCATCTAAGACTGAAACCAGGAAGCTCTTCTTAACGTAAAGAGTTATGGGACTCTGGAACAAACTAGCAAGGCATTAGGTTCAAGCAGAAACCTTGAAAACCTTTAATAAGATTCTGGATGAGATTTTGGGACAGCTTAGCTATTAGCTAAGCAAGCGGCTGTGATGGACTGAATGGCCTCCTCTCGTTTCTCTAATTTCTTATGTTCTTAGGTTTTAATAGACAGAGAGGTGACGAGTGAGGACAAGGTAGATCTGATATTTAGTTGGCATCATCTGTAATCCTAACAGCAGGGCTAGAAACAAAATAAAGTGCCCAGTGGCATCTTGGACTTCCCTGCCAACACAGATGCCGAGAGTCTGTTACAACACATTGACAGGCACTAATATTGGACAAACTCAATGATACTAATCAGCTTTACTTGGAGGTCTTTGAGATGAAGACCTGAATTTTTTGCAAAGTTACCATGAGGGGAGCATATGGATGAGGATCAGGCCTATCTGGTCCCTGGTGACGTAAGTGCTAACCTGTGAGCCACTGTGTCACCCTTGGATAGTTTCGGCATGATTAAACATACTAAAGGAAACAGAATAAATGAACGTGAAGAAGAGCAAATGGAAGCCTGAAAAATGTGCTTAGAACCCTATGGAATCTTGAAATCTTAGTTCAAGATAACTGCCCATAAAAAGTTTTGGAAGTTTTCATGTTTTATTGCTACACAATATTGAATCACAGTGGATTTAAATGACTGAACATTGACCAACAGACATTGAGCATTTTAGAAAACTAGAGTAGTGGTAGGGCTGCTGTTTCACAGTAAGGAGATCGTGGGTTTGTATCCTGGATCCTCCTTGTATGGAGAGCGCGTTGAGTAGTGCTATATAAATGAAAAGAATTATTAATTATTATCTTAAAAAGTGAAAACAGATCTTTGCAAAGTAGTCTTAATTAATGACAAACATATAACACAAAATAATTGAATGCATAAGTATTCACGCTTATCAAGTCAATATTCTAGAGACGAACCTTTGGCAGCCATGACGGCCATTAGTCTGTCTGCACAGGTCTCTGCCAGCCTTGCACATCTGCACATTGCCAAATCTCTCCATTCTTCTTTTCAAAACTGCTTAAACTCTTTCAGGATGCATGGTGATCATGAGTGAACAGCCTTGTTCGAGTTCAACCACAAGTTCTTAGTTGGAGTGAGATCTGGCCTCTGACTGACATTTTTGTTTTGAAGCCATTCCTGTGTAGCTTTGGCTTGATGCTTGGGGTCTTTACCTTGGTGGAGAATGAATCTTCTCCAATGACATGCAGTAGGCAGAATGCTTTAGGTGTTCCTCCAGGATTTCCTTCTATTTTGTGTCATTCATTTGACTCTCACAAGCCTTTCAGGGCCGGCTGCAGAAAAGCATCCCCCCAGTATTGATGCTGCCACCACCATACTTCTCGGTGATAATGTGCATTCTTTGATATTTAGTTTGATGGCTAGAAAGCTCTCTTTTGGTTTAAACAGACCAAAGAAGCTTCTTCAGAGTCTCCCTTGGGTCTTCTGGCTGAGATGTTATGTATGTCTTTTAACAGTGGCTGTGATTAGTAAAGCACCCAGGCAACAGTTTTTATCTGCAGAGTCCCTCTGATCTGAGCCACTGTAATTTGTAACTCCTTCAGAGTTCTTATAGGTCTCTCTGTGGCCTCTCTCACTCATCTTCTTCTTACACAAGCACTTGTTTTGTGGATGGCAAGTTTATAGCTGCACCCTACTCTTTCCATTTCTTATTGATCAGTTTGACTGAACTCCATGGGATATTCAGTGGCTTGGATATTTTCTTGTCTCCATCTCCTGACTTATGCTTTTTAATTCTCTAATCGCAGAATTTTTTGTCTTCATTGTGTATGTTAGCCCACCACAGTTGGTCCTTCCAGTTAAGGTGTGTTTATATGGCAAATGACTGGAACCCCCAGACAGGTGACCTCCATTGAGCTAATTCTGTGACTCCAAAAATCAATTGGCTATACCAGTGATGATTTAGGTGTGCCATATTAAAGGGGCGAATTCTTATTATTTGGTGTTTATTTTTTAATGTGTAATTAATTTAGACCACTTTACAGAGATCTGTTTTCATTTTGACATTAAGTAGTCTTTTTTTCTGTGTCATAAAAGTCAAATTAACTGTGATTTAATGTTGTATAACAATAACTTGTGAAAACTTCTAAGGGGATGAATACATTTGTTAGCCTTCTATTAATATTCTTCCTTCCAAGTTAAAATACTCCATTGATGAGTTACTAAAAGAAAAGCAAACTTAAAACATGAACCATTTTGCTGCTACAGTATGACTCTGAGAACATATCCATAAAACTGTTGAACAAGCTGGGATTTGAAACTGTGTCTGTGAAAATAGGGAGCAGAAGAGCTAACCAACTGCCCCACCTTAGCCGCATAACATTCTCATGAATCATTCATTCAATTATGGGTTGTAGGAGGACTCTAGCCTGTCCTGGCAGTACTGGGCACAAGGCAGAATCAGCCCTGGACGGTTTGCCGGCCTGTTGTTGGATTCGCTCACATACAACCAGTAGGGCAATTTAGAATCACCAATATACCAAGCGTCTTTGAGGACATGGGAGGAAAACTAATGTAGGCTTGGGGAGGACATGCAGACTGCAGAAGACAAGCAATTCAGCACAAGACACTGGATCCATTAGACAGCAGTGCTAAACACCATGCCAACCTCACCCTACTTAACTTCCTTTAGGATGGAAACAAGCAACTGGTAAGTATAAATTGTAACCACTCTCAGGTGCTTTTCAAAACCCAACCACGCTGGGTGCGTTTAACAGTTCAAGGATAATTCCCTTGGCATTCTCAGTCAACAGCCTACAGCAATCAATAGAACGCCTTGTCTGGGGTCAGTCCCCAGCTAGTAGTAGGGGGTGCTCTGCATATAATATACTGGCTTTCAGGTTTTGGGTGGGTGCTATAGGTGAACTCTCTTTTCATTTTTTTTTTGGCGTCCTCCCCCACTATAATGTAAGCGTTAGATTTATCTTCAGTTTTTAATGGATCTCGACATTTTTGGGTCCCCTGATACCGAAAACATCAATATTTTGATGATGTGTGTGTGTCTATCTCTGTGTCACAGTTTCTTGAAGACGGCCTACAGCTAAAACGGCTGGATGGAAAATACCAAACTCGAAACTTAAGCCTGTTATGAGATGATGATGTGCTGATTAGTTTTAGAGCCAAATCATATGAGAGAAAGAGGCACTCAATTACTGTAATTCTGTAATGAAGTATGAAATTTTCTCATCAATTGCTATCGTAATGACCTGTTTTATGATCAGAAAGATCAGTATCAGAGTGGTAAATAATTACTGAAATATTATAGAATAGTTTGGATAACTTGGTTCCTGGGGAGCAAAGACTACTGATGATCACGTCCGAATTTTTTATTTTCCATTCTAATTTATCTTTCACTGGGATCACAGGACAGGAAGGACAGTACTCTCTTTCGCATTTCATCCTTCATAGACGCTCCAGGATACATTTTGTTAGATGCATCTATGGCTCCTTCCTGAAATGAGAAGGGAATGATCATGTAACTATACTGCTGCCACTATTACTAATAACAGAAAAAGGTTCACAATTCACTTCTAAGCTTTTCCAGTTTACTCCTAGTTTGGATTCTCCAGTAAGCTAAAGCAAGTGCAACAATATTGATAAATAAGTGACTTATATTATGCTGCATTAAGATAATTGTTTTCTTTTATTTGGTGACATTTACAAAATGCCTAGCTGATGGCATAACATATGGAAATTGAAAAAGACAAGTCAAGTCAAGTGGGATTTATTGTCATAACATCTATACACATACCTGAATACATTATACAGTGTGTGGACAGGTGCTGGATAACAGGTGGCCGCATGGATGAAAAGCAGGGACATCAACCGGGTTGTACCATTTAATAACCACAGTCTAAACAAAAATCACCTCTTTTGGCATCAAAAAACAAAATAACAAAGCATTTGGCTCATTGCAGTAGAATAAGGGTCGGTTACTGGAGCTCTGTTATGTTGGTAACTCTTAATGCAAATGACACCTCCTTCTGGGCAGCCAGGCTTCTTGTATCACACAAACAGAAAGGGGCGGGGCTAAGCGCCCTCACTGGGCATTTTCTCAGTGCTGCATGGAGAGAGGGATGTGCGTGTGTGACATGTGATACAACATGAAGTTTCCCAAAGCCACAGTGTAAAATTCAGAAAATAAATTTGACAATATAGCAATACTGGGGGGGAGGTGTAGGTAATTTTACATAAAGGGAATTTAGAACAAGGAACAACAGCTGCACAAATCAACATAATATTAACAGTGTTGATAGAAAATATACATTGGACCAGGAATTCAAAGGAAAGCAGAATAAAACAGCAATTAGATAAGACCCTCGGATTAATGACATAACAGTGGGAGGTCAAGCTTTTAGGGCCCCTAAACTGTTGGGTGGTCTGCCTGCTACTATAAGAGATGCCCCTTCGGTCTCAGCTTTTAAATCCCAGCTGAAGACTCACTACTTCAGTTTAGCATACCCTGACTAGAGCTGCTGATTAACTGTACAGACTGCATCTCTGTTGTTAGTCATTAGCACTAAAACATAAGTAACAGGATTGTTATAATTTGTTACTAACCCTTACCTATTCTGTTTCTCTTCTCGGTACTCAAATGTGGCACTTGGTGCCACGGCCAACCTGCCAAGTTGTTTTGCCTGCCTACGGTAAAGTCATCCCTGATGGTGGATCGCAGGAATCATCAGGTAGAGGGGTCCTTCATCAGATTGGCTGGCTCAGCGCTGTCTCAGATGTGGAATGGCCAATAGGGGGAGGCAGCTTGATGGCTGACGTCTCCAGGATTCTAAACAATTCCAAATCATATTATGTGATATCATCTACTGTTAAATTCTGCTCTGTACTTGTAATATTTTTATTTTACTATTATATTGTATTAAGGATTACTTGTGTTGTGTTCTGTGTATTGTATTGTATTGACCCCCATCTCTTTGACACCCACTGCATGGCCAGCCTATCTGGAAAGGGGTCTCTCTTTGAACTGCCTTCCCCAAGGTTTCTTCCTATTTTTCCCTACTAGGGTTTTTTTTGGGGAGTTCGTCAAGACTGGGGGACTGTCAAGAGGCAGGGTCTGTTAAAGCCCATTGCACTTCTTGTGTGATTTTGGGCTATACAAAAAAATTAATTATACTGTATTGTATTGTCTACACACAGGTGAGGGAGTAACATGTCTGCCGGTGGTAAGAAGCTATTGTTCAGTCTGGCGGTGTTGGTCTGCAGACCCTGACAACTTCTCACAGATGGAAACAGGGAAAAGAGATTGTGAGAAATCCCCCCACAATGCTGGAGACCTTAAGGATGCAGCAGTTTGTGAATGTGCCCTCAAAGGAAGGGAGAAAAGTCCCTTTGATTTTCTCTGCAATGTGTAGTATACGTCATATAAACTTGCGATCGGATGCATTACAAACAGGGGCAGTGTTGCAGCTGGTGAGGATGAGCTCAGTGGTGTCCCTGTAGAATGTGTGGTGAGGATATGGCAGGCTGGAAGGCTTGCTCATTTTAGCCACCACAGGAAGTGGAGTCACTGTTGTGCTTTCTTGGTCTGATTAGATCATGTCAGGTCCTCCACCAGATGTACACCAAGCAAACTGCTGCTTTCCACTCTCTCTACCCTGGAGCTGTTGATATAATGTGGAGTGTGAGCTGGATGGGTCTTCCTGAAGTCCACAGTCATCTCTTCAGTTTTTTTAACTTTGAGAAACAGGTTGTTGCACTTGCACCAGTCTACCAGCTGCCCTGTACCGTAACTCTTCATCAATGCTGATGAGACCCCCTACTTGATAATGCTGTTGTAGTTGTATGTTACTCTCATGGGTTAAGCCAGGCAAACCCAAGTAGGCTTAAAATTAGAGTAAATGGCTAAGAACCAATGCATAACTTGTTGATATTCTATTTTTCCAATGCATTGCTTACACCCTGGGCAGTGTGGTGGCGCAGTGCTTGGTGCCGATAGCTCCCCGTTTCAGAGCCCTGCTTTCAATTCTTGGCCTCGTCACTCTTTGGTTTCTATTAATGTCCTAAATACATGTGAATTACATGAATTTGCATCACTCAGCTTGGTGAGTGAGGGTGTGAGAGTTCAGTTTAAAGTTAATACTGAGACAGACTGTGTCCAATAATGGAAAATGCCAGCTCTGAAAATTTGAAAATGCTTGTGCAACTTTTTTCGTTTGTCTGGCCTCTGTGAAAGACACTACATAAACCAAAAATGGGTTCACCATAAGCTGCTGTTAGTTTCTAAATCCTGAAATTAAACATGTTGTGATAAATTTGAAATGGAGGAACAGCTCTGAGCTGAAACACGTTATAAAATAAAACTGTGATGATCAGCATGTATGAAATAAAGAAGAGTATCTGCAGCTGTAGCCGACTTTCAGGAGTGAAGCCCACGACACTGTAGTTAATTAACACTTCTCGATAAATTGTTTTCCTTCCCGTGACATAGACAGTGTCTCAAATTGCCATCTTCTTCTTGGCTTGAGTGACCCTAAACATACAGTGCTGCTTCATGCTGACAGAATGTAGTGAGTGATACAGTTTAACACTTAAAGATCATCTAAAAATCCAAACACAAGGACTCAAAGATGAACGTGTGAACAGTGTTCCTGGAATATTGATAGATGAGGCCATTGTAACTTAGAAAACATTATGGATGAAGTGTTTGAAGAGCCAAGTGCTTTTTACTTACTGCTAGTGAAAAAGAAAGAGTTGTAATGGGACTACATTTTTGATGTTGAGATTTTAGGCATCTCTGAACACCCAATTAACAATTTCCAGCATAATAAATGTCCATGTGAGCAGCGTGGCAGTGCAGTGGTCAACTCGGTGGTTGTCCATGTGGTATTTGGATGCTGTCCCTGTGTCTACACTACTTTTATTACATTTTCCTCTTGTCTGTGTGTCCTTTCCCCAGGGTACTCAATAGTTTCCTACCACATCTTCAAAGATATTAACTGATGATTTAAATTTGTTTTCATGTTAGAGATGGTGTGTGAGTGTGTATGAAAGGGGCTGCATGGTGGACTGCTGTCCTACTCTGAGTTAGACTTGATGGCTTCTGGCCTGCCATGACTCTGAATTGAAGTACATGGGTTTGGGACTGTTATGCTATCATAAAATGTCTGTGTGTGTGAACATCTAAGACATGGATAAATTTTGAATAGAAAAGATAAATGCAATTAAATATGGCACCACTATTATAAAGCAGAAAGGCAAGATTGATTTTACAGCGATCGATTTATGTGAAATTCTATTCACAGCATACAAATATTTTTTCTCTACCAGCAGTGACCTAAAATATCTTTTTGCTCTGTATAACATATGTTTCAAATGAAAGCAGTTGAGAATAAAAATATCTGAAACACTTCCCATAATCCCCGCTTGTTTGTGAGCCATGGAAGAAATAACCCCTTGACCAATGGGGTGACCTAACATGTTCACTCATGGATATGTCATTCATTATTTTGTGACCCACACTCTTTCTGTCAAGTGACTACTGACGTTGGCTTTAAGAACACAAGAACTTAAGAAATTTGACAAAAGAGTGCATACCATTCTGTGCATCAAGCTTGTTTGTTTAGCGAATACCTAAATGTCCAAGAATCTCATTAATAAACTTGTTAAATGTTTTTGAGGTTTCTGCTTCAACTGTTTTGCTTGGTAGTTAGTTCCAGATTTCCATAACCCTTTGAGAAAAGAATTGTGTCAAACATGTACATCTGTGGAACATCATCCAGGCTCATCTGAAGAAGGTACTACCACCCCAGGTTGAGCTTTTAGTTATAGGGCCCCTAAACTGTGGGGTGGTCTGCCTGCTACTATAAGAGATGCCCCTTCGGTCTCAGCTTTCAGATCCCAGCTGAAGGCTCACTACTTCAGTTTAGCATACCCTGACTAGAGCTGCTGATTAACTGTGCAGACTGCATCTCTGTTGTTGGTCATTAGCATTAAAACATAAGTAACATGATAATTATAATTTGTTACTAACCTTCACTTATTCTGTTTCTCTTCTCGGTACTCAAATGTGGCAGTTGGTGCCACGGCCCACCTACCAAGTTGTTTTGCTTGCCTAAGGTAAAGTCATCCCTGATGGAGGATCACAGGAATCGTCAGGTAAGGGGGTCCTTTCATCGGAATCGGCTGGCTCAGTGCTGTCCCAGCTGTGGAATGGCTAATTGGGGGAGACAGCTTGATGGCTGAAGCCTCCAGGAATTGTTTTGTCAACATTGAGAAACAAGTTGTTGCACTTGCACCAGTCTACCAGCTGCTCTACTTCCATTCTGTACTGTAACTCTTCATCAATGCTGTTGAGACCCCCTACTTGGGTTGAAAGGGGGCGCTTGCTTTATCCTCCTCTTTTCCGAAAAGACACCCATTATGGGTAACTGACTCCACCCCTTTCAGTTTCCTGCCTTCCGCTGCTTAAAGGGGTCCCTCAGTTGTAAAGAGGCTGCACTGTAGAACAGAGCTCCCTATCACTTGAAGAAGGAGAAGAATCTCGTTGTCTAAGCCAGGTCGCTTTCCAGTTTTTGAGTTTTCATTTTGTTGTTTGTATTGGGGGTACTGTGTGGCCCTTTTCATTACATTATCTGTGGCTGAATTAAACAAGGACGACCGGATTGGTGCCCCAACATTTACCTATGGGACTTGCATTACTCTGTTTGACCACAAGAGCTTCTTGGCTTCAGTTCTAAATGCACGGCCCCTTAATTTCCACCTGTGTCCTCGGGTATGTCGTTCACCTCTAAGTGGGAAGAATGCTGCTGGATCGACTTTGTCAATGCCTTTGTGGATTTTAAAGACCTGGATTGGGTTTCCTTTGCTCAAGACAGCACAGGTTTAATTCTGTGAGTCAGACAGAGTAAGGCATGTCCCTAAGTTCTGGGATGAATCTAGTTGTTCTCCTCTCTGCACAGCTTCAAGTGCTGCTATGTCTTTTTTGTAACATGGTGACCAGAACTGCACACAATACTCCAGATGTGGTCTCACTAGTGTGTTATATAGTACATTATCCCTTGATTTGAATTCAACAGTTTTTACAATATAACCTAACATTTCATTTGACTTTTTAACAGATTTGGCAAATTGGACTGTTCTTTCTAAATTTGCACCATTAATGGGTGATTAGAGTAAGAAGAAGGATGAAAGATCCCAGAGCAGATTTTTTTTTTTTTTACAACTAGGAAGCTCTGCCTCCTGTTCGCTTCGCTCGCCCACCCCCGTGTTTGGTTTACCAGATATACAATTTAAAGAGATTGTTATTTTCATGGGAGTTGTTACATATGCATTTTTTTCACTTTTACTTTAAAAACTTTTGTAAAAACAATACTTATCCTTTATTTCCGGCCCTGGGTGTGGTTAAATGTCTTTCTTGCAGGACGTATAACGCTGCTTGCATTGTGAAAGGGGGTCGGGCAGCTGCTTTTGCGCTGCCCTTCGATCATTTTAAAGCCTGTACAGCCCCTGTCCTTTTTGCCACTTCGTGTCTCTGCTGCTCGCGTTGTGATCGCTTCTCTGTGATCATAAATCTACACCTGACTGAATTGTGTTTTTTCTGAAATGAAAGTTGTCGTTGCTTTAACTGTTGCGGGACCACAGATTCTCATAGCGTACGGTCCATTATTGTGTAAATCTACATTTTGTGCATTGAATGATGCGAATGCAAAATGACTTTGTTTTCTGCTCTTTGCCTTTTATTTCTGACCTCGCTTTGTCCTGCTATTTTTTCAATTACACCTGGTACTGATGATTAATTTCCTTTTGTTTGTGCTAATGCAATCCTTTAGTCATCGACATTTCATTTATAATATAATTGTCCTTTATACGCTTTATATACACTGAGACCCCTGTATCTGTGTGTGCTGCGTGTCTTTACACTACTGATTTTTTTTGATGGCCATGCTCTGATATTGCTTATAAGTAGGGCGTGTCTTGAAAGAATCTCATGTTCTATATCCCCATGATCTTTTGTCTTGCGGGTCTTTTAATTCTCTTCCGTGATCTTAACGTGAAGATCACGTATCGTCTCCTAGTCATTTGCTCCCACAGGATTTTTTTTTATAATAGAGAGATAATAGAGTTGGTTTGGAAAGCCCAAAAAACTCATAAGTCTTTGCTTTGTCTTAATGTTTGTTTAACCAGGACAGACAGCACTTAACAAAGCCATCCTACATTACTTTTTAGCATGGAACTGTAGATGACAGCATCACTCAAGTATCTGGGCCAACTCAGGATCTGTGCTGCTCTGAGCACAAGGAGGAATCAGCCCTACACAGGACAACCAGTGCCATTATAGAGTTAGGAACTCATTGAACCTATGTAGCATGTCTTTGGGATGTGTGAGGAAAGCCAGAGCAACAACAGGCAAACCCACATATGCAGAGAAAGAAAGAAAGAAAGAAAGAAAGAAAGAAAGAAAGAAAGAAAGAAAGA